>JAHREE010000259.1:6217075-6250018 GCA_033628505.1 Tringa tobata | reverse complement strand
TGTGTGCTCCCCCGGGCCCGCGTCGGGGGAAGGGAAAGGACTGCGGGCGCTGCGAGGGGCTGGGAGCGGCGGGGCCGGCCCCTCTCCTCCCCGCACGGCCCGGGCTCTGCCGCCGCCGGTGGCCGCTTCGCGTGCCCGAGCCGTGCCCGCTGGCCCCGCCGCGCACCGCCTCGCCCTGTCGGGCCTTTAGAAAAAATAAAATGAATAATAAGGAAAACCCCAAACCAATCCCCCTTTTGTTCGGCCGCCGCGTCGTTCTCCTCCGCGGTCCCGCCGTACCTTCCCCCGGTCCCCGCCGGGCAGCGGGAGGTGTTTTCGTGCCTTCAGTGGCTCGTTGCGTTCAGCACATCACACCCTTCTTTGTTCGCCAGGCTCTCCGGCTCCCATCCCGGCTGGCGAAAAAGCACTTGTCTTCCCTGCTCTCTCCTTTTTTTTATTTATTTATTTATTTATTTATTTTTTAATCTGGTGTCTCCCCTGTTCTACCTATTGTCTCCTGCGCGGTGGCAAGATACAAAGGTGGGAGGGTCTGCGCTGCCAGTTTGCCGCCGGTAAAAAAAGATGCTTCCTAGAAAATGTGCTTTTTCCTCGTGTTTTCATGTGTGGGAGACCAAATTCTCTGGGAAAAAAAACAAAAACAAAAACAAAACAACAAAACCCAACAAACTCATGCACTGTGCTGTTGGTCTCCTTGACACTCTTCCTTAAGATAACTGACTGTAATGCTTGGAGACACCACCACCCCAAAAAAAAGCCACACAGGAAAAAAAAAACCCCACCTAGGAACTTGTCAGTGGTTAGGGAGCTGGTATCTCTGTCTCTTTATTATGCTGATCAGTATCAGCTCGTCGTTACCTTTCATCAGTCTGCGTATACTTCTGCCTTTTTACGCTCAGGTTGCACGGTCCCTTGGGATTTTGTACCTTAAAAATGTTTAGCAATACGGGGCTGGGATCTTTATGTCCTGCTGGATTATGTATAAACTTAGTGAAGTCTCGTATGTTCTGTTGTGGTTGTTTTTTTTTTTTAGAGCCCCATCTATGAGTGAGGAATGATTGTGGACAGGAAGTCCACTTAGTGTTTTTGAGTTTGGTTTCGTTGCGTTTCTTCTATAGGAGGCTCTGCACAGCAATGAACACTTGTTCTTCTCTTCTATTGAATAAGCTTTTCTGTTAAAACCAAGAAATAAAGGCTCTTCTGCTCCTTCTGTTTCACAGTCATTGGGGAAACAACTAGCAAAACCTCATCATCAATATGTTAACATGAAAGTACTGTATTTCAGAACTTTTCCCTCTGGGAAGGATCCTGCTATTGACAGATGCTGAGGTGAAACACTGGACTGTGAAGGACCACTGGTCTGACAGAGTGATGCATGTGAAGCTTTCGGCTTCTATCGTAATGCAAGTTTTAATCCAGAAGCATAAGGTGGATTTTTTTTTAGAGGAGGCTGGATGTGTAAATGTGACCTGGTACATTGGCAATTGCAGTATTCTTTCATTTAGAAAGGGGGGTGGTAGGGGCAGGGAAGGGAGGCAGAGGAGGGAGGGAGGGAGGAAGGGGAGTGCTGGTTTAGAAGAGGCTTTTGTAGAGGGAGTGAATTTTAGCAGCAGCTGTATTTCTGCCTGGTAAGTGTCAGTTGCTTGATAAATCGGTTATTACAAACTAAGTTCTCTTAAAATTGCTTTCTTGAAGAATGCCAAGAATCATGAGGAATCGTATTAACGTGAAATATCTCAGTTTTGCTAATTACAGAGAATTCCTGCAGGTCAGTGTTCTTGTGCAGTGTGCTGCAAGAAGGCTTGACTTCAGGACTCAGTGCTTGTACCACCACCTGCTCAGTACAGAAACCAGCCTGTGGTGCTGTGTGAAATTAGAGGTGTTTATCTTCAGTGTTTCATGAAACATGCTTCGTGTTTGGTTGATCTGTGTATTTCTCTTCATACTGATGTGTTCATTTAGAATAAAGTAAACCATCACGTGCGTTTGTAGTCCCTATAGAGAGTCTGTCTGTCTGTCTTCAGTGGTGGCTGTGTTTCGTGGGGGAGCGCAGGGGCTGCTCTGTTGTTCGTACTGTTCAGCTACTACGAAGGAGGGAAGTGAGTTGCTGATTTCCTTCTGCAACAGTCAGACAGATTAATAACCTTCTGGAACAACAATTCTACTAAATAAAGTGTTTCTTTCATGTATTTCTCGGGATTATTTTCCTTCCAAAGTCAACAGAAACCTGTTGATTTTGTGCTTTGATAATGTGGAAGGGCTCTGCATTACTTAATGTCAGAATTACGCTGGGGAGAGACAGACTTAGGGCATACAAGCACACTGCTATTTTCTTACACTTGGTTTAGTTTAGTTTTGGAAGTTAGTGTGTACTAGCATGAGAGCGGTGCCTGCGAACTTACAGTGAAGTGAGGAATTCTGCTCTGAGGCTCTTGCTTGAGCTCAGAGGGTGAAATCCCAGTTCCGCTTGCAGATGATTTAATTTACTTACTGCACTGATAAACAAAACTTTGATCCTACAGATGCTTAATGTGTTTGTGAAGCTCAAATATTTGGTTGTCTCTGGAGGCTGGTTTGATGCGTTTAACTTTCAGAATAAAGGTTTTCTGCGCACTGTGAAGAGTAGGACTTCCCTTGGGTTCAGCAGGCAGCCAGCAGGTACATACTCTGCAAATTTGTGTTAAGGCTGTGTGGGCTGTATTGCTTTGCAATCCTACGAGGTAGGAATATCTTTCAAAGTTTTGAAATAGTTCCAGGTGCACGTTGCACTTTCAGCGGTGACTTGTGTTTACTTTCAAAGTATACTAGGTATCGGAAAACCCCCATAAGCTATATTTGCAAAAATTGCATTCAAAGGTAAATTGAACTACGCTGAGCAAAGTTGATACCTGTAACGCTCAGCAGTAAACTTGAAGTCCAGAATAGAAAGAGCAATCATTCCAGTGTCAGGTTAGAAGCTGTAGGTTGTTCTTGTTGCTCTTGGTTTGTTGTGCGGCGTTGGACGGACGTGTTTAAAAGCAGAGGAAGCAAATCTACGAATTCTGTCACTTAAGGTGAAGCTGTTCAAGGGAGAGATGGAAAATATAGGAAGTGCAACTTATGATTAAGGTGTTTGCTCTTCAGTTTATTTGACTTCATACTGTCTTTGGATTGTATACCAGGTTCTTCTAGATTAACTACTAAAATGCCAGGGGAGAGGGAGGCTATAAAACTTTGCTTCTTTCTGAAACACTGTGGTACTCTCCTGTAAGAAACTGAATGGAAAACAAAGTTTAGGTCAAGGTGCACTGGTGTTTTAGCAGACTTCTTTGGAGGTGGGAGAAAAAGGAGTAATCTGTTTGTGAGTCTCCATAATGGTATGCCTTGATCTGCTGTATAAAAGCCCTCTCAACTCTGCTTAGCTAACTCTGAAAGGCAAAGCATCTTCTGGTTTTTTGCTCTTCAGTGGCAGTTTCTAGGCATATTAACTGTTCCCTGGAACAGGTCAATCCTTGCTTTAAAGAGTTGTGAGTTAGTCCCTCTTACATGTAAGGAATGATTGACAGCCCAGGTTTTCTTGGGGGACAGGTGAAATTTGGGTTGCCTAACAACTGAGGGATTTGTTGGTTTTCTCTTACGAGGCTTACCTGTGTGTGTGCCTACAGGTTGTCTTTTAGGCTGGCATGAGTCTGCTTTTCAGTAGAGTTTTGTTGAAATGCATGAAGCTCTGATCAAAACTGGATGATTTTTTTCTTTAATTTTGCAGCTGTATCACTACTTGTGGCAAAGCTCGTTGGATGCACCATCATTATAGTTGGTAAAGCTTTATTTTTTTTTTCTTTTGGTACGTGATAGTTTTAATGATGCATTTCCTGTTTCCTCTGAATCTTGAATATGTAATAGCTTGTAATGATGGGCATTTGAAGGAATTTGTGTGGGGTCTTTCTGTATGACTACTAGACTGTGCTTGAGGCAGTGCATTTATTCCCAGAAGTCAGATGTGAGTGGAAGGGAGTGGAAAGAGTATGAACAACTGCATGAGGATATTAGAGTGACCACTTATCTTGAAAGTCCTTGAACAGTGAGAGCACTGACTTCTTTATTGCCCATTTATATCTTTCTCTTAGCTAAGATGGATCTTGTTCAATTGGCAGTTAAACAAATGTTTGCAGTGTCATAGTGAATGCCTCTATGGTTGCTATTTTCATTACTGCCAGCGTTAGGCTTCATTCTTTTAGAATTCATGCCAAGAATAAATGTCCCAACTAGTTCCTTGTTACACTAAGAGGGGGAATGGTCTCCTGTGGTGATGAAAAGGAGCTGCTGCTGTTTGATGAGGGAGGGATATGGTGGGAATGGAATTACATGGTATTGCTCTACAAATTCTGTTCAGACATAGACTAATGAGATATGTATTTAATTTTTCTTTCTGGTAGAAGTTACTTTAAAGTTACTGTTCTCTTAAAAAACACACAAAACAAACCAAACCCCAAACAAAAAAACAAAAACCAAAACAAACCCAAAACTTTTGGGAGTCTTCCTGAAGTTGAGAACTACCCTTTGAGCTCTATTCTCCATCATGCATTCTTCCTAAAATTTACATCTAATCTGTTTTAACTGTAAAAAGATAACTAAATTAGGAAGCTTTAATATTTATCGTGCCTTAAGTCTTACTGTTAATTCTTGTGTTCCCAGACTAAGAACTCACACGTACTGAAAAGATAAGTTTCTTTAATTGATGGAAAACTTTGAGTAACTTGAACTCCGTTTATCTTGTTATACGAAGTAATTACCAGCCCTTCCATTAGAACATGTTGAGAGAACCTGGTTCTGCCGTGTGTTTGGTTTGGGGGATCAGATTCCCTCTTGATAACTTAGGAACTTCTGACTTGTGAACACGTAGTTCTTCTCAGTGAAGAAAATAAACTTTTTTTTTTTTTAAAAAAAAAGGTGGGGGAGAAACAAAGCAAGCCTTGATTCAGCAGTCAGATCCTCATGGCAGATCCTGTTAACTCACTGGCCTTCTGTGAGGGTATAAAGGTCTATTCATGTAGATAGCATCAAAGGTTTGTGACCATTACTTGGAAGCAAATATCAGGGGGAAAAATACCGAGGCAAATGTGCACTTGCCTCTGAAGAGGTGACTCCCTTAGCACCCACAAAAAAGTCAGTGATTCCTGTAGAACGCTAGTTAGTAGTTGTTGAGACTCTGAACTAGCAATCTGCTGTCTGATGTGGATTGTTACATTCCCAAATTTCTGCCCTTATTTCCATTCACTGAAATGGGTTGTGGAATATGATGACTGAAATCAAATCTCTCTGGTATTACCCACTTCATATCCTCCACTTCATCTGTTAGCAGCTAGTTTGTTTCTCAGTTGCCATACCTTTTGTTTTTCTCTAGTCAGCTGGGCCTTCCTGAGGTCAAACTAATATTTGATCATTTGCTTTCTTGCTCCTGCCAACTTTTTATTTTGTTCTTACCTCTATTCCTCTATTCCTATTTCTGGAAATTGAGTGGGAGACTCGTTGCCTTAGTTACAGTGACTAACTGTTTCAAAGTTATTTATAATGTTTGTGTTTAAATAACCTGTATCATAATACGAATCACAAAACACTTCACATCAATAAAAAAAATAAACAAAGCAGTCCATGGCTAAGTGCTGGGAGCATCCTTACAGTGCTGGTTCTTGGGGGGTTTGTTTTCCTTCTTTGTAGGGGGGGGGGACAAGTTCTAATCTGGCATTTGAAGATGAATCTGAAATTAGATATCTTGGTGTTATCCTTTGTGCAAATGAGGACGAACTTAATATTTAAGCTCTGAGCTATCAGGGAATGTTATTCTTCCTCTCCTCTGTAATGACGCTAGCACTCTCGCCAAGGTGTGGGAATATGCCAGTTGAACCATGTTAATTCAGTTGTGATTGCTCAGGTGTTAATGAATTATACAGCACTGACCCATTTCAGCACAAAAACTAGAGCAAATGCAAGAGTGGGGGGACTGAGTAGTTGGGAGAGGGCTTGTAGCCAGCTGGGTGGGTGCAGAGAATTGAAGAGGAAGCACCAGAGTGATATGCAAGTGAAAGAGGAGCAAAATCTGTAGCATCCTTGTAGACTGAGGAACTACTTGTTAGCTGAAGCACCTAATGACTTCTTTCCTATAATAATGAGGTGCTCTTTGGTGTGAATTGAATATAATCTTAGATTTTCATTGATTGTTTCTACAGTAATGTATGTATGCGAATTAACTGAGGAATACCCTGTAAGAAGATTATTTACATGATTAAAGCCTACCTATTTAGGGCAGTGTGAACACTTAAATTTATTTTTCTCACCAAATTACTGAAAATATATTTGATTTTGAGATGTGTGAAGCAAAGATCTACCTATTCTAAATCTGGGGTTTTGGGTAAAACAAGAAAAAAACCAAACCACTTTGCTTAAGCTTATGTTGTTAAACTTCAGAACAATGTTTGCAGGAGTAGGGGGATAGAGCTTTCCTGCCCAAGAGTAGAAATGAATGGCTCTTAATAGTAAACTGACTCATAATAGGAGAACTTAGTGAATGTTAAGATTTTGTACATAACTTCGGCAGTTTTCATGGATTAGTCTATTTCTGACCAGCTTCTAACTGTTGTGAAGCTATCCTAAATGTTTAATGTTTACATACTTTCAAACAGTGAACTGTCACTTGATGAGCTTTTGCTTTTAAGTTATTCCTGGTCATTCTGCAGTCATGCAGAACCTCATACTTGAGGTTCACTCTCACTTTGTGCTGAAATCCTGTGCTTCACTCCCATCTGGTGCACAGAAGGTGGCATGGGTACATCTGAATTTCTTTTTTTTTTTTTTTTAATTCATTTTGTCAAAGTGAAGATGGAATAGTACCTTAATGAAGACAGAGAAGGGGACACAATCACAGATTCTAGTCAGCATGACAAAATGAGAATGAAATTGCAGTAGTTACAGCATTTAGGCCAAAATGAGCCTTTCTAGAGCTTACTGAATTTCTAGTGATTGTGAAGAACTCAGTGTTTTATGTCAAGATATTGTTGTTTGTCATCTACGTTTTGATAGCTCCATCTATACTGGTACCTCTAACTTTGAGGACGTTGAACCTCCCATTCAGGAACCTGGTCATCTTGCAGAAGGCAGCATGAGACACCAAGGGTCTGCCTAGCTCATAGCTGAGGGACCTGCTTGAATCAGACAGCTGAACTGATTCAAATAGGGGGGACAGGACACACCAGCACTTTTGGGAAGTTCTGTGGGTATTTATATGCTAACATAACCTGTAACTAATGCACAATGTAGTCATTTAAATCCATTGCTGCTTATTTAGTTTTGTGTAACATGAGGGGTAATTGGTATTTTCTCCTTCCCAATCCCGTCTTTAGGTCATCTGCTGCTTTTGTCCATTGCTGGTGATAGAGGGCAGGCGGTCTGTGCAAAGTCTTTCTTTTCATCCTGAGCACTTGACCTCTCTTTCCTGCCTCAGGTCTCCTGTGTGGTGTCTGCTGCTTTTTCTCTACCTCTGCTAACGCTTCATTCTTTCACCAGTGCCAACCCACAAAGTATTTCTGGTAGGTTAAAATGAAGGAAAAGCACACATAAAATAAGCAGATGAAGAAAAACAAAACGCTAATGTTGTTTTTCTGGTTACATTATTACTTGTTGTTTTGAATTAGAGAAACATCTCGAGTCATGGTACAAGGACACTTCAGAAATAGTGCGTTAATGGAATTCCCTACCCCTCGCCTCCGTTCCTTTGTAACTGCAGAGTTCTGTTCAGTTCTTGCTGTGTTTGCTAAAACATGAGGATCAATAGAAAGAGGTCTTATGCTTAATACTGTGTTGCTGCGCATTCTCTTCGCCAAATTAGAACTCTGTGTTGGTACTGCCTGATAACTTTCATTTCCTTTGCTCCTGCCTCAGTTCCAGGAACAGTATTTTGTTTTGCAGCTCAGCTGCATCTGTTGCTTTTTTTTTTTTAATAGCGATCTTTCATTCTGAGGGATAATTTTCAGTATTAAAGAGGCCTTGTAGGAGAACCCTTTCTCTTCTCTGTCACCTGCAAGGTTGCAAATACCATTACTGTCCTGCATCATTCCTGCTCCTGTAACAACAACCCAACTCATCATTTATTTCTTCCGCTCCTACCCCATGAAGTTATGTTTTCTGTTTCTTTCCATCCACAAGCACACAGCCATTTAAATATTCTTATCTGACACTTAGATCACAGAATGAGAAGTCTATTAAAATAGAACTTTTCAAGTAAAGAATAAGTAAGATTTTATGACTTGTCCATAGACATTTCTCTATTCTTTTACCCTAAGTTTAACAAATTATAATCACTGCAATCAGAGGTATAAATAGTCAACTTAATCTACTCCAGAAGAAATGGAGCTCAGGAGAGGAGAAGGTCTTCATAATGAGAGTAAAAGAAAGGTGGAAAAGGGATTTGTAAAGCACTAAGGTGAGAACAAGAAGGACAGAAATGGTTATCACAGATTGCCAGTATCAGTGATCAGTGAAGCTTTTCTTCTGATGGACTTCAGAGCTTTATAGTCAAGGATAATCCAAATCCCAACAGGTACCCAGCTACCCAGTGGAGCTCTGTTTGCAATGACTTTTCTACCTGCTGCACCTTTCTACAGCACAGGAAGGAGACTCTCCAGTATCTACAGTCTCGAACTAATGCTGTGAATTATGTAGGGAAGAGTGCTTTCTACTGTTTTTCTACATCCAGAGAAGGAAAAAAATGACTTTAGGTCAAGTATATAAAATTTGTCATCTTAAAAGGGCAAATACAGCTGCATGCAGCCACATCTCTTATATTTGAAAGGGCTTTGACTTTGTGCATTGTGAATTGGCTGCTCTGTTGTGTTAAGACTCACAAGGCTTAACAGGCTGTAAGTGCTTAAATAAAAAGTGCGATATTTTTCATAGTTTGCATTTGAACAGATTAGTTGTGAGGCTTCCTCACCTGAAGGTTGATAAAACTTCCGCAGTTCTCTGTGTGTGTGTTAAAACTGCTTTAGTAATCATTAAACTATTAAGCCTAGTGCATACATAATTAAATGATAACTACTAGCATCCAAGAGGAAGTACCACAGTTCATGACTCTGTGCCCACAAGTAGTAGAAGAATTTTGCTGAAAAGGTGGCATGACTGTTAAAAAGCTGTTGGTTACGTCTTTGCTTTTCAGCCTAAGCTTTATCTGGAAGGCTGTCCTGTGCTGTTGCAATGGCTGTTGAAAATACTGTAAGCTTTTAGGGTATCGCACTGGTTTCCTGTCTCGACATCCAACCCCTTGCATGGGGGAGCAGTGAGATACATTTCCTTCTATAAAGTTCTTCGCTGGAACTTACATAAGCCAAAGAAATAGTATCTGTTTGAATGACAGGAGGAATAGCAATGCCAGAGGTGTCTGTGGAGACTGTCAGAGGAGAAGTTCAGCTCCCCTTCCCTGAAAGCTTGCCATACCAGTATTAGCAGTGCGCTCCTCCATGCTGGTTGGAGGTGTCGCAAAGTCGTTTTGGAACTGTTGTTCTGGAGTAAGTTTTTTAGAAAATTGGCTCTTTGCCTCCTGAACGACCACAGGCAGAAATAAACCTTCTAGGCCTGAAGCTCGGTCTTGTGGCAGCAGAAGGCCCCAGTCAGCTGAACCCAAGGACAGAATGAATGTGCCTGCAGACAAGATCTCAGAAATACCTGCTGGAGTTCAGCCTTCTACACTGTGGGAGCCCTTATTGCCTCTTCTGAAATACATATTAGACATGTTCACAAAAGCCCTCCCCCCTCTCTTTTTTCTTTTTTTTTATATCATGACTCTGGTTGGAGTGATGTCATTTGACCTCAAGATTTTATGACCTGCTGCTTTTGCGTGGAGGGCAGTGACACGTGGCGTGAAGCAAGGCATGGTCACAGGATGCCTCTTCAGAATATTGTGTTCCTACTTTGTGTAGTGCGTGGTGTGGCTGCAGGCCTGAGGTGGCAACTGCTTCGGTTGGCGTGTATTTGCACTGTCTTGTGGGTTTTTTTTCACTAGGTAAGAAACAATGAAAATGACCTGTAACAAGCAAGGTTCAGAAGCGGCAGAAACATTAGAATATGTTTATCTTGTTACTCTAGTCTTCTTTTAAGAGGTTAATTAACGGCCCAAACTGTGCTAATTATGTGACTTGGAAATTATCTACCACAGTGAAGGCCAACGTTTTCAGCTGGCAGACAGGAGAAGTTAAAACAGAAAAATCTGTTGAGTGCTAATATATTTCTGGTGTGGGGTGGGACGCTGTGTGTGTGAGAGATGGGAGTACGTTGCCTGAGTGAACCCCGGTCTTTAAAGTCTTGTGGAGTGGGTACATTCTCATGAAAGCGTAGGAGTTTCATAATTTTAGGATGGAGTTTAATGACATGCTTCTCCTGGTGGTGTTTTTTTCATTTGCAAAGTTTCTAACAATAATGATTGAAGCTCACTGGCTTCTAATCTCCTGCCTAAGGCCAGGGTTTGATATTTGGTTGCAGCTGAGCTTAACCAGCAGTTTATTCTTTTCTTCTGCAAAGTGGCGAAGAGGGTGGAGAGAGACAAATTATTTGGGTTAGCATATGACTATGAAGTTGTTCCTTGAAAGTTTTCTTAAGTAGGAAATACAAAAAAAGTGTTGTGGCTCAGATAAACTTACTCTAATGCCTTCCTTGGTGACAGAAGTCCTGTATTCACAGAAGAGGTGTCCTCTGTGACTGTCCCTTGGTCTGGGGGCTGGGTGGGTCGGTGGAGGAACTCGAGTGTGGTCTGCCTTGGACCTCTCTCTCTCCCTGGGAAAGTAACTTTAAAGTTGTTGGCCTGAAACTTCTTAGAATGTGTTTTGCAACTCAGCAACATGCTTCATTTTCTTGTCTGGTTCCTGGTTGTTTTGGGGTTTGAGTGTGGTTGTGAATTCCTCTCTAATTGTGAGAGAACCTAGGGTCTTAAGGATGCCTGCTACTATTTATAACACGCCGTGTTGACTTATGCTGACTGTGAAAACACTGAAACAAGGAAAGTACTTCTATAACATACTTGTTTACCACATGTGCTGCCTTTCAGGACCCTCAGCTTTTTCCCATCTCCTGTGTGACAGCCATGTGCTGGTTTTCTTGCAGCATTTCTCAGGATTCAGCCCCCTTAGGGGCCGATGACCTGCACTGCTGCTCATGGTTTTACAACTGGCCCTCTGAAAATGACATCAGAAAGGCTTTCTCTTCTCTTCCATCTCTTCTCAGGAGGTTACAGTGAAAGTGTAAGATCATGTTCAGGTAGTCCAGTTACCTGAAAACTGTAATGCCAGAAGTAATCTAAACTTGCTGCAGCCTTTTCCCTCATGGAGACATGTATGGACAGAAAGCCCTTCAACTTCTTACCTCCCTCGTACGCTTCTGTGTGCACAGCTCTAATTTTTGGACACCTTCCAGCGACTGCCTGGAGTTGTGCCTGTTGTGACTAGTGATCCCCCTATCTCCCTGCGCAGAGATACATGCTTGGGGTAGGGAAATATCTAATGAGAAAATATGCTCGTAGAAAAATAACCGAGTTGAAATAAACTAAAATGTTAATTGGTCACGTCTCTACAAATATGAAATTTAAATCTTCTGTAATGGAAGTAAATTTTTCATCTCAGCTTTATAGGAAATTTTAAATACAAAACAATAGTTAAACTTGTTGGTTTATATCCCACATACCGCCTAGTATAGTTGTGTGGATGCCACAACGTAAGCACATTGGTTGTGCAAATATTTTTATCGGGAGCTAGAAGGGATAGCATTTTGAAGTGCCATTACAGAAAACCTTATCAAGATGGACTATTCCTCACTTCATTGTGTTTCCCAGTTTGATCCTGCTGCAAAGCTGTTTAATTCAGTGGGTTATGGATGAGGCTATTCATGCAGTTGCCTGTGGTTTAATTTTCTGGAATAAACAATGATAAACCTACAAAGCTTGGTTTAAAAAAAAAAAGCATGTGTTTTCACTGTAAGAATGCACTGGGAATGTTTACCTTGGAAAATAAGAGCATAATAAAATTGCACCTAACAGTCTCCAAACAAATAGTCATCTGTATACCACCTGTATGTTTGTTACGGATGTCTTCCTTATACGTATTTTGAGCTAAAAGGCAAAGAATATGGAAGACTTAAGTCAGGGTGCTTAGCCCTCATCTTTTGGTTTGGTTTGGTTTTTTAGAAGCAATAGGGAAGGCTCAGTGAAGGTCGGGTTACAGCTTCTGTTTCAGGCTTGTTCTTGAAACTGCTCATCAGCACCATTTAATTTATTTATTTATTGTTATGTTTGCCTAAAGACTTTAGGCAGTCATTCAGGGGCTGCTTCATGAGTAGGTCAGCTGTGCCTGCTGTGGGCTCTAAGCAGGCGACTAGAGGATGGGATCAGTGCTGCTCCTAATAGGTGTCAGAAATCACATGGGTCACACGTAAAAGTGTAAAACATAAATACATGAACACTGGAATGCGGGGGGGGGAAAGCCCAGTCTGTCAAACATCTAATAAAATGGTATTTTGCAAAGTGTTAATAAGAAAGCTTACGTAAGCATCTGATTCTAGATTTTCTTTGGAAGGGGAGGGAATGTAAGAGGGTAGCAGAATCCTATTTGCTATCCTGAAATAAATGAAAATTATTAAAAGTATGCCAAGTTTTGAGAACACCTGCATTATGTGCCTATTAGTGTTTAAAAATCAGGCTTAAGGTTGTGAATTAAATGACACTTATGGTAATTTTTTTGCTATTCTGTACTTAATGTTCCCTATTTTGTAAGAGATACGGAGTACTTTCTGTTGTGCTTTCTGTATTATGTCGTACAAAGGTTCTCTGTGATAAGACTAGACAAAAGGTTAATCTATTTTCAGTGTGGTTTATTGGCGTGGAGTGTGAGAACTTTGAGGGAATGTTCAGCTTGAGGATCTAGAGACTAGGACAGGGAAATTTTTAATTAAAAAATTGCATTAGGAAAATATATGAATATAACTTGTTAAGATCTAAGTACAGCATCTACTTGCATTCAAGGAATTAAAAAAATAATGCTTAAGTAGTATATATTTGTTGCCAAAGGATTGAATTCAAACTGCTTCACGGACGGAAGCCATGAGCTAAGCACTTGGAACGAGTTTGTGAAAGTTCAATGTTTGAAAGAGGCATTAGACAACAGTAGTCTTTTCTGGAACAAATGGTATTTTCTTTACAATTACTCTGTTGCAGAATGGTTGCAGGATCTCGGGCACAGTTCACTGGAAAACTTATGTGAGGCTCAGTTGTCATGAGTTAGCCAGAGTAGGCCTCAGAGACATGGCAAAACACCCTGACAAAGAAGTTCTGCAAGGCTGGCAAGGACGTCCTGTCCTTGAAGATAAGAAATAAACGACTTTGAGGAAAAACACCTGGTCTGAGAACAAGGAGGAACCCTGGGTCTCAAACTGCAAGTAGGAGGAGTACGATAATGTAATCCTTAGAATTTAGCAAGTCAACAAGTAACTAGCTGAGACAATTAGCTGAAACAGTATAAAAGTCTGATTGCGCCGTAATAAAGTTGAAGCTTGCTTTACCACTCATATTGAGTCGACCGCTTGCTTCCCTCGCTCGTCGCATTACTCCTCTTTCTAGGTTTGTTCAATGTTGAAAACCAGAAGAAGCTGGGCAAAAGAAAAGCTTCTCTTATGAAATGAAGTCTGACAGATTTGTACTAATCCTAAAATTTTGTCAGGCTTCGACCAACCCCAAGTGATTGATTCAGCTCACTAGCTGTCCCTAGGATTTCCTTCTTACAGCAACTGCTTAACATGAGATGGTTTTGGAAGCTTTTTAATTAGTGGCACATGTAATTAAAACAACTTAAATACTTTTTTTATTTTCTGTTTTTATTAAATGTCCTGATAAAATCATAGATTATAAAGTAAAGCAAAAGTAATAAAAGTGAAGTAACTGATGCATTATAAAGGTTATCACATGCTATTTAATTGCATCTAAAAAGCAAAAATACAAACCAAGATAATTCACTTTAATTTTACTGGGTCTGCCCTTCATCTAAATACAAGTCAAAGTTAGTTGAAAAAGTGTTAGTAAAGCATTTGGATGTCTGTTCTGAAGAGCAGTAAGCCTGGTGTATTATTCACGGGTACTTAGTGGTAGCTTGCTGGTCTCCCTGTGGAGGGATTTAAGCAGTTTAGGACTGAGGTCAGAGAAATTGCTGGAGCAGTGATTCGCTGCTGTGGAGAGATGGACGTTCGCTGCAATATTCATTTTATAGGGTGGCTCTTTTGCCTTCTCTGATTTTGGTTGTTTTGGATCACACCATGTTTAGTGCACATCACTGCTGTGTTACAAGTTCAGAATGTCATCTTTCTCCATCCAACCCTTGTCCTTCTCACCCCCGAAGAAGTGAAAAACGTTAAATTTTCACGTGGCACAATTCTTACTGGGTTCCTGTCTGTCAAGGAAGGATTCGATTCATTTTATTTTTAAGAGCACTGCAGCTAGGTATTTGGAGGTAACGGAATGTACTTTGGACATGAATTCTGTTTAGTCAACATAAGGCCTAACTATATTTAACCGTAAATGAGCAAGGTCTTGGTTTCGTTTAAGTGATCTGCTTTAGATTGACGGCATTACTTCGTTTGGATTAGTTTTCCTGGGAGTTTCTTGTGTCCACCGTGCAGGTGGGTTTAGCTGTAACAGTTAACCTGTCTTTTTCACACCCCTTTCAGTATTTCACTGTCTGTGAAATGTAATAATGTCTTTAAAATACATTTTTACTCCATAATTTGCCTTGCAAAAATCCTTTTTTTTCCCCTGTAATTGCCACATCCTGCTGAATTTAAAAATTGTGGTCTTATGCATGGCAATCCTCTGACCAGATAGAGAATATGAGCAGTTTCTGGCAGACAGAGGTACCCGACTTTCCTCCCTTCACAGGCTGTATTGATGTAGCTCTGGCACTTGTGTGTGGCAGGTAACAACATCAGTTTTTCTCTTGTGTTCCTGTGGAAGTGACAGTCATGACTTAAGCTTTAAGCAATTGGCAGGGTGCAGGTAAAGGAGAAGTTTGGCTGTTGGACTGTGCATCCTGTCCAAGCAAATGAGTTTTTCCCTGGAGGAAGAAAGTCGTGAAGTGTGTGGAGATACCCTCTGCACTTTCCATGGAACCACACTGAACTGGAAAACGCAAATTATGTTTTTTGCTCAGATATCTGACCTGACATTGACTGATGTGGCTCCCTGACACATGCTGAAAATGTGCCTCTGAGTCTGCTGGCTGTTTCTCTTCTAGAGCTTGCATTTTGGGGAAATAAAAGCTATATATCATTGAGCTGTGTCAAAAGCTTGTATGGATACACTTAACATCTCTATTCCAAGTGAAATAGTTGATTCTGACTCTTCATGTGCTCCACCTTAACAATAGCCTCAAGGCTATTAAGGCAACAAAAATGTATGTGCTTTAGTTCTGGAAGTTGTTTATATGAAATTGTGGACTCTTAAATCTATTCCAAGAGCTGCTTATTCCATATATTTTGCTATGCTTTTCTGCCTCTTTTTTAAAATGGCCTTTTGAAGACATAGTCAATATGATTAAGAATCAAGAATAGAATTGTAGAATAGTTTGGTTTGGGAGGGACCTCTAAAGGTCATCTAGTCCAACCCCCTGCAATAAGTAGGGATGTTTTCAACTCGATCGGGTTGCTCAGAGCTCTGTCCATCCTGACCTTGAATGTTTCCAGGGATGGGACATCTACTGCCTCTCTGGGCAACCTGTTCCAGTGTTTCACCACCCTCATTTTAAAGGACATCCTTATGTCCAATCGAAATCTACCCTCTTTTAGCTTAGAACCACTACCCCTTGTCCTATTGCAACAGGCCCTACTGAAAAGTTTGTCCCCATCTTTCTTAGCCCCCTTTAAATATTGAAAGGCTACAATAAGGTCTCCCTGGAGCCTTCTGTTCTCTAGGCCAAACAATTGCAACTCTCAGCTGGGGTCTCATGAGAGTGGAGTAGAGGGGCAGAATCACCTCCCCTGACCTGCTGACCACGCTTCTTTTGGTGCAACTCAGGATACAGTTAGCTTTCTGGGCTGCAAGCCCACATTGTTGGCTCATGTCCAGCTTTTCATCCTCCAGTACCTCCAAGTCTTTCTCCGCAGAGCTGTTTTCAAACCCTCATCCCCCAGCCTATATTGATACTGAGGGTTGCCCTGACCCAGATGCAGCACTCTTCACTTGGCATTGTTGAACCTCATGAGGTTCACATGGGCCCCCTTCTAAAGCCTATCTAGGTCCCTCTGGATGGTATCCGATCCCTCGGGTGTGTCAACCACTCCACTCAGCTTGGTGTCATCTGCAAACTTGCTGAGGGTGCACTCGATCCCACTGTCTGTATCATTGATGAAGATATTGAACAGTAATGGTCACAACACAGATCCCTGAGGTACACCACTTGTCACTGATCTCCATCTGGACATTGAACCATTGACCACTACCCTCTGGATGTGACCATCCAACCAATTTTTCATCCACCGTCTACCCCATCAAATCCATATCTGCAATTTAGAGAGAAGGATGTTGTGAGGAACCGTGTTAAAAGCCTTATAGAAGTGCAGATGGATAACGATGACATCCATAGCTCTTCCCTTGTCCACTGGTGTAGTCACTCCATCATAGAAAGCTACTAGGCTGGTCAGGCAGGAGTAGCCTTTGGTGAAGCAATAGTGGCTGTCTTGAATCACATCTGTGTCTTGTGCCTTAGCATAGCTTCAAGGAGGATCTGTTCCATGATCTTACCAGGCACAGAGGTGAGACTGACAGGTTGGTAGTTGCCAGGGTCCTCCTTTCTATGCTTTTTTTAAAAAATGTAGAAAGTTTCCCATTTTCCAATCACCAGGGACTTCACTTGACTGCTGTGACTTTTCAAGTGTTATGGAGAGTGACTTGGCGACTACATCAGCCAATTCCCTCAGGACTCCAGGACGCATCCCTTGAGTTCCCATAGACTTATGTATGTTCAGGTTCTTCAAGTGGTCACGAACCTGATCTTCTCTTACAGTGGGATGGACTTTGCTTCCACAGCCCCTGTCTTGCAATCCATCCACTCGAGAGGTGTGGGAAGAGAGGTTGCCAGTGAAGAGTGAGGCAAAACAGTTGTTGAGTACCTCAGCCTTCTTATCCCTTGTTACCAGTTTGCCAGTCTTGTTCATTGGGTGGGGGAGAGGAGGGGGCAGGGTATGCTTTCTTTGACCTTCCTTTTCTGGCTGACATACCTATAGAAGCCCTTATTATTCTTTGCATCTCTTGCAAACTTCAGTTCCAGCTGCACCTTGGCCTTCCTGACCCCATCCCTACACAGCCGAGCAGCATCCCTATACTCTTCCTGGGATACCTGTCCCTGCTTCCACTGGCTGTGCATTCCCTTCTTGTTCTTCAGTTTGACCAGCAGGTCTTGACTCAGCCATGCTGGTTTCTTGCCTTCTTTTCCTGATTTACACCTGGGGACTGAGAGCTCTTGCATGCTCTGTGGTAAGCATCCTTAAAGATCTGCCGGCTCTTTTCTTCTCCTTGCCCCTAGGACAGTTTCACAGGGGTCCTTTTGAGTAACTCCTTGAACTGCTGGAATTTTGCTTTCCTAAAATTCGGGGTCCTGACTTTACTCTTTGCCTGACTCCTTGGCAGATATCTAAAGTGTATGATGCTTTCCTTCCTCTTCCAAATACCCATTTTTAACTGTTGTTTTCCCCTGAATGTTCTAAAATATGTGACTGCTATGTAACAGAAAGTCACTATTTCGCAGTAATAACCTCAGGGATTTTGACTCTTCGGTCATCTTGTGGTTCAAGCACAGGTTTCTGTGAAGCCAGATTAACCTTTGAGGAGCATGTACGTCCCCCTGCTGTGGGATTTCCCCACTCCCTCTACCCCTTCTCTCACTAAAAGTGTGTTCTCGTTGAAATAAGAAGCGTGGCCAGCAGGTTGATGGAGGTGATTCTGCCCCTCTACTCTGCCCTGGTGAGACCCCCCCTGGAGTACTGTGTCCAGTGGATCCAGAGGAGGCCCACAACGATGATCAGAGGGCTTGAGCACCTCTCCTATGAAGACAGGCTGAGGCTGAGAGAGTTGGGGGTTTTTCAGCCTGGAGATGAGAAGGCTCCGGGGAGACCTTATAACAGCCTTCCAGTACCTGAAGAAGGCTTACAGGAGAGATGGGGAGGGACTCTTCATCAGGGAGTAGAGAGATAGGACAAGGGGTAACAGTTTTAAACTGAAAGAGGGTAGATTTAGATTAGATAACAGGAAGAAATTCCTTCCTGTAAGGGTGGTGAGACACTGGAACAGGTTGCCCAGAGAAGCTGTGGATGCCCCATCCCTGGAGGGGTTCAAGGCCAGGCTGGATGGGGCTTTGAGCAACCTGCTCTAGTGGGAGGTGTCCCAGCCCATGGCAGAGTTGTTGGAGCTACATGATCTTTAAAGTTCCTTCCAACTTTAACCATTCTATGGACAAAAGTGGACTTAAATAGCTCTGAACCCGTGTTTTTGTTTTTGGTTTTAATATGTATGAACATCTCTTCTTGAATTGTAATCTCTTCTTTGAATGTGACAAGCATCTCTTCAGATTGGAAAGCATTACTGTCTTCTAGTCTTAAGTACGGTGGTTTTGAAAAGTAGCTGTAGGTTCTAAAAAACATTTCCTGGCTGGGAACTTTCTTGATGTGTTGATTTATATAGGAACTGCTGTGACTCATAGCACACTACCTTATTTTTATCCAGATAATTACCTTGCTAAAAGATGTGCGAAATAGTATTTAAAGATTTCTTCCCTCAGCTTAAGGAGCAATGCTATTGTCTTCTGTCTTATCTATCCTCTTAATGTTAATGTCGGATCAGAACTCATCTTCTGCTTGCTTTGTTTTCTTTCCAAATTTTTGAATTTAAATTCTTTCTGAAGAACTTAACAAAAAGAAGTGTAAAAGTGAAATCGAGGACCAGAAAAATGGTATCTGAGCTGCAGTAGTTTGTTTGTTGTATTATGTTTTTCTAAAGCTGTGTCTATCTCAGGTATATTGTAAGATATTTTAAAGCTGATACTGTTTTTTGTGTGTGCAGTTATTGTTTGAAGAGGTGCATGGACACACACTGAAGTAACATGTACGTAAAGGTTTCTGGAATCCCTAGAGGATCTTACTCCTTTTCTGCCTTGATCATTTTTCATTTTTAATAGCGATGTGAACTGCAGAAGATCAACACGTGTTTTATTTTCTGTCATTTGGGATGCTTCATAGATTCACGATTCTCCAGACTTGCAGATTTTTTATTTCACCTCTTGCTTTATGCAGGGAACTGTTCAAGCTCAAAGCTTTTTTTGCAAAGAGCAAATCATTAAGTAGGATTCAACAGCAGGAGTGCACTTAAAAGCAGATTCAAAAAAAAATACGTATATTTAGAAATGGTGTAGTACTTTTTGCCGTGATCTCTGACGGCTCTGCTGATTCATAATGAAACAGCTTGAGTTACTACTTCATTTGCTTGTGGAGCTCCTCCAAACGTTGCTCCTTGGTAAACAGGTAGTCACTGAGGAAATGGTACAGCTTAGCATCCTTCTACCCCTACACATCATCTCCCCCCAGATCAGCTCAGCTCACAGCTGGACGTATATATTAATGATATTAGCTTTATGTTAATGTACCTACTTGTGAACTGTGATTACTGGGGGCAGACATCCTTGTAAATATCTGCTGCTGTTAAACCTGCTGGGAATTGTCAATGCTATTAATATAACCTACAGAATGCTCTGAAATAACATGCCTGGTTTTAACCAACGGAGTCAGAGGATCAAGTAAATAAACCAACATAAGTGTATCAGATTATTTTTTTTTTCTTAGTGAATGATTTCTCCTCTCTTAGTTATATGAAGGCATGAAAACTAGAAGGAGAAATGGAGGTACAATTTTAAATTAATTGTACATTTAATGCTCCTCAAAGCTTGGTATAAATATAAACAAATTATCACAAAGATTTTGGAACAGCAGATGGATTTCTCTTCTCCCCATACCAGCCCCCGAGATAGGCAGGCGTATTTTAGGGAGAACTTGTCCTTCCTGTGAGTACTCAAAATGTAGCCATCGTAAATAAACAATGTCTTTGTGCTAAGTTGAAACCGGTCTCTAGCATCCTTTAGTACTACAAACTCAAACTTTGGAGCGTTAGACACCAAATACGTTGACTTGCGTGTCCTGAGATCCAAAGTAAAGCTTAGTTTTATATTGTAAAATACATTACTTTTATTACAACAAAAATAATGCTGGTAGCTTCAGCCTTCTGTGTACTTTAAGTTTCCAGGACTTTTTAGAAAAAAAAGAAACATAAAGAAAACTGAATTTTGTGCGTTTTTCCAGTATTCGTAATTTATTCCATGGTAAGCCTTTACACCTTAGTTGTGACTTCCATGAATTCGAGTCCCTCACCCACACAGCTGTGTTGGGAAGAGCGGCCTTGCGTGCCGTGCTGCTCCAGACGCCGGTGCTGGCTTTGTCCGCCTGCGCTCAGATGCTGCCACGAGTCCTGGTGTTGGGTGAGACTTCCACCCCCTGCGCTGGGATTAGTCCCACACTGCGTTTTTGCAAGGCCCTCGTTGTTTCTTCCCATGCGGTTACTGCTTTTGCTCTGCTCAGCACTACTTGGTTTAGAGGCTGCTCGCCAGTATTCATTCTGTTGCTTGGGTTTTGGTTTTTTTTTTTTCCTTTGTCAATGCATTTTGTCTTGTCTTTGTAACAAATGCTTATCTTAAATAGCTTCTCTCTGAATTATTGATGTTCCGGAATGACTTCTTGCTCCCATCTATTTACTTTCTACTTTGATGGGCTCTTGCATTATGCTGCAAGATAAATATATTCATATGAAATACAGCATTAATCAGCCTCTGCAGTGTCTATATGTGAGACTATAGATATCTCTGTAGTACTATAGGTTACTGGGTAGAATCCTACAGATAATTATAAATTCAGAGAACAAGGCGTTCAGTGTCTGTTACCAAAGGTAGTTTATATTTTAAGTGGTGAGTCTTTCTCTACTCCCCAACTTAACTGCTTCCGTAACATTAAGAGCAGAGCGTCATATTGCTTTGTGTTCTCCCTGCTATCTCGCCAGACTATCCTCTGAATGTGAGTACAGATGGTATGACTCATTTACACTTGTCCTAAGCAGGCGAGGTACTTAACACCAAGTATGTGCCTCCAGCTTTTGATTCCTGTGAAAAAGATAGTCTCCCTCCCCCACCCCAATTAGAATTATTTTGCAAAAATTCAATCAGATTTTAGTTGACCTTCCTTTTAAAATTGGGCATGCGGTTGTTTGGGTTGGGGTTTTTTGGTTGTAGTTTGGTTTTGTTTTGTTTGGTTTTTTTTCCCCTTGACTAAAATACAATTGACTTAATTTTTGAAAGATGCCAGACTCGGCTGATTTTGCTGAGGCCACTTTTAAATACGAAAAATGAAGATTACCTAAGAAAATTTGGATCTAGAAAATACCCAGAGGTACTGTAACCCTACTCTGCTACTTCTTCAGTACCTCTGAAATACAGGTAACTATTTTTACCTACTGTATTAGGAAGTTAGTGTATTCTGCAACTTGAGACGTGGGTAAATCAACAAACATTTATCCTTCTCGAATAGGCTGAGCCTAATAGAGCGTCAGCGTTGTCTAGACCTTATCCTGTAGGTCTTGAATATGCAGAACAATGCCTTCTGTTCCCTCTTTAGCAGCAGGAGTAGAAAAGGAGACTTAGGAACTCTTGCTTTGGGGTGGGTGGGTGTTATTTGCGTTTTTCAATAGGATCGTTGTCCCCTCTTTTATCCCTGCCTGGGCTGAGGATCTGCTGTTAGGGGTTGTGCTGTGGAGCAGGTGGTGGGTTGAAGTCACGCCTGGCGCTGAACAGCAGCAAAGGGGAGAAGTGAGAGCCTGGGGTGAAGTACAGGCTGGTCTACCCCAAGTGCCTTATTTGTTCAGCTTGTCCCTTTTCACTTCAGTCAGATTCAAAATCAAGCTCCAAGTTGCAGTACGGTATCCATTTTTCCTTTTGAAGGCAGTATGTTAACTGAAAAGAAGGATAAGGAGCACCTTTTTCCTAACCTTTATTTAATATTACTAATTTACATGGGCAAAACTTGTAAGTTTTTGTTCATTCTCCCTGTCTGTATATAAAATTTGTATAGTGGCTGTGTTTTTTCAACAACAACTTCCTTTGTTTTCTTTCAGCTCTTTCCCATATGTGCTGTTTATCAACAAAAGTTTGGAGGAGCAGCCCTCCCTTAAACCAGTGTAGGTGTTTAGAGTGGCCCCAGAGCTGCACCTGGGGCCCCAGATCTGCTCTCACCTGGAAGCTGAACGCTTGTGCTTAAGGCTTGTACTCCCTCTGATGGCCAACTGCTGCGTTTTACTTGCTTTCTGTGCTTGCTTTCATTTCTCCTTCTTGGTCTCCATTTTATCTTTTTGCTTTTACGCTGGATTAGGCTAAATCGTTTTGTGTGTGTATATGTGTCCCAATGAAAGTGTATTTTTAAAAAGCCGGTCAAATCGAAGGGCCATATCACACTGCCTGTGCACTGGACAACAATAAGCTCTTTGGTCAGGTAGAGGGGAAAGGAGGGAAAGCTTATTTTCTCTACTTGAATTTATTTTATATTTTTAAATATCACTGTTGCTCTTCTGTGATTCATGTGGAGTTTGTTTCCTGATGTTTGACTTGGTGATGACTCAATCTTCCTAAAGCTGGAATAAGAAGTTTGTTTTCTTAAATTCTTTGTTCCAGAGGTTAAGCATTTGAATAGTATCAGCTTATATATGGTACCAAAAAAAAAAAGTACTATAAAGACTTTATTAGTTGCTTTTGCATGGGATCATTAAGGAATGACCATTTAAAATCTTGAAATGATACTAATCAAGATTTAATATATAGAAAACAATTCCATAAGAACTGTCATTGCAACTTGTGTGTTAGTGATGTGATAGCTAACGGTAAGTTTGACACGTAGAATACAGGTGGTGCAAAATAAAGCTGTTTATCATGTGGTTAGAGAAATCAAGCATAGTTTGTATGTCTTTGTACATGCCTGTGTTACAAGATCTGCTTGAGAGAAAAGACAGCTGTCCTGTGTTACCCGTGAGCAAACGAGCCTTTGCTACAACATTAATAAGAGGAGAAGGAAACCAGCAGATCTTTGTGTTCTTGTTACATCTCCTTCCCGCTTCAGTAATCGTGGTTTCAAACATTTCTTGAATGTGTTTGTTAAATTATTTAATCTGATACATAACCTTTGCTTAATGTCAATAATTTAGAAGAGTGAAGACTATCGGTTCTGGTCCTTTGGCACTGACTGTAGTAGCGCCGTTAGGTATTTGCTGCACGTGGTGCTGCCTTTCACCTGTAACGCTGGCAGCAGTTTCGGGGGATGGAAGAGATGCTGGTAGGAGAAGTCTAAATTACTGTAATGACTTTTCTGATCTGTTGGTGGGCCTTTCTGACAGCATGGGGAGAAGGTAAAATCCAAACTGATGGTTCATCTGAATCCGGGTCCCCCATTTAGTTCTGTTTGAATGAACAGTTGGCACTGTCAGGGCATCAGAGTCTCAGGTGTTGATTCTCTTTGCCCGAGCTTGCACCTGCTTGGGAATCCTCTTTAGCACGCGTTTGGCTTTGGTGGAGGCAGGTGAACCTGTAAACGTGAGTAAGAAAGACTGAAGTGTAGAGCTCTTTTAATTTTGAGCCTTTAATGTCCACTTGAATGTGAAGTCAGTGGTCTTAAAAATTTAGGTGCCTATCTTAAATTTGTGAAGTAACCAGAACCTTCCAGGAATTCTGGCACTTGTATGAGAGATGTAAAGAATACGTGCTGATATTTTTTTGCGGTCTTGCTCAAGCGTTTTGGTGTGCTGCCACCGAGTGGCAAAACTTGATATTGCTGCTTTTTTCTTTTAGAGTGATTTCCACCAATTGTGCTCTCTTTTGTTGCCTTCAAACTGAAAAAAGTTCTTTTTATACTTTCACATGTAATATTGTAAATTATTATTTGGAGTAACGTGATTGCTTGGACGATCTGCAATTTCTAGGATAGAAGAATCATCATAACAAACCTGTTTTTCATCATTCTGATGTGCGGTTTAGAGATTCTAGATTCCTGTCAGTTACTGGAAATAACAGTCTGAGAAAGTTCTAGGGTGAAGTGGGGAATTTCAAAACAGTATAATATAAGTGCAAATCTGAACATCAAGATCAAGTATGATAATGCTGAGATCAGAAAACAGTATTGGTCAGATCAGAAAATGTGCAATGTGTTATAGAAGCCGAGTTTGAATCCTGTTACACATTTCAGGGTATCTTATAATAAGCAATCTTATAAAAATAATCACTACATTAAACTAATACTCTGGCCAATACTCAAAGTGCTTGACATACTTCATTGTGTGAATCTGGGCAAAAATTGCTGATAAGATGAAGGATGTTGATGTGAGTAAGGGGAGGCTTGCAGGTGGAGTGGGGGTGGTCATGGAATGCTGAGGGTGACCTCACATCTGTGTAGCTTACACCTCCAAGATATGCCATCTACTGTACCTTCTGCTGAGCACTGTGTGTGGACATGAATGATGGGAGAGGTGTGTGCAGAAATTGCAGAAAAGATGATGCATTGCCCCTGGTTAAGTACCATTGATTATGTTACACTATTTATCATCTGGTCCTTATAGACTCGAGCTTTATAAAAAATTGCTGAGCAGTGAAACAGTACTTTCTTTCTAAGAACATAAAGTAAGACTTTAGTTACAGCATTGTTTGGGAATTTGATTAAAGGTCTGTAGCCAAGGTGCATCTGCACTCATTAGCAAAGGTATTATAAGTGCTGTTTAAATGGTAGTGACTTCAAGCCCATGTTAGAAAAGGTAGTCTCCCTTCATATCCCTCCCTTGGGAGTTTCCTAGCTGTCCTCATGCACTGGTGTTCAGCTGATCTTACAGTAGGCCATTTTGGGGGCTGAATTAGCAAAAAACAGGTTTAGCTTTCTAGGGCTCTCTAGGTCAGTTTATGGGACAGTATCAGCATAAAGAAATCGCTGGGGATATGTAACTACAGTGGTGGTCCCTCTTTGTCCTTGACTATATTGTGGCTGAATATGTCACTGAGTACATCAGTGTTTAGAAGGTGGCTGCAAAGGAGATGGAGACTCCCTTTTTATAAGGAGTCACCTGGAAAAAACAAGGGGCAATGGGTACAAGTTACTTCAGTGGAGATTCTGATTGGACACAAGAGGAAAGTTCTTCACAATGAGAACAATCAGCCATTGGAATAATCTCCCCAGGGAAGTGGAGAATTCCCCGACATTGGACATTTTAAAGATTGAGCTGGACAGGGTGCTGGGCCATCTTGTCTAGACTGTACTTTTGCCAAGAAAGGTTGGATACTTGAGGTCCCCTCCAACCTGGTGTTCTGTGATCATGTGCTACTCTGCCCAGTTTGGAAAGGTGACTGAGCATTGGTTTTTGACCCAGGTGATTAATTTATCATTAAGACTAATCTAAACAATGTTGTAACGATACAGTTATTTTTGAAGATTCTCCACCTGTTTACTACAGCTGTTACCTTTCATTTGCTTTAATTTAGTGGGCCCTTGTAACTATGAAAGGTGAATATTTTGAGATTGGTCCCTGTTTCCCCCCACACCCAAGCTGGAAACGAGGCATCCGTGAAGGCTAGGCTTTCTCTGTAAACAACACAGATAAGAGGAGGAGGGGGAAAACATCCATTCCTTTGTTTCGGTCCACAAAAAAAGAAATCCATCAGTAAAATCCACTAGCAGTAAAAATTACAACTGTTTATATAAATACATTTTTCTATGCAGAGCAACTGCTGCTGAGTGTAAGAGGAGTAGCTTTAGTACTATCTCCCCAGTCAACTTGCTGGATGAGGAAGCAGGGCAGATTGTCATGAATAGTAGTTTCAGTTGCTGGACGTTTTTGCTTTAAAGGTGTGGAGTGTGAACCTTGGTTCACCAAGGGCTTTCTCGCTTGTAATCCAATCCCTCTTTCTCTACGCATCTCCACCTCCTAACCATGTGTCTTTCAAAGTAAAAAATTAAAAAAGCTACCTCAGAGCTCCATATGGGCAGGTCCGTTTATAAAATTGAAGTAATTTGTTTCTCATAGCCCACCCAGGGCTGATCCATCCCTGTTGGGGCTTTGGGCAGCCCCGCAGTCGGTGCCCCCCGCAGCTGGGATGCTCCTGGAGAAGTACCATGGACAGGGCCCGGGCTGGCCGCTGGGGGCCTCTGGCTGGGGCTGCTGGAGGGAGGGCATCTCCCTCCTGAGCTCTGAGACCCTTTCATCACAGGGCTTAACCCTCTCTTTGGTGGCCTGGTGTTGCTTACGGGCATTCCTGACTTGCGGCGTTTGCAGCAAAACTGTAAAAACTGGTACAATTTGATTGAAGGCCTCTTTTTGCAAGACAGGCATTCCTGTTGAGACTCTAGTGCAACAATCTAAAATCCCCACTCAGTCCTTTGATTTTGTCCAAATGTTTCTGTAGCTGCTACGATTTGCACAGAGGTGTATGGTTTCTAATAGCTGTCACATGGTTAGGATGATTGTATCTTTTTCAGGGTAAATTATATTTAGGATTTCAGCTAATAGATAGCTGAGCTCATGCTCAGCATCAGGAGAGAAACGGCACACAAGACTCTTTCAAATCTTTATTAGAACAACCCCTTGAGACTGTTCATTTTGTTTATGTATTATTTGCTGTGGCTGATATTTTCAAAAGCCTCCTCTATAAGGTATTTTTTGTTATATCTTTGTCTGCTACCAACAAAGAGATGTACCTTGCTGTTAAAACTTCTTGCATTTGCTTGCCCCCAAAACTTGCTAATTTTGGATATAAAGTTAGCCTAGTAACTTAAGGATTAGGTGTCAGGATTTGTTGGTTCTTTTGCTTTTGTTGTTTCCACACTTCCTCAGCAAACTTTAATTTTCACTGAGAAGCTATGCAACTGCTTTTTACTGATGAAGCTCGACGTAAACTGCTTACCAAGTAGGGATAAGATCCGTATTGATATATACTTGAATATGGGTGGAGTTCCTAAAATACAGTTGAGTCGGTTTCCAGGTGAAAGCTAGCTTGAGTGATTTGTTTTTTATCTTCTTAAATGGGAACCATTTTGTTGAAATTTAAACGGAAAGGTATTGACCTTAAACAAAACACAACACCCTCTCTTCACTCATCCTGTTAAATTTCCTTAGGTACATATAATAATCAAATGGATTCCATTCTGTACTGCTGGTACCAGTTGTATTTTTACAGCATTGAAGAGCTGCAGCTTCTTTTAGTTCCTTAGTCTCATGTACAGAGTCTGGAGGCCGGACTGGTTTGTGGTATAGATGTCTCCCATAATCTGGCAGGAGTTGGAGCCTGTATGAAGCTTCAGGTTGCAGACTTGTCTTTTGCAATTTTACATGTTAGGGACTTTTTTTTTGTTTGTTTTTTTTTTTTTACTTCTCTGAGTTGTCCTGGACAGGAATCAAACTGGAACAACTTAAGTGCAAATCAAACCATTAGGGGAAAATGTCTTGTCTTCCAGGTGGTGGAGTGACTGTAAATTCCAGTTCAGTGACTGTAAACATAATAGTTAATACTGATTTAGTTACAAAACTGAAGGTCGTGGTTATTGAAATACCTTGTCTTGCTCTTGTACAAATACAAATGCAATGCATATCCTTATTTAAAGATACAATGCCAGCTAAAATATGTGCAGAAACTGTACTTGCTTGAAGGGTTTTGGACACAGTTTATGGGAATTGTTTATGCCTGGAAATTGTTCTTTTTGGGTAAATGATTCAGAAAACTGGGTTGCCAGACAGCTACAAGCTAGCCAAAAACTTTTGTACTATACTCATAAGAGACTTAAACTCAAGGAAATTTGGGCTGATCTTGACAGCCCAATAATAATGAAAAAACTCTATAAATCCATTATTTGTGTGGTAATGGGTACCAGCATGTTTCTCTGCATGTTTCTTTGACCTTCAAAAATTTCATGTACTGGCTACAAAATAATGTGCTATAACTTGGAAGTACTTTAAGCCAAGCCTGGGTTGAACTGATGCAGATAAAATTTCTTTTTCTCCTAATCTTGGTAATAGCTGGGGTGTGGGGTTTTTATTTGTTTTTTTTTGTTGTTGTTGTTGTTGGTTGGGGTTTTTTTCTTGCTTTTGTTTTTTAGCTAAGAATGTGTCTGTGGTCTTTAACTGATCCTGGCACCTGATGCAGAAAACCCGAGTCTGAAGTTTGGCTGAGTTACAAAGCCAGATGCTTGTGGCAGTTACTCTGGTCTGCCATTCCTGCAGATGTTGCTTGCACCTCTTAAATGTATGTGTGTGGAACAAAGTAAACTTTAGTTTTAAGTGTGTTAAATCAGATTCTTTCTTGAGTGCATACTTCATGGTGACCTAATTTTAATCTCTTGGAGAATAGGTGTGATATTTGCCTCCTTGTTGTCCAGATGGTGATAGTAATGACTGAAAACTATACCCTCTTCAAGGATGAACAGAATTTACCAGCTGCTGCTTTTTGGCTGGGGTGGGAAGGGATGTGTAGAGAAAATATGTTGACTGGCAGTTTAGTTGTTCCGTCTCTGTTAAAGCCAGGAGCCCTGTGGGACAAGGAGTTGATGGGATGTTTCTCTGGGATAGAAAGTGAATTTTTTTGTCCTTCTTGATTTGGTTTTAATGCTACAGGAATTCCCCTTCAAAAGAAATGTATTGTAAAATGTATTGAGTGTAAATACTTCAGAGTATTTTCTTCTTCCTTTGGGCATGGGAAAGAGGTGATGTAAAGGCTTTTTTTTTTACATTTACATTTTAATAGTTTTACTTATAAAAAAAAAACCAAAACCAAACCAACCAAACCACAAAGCCTCACAGAGTTTGCCAAAATATTTAAATATAGTGTTCAGGAATGCTATAAATACTTTAGAAAATAAAATTCAAATGTTCTTTTTTACAAGATTAAGAAATTTTAAGTAGCACCTCTAAAGAAAGGACATAATGGAGCTTCTTTTCAATTTTGAGACATAACAATATCTTTTAAATGGCTTTGCCTTGCATATTTAGGTAAAGATACGTATTTTAAAAAGAGTCTTTTTTTCCCCCCTGGGATATTAGTATTTGTAGCGTTAATTAAATTAGCTCTACAGTGTTTTAGAAGTGTCTGCTAATACCTCTAGCAAATAGGCATTATAGGCCTATTACATTTATATTACTCCCATATTTTTCGCTGTTGAGGACTTTATAATTTTATTCAGCAAGGATTAGTTTGTCAGTTTATAAGTCTTGAGATATATGCCGTATGACTTGGCTATTTACATAAAATGCTACAGACTTTTTCCTTGGAGGGTGGGTTTTGGTTTGTGGGTGGGTTTTTTTTTGTTCTACTGCCTCAGACAAGCAAGAAGAAATGGCAAAGGGTTTTTTTCATACATGTTTCACTTTTTCATTGGGAAAAGTGAAAGGTAACACACTTCTCCAGAATGAGAATCTGGAAGGAACCTTGCTTTTTGTCTTTGTTCTCTATGGTACAACAATACTAAGTAAAGCTTACTACTACTTTGCCATAAACTGAAGTGGAAATTAGGAATTTTGTTAATATTCTTAAGTAATCATGTGAGTAACTATGAAGGCTTTTATAAAAGACTTCAAAGAGTGAAGGGCTTCTACGTAGTCCCAGAAGATTGTTCAGAGCTAGTTTGTCATGTGGGGAAGAACATTGCCAGTCTCATTCTTCATGTGACATCCTGATCTCTTTTTTGCAAGCAGTTATAGGTTCTGTGATCACTTTTCTGCAGTTTGGAGGGGCTGAAGCTGGAGAGAGGTACCTCGTCTGTTCTGGGGTTCAGTGTTTGAGGGGGATCCTCTGGCCCTCACCCCGCTCAGCCAAAATGAATAAGTAGTGTTTTATATAGAGAAAACTAGCAATAGACCAAGTAATGTCCTTTACGCTTCTAAAAAGGGCAACATGACATTACCACTACCACCCACCACCACCCCCAAAAGAAAAAAAAGGAAAAAAAAATAAAAGGAAAAGTGAATGGAGTTTTAAAACCAGAGAGAAAAACAGAACTAAGAGTAGACCTTAAAAATTTCTGAAATGTCCATGAGGTGTCAGTGTACATCCAAGAAGAAACCTGGGAGATCAACACTCCCTTCTGAAAAAAGTCAGTTGCCTTTATTTTCTAGGGCAACAGCTGAGTCAAGACTCCAAATATTTATATCTGTGTAACTTAAAGGTTGCATTTTCATAATAACGTGTGAGGTGTTTTTTAAACAAGATGTGTAAGTTTATTGATGGGTTCCTTGATTTTGGGTTAGTTTACAAAACAATTTGAGTTCAGTGGTGTTCTCTCTTGCTTGTCATACATTTTGAGTAGGCTGATTGCATTAGTAGGGTTTTCTGGGGAAGACTTTGCACAGCTTGGTACATAAGATATAAACAGATAAGAATATGGTTTAGACTATTCCTGGCTTTTTGTTACTAAATGTTAAAAGTGTTCCTAGCATATTTATCAAAGCCAGTATATTTATATTTTACAGAAACCTGTTTTCTCTTTTTCATAATGCTTTTATAAAATAAAAGTTAGCTTGCCAAATAGAGGTAGAAAATTGGATACTAGATTTTTTTTCTGGCCTCATTTGTGCAAAAACTTGAGCAGGTACTTTGTCTTTTCATACCTGCGTGTTGGCATAACGGGATTTGGTTGTTTATAGATCCTAAGATACCTAAGCCTATGGATTTTTAGAGGCGAGGTTATACAGAAGTTGATTTTCTTAATGTTTTAAATAATTTATGTACTGCTCTTGTGTATAATGGTTTTATAACATCTTGCTGATTCTATACTATAAGTACTTTATAAAGCATTTTGTTAACTTTTAGGAATGCCAAAATTTACTTTGCAAGTTCTCCTCTAGGTGTCATCTTAATTGAATAAATCACTGATGGAAGCATTTGTTAGGAAGGCTTTGGAAGAAACGAACTCCAAAATAATCCTGGTGGTTGGAAAACAAATAAATGACAAGTTTAAATTTAAATCATGTACGGATTGTAACTATGTTGTTGTGCTTGTATGATAATAGATAAATTGTTCACATGTGGATTCTGCATACATAATTTTTGAGAACTGGGCCCTAAAATTCTCTAGCCTGTTCTTTTTGCTATATGCTTTATAAATACTGTTGGCAGTGTAGAGATGGTTTGAGTAACATAATCTGTGAAATTTCTATGTTGTGAAATATTGTCTTTTTTTTAAAAAGAAATTTACTAGGGGTGATTTATATACTGAATCATGGGGGAAATCTTGAGTTTTTCGCATAAGTCATTTTTTGTGTAATTGGAAAGAATTTCACGAGTGATACACTTGATAGTCATAGTGTCCAAGTTTGGAAAAGTTCAGGTGTCAAGAAGGCTGTTTTGAGATATTTTCAGGAAAACATAAGGGATGAAGTAGTTCTGATATATTGCTGATGAAGGGAGCTCAGCTTATGGGTGTGTGGTTTTGCAAAGCGATTGAATCACTTTCTGTCACAGTGAGCAGTTTGAATGGTCCCACGGCTTCTGTGTCAGCCGCCAGCCCATGGTGAGCTGGCTCAAATAATCACCAGCGAAAAAATATAATGAATAGGGGCAGTTGGATCACTGTGCTGGCACAGGAAGGGGATGTGAATGTGCGAGGATCGTGTGGGGAAGGGAGGAGTGAAGAAGTCTCTCTGATGACCAGCAGTTAAAATCGGACTCATCTGCTTCCTCAGGTGTCACTTAAAAAAAAAAAAAAAAAAAAAAAAAAAAAAAGCCAGCAAAAAAACCCCAAAACAATCCCAAGCATACAAAGCCCAAACAACCAAATTTCTAGGCTGGTAAAACTTTAACAAAGTATTCATTTAGAACATTAATTATGTTTTGTGAAATTTAATTCAGCTTTTGAAGCTGAATTGAAAAGCTGAGCTTTTTAAGGGAAGTGCTTAATAATCTTCCAAATGACACAAATGAAAAATTGATAGTAAAAGTAACGTCTAAGAATAAATGTTGCTTACGTGCTCCTATCTCAAAGTGATGTGGAAGAGCCCTCCTGGGAGCAATCTCCCCACTGGGCATCAATGGGAGGACCCTTGGCAAGGTTAGAAGCAGCTGAGTAAGATTCTTGGCTGTTGCTGTATTTCTCCTTGCTCAGTTTTGGGAAAAGCCATCCATTTTGGCAGCTGCAGAAGACTCAGATGAGCGATTCGTCCTGTAGTAGTGTGCGTATGTGCGTGTGAATATGTGGATTTTATCCAGCTGTGTTTTCCAGAGTGTTTCCAGTTGCCAGAAATGAGCTTTTTCTTGGATGTGAAGGTGGTATAAGGGATTCTTAAAAACTTCTAGGAAACTTAACTTCCCCCAAACAGCAAACCCTGCTACTTGAGGCTGCTACTGACCCACATTATTTTAAAGAGAATCTGAAGGGTTCATGTACAGTGATGCTGAATGTTTGAATACTGAAAAGAGATAAAATACATAAAAGCAGTGGTATCCATAGCAACTAGAATTCCCTTTGCTCACTTGCATGTAGTATTTTGGGTCCCTGGTATGTATGGAAAAAAAAACCACCCACATGTGAGCAAGTCAGCTGAACTGTGGCTTCTGTGGTCTCGGTCTATTCATATCTACCCAGGACTCTGTTAAAAATATTGCACTGGTAGAAATGTTATATGCATTTTACTATTACACTAGTTAAATATTTATCAATTTGTTGCAACTCATAACTCTTCTGCAAGAGAATCTGATTTCAACTGAATTGTAGAAAGGCTTTTAAAGAAAACTAATAAATATATTCAGTACCCTCCCCTCCCAAGCCCCATCCTGGAAAAAAGAAGCCCCCCCCCCC
>JAHREE010000259.1:6133043-6208460 GCA_033628505.1 Tringa tobata | reverse complement strand
GCCAGAGGAAGTTGCAGTGGGAGCAGCGGCCGGGTTCCCTGTAAGTGTGACATGTGAGCATTACTAGGCATTTCATCCTGCCAGGCTGCAGTCGCTGCTCGCCAGGCTGCCGCTCAGCGGGAACGCCGCCGTGGCGCTGGCTCCTGCTCTGCCCCTGCCCCTGCCCGCTCCGACGGCCGGGCTTCTCCACGCTCTGCCAGGCTGGTCCTGGAATTCCAGTTGTCAAGGGGAAAAAAAAACTGATAAGCAGAAGCTTTAACTGAAGAGGAGAACCGGGTTGGCACGGTGACAGATGTTCGGATAAAGAAGTTGGCTGAGAGAAGATGTACGGAGTCTGATTTATTTTATTTCTTTTTTTTTTTTCTCCTCTCCTCCTCATTCTGAATGAAGACTATCATGGGAACCGCATTCACGTGGTGATCAAAAGAAACACTTGAGTGATGAACTGCTTTTGCAGAAGAAGTCTAGGGCAGTAATTTGAGCTTTTTGTGTGCAGTAGCTGGCTTGTTTTGCTGAAGCATTCCTCCTCTCCAGCGTTTCTGCCTAACGCGTCCCCTGATGGAGAAGCCAGAGCTACTGCCCGGGGAAGGAAAAATGAATGTCTCCGCATTGCTTGTGTCCCTGACGGAGTAACGCCGTCTGCCTGGCTGTCGTTTGAAGGAGGGGGGCTGGATTCAACCGGCAATATTATTCAAGGAGTTCATTGTCCCCGTGCTCTGACTCATCGCATGTAAATGTGCTGCAGCCGCGCTGAACGTTGCAGATATTTCCCTTGCACGGGAAAGAATTCTTTTCCTCTAAGCAGGTCCTGAGTAACCGCTGGGAAGGAGATGCGTTTTTCTGGCCGGACTGTGTTTTGACACGGGGAAAGGAAGCCGTAGGATGACGGGATGATGGGGAGGCGCGTTTATTTTCAGGCAGCAGAACGCCTGGGCCGGTTGATTTAGAACTGCCCTTGCAGGAGCTGGGTACAGCCGCCCCCGTCGCTCTCGGGGCAATTGTTCCTTCTTCCCTCCCCGGTAGGACGGGTGTCGTGTCTTCTGCAACAATGATTTCACTGTGGGGGTAGGAGGACGCTGGTGGAAGTTGTGACATTAACAAAGACGGATTTGCTTGTGAAAGGACAGCTGTGTGCGACAGTGAGTGCTCTTCGGATGGAACTGGATCTTGGGATATTTTTATCAGCTATTCCACAGTTTCATTATTGTGGTTTGGATGCCTAGGGGGATTTTATTTTAAAAAGAACAATTTTTTTTTTTTTTTTTTTTTCCCCCCAGCATTGTCCTGAATATCTCAGGGTGTTTAAATCTGAAAAATGAAGTGTAAGGGGGGATTGAAATGTCCTCTTTCAAGTGCTAATACCCCAGCGGTAGCACTCACAAGTTTGTGAGGGTGTGTGAAACAGGTGAAAGTATTTCCTTTATGGTCCCCATTGCGATACCTGCTGTCTGCTTCCGAAAATACCATTGCTGGCATTTTTTTATTTGCTTTTGCTTCCTCCAACGGATCGAATGAGTCGAGTCTGTATTGTTGTTTTGGAGGAGGAGGAAGATGATTCTCCCACATTTATTTCCAAATTACCTCAGGAAAATGTGTGTTTGTGTCCGTCGCCCTCTGGAAACGTGCTGGTAAGGCATGTTGTTTGTTGGCATATTTCCTGCTCGTCATACTGTCGCAAATACCAATAGTGATTTTCCTAAGATTAACATGAATATGCATGATGTTGACACAAGACAAGGTGGTAGAAACTGCCTATACTAAAGAGGGAAAAAGCTGAAACTTGGTTGTCACGTTAATATTTGCGAGGGCTCATTCTTTTTCATGTAACTTTATTTATGGTGCAGCAATAACAGTTCTCAACTCCTGTCTAATAGCAGAGGGTTTTTGGAGGGCTTGGTAAACTGTGTTTGAAGTAGATGGTTCTTCCCTGCTCCACTTCTCATTCCTCAGTGGTACATTTATGCAGCACTGCTTTAGAAACTGATGTAATCATTCTGTTGCAGTAATATGCTGTGTTTATTTTGAGAACGGATAGACTATATAGTGTACATCAAATACACTATACTACAGTTCTTAGCTAAAATAAAAAAGTAACATAATTCATAATAATCTTGATGTGACTGTTAGATTCAAGTTACCACTTTCTGGAAATGATCAGCATTGGGGACTGTGCTTTTACGACGTTATTTTATTTTGTCAAATGACTGATTAAAATCTTGCTAGCATACCTCAGCAGCTTTTCTTACTTACTAAGAAATCCTGCTATATTTAGTAATAGATGTGTGTGAGTGTGAATTTGTTACCATACTTATCTGATGCACTTTGCTTTCCCACTCTATCTAAACAGGTGAAAAAACTTCTAGTAACTTTAGTTACTTGCTAATGTAAAGAGGGTTTGTTTGCTTATATTATATAGAACTTGCGGCACGTAACAACAGCCCTAATTTTATTATGAGGAGTTCTCTTTTCAGCTGTTACAAGCTAGTCTTCTGGGCCTTTTCTTTTTCTTTTTTTTTAAATGTATTACATTGACTTAGCATGTGTTCCTGTGTTAGAGGCTTTTAAAACTGGGAACTTCTGCAGTTCTAAATACTGCTGCTGATTTCTTTATTTCACTGCCTGGGGTGTTTTATGTTGTCATCATCTTGTGTTTGTGTTATTTATTAAAAAAAAAAATGTCAATCACTAAAAACTAAAATGGGGTTATATTCTAAGATGTGTCTGTTTTTCGTTTCAGCCACCATTGGTTCAAGCTATATTTATTGGAGATCCTGACGAAGTTCGAGCACTGATATTTAAGAAAGAAGATGTTAATTTTCAGGTAAACCCAAACATCATTAGCTTTGAATGCATTTTAGTTTTGTTTTGATATAAGTTTCTGCTCTACTAATCGCTTTAAAACTTTGCTAATTCATGAGCTGCACAATATTGCTTTTATGTAATAGGAGAAGTAAAGCATACACATACACCTAATATGGGGAAGAACGAGGGTAGCTTTGTAGATTTGTGTTGATAGTAAAGACCTGATTCTATGTTGCTTCCAAATGTTAGTTCTGCAGTGCTTGGGCAAGAAAAGTTTGTTTGTATAGTTGCATTGGACTTTTTAGAAAGTTAGACTAGTTAAGTGTAATGCTATGTAGACTTTCATTCTCTTTAAAATAAATATAGCACATAGTATACATTAGACAATTAAAAGAAAAACGTCTGGGGTTTCAGAAGGTAGGTTAAATAGTGGATATTCAAAAGGGAAGCCTAAGGATTATATTAGTAAGGAAAAATGAGAAATTGTGTTTGTGTCGTATTTGCTGTGCCATGAACTCAGACACTACAGGCTTAAAAAAATTGTACTGAAATGGAGTTTGTTGGGTGAAATTCAAGATGGGAACAGCATGCAGTTACTGTACTTACTTTCTGCTAGAATTCTAATAGGTGTGTTTGACACTTTTCAAGGTAATACAGCATACACTCTTTACATTGATTAGAAATGGTTTAGATAATTAAAGCAGCCTGACATAAACTATTTAGGGCTTAACACTGTGGGAATGGGAATGCATGTAGCTGTTTGTCCTACAAATGCATCAGAACACGAGTGATGCTAAAGAGCAAAGGCTAACATCTAGATGCTACACAGTGGCCAGTGTATGACCATGATAATTGTTTACACTTTCTTCTTGAAAGATGTAAACCAAAAGCAAAAATTTAGTTTGGTATGTGTCTTTTGACATTTAAAAACATTCTGCAGAATTTCTGTCTGACCAATGCCAGCTGAAGTATAAGGGAACTCTCCCATGGTCTTGAGAGCTTGAGTAGGACCCTGTATAAGTAAACTTGCTGTCAAATCTAGAGTTTTGTTTGGGACGGTTGGACTTCTTTTCCTTTCCTTTTTCAGTAGTTTTGCATGTTCTTAAGCAAGATGGTATGATGGTTTACATAATATCAAAAGACTTAATCTTCTGTTTAGTTATGAGAGCATTAGCTGTGTATCCTTCCAGTCTCTTGGTGTGTACGCTCTGGTCATATGAACATTTTATTTTTAAAAGCTGATTAGTCTGTATTGATTAATTTATATTCCTGCATGTGTAAGTCAGGTTTAGCGTTCCTAGCTATAGTGCCTGTAAACAAAGTTAGGACAGTATTTGTGCTTTTTTGGTTAGCTATTATAGAAGCCTCTGCTAGATTTCAGTATGTATGTGGTAGTGGGTTGGTTTTGTTTTTTTGTTCTATCTCAAATTTGTCAAAACAGTTGCCCATAAATACGAAGTCATCAGATGTGCTTAAAGAGGAAAGCATCTAATTGTTTATTGTCTTTGAAGAGGGTTTCTTTAGACTTCCAGATAGTTAGAGTGAGGAAAAACATCATAGGCAGGGTGTTCAGAATCCGGGGGGTTTTACATTTTACATCTTAATTTTTTAACTCCATTCTGTGGATGTCTCCCTTTAACAGAACATGTGTGCATCTTAGGCTAGTAATACCCAAGGTGTATTTAGAATCTATCCAGAACAAATATGGTGTTTTTTTCAAAGCCACCTTCTTCAGCATAGGCAGAGGCTTATCACACATGACCACTCCTTCCTACCATGCCAGTCCTAGTCTTACTAGAGTATTTATTATTACATTCCCATGTATCCCTTAAAGCACTGTTTGTTTGGGCTAAACAAGCATATAAATTCTTCAGTTGTTTGGCAGAAACAAAGTAAACTGCCCAGTGGGTTTCTCCTTGTTTCTCTGTGTGTGTGTGTGTGTTTTGTTCTTTTCCTTGGGTTTTTCATTTGCTGTATGTACTTGGCTGGAGACAATATATTCCTGCATAGTCTAGATCCAAAGTTGTCCCCTTAGTTACGTGTTATTAATTGGTGTGGACAGAAGGAGGGAAAAAGTGAAGAAAATGAAATGGTTACGTATATTTCCTAATAAAGAGAAAGGACTGTGACAAACTGTTTTGACCGTTGTGGATTGTATTAGACCAGTGTATGTGTTGGATTTTTTTCCACTTTGCTATCCAAGTGCTTCAGTACAGTTGTTTGAATTCCAGAGTCATTCCCTCCAATGCCTCTGCAGAGCTCTTTCCCTCTCTCAAGAGCAAGTAATTATTTTGCAGTTTGTATTCTAATAGTTGAGATTCCTTCCTTCCTCCCTTCCCCTGAGCATGGGTTGGACGCTGTAACTGGGGACCTGGCAGGGTTCTGCAAATTAGGTTTGCCCAGAAGTGAACTGAAGATAGAGCTATTGTAGGTCTTTGTTGGGACAGTGACATTCATCTAGGAAAGTTGTTAGTGTCTTGATGAAATGTGGCTTGTAGTTTGTTGTTTTTCCCTTCTGTTATCATACAGCTTTATTTACCTTTTTACTTCAGGAGTATCTTCAATCACAATTGGCTTAATAGTCTTTTAAAGCTAAGTGAGTCTGTGTGTTTGGCTTCCCAAAGCTAGGTTGTGATAACTGTTTGATACTACGGTAATGTCTAAAGATTGCATCCAGGTTGGGCTGTATTAGAGCATTATTCCTAAAACAGATAATGTCTTCTACCACAGTGTTATATTAAGAAAGATTCTGAGATGGGTGGCCTTTTATAACATGAGTTGCTGCGTGTGACTGTAAGATGATGTGCTGATAGCAGACCGGCTTTTTCAGGACAAAGATTGTTCTCTGTTCATGCCACACCAACCTCTTTGAGTCACAGGCTCAGTCTAGATTTAGAAAGTATGTATTGTACTCCACTCTGCAGTTGTAACCTTTTGTGAAGAAGGAGCAGATTGAGTGTGTCCCTAGCTGCTTAAACCATGGTTCAGAAAGGCTTACCTTCTCTGCAAGTTGGAAGTCTGCAGCTTTTTTTTATAGATAAAACTGATTTATAGGAACTTTGAAGGTGAACTCTCTTGAGGCTCCAAGTAATGGAAAAAAAGGGGAAGGGGTTTCTTCTCCCTCCCCTTCTCCAAGAAAGCTTAAGAAGCTGTAGCTGCTTGTTTCATGAAACAGGCTTAAATCACACACATCACATATGTCAAGCCTGATACAGTTTCTGTTATATGCAATTGCTCTTGCTGTGCTCTGTGTGTGTATATATATGTTAAAAAAATAATGATTCTTTCTTGGTACCATCTTGAGCTTTTGAGACTTCATAGTAAGGAAAATCTTGTGTTATAACTGACACATTTAATATCTCTTTATTAGGTAATGGGGATCCTCAATGTTTCTTGTTCTTGCCTGTTAGATTAGTATGGCTGGATTGAATGTTATGTACTTTTCAGCAGTTAGTTTTAGCGAACTAAATTATTTCAGCGTTGCCTTTAATAAATCAGGATTTGTTTGTTTTTTAAGATTTGGAAGCCTACTACTGTTGCAAACTGTGCCATTTCTGTTTGCAACCAAAACACTTATGATGTATGTTCAGTTTAAAAGATCATGAAAATGGAATATTTAATCTCAGCTATTTGTTAAGAATATAATTTTGTGAAAGGAATGCCAGCTTACTGTCAAAAATGATTTAAAGTTTGCAGATCTGACTATTGACATGATAGTTCAAAATCAGAACAATTTTTCCTCCTCCTACACCTATTGGGATAGTATTTCTTGCCGTGAAAAGTGATACTTCAAGTAACCCAATACACAGCTTTTATAACCCGATTGCACTTGATCTTAGCCGAGGGGATAAACATCTGATCCTCTCTGGAACTGGTGTCAGTGTGCCCCTTGCTCTTCTCGCCCTAAAGCCAAATAGGTGATTTTTTTTTTGAGGAATCCCAAAATCCCACAGATGTCTCCCAATGTTATAAAGCGCTCGCTGCTGGTATTTAAAGTAGTGGTATTAACATATGTGATAAGTGACATATACATGAAACTCCTGTATCTTACTGTTCATTGTGCTTAGTGAGACTAAAATAGATTTAAACTATGAAGCATACTTTAAAGATGCCTTCTGTGTGAGTTGGTGTTTTTTTTCCAATACAAAATGTGAGATGGGAAAATGAAATTGCACATACTGTACAGAGGACAGCAGCAATTAGGGTTATCTGCATGGCTTCTGTTCTGGACTTTCTGGGCATCCCATGCAGCTCTTGATGTAATGCCTCTTTTCTATAGTAAGTGACCAAAAAAATAAAATAAAATCTCACCTGTGCTACTGTTTCAGGAAGAAGGGAAAAGAAACCGAACCAAAACCATTGAACCAAACACCTGTATTAGATAGCAATGAAGTGTTGCCCATAAATCCCAAGTTCTGTTCCTGGGACTGACAAGGGGTATGACCCGGTAGCACCAAAGTGCTGGGTACAAATAGGAGAGCTAAGTGTGTGGATGGGACTTTGGTATTTGGAGCAGTTGGGTGCTGAATGGATGACTGTGGCAGTAGAGACTACTTCTTTGTGTTATCTGCCTTATATGACATCTTACTTGGTTTCCTGCTTATTTTTTATTTATCTTACTTTGCAGGTCATTGCATATACTGAAAGAGAAGCAAAATCAGCTTATTAGTCTAGTGACAAGTCTAGGACTTCTCAGAGAGCATTGGGTCTGTGTACCAGGAGAATTAGGTTATTGAGGGTCTCAAGTATCCTAGTAATTTAGGAATTAATAACGAAAATTAAAGCACAGTTTAAAACTTTTAGGACTTCGGGCAACAAAGTCCTAAAAGAAGTTAAATAATAAAAATAGGTAGTAAATATATGGTCTCCTGGCTTTCATCTTTATACTTTGCCTCATCGGTTGAACTGTGGGGTAACTTTTTTCCTGCAGATTTGAGAGTGCAGTGTAGAACAGGAAAGCCTGAGGTACTTGGCTGAAATGTGGAACATTCTACAAATGTTCAATGTTCTGATAAAACATAAATTCTTTACCTATTTCATACATTAAAATAATTTTTTATATGCTGTTATGTGAAAAACTGTAATTGCTCTCTGGTGCAGCAGTTACATTGAAAAATCTTTTAATGTAAGGAAACTTACGTAAGTAAATATCATGGCCTTGCTTAAAAATAAACAAAAAGCCATAATGTGTTATGAGGTAAAAATCGTCTTTAGGATTTTTTTTTACCTTTGTGTTTGTTATCTTGCTGTAGTCAATTATTTTACCAGTGACTAATGTGGATTAACTTTTTGTTTGTTTTTGATGAGAAGTGTGCATGCATGCAACTACAAATGTAAACTCACTTTAGCTTGATATATCTCTGCCTCTAAAATCCTCTTTCTGCATTAGTTGGTATTCATAAGCTGTTTGAGTTACACCTTTTGTTGTCAGTGCCTTTTCTAACTCGAGTCACATTAGTGTAAGAATTAGAGGGTTGGGACAGCTGGAAGAAGTCACCCAGAGCAGGTTAATACATGGTGCTTTTCAGATAGAAGTAGTTGATCTGCAATACCGTGTTTCTGTGCTTTAGGGGGAGGTTGCAGGAGGCTGTTTCCCTGCCCCAGGAAATGGTTTTGAAAACAGTGGGGAAAACTTTGACTGTTTTACGCAGAAATTTGCATGGGCCTGATAAAAGCAATGGGAAGGCAGGTATGTTCAAACCATGCTCCTTTCCACTTCAGGGGTACGGGGACCACTGATCAGGAAAAGGGTTTGTGATGTTTTGTAATGGTTTGTGATTTGCTCCACCTGAAGTATGCTTGCAGGGGAATCATTTTCCAGGCCAATTCTTCTACAGCACATCTTGTTACTAGATAAAATTGCTGTTGCCAGATGAAGCTGGTGGCAATCAGAGCAAAGCTACCGTGTGGCTTTTGTATCTAAACTGGTGAGAATAGACAGTATTTAAAAGCTAGCATAACGCAGCAAAGGCTAAGCAAGAATTATGCACAGGTTTTAACTTCCCAAGCTGTCTTTCCGTTTTCTGTTTGTCCCAGACGTGCATTGGACCCAGTGTTGGTAACTGGTTCAGGTCAGGTTCCTCCTGCAGGCAACATAGACTATCTGCATGAAGGGCTTGTTTTGTTGGGAGCTGGAGTTGGCAACAAAAACTTGCAGGAACGTATTGTGTGCTGTGAAGCAGCATCTTATTGTATTCCCTGGCAGGACAGACTGTGCAGGCAGTGCTCTTAACTTGTGGTTTGCTGAATTGAGGGAAGAATTAAAAAAAAACATCCAGAAAACAGTAAAATATTCTGAAGAGTACAATTTATTTATGTTTTAGTTACTATCTTAATATGTCAGGATAAGAACTTATCTTTTCTTAGTTGTGGTCATTCCATCTGGCATATGTTTTTCTTTTTTAAAAGTATCAGTCTTTTGCTAATTTCCAGTTGCAGGTGAGCATTTCATAAAGAGACCCTGTAATTATTGTAATTTGCACTGTCTAAACTGAGAATGTGAATAAGTAGTTGTAATAATATCTTGGAGGAGCACACAGTTTAGACCTATTAAAAACAATCTTAAATTTAAGACCTTCTATCCAAAAATGTGGTATCTTGAGTTGCTAATCATAGCAAAGAAATATTTAGTAAAATTGTTATTTCAATGTATTAATAAAGTACATAGAAATATTTGCATGTTTTCCCCTATTGAGAACACTTTTATTCTCAGAGAGATCTAGAATGAGGACAAATTGTAGTTTCACATCTTCTATAATGTACTAGTTGTAGCTAGTGTGATCTCAAGATTTATAGCTTCAGGTTATATTAATCAGATCTATAGGAAAAATAGTTTTAACACTGCTTGCTAATTTTCCAAATAATTTTATCTATTTCAAATTGTGTTCAACTTTGAGGTGTTTTTTTATCCCACTAGGCAGGTTTCTGCTTCGTTTTGCATTATTTGTAATCTGTTTTTCTGTCCAGTTTAGAGTATAGCAAATTTGAGGGTATAAAATTACGGGTATTTGTAAATATGAAAGACTTTTCAGTACGATGAGAACATAAGATGAGTTATAACTTTGAGTTTAGCGCTAGTTATTTTAATTCAGTTTCATCGTTTGGATTAAGCACAGTGACTTGCTGTGAGTTTCCCTGCAAATAAGAACTGTATATTGAAAAGATATATATGTATGTGAGTGTGCCTGTATATATACGCATGCAAGTTATATGTGGAGTGTGTGTGTAATATATATTAAAATGTTAGCTTATCTAATGCTAATGACGGTAAGCATATCATGAGTAGACAGTGAGAACAGTCCTTTGAAATCACTGTAGGAGGTCAGAGAGGAAATAAAAAGTTCCTGTATAAACAAACACTAATAACGAGAATCCCTCCAGTTAATAACCAGCGCTGAGAAGCATCGGCCTTGACTCCGTGCAGCCTCTCCTGCCAGGCAGCCTCTGCCTGGAACCAGCTTCAGGTGCTGGAGCAGAGGCTGAGAAATCCTGTATTGGGCAGAAGGGGAACAATGGGACCATGCAGAGAGCAGGTGAAGTCAGGATGGACATAAATCGTAAAACAAGTTGAGCGTTCCTTCAGACGCCTCCACTGCTGTTTGTTGAAGAATTTGTGTTACCATCTAATAAGAATTGGAAGAGCTTTTGTCATTGGATGGAGGCATTTTAAATAGTTCATAGCTTTATTTAATTTGGTATGTTTTTCACTTTGCATGAGGTATATGTAAATATATTTTTCATACGTATGGGAGAGAAGAAAATACATATTTCACATAAAATAATCTCAGAGACTAATGGTAGCACTCCTCTTCTCCATCCTGTTTGCCCTTGGACTTATAAAATACAGCTGTAGAACGAGAGCAAGATGTTTCTTTCTCCTTAAGCATTGGCTTAGACGTTTGTCCAATGTGCATGTCAATGTACTGGGTTGCTTTCTGTTTCTACATAGTCTTGGTACTAACTTTCTTAATTTTTCCACCACAAACAGGAACCCCCATTTCCTGTGTGACCAGCCTGATAACTGATGAGTCATGAGACTCTCGCTTTATGAAATGTTCACTTCATTGAAATTTCCTTACATCTAAAGAATAGTAGGAAAATTCTGTGAAGGATCCTATTTCTTGAGAGAGTATTTGTGGTCCCATGCAGAGAGGAGCAGGTTCTGCCTGCTCGGAATTCACAGCCGCCCATCAGGTTTAATGTGGTGCTGAAGCAGTTCATACACGAGAAGATTTAGGAGTTGGGTTTTAGAAGGACGTGTGTGAATGGCACATGTAAGGTTTTTTTATTAACAAGGTACAAAGTTAGTTTGTAAAACATCTCACTAAACATGCTTGAGTTTAGTGAGGTTTTTTTTAAGCGAGTGGATGCAGTTCAGCATTACCATATGGGAATGTCCAGGGGTTGTTTTGGTAAAGAATTAAGTCACTTCTTAAAACATTTATATTAATGTTACATATCTGAAGGGATAAGAAGTAACTTTGCTGCAGGGAATGCAAGGAAGTTTTTCCTATAGGAAAGCTTCTTCTACTTCTAAAGGATCTGAAGGATGATTGATTCCAGAAACTAAGAACTTTGGAGACCTAATTCTTCAGAGTGTTGTGGAAACTTGCAGCAAGTTATATATTGTAAAGAGTCTCCACCAACTACTAAAGATTTAAATACATAATATAGTAGTTATTTACTCTTGCTTAACTTTAATAAAGTTGTTGATTTCCTGTTCATTACTGAGGAATGTTTTCCAAGAATGTCATCTGTAACAAATATTCAGATATCTTTTTACCTTTTTAGTGGTTTAGAAAATGAATCATACTTTTCAGCTTCAATATAAAGCACGTCCAAATGGTGTTGAGTTCCGTCTTTGGGTGTAGAAACAGATTCAGAATGTTTTAAGTACAGCTCTGTATAATTAGGCTTTTTTTTTTTTTTTTTTTTTTTTTTTTTTTTGAATTGAAACTCTTCTGAGAGAACCTTGCCAGTCCAAAGAGGAATAATTCCTTGCTTCGTGTTGCTAACACTGTATTTAGCCTGTGCAAATGAGATTTTCAGATGTATTGAGTTATCACTCTTATTAGAGAGATACAGACAAGCCCTCAATAGAGTTACAGGATACTCTGGCTAACATCAGCAATTTGCTACTTGGCGCAGTGGATTCCGTGGATGGTAGCTCTGAAAAACTTACCGTTGCAAAGTGCAAGACTCTCTGAAAAGAATAGACTTACATGGCATGGTGCCACGGCATGGCATCTCTTGTACAGAGAATGAGAAATACTCGTTGGAGACTTAATACGTGTGCTGTGTTACTCAGGCTAATTTATGCTCCTTCTCATCAGATCTAGTAAGCTTGCCTAGTACTAGGCTAATACAGTTACACTGTTTGCTAAACTGGGCAAACAAGCTTGGACGTCTGTGTGGCAGTGTTTTTACCGTATTGGCTGTACACTGAATTTGTTTTACAGTAATTGGGGTTTTGACAGACAGGTTTTGTTTCGGTCATTGTTACTTCTTTAACATTGAAAAATTGGCATTGATGTAGAGAACCATGAATAATTAGATCAAATTGAAATGCGTTTCGAGAACTTTGTGATTGAGTCTCCTGTGTGATTCAAAGTGATAATGATTTTGTAGATCGTGTCTGATTTGCTGTGTTACTTAAGACTGTAACCTTCAAAGCATAATTGAAGTTCTGCATTTCCTGCTGCTTTTACAAAACAAGCTAGAGGCAAGGTCTTGAATAGTTAGAGCTTAGTGGGGTTACTCCTGGCAGTTGCTGTGCCTGTCACGCAAGGGGCTGGTATTTGGGAACAGAACATCCCCACTGAAAGAGCAGAGAGAAGATAAAAGCTCAGGAGACTTAATGTGCATTAAGCTCCAACATTGACACAGTCCTTAAAGAATGCATAGCTGGTAATAGCAAGATAGGATTTGAATTTACTGAGTATTTGCAGTAGCTTTTTGGGGGAAAACTCCTTACGCATATGCAACATACCTTTGAACAAGACAATTTTCTTCACTTGCCAGGTGGTTAAAGCTGTCTTACATATTTACTGTGGAATATCTAATGCACTATCAGTAAACACCATCATTTCCTTTGTACCATTTGGCCCTCGTACACAGGTTCTACACAAGGTAGATACATCTTCAAGTTCCTTAAATCTACCCTAATAAAGGAGGGATTATAGTCAAAACTGGGGAAGCGTTTCTTATTTGTTTGCTCAATATTGTAGGGAGGGCTACCCCATTAATGTCCAAGGAGGATGGCTCTCGTGGGCTGTTGGTGGGGTAGCTGTGGTGCCTGGAAAGCCTCGTACTGCTGTCCTGTCTGAGGACAAATGAGCTGGAAGTTCCTTTTGCAGCGAGGGATCTCCGAGTCCTTGCTCAAGAGTAGGCCCTAGAAATTCAGATACAATATCTGTCTGGAATATGAAGTCTGAGGTGAATTTTCTCAGGTCTATTATATCAACCAGTACCTTTCCATCTCCAAAACCAGTGGAATTCTGTTCTCTCTTCAGTCTTTAATAAAGTCCTACTTTATTATCATCCTTCCCAATCATTAATTTCATTTCAGCTTTTATGTGCATGAAATACTAGGTATATGCATATGGGTATATGTAATTATGGTAACTTATAAATAAATTAGATGATGCTGACTAACTGTCTCAAAGGAGTGCAAATGTATGTCTTTAGTCACTGCTGGCTCTTCCTATAATGACAGTTATCTTCTAAGCTTATCTCCTATCCACTTAGCCTAAGGAATAGTGCCAATGAAATACTTTGATCTTAAGGTTACCAGCACTTTTGGAGGAGTTTTGCTCCTCGCTGGTAGAGGGTTTGGGGACTGTGTTATCTGTTGCAGACACTTGAGTGGAGAGGGTTTTGACTCTTATCTTCATTCTTCAGAATAGATACATTCTGCGGGATTTTTCTTGTCTAACAATTTGCCTCTGTATTGGTGTGAATTGTGTTGTGTGGTGCTTTGAGTCAGGTGTTTGGAGTAGTGCAAGGGTATCTCAACACTCGGACTTGGCGTATTGTGGCAAGATGACCTGACTTTATGAAGCTACTTAACTTAACACACACACAAGCAAAATGTTTTCGCTTGCTCCAAGAAGAGGTGCTCACATTAAAGTCACAACCTGAAAAGCACATCTTTTCCTGTCACCAAGACAATGCAGTTAGTGAGACAAGTACCCGATTTACAGCAGACATGTACGAGGCTGTCATTTCAGCGTTCGCCTTTGCAATGAAAAAGGCAGAAACCTCAGCTTTTCTCAACAAAAGTGTCATTGGCCCGAACGTAATGTGGTGGATTTAAACTGGGATGGAGATGTGCATACCTTACCTAGTGTGGTGTGATCTTTCACTGGAGCAAAAACAGAGCCTGTATTGTACTGTTTTCTCCCTTGGCATGTTTTCTTACTTGTGTCCTCAAGTACTACAGAGAGATGATGGCCCAGGACGAGGCAGTCACTGTCCCTCCTTCATCCCGCTCTGCTGGCACGGGCCGGGTTACGCAATGTGCTCCGCTTCCCTGGACTCTCATTATGGAAAATCCATCGTTTTCACATCCTGCTGTAGTTTTTTCAAAAATAGTTCGCTAGTTATCATTTTTTGTATCAGCAGCTGCATTCCAGTTAAAAGCTGGGTTTTTTTTTCCCTGCCATATGTGTCAGGTAGATGTTTACAAGCCATATACTTGGCATTTGGGAAGGGTAAAGCCAAGGGAAAGTATTATTTAATGCGATATTACTGTATATGGTTTTAAAAATGTAGCATAGTTTTGAATGCTCTAATGGTAGGTGGATATTTTTTTATTTTAATGGTGGGTTTTTTTGATGTCTCTGTCACACTCAAATGATCTAGTATATTAACAAATATTCCCAGCCTTGGAAGTTCTCTGTTTTAATTCCTGAGGTAAAGGAAGGAAGATACATCCAAAATGTCTCAGCTGTACTGTAAGATCAAGTTGCTCTTATCAAATGGTAGAGAGTAGCTCTGTTTCATGGATTGGGCAAGAATTCAGTAGCTTTTATAAGTGGGACCAAATTCTTGATGTTGGAACTTCCATTGAAAGGGAGCAGCTCACAAAACCTGCTCGGTTATTCAGGCCCTTATCCAATACCCAAATGGATGCTTGAGTTGACTCACAAGGAATCCTAGCCTTTATACTTTGGGCAAAAGAAATTCCTATGGACATTAAAGTTTGGGATTCAGTAAAATTTAAACCAGCAGATTTTCTCCCATCCCCTTCCTGTCAAGTTGTTCTACTGAGTGCCAATATTAAAAGGCTGAAGATCCTTTTGGACAAGAGCACTTTGGCATCCGATGTTTGCTCATGTAACTTGAATTCTTGATTATTTGTGCAATTATTCTTAAAGGTATTTCCAGGTGTTACTTAAAAACAGAAATACTAGAAAGATACAACTGAACTATCTTCCTTGTTTTTTAAAACAAGTTTTTAATAAGAGGTGATTGAATATAAGTGAATATTCCAGTATAGTATGGCACTATAATATATATGATGCGTGATGGTTTTTCTGTGCCAGCTTAGTTTTAATGATTCCCACCAGATTGCTCCTATTGTTCAGGCACTTTAGAAAGGAACCAAACTTTCAATATGCTTTTTATTTATAAGGTTTTATTTTGTGTGTGAATTGTGTGTAGTGGTTTAGTAAGGATAAAGTTTTTTATCAGTTTTAGATTGTTATTTGAGTAGAATCAAATAATCATTAGCTGAATGGGAAGTAAATTATTTTCCATAGATTTTAGTGGTGTTCTGTGAACTTGAACTTCAAATTCAATTGCAGAAATTCCATTTTAAAAATGCCCAGAGGCACCCGGTCAAATGAGGATGCTTTGGGGATTGCAAAGTATGTCTGGACAGCAAAGCCAGGCAATGTGAATTCTTACCTGCCTCCTCCTTGGTGGGGATTTCTATTTATCCTTGTGTCCATGGAGTGGTATGTGACAGGCAGTGTCATTCTGCTCTCCTCTAGGTAAAGATGAAACTAAAACATTTGACCTTCTATTTTCCTGTAAGACTTCAAGTGCATTCCGGGTTTCATGTCAGGGAAGAAACATGATTTCCTGGGGTGTTCCAGTAGCCAGAAAGCGAAGGGACAGCAGTTCTGTTAAGAAGTGCATTACAGTTGGTCACCGTTGTTATGGACTCTAAAACTGCAATTTAGAGTATGTCTGTGATACTTAGTTTTTTTCCTTTAAAACTCTCACCATGGCAGATACCTTACTGTCCCAGGGAAGGAGGTTTCCCGATCAATGTTCATTATGTTGTTTTTGTTCATTCATTTCTCATGGTGGAAATGTGGATACAGCTTAAAAGTTTCTATAGCTAAATTTCTTAGCCTTTTATCACTGTTGTTAGTGATAAAAACATAATAGATCAGATTGTCCTTTTCTGTAGTTTTTAATGCCACTCAGCGTGGGTTCCTTCCTCTTTTGCCCATTCACCCAGACTCCAGGTAAATGTCTGTCCAGGTTCTGAAATATGCCCATATGCAAATCCTGGACAGCTCTATGCTTTGTCCATTTGCAGTTGCTGAGCACTTTATTTTGGAAAATCAAATTTTGGAGAGGAGGGTTAGTGTCTCCTTTACAGTTATATAGCTAATAGTCTCTTCTTCTCACATCCTAAAAGTACTGTGCTTGCCAGTTGCTTTGTGTATTGGTGTAGATACTCAAAAAATTACCTGGTCATGGGATGTTATTAGTATTTTATTTCAGTTTTTTGGTGGCAATTCAGAAAACTGTAAGCTTGTGCTTTTGAGACACGTGCATGCTTGGAGTGACCATTATATGTCTGTATAAACTCTTTGGTCTTTCCTAAAGCGGTGCTTTTGCGACTTTTTCGAGGTTGCTTTGTAGTTCTTTTCTGACTTAGGTTTTTTTTTATTATTATTATTTTTATTACCTCTTATTTTCTACTGTGTACCTATCATTGCCATCTAATGTTTTTGGGGTCTCTATAAGCTACTGTGACACTCACAAGTAAATGACTTAGTGGTTTAATCCACAGTGTGAGTTTTTATTGTTGTTAGCCAGAATCAAGTCAAAGAGCACGCGCTATTAAATTGGTACTGAAGATCTTAACTAGAGACAGCACTGGGGTTTGGGTGATTACAGCTGAAGTGACCCTCGCTGCTGAACACACTTCTTTTCTGCTGCAAGAAAAGGTCTCCGGAGTCATTGGTTGCCGCTGTTGTAATGAGTTAGAGGGCAAAGGTTCCTCCTCAGTCTTTTGTGATTGCTTGGAAGTCTAGATTTGTTCAGTCCTAATAGACGGCATGAAGAGGATACGTCCTGAAATATAATGTGCAGTGATAAAGTGCTATTAGTGAAAATTGAGTACTGGGTTTTCAAAAAATGTTTCTTTTAAATGCAGTACAAGTATTTATGCAAATAGTAGCATGAGCATTCGTTCAAGAAATTAATGGAGTCAGCATGACAAATCTAGTAATTTCAACTACAATGTACCTATCATCTGGCTTCAAAGGATACTTTGTGGTTAGCTGTGTAATATGGATTGTTTTTGTGGTCAACACAAATGTAAAGTTGACAATGTAAAGTTCTGAAAATTAAGTTTAGAAAAACAGAGGGAAATCCAAAGAAATTAATCGCACTTAAGGTAGGGATATGAAATTGATTTGTCACAGATCTCAAGTTTTGAAAGTCTGATACTTAATGTTTTTCTTCTACTTTCAGTTGACAACAATACAACTAATTTTCAAGTTCTAATGAAGTTAGATGTTTTTAAGAAGAATTATGTACTGAAACTAAAGTTTTGTGAAGTTTAAAGTTGGAAAGTAAAAGCCAAATACTTAAAGGTATTATTTTTTGTGTAGGGGAACAAAAAAATTACTTAGAGTAGACAGTTATTCTGCCTTACAAAATGATAATTCTAAAAATTATAGCAAAATCTGCAAATAAAACTCAGTGTTTTGATGACTCTCAAGTGTATCACTGGGACTTCACACTGGGAGGGACCTCTGTGGTGTTGGACACTGTGAAAGAATTAGAAGTATTTTGTGACTGTGTTATTATACATTATCTGTGAACCCAGGAATCAGAAATCATGCTGGTTGAATAGTCCCCTCTCTCTAACCTAACTGGAAAATACACTAAGTGTTATATTTAAAAGTAGTTTCACTTACGGGAGATGTTTATCAAAGATACTTTATCCAACAGGGTAAGTTGGAATTGAAACTCTTTCAAGATTTATGATGGTGTATTTAGGGCTGATTTCTGCCAGGAACAGATGGTATTGAAGCAGACAGCTGAGAAGTGATACAGCAGAAAACACCTATTAAATGATGTTTTGCAAGTGTGATCACGAAATAAGGAGAGTATTTTAAATTGTTATTGCAAAATTTGATTTTGAAGAGCAGATTGGATAAAGAGGAGTTTTTATGAAGGGGGAAGTCGCATTCATGCTTTTCCAAAAAGTGCTTTAATTCAAAGATTTTGGATTAGTAGATGTTGAACTGTTTGAAGGGCTAATTGACATTATATTCTAATATACTCTAGGGGAAGCCATAGTCAGGTTACATCAGTCATACTGGATATGTACGGGATAACAGTACATATTTAAGGCACCTGGCTTCAAGGCATCTGGCGCCTTAAAACTCGCTGTAGTGGTATGTACTCATTCTAAATCAATTGCTGAGATAGAACCCAAACCAGGAATAAATTGTTATATCTCAAAGGATGCTTACTACTTTAAAAAGAGGTAGATTTGAATGCAGTGTGTTTGCATTAGCCATAGATTTGTCCATTGTAGAAGTTTTGGTCCATGAAAAAAACAGCAAAACAGCTAAAGCCCATGTTTAAAGTAAAACGAAACAAGGTTGGCATTACCCTTGTTGTAGGTTAGAGGAGTTACGAAGGAGCTTGTAGCACCATTATCCCTGTCACTTTATTCCAGATTTGGCTAAGAGAGTCATAAGGCTTTCTCCTATGCAGTTACCATGTCACAATCCTTATAGAAACTTCTGTGTAGGTGAAATGTTTGGGAAGCTCTAGAAGTGGAAGTACTGTGAACGGAAGGATCATATGTTTTTCATGCCATGCAATCCGGAGGCACATATAAATATGATGTTTGGGGTTTTGTGACACAGAATCATCATTCTGAAAACTGATTCTCTAAGGACTGAGCCCTTCTGTTGCTTTTTAGTTTGTGGACAGCATTGACCAATATCCGGAATTAAACTTTGGAGTTTCTTATTAGGAATATAAATTTCTTCGTTGTTTGTACCGGAATACCAACTTTCTCTTTCAGCTATGTAAAACCTGCCTTATGCAGTTAGTGTCATGTCTTTCTTTATTAACATTACAGCTGATTTAGAGTTGTAATAGTCCCATTTGCCTTGCAGATTTTTGAATTAGAAAATGAAGGTGGCACGACATGTTGGCTTTTCTGTGTTGTTAAATACTGGGATATTTGGAATTAAGTAGTATCAACAGTGTTAGATTTTTCCATTCTGGGTAACAGAGACTTTTATGTACAAAACCCTTCCTCTCCTGAAATGTTTTCTTTTAGTGTCATTTAACTTTATGAGATTAAAGGAACAACAGTAGGGCCAGGATTTATATGACTATGATATATCAGTGCTGCAAAATGTCTGCTTCCAAAGGTGCTTGTTGAAACGGAAATCTTGATTAGCATTATTTACAGTAATGCTTTATATGCAGTAGTTTGTATTTGCAGATCAAATTTGTTCATCAAATTATTACTGTTTTTAATAAAAAGTAGTCAATCTGTATAACAGTGCTTTAGTAGCAGTTAGAATACAGAATTTTCTTTAATTTTACTCAGATTTCATTTATTAAAATTCACTAAAAAAACGTAAGACATCAGATGGAACAAAATTAGAATTTTGTTTTAATGGAAGCAAAGACTCGTGCATACTGATGAGGGCTTGCTGAATGCAGCGTTTATGCTTTTGTAAGAAGTTCTGAAAAACAGTTTTTTAAATACTAAGCCAAAAACTTTCTCACAGAGAAGTTAAATAAAAAAAACGTAAAAATGTTTAGAAGCATCAAAAAGTGCTAGCTGTGAAACTAGAGGGGGGAAAAAAAGTCAGGGCTTCTGCCCAAGCACCTTCGGCATGTGGAATATTTGTGGTCAATAGAGACCCTGGGGCTTGGGATGGTTGAAATACCAAGCTCTGGAGCTGACCCAGAAGATGACAAGCCATGAGCATCCCAGCAGGGCTATGCCCTGGTGCTGTAGAGCAGGGGAGTTTCCACCAGCCTCCTGCACACCTACCCTCCCAGTTTGTACTCCCTGCTGTGGAACTGGGAGTTGGGCTTTGAGTGTTTTCAGGCTGTCAGCTTAAGATAAGCAAAACTGAAATATTTGCATGACTGGGAACACACAGCTTGGAAACACAGGAGCGCTGGAGTGGAAACGTTGCTTGTGTTTGAGATGCTTTCATGTTCCTATCTTGGTGGTGTCAGAGTGCTCAATGTTTCCCATTAGTTGAAGTGGGAATTTTAGAGAAGTGTGGCTCAATTTCTCAGGGGTTCAGTGATTAGCATTTTTCTACACAAACAGCTCCCTCTCTTCACTGTTTTATTGGAAGATTTCTGATTGGCTGTATCAAATTGGTTACTCGCATGACTTCTGTTATTGAGATGTTAAAAAGAAGAAAATAAACGGCAGCCTAACCAAAACCAACCAAACCAACACCACAACAAATATGATGGAAAATTTTGATAATGATGTGTTGCCCTTTAAGTGGGGAATGCAGTTTTCACTCGTGTTCCTGAGTGAATGCTGTCTCTACAGAAGGATATACTAAGGACCCATATGACTTTCCTAATTCTACAATGACATTGTAGACGGTACAACATTATAATCATTTTTCTGGGGAAAAATACTCATTTTGCTGGGGAAGCAAGTTTAATATGTACATTACTTTTTTCCCTTGTGCTTCCTGCCATATTGGCAAGTAATTGGCACTGTGGTGTTAGTGATAAGTAGCATTGATTCCCTATTCAAGATGCATCGACAGCAGGTTTGCACTACTGAATTTTTAATTACTTGCATGTAATTTAAAAAGTGATGTTAGGAAACATAGCCGAGATGGTGATTGTTTAACTTTTTTTTGAGCAGGGACTAAACAGGAGAGTAGGTTGGGGCAGGCGGTTGTGTGTGGGGGGCATGTCGTCTGGGGGAGGGCGTTGAATGTCCTACATTCTGAAATGGTCTTATGTTTTAGAAGTGACTTCTTGGGTCTCAGCTACGTAGATTTGCTATGAGATCTCTCCTGCCATGAACTACTTCTTGAATTTTCTTCTTAAGTAGAGATTCACTGAATAAGGTTATTTTGGCAAGGGAGAGGAATGCTTTTTGTAATAAATTATCAATTTAAGTGTGCATTAGTTTTGCCATAATTGTGACACAACAGTTGAATTAATAGAAATGTCTTGCCACTTAAAATTCCTTGCTGATGATTATCTTGATCCCCCACCCCTGGTGCATTTGAAACTTTTTAAAAGAGCTTGACATCAAAGAGGAGCTTAGGCCAGAAACACGATGTCGACTGATGATCCATCTCTCTTCTAAGTTCTCAACGTCCTTCCCTCAGGGAGCAAACTGGTTGATTCCTTTTCATTTCTGTCACTCACTAGGATGTGAAAGTCATCTTATTTTTCTCGTTAAGAACTGGGAAATTGGTCTGATCCTGAAAGATTCAAGAAATTTGTGCTAGTCTTTCAAAAGTGATTCTTCATCCATATATATTGTGTATGGTTAAGCTCTGTTACTTGTACCATCAAAAGGACATTAGGTCAGCTTGAACTAATTGGAAGTGTTGGGTCTTACTTGCATCCTCCAGAGTGTTTTCTGTAAAATAAATGGCAGCTCTACCTTCTCTTTGCTTACCTACAGTAAACAAAACAATGGAGATTTGGATTTCAGTGTTTTTGCTCCTACTCACTCCAGCTTATTTTCTGTTTTCTATTTAAAAAAGTAACTGCTGAAAATTCCAAAGGAAGTGTGTCTCATTAATGGTGGCATGTGGACTTGATGCACCATTTTTAACTATGTAGGACAGCCTCCAGTTCCTGTCTCTGGAGGCAAGTGAATGGTGTTTTCTAACCGACGGGTTAATCTTCAGATGTGATCAGCATCTGTCAGTGCATATGTCAGGGAAACACTAGTTGACTGTGTAGGTATTAAGAGTTCCTTAGGGAGAAGCATGTTTGTCTTAGTAAATGTGGCTAACGTCTTTAGAGTAATTGTATTTTCTAAAATATAAAATGTATAGTATTTGGAAGATGCACTTTTATGCAGTGTTTATTTCATAACTCATACAGAATGCTAAAACATACTTTTTTATTTTAAATAAAACCTTTTTTCCCCCCTCTTACCACAGGATAATGAGAAAAGGACCCCTTTACATGCTGCTGCCTATCTGGGAGATGCAGAAATTATTGAACTACTTATTTTATCTGGTATGTTCTGTTCCTGTTAATGGAAAAAAAAATGACTCTATGCACATCCAAAGAAATATTTATGTACATCTTAGTTTGTGTAAATTTTACTGAGATATTTAATGTACTAGGAATTAAAGATGTTTGTACTGAAGTTTTGGGTTCCAGACTTATCAGTGTTACAATACTGTGTAGTTCTGCTCTAAAATATTTTTTGTAGAAAGCTTTCTCAGTTAGAGCTATTTTTACTTGTAGCTTGGTCAGCTTTGGGTATTTTAACTCTAGTGTAAAGAAGTAATAGTGTATGTGTTATATGTTAGCAGAATTGCTTTGCTTCTGAAATGGCCTTCAGAAAAACAAAGTTGAATGTAGAAAACAGCATACGGAATTGGTTATATTATTTTTAAATATTCTTTGCTGTTGGTCTAAATGTACAGAATATAATTAGGATCAGCTGAAAATATTAAAATCTTGTCTTTTTTTCTATTTATTTGTACTAAGACAAAGTGCAAGTTCTGTAAAACTGTGTGCTTCAGTCTTTTAAAAGAAAAAAAAAAAGAAAAAAAACTTAGCCAAGAAACTAAACCGAAAATCTGAAAGCCAAACTTCACTGACTGATATACTCAATTGATCTTGGACAAATCTACCCATTAGCTTGAGGCTGAATTTATGATACAGAACTGCTAAGGTTAAATAGAAAGATTAAAACTTGTAACAGTTCCATAGAACCACTTTAATCTTCAGTCTGCTTAATGGCACACCTTACCTGTACAAAACTGGCTATTTCCATCTGCTCCCCCCCAATTCCAACCCTTAGCAACAAATTCTGCTTTAAGGAAACATCACTTTTAAGATTGTAGGAGTCACTTCTAGACTTTTAATTGAAATTGCTAGGCACAATTTAATTTGGTAATAATTTAGCAAGATATAATCTTCTTGTTTTATATATATTTATGTACGCTGTCTATATAAGTATATATATTTATAGTTAATATTACATTGTTTATATTTTTATATATGTATATATATTTCTCATGGAAATATTCTATAGTGGTAATTTGTTCAGAAAAGTTAACCTGTGTTGCTGAGAAGGTGCTGTTTTTCCCTACCAAGAAAAGAACCAAGTTCTGGTGATTTAAAAATATATAATGATCCCTTTCTTCTGAAAAGGAATCTTGGATCTGGCAAGGATATTTCCTTTTGTTTAGGTTTTGATGGTGATTAAAACAAAACCAAACAAAAATCCAAAACAATTAAGAGGAAAATACCTTTCTCCCTGCTAAAGGGCTTAGGGGAAGGGCAAGATTCTGGTTCAGATATTCATGGAACAAGATCCTGATTGGGGGATGGCAGGAGGGGAAGAAAGGTTAGTCGTGCTATTTGGGCACATAGCCTGAGGATAAGTGTAAAATAAAACAAAAATAAAAAAAATTGGAGGGAAGTGAGGGAACTAAGAGGAGGGAAGTGAACAACTAAGAATTAGGGCTATAGAAATAGTCCAAAGTTGAGCTGTTGGGTAGAAGAGAGGTTGTGGGGTGCAGCTGAGTGTGCAGGTTGTTCGGGAAGATGGGGAGGCATTCATACGTTTCAGACAAAATTTATTTAATGAAAATCAGGATTTACTTTACACAGAAAAACTTACTAAATAGTCATGAAATCGAAAGCTTTGTAAGCTGTGGAATGTGTGGGTGCTGTCAGCCTAACCTGGCTGTGCTGATGCGCTCAATGCTGTTTTGTGCCTGGCTGTAGAAGCACAGCCTCGGGAATTCAGGGAGTCAGTCGGGCTGGTCCAGCGAAGGAGGCACAGACACCCAGTTGTTGGTGTGTTTGTTAGTCAGTGAATGAAGAGGGGCATTAATTGCAGGATGAGAAACTGCTGTCTGCGTGTTAAGGCCGTGCTGTACTTGGGCACTGATCTGTAGATACCTGCATGCGAGATGGGGTTTTATGCGAAGAGCTTAAACCAGACTCTTTAAAAAGTAGTCACGAATTTAGTCTTCCTCATTTCTGAACACTGGATTTGAAATCTTTGTGGTTTGGAAAGTTCACAGCCGTATCTGAAGTGCTGCACCAGCTTCTTCTCTGAGAAATCAGGTCTAGCTGTCTCCAAATGCACAAGCCAAGATTTTTCTTTCAACTCTCTTAATAGGAAGATGGGGAACAGAGGTTAAGTGTATTTATCCTCTCCATTTCATAAAGATACAGAAAATTCATCTATTGTGTTTCAGTTGGAGATCAAATCTCTCCTTTGAGACAGATGTATAATGTTACATTTTGTCATAATAGATGAGCATGAGGGAGCAAATAAAGAACATCTGTTAGCACAGCGAGGTTTGAAGAACACTTGCTGTGTTGTGAGACCTCTTTTTGAACAATGAGAAAATAATATGTTGTTCAGAAATGTTATTTATTCAACAGTCTCCTTTGAGCAGTAAATATATATGTAAAAATTTTGTATGTGGGTTTAATTGACCTATTGTAATATATTTGCAGAAGAGACTGAATTAAGTAGGCTACTTCCATCCTGGCATTTCTCACCTTGCTAAGGCTTGACTTCGCAACTTTTGTGTAATGTGCTCTAATGTAGTTTTGCTGGAATGTTACTAGGAACCACTTCACAGTTTCCTGCTGTGCAAGTTATCCTACAAAGACTGTTTGCTTTGAATTTTTTATTCTTTATTCAAACTGGACCTCAGAATTACTCGTCAATATTAATCTTTCCACTACTCGGTGGTTCCTTCCTGATTCTTTCTCATTATTCTCTATTCTTAGTTAAAGTGTGTATCATTTGTTACCTAGACATGTTCTTTTTTCATTTGATTGGAACACCTTTTGCTTCCCCCTCCAGGGGATCTGTGTTGCTTTAAAGTGTGTATTTTGGATCATATGTTGTTGTTGTTACAATATCTTTATATTAGTTTGCTATATACCTAAGCAACCCATATTGCACGTTCCGAAGATACAACCAATTTAGCCTATTTGCAGACTTTTGTGGAATAAGTTTTCAGTCTTACAAGCATACTTACTTAGTTTTTGGATTCTTGAGATATTTGCCCACCAAACCTCAAGGTTGCTCTGTGACCTCTCCTGTTGTAGTCTTTTACCTGGGCAAGGGCCCTGAAGGTGATAGTTTGGATACAGACTCTGAACAGCAAAGAAGATTGTTTCAGTGACTCCAGGTTTGGGCTGGACATTTAGATTGCCTTTTTTTTTTTTTTTTTTTTTAATTGTGAGACAGTGCTTCACTGAACTTACTAATAAACTTGTCCCTTGAGGTTGCGAATGTCTTGGCAGCAAATTCTCATACTGCTATGATCTGTGGGAGTCTAAATATTAAAATCATCTCTCCCTGTTAGATTGTAGCATGATAAGCAATGATCATTCCTAAATTTATTAGGTAAGGAGGTAAACAGTAAATAAGAGAGGCATAAAGATGGTTGTTTATAGTATGCAGAATGATTGAACAAAAGATTATATTTTAGCCACTTAAGAATCATAATTTTAGAAGCATTTTCTTTTTTATATTACACTGTGAAGAGTCATAAAACCTATCACAGTTGTATTTTCATGATGTACAACTTTGCATCCTGGTGCACAAATACATCTGTCTACTTTGCATGATTGCACTGACTTTAACTGTGTAAATGCTTGATGGCAAACTACTGAGAAGTAGAAAAGTAAAATAATTAAGTCTTAATTAATGGAATGTCCAATTTTTTGTTGTTTTCAAGAAGTCCTGATTAAAAAAATCAAATTCTTCCTTCAGTCAATTCCTACATGTGAACTGTTCTGGGGAGGCTTCTTGCTTTATAAAAATAATTCTTTCTGTTTGTCCTACACTTTCTTTAATGCCGTCAGTCTATTCTGCAGGCAAGTGACACGTGAGGAGCAGGACAGACTAGTGTCATCCTAGAATGTGTTCTTTTGATTAGTAACTTTTTTTCATGTGTTTTCTTTAAAATACCACGCAGACTATCATTGCTTTCACTGAAATCAATGCAATTCATGAAAATAAACATCTGAATTATCTGTTATTTTCTTTTGAATAGATTCAGTTCTATATTGCATGGATACTTAAATACTAACACAACATGTTTCTGTTTATTTAACCCAAAATTTTCACTGCATGGAGCTCAGCGTACATGAGTGTGTGGTCAAACTCAATCTCATTAAGGTTTGACAGCCTGTGAGTTTTTGTTGTTCTTTCCTCTGGGTCAGCTGGAAAATGCAGGAACCATGCTGACACTGGAAAACTATCATTACAGTAACAGTATAGGTTTTGGAAGATAGAAAAGACCCTCCAGTGTTACTCCACTCAAGCTGCATTACTTTCACCTAATTCTGAGCCCATGCAAGTATTAGAAGCCGTGCAATGACAGTCACACAGCTCGGCTCTTGAAAGGCTGTCACTGCAGAAATATCAGCTGTACGAAGCCCTGTGGGTTGCAGCTGTACCCACACACCGAGGGCTTTTCACAGGGGTCCTTTTACACTGGCTCTATCTTTCGGCCCCTTCCTCTTCTTTTGACCGTGATGTTGGCCGTCGCTTTGTAGAGCTTTCTGAACTTCACTCTGGCAGAAATAACAGTCAGTTGCTGTGAAGAAAGTAGCTCTAACACTCTTTGAGCAAGAAAATGAAGCAGACTTCTGAAAAGGTAGAAATGTTCAGTAGCTCGAGGAGTCCGAGAACCTGCTGTTGCTCTCTGAAGCTGGAGGAGGTGGTGGCTGAGGTGCAGCAGAAACTATGAAGTTCTGAAGGGAAATGGACTTCTTATGTGACAAGGCAGCGAAATTCTGGAGGATGGCTTTGACTTGATTGTGGGTTCCTTCCCTTTTGTGGCCAGTATATTCCCATGTGTTGTTTTCTGATGGTGGTGGTGGTGGTTTTTTGTTTTGTTTTCTAAACAATAAAAATAAAAACTATTGTTAAGGCATCATTGTGGCTGGTCAAAAGATATTCCAGTCCTGGCCCTCTCAGATTTTCTTCACTATCCTGTAGATCTTCTACTATACATTTAAATTATAAATAAGAAGAAGCTTTCTCTCAATAAGGTCGTTATTTTTGCAGCAAAAAAACTGGAAATGTTTTTTCCAATTTTTCAATAGGAAATTACCCTAGATTTCTACTACTGTGTTTGCTCCAATTCATATCTCAAATCTTCTTTTACTTTACAAACTTTTTCTGCATCTCCTCCTGAATGTTCATATATTTTTCTATCTAATAAAAGGTTTTGTCCTCCATCTGTTCATTCCCCAGTATAGTCTAAAAATTTCTGCTTGCCACTTTAAGTACTTCCACAGTTGTCTTTTCTAGCTTAAAAAGTGGATCATTTAAAAAGGAAAAACTTGTCAAGCTAATACTAGTCCTTAGGAAAATAACTAAATAGAATCTAATTACAGTAGGACTGCTGGTTATTCTCAGTGATTTACTAGGATCTTCCTGATTTCTGCAAAGATCGTTCCTTAAATTATTTCAATATACTAGTTGGTAATACAAAGTTTGTTAGCTTTTTAAAGTGCAATCTAAAGATCTTATTTATATCTTTTAAGTAAACATTTCAGAGCTTCAAATACTGAACGTCAGGTGTCTGTATTGCATATGTGAGTGGAAACACTTTCACTTTATTTGCTTATATTATGTTATTGTTCAGCTGCTAGCACATCTTGTACAATAACAAAGGAAAATACCATCCTTGACAGTCCAAAAATACAGACTACAAACAGAACAGTGGAAGGCAATTCAGAACTAAAGTTAGTACTGTGAGCGAAGATGAAAATGTCTTGTCACTTTGGCTGTTTTTCTCTTCTGAATTTATTTCCAACTGGTGATGTGTAAGTAATGTAGGCACTGTGTTCATTAGTCTTCTGAGGACACTTACAAAGGGGAAGAGTTCTGCTGGCAAAAGCTCTTATGAGAGGAACATAGGGGTGAAATGCTGAGACATGACTGTATATAATTATATGGCATTTTATGGGTGAAGGAGGTGGGTGGCTGTTCCTTGCAGCATTTCCTGCCCAGTTATTTGTTGCCTGTCTCTTCAAGAGATGGTTGAGATGCTAGCTCTTATTCCAACATAAGGATATTGACACTGATAAAGTATCAACCGAATTGAAGAAACATACATCCAAGTACTGGTGGCTAACAGCACCTTTAAACGTGCAGTTACCAGATATGGACTAATATTATAACTTCCAGGATCCCTCTGTAAATCACTGCATGTATCGAGTTGAAAAGTGTATCTCTTGGAACATAATTGGCTAAAAGTAAACGTAATTGAGTTTTTCAGTAACTTCTGTATTAGATTTAATAAATAAAACGTGTTTCTACTTGTCAGTCATGTTAATGCAACTTTGCAAAATGAAATGTGAGATTCAAGGAGGAGGGAAGAAAAATTTGTAATACTTCTCTCACTCCTTCCCTCTCCCCCCCCTCTTTTGCAGAGCAAAAATCCTGCTTTCATATTTGCCTAGAGGTGTAAACTTACTAGGCTCTACTGGCAAAGTTGAAGATAAAAGGAAAGATCTTGTTTAGTATTTCAGTTTAGTGCACCAGCATGGAAGAATAATCTGGTTTGTTTGGAAGGTGCAGGTTTAGTGAAGTGTCATTTACATAATTCTTAAGTTCAAGCAAAGATGGTGGGTATTTGTGTGCAGTTTTGTATTTGACATCTCTGGCAAGCCCCCAGATCCTTTTCCTGCAGGCTCTGTGACATTAAAAGCATTGAAATATAAGAAATCCTGCATGAAACAAATATTTGAGCAGTTTTAATAAGCATGTGAAGAACCGGCCCCTGAAGTCTGGAAGATGCAGTGTGGTGGGAGTGTGTTTGGTTTGGGGTAGCTTTTTTTTTTTTTTTTTTTTCTCCTCTCAAAGTGAGGATTGAGGTAGGCTGCACTGTGTTTTGAAAGAGCAAACTGCTGCATAGCTGCCATTTGAAATGTGAGAAATGCCCTGGTTAACACGTCAGCGGGTTGAGTTTCACACAGATAATGTTGCATCAGCGGTGTTGTACAGTGAATTCTATACATACATGCCTTCAAACTGCCTTCAAGCAAACGCTGAAGCAAATCATCTTTAAGCAAAAGATATTCAGTAAAGGTGTAATATATTTTCTAACATCCGTTTCCAATAATCTGGAGTAGAGCTTTGCCCCAGAGGGTGAAGGCTGTGACCTTCCTCACTGTCGTGTGGTAGGGATATGGTAGGTTTGAGGGAGCTTTGTGTCTTGTGGAGAGCATCCGAAGGGGGTGGGAAGAACAGTAACATTTTCCCCAAATCCTGTGCTAGGGAGTAAAGAACAGCCTGGAGGGGGGTGATGTCCTCAGATACAAGGCTGTTTGGAGAAGCTTTTATGGAATTTAAATCATTCTTGGCAACATGTCTTCTTGGAGAAATTCAAGGGGGAAGTATCTCTATGTTAATATAAAATTATTTTGTTTAACGTGTCCAGAGCTATAGGTCTCCTGATTTCCACATTAATAGGGCATGCACATTTTTGGGGAATATACTTATTCTGATTATTACTTTAAAACTTTGTCTTTCAGTCTAACAATTTTGGAATTCCTTGAAGAGTTACTTGTTGGGGGAGGGCAGATGGGGAACAAGCTTGGTGGTTCTTTCTTAAGTAAGTCCACCAGAAATTGAAATCTTTTCTCAAAAGTCAACTTTGCTGTTTTCCTTTGTCAGAGAACCTAAAACTTCCTTGCACATTTGAAAAGTTAACTTATTTTAGTGTCTTCTGTTACACTAGTTTGACTATGAGATGTCCTAGATCTAGTAGGCTTTCTTGCTTCTTTGGGTAAAGGATCACTTACAGGGACGGGGGACAGATATTGTTTTAGTTTTGTTCTTTTGTTACTTTTAGTTATCACTTCAGATTTCCCTAGGCATTTATTTGACTGATGCTGGGATTCTGTCTTATCAGAAACAGATTATTATTATTTATTTATTCCTGCACTCTTCTGATGCAATATTTAGACTGTGTGTTAAAGTACCAGAAATGTCAATGAACGCTTTAGCTGAACACATAAATATAGCTTGGACTCTTAAGCAAGTTTTCACTAGAGCTCAGGTAACTGCCACCTCCTTGGAGTGGAAACGTGCACTTCTCCCCTTCTGCTGGGCATGGTGCTTCTCGTGTCTCAGGCTTCATCACTGGAGGAAGATCAGGGTGGTGATTAGTGACCTAGGAACTCCCTTTATTCCTTTAAAATGCTTCAAAGACATTTGTATCCTAAAATTAGAAATATAAATCAGTTAGACTTTGAAAGTACTTGTTCCTCCATTGTTGACTGTAGATGTGAAGTCAGATGGAGCTTGAAATGCCATTTGGGCTCTTATTTTTGTCTCATCTGCTAAAAACAAGGTGTGGTTAGCAATAACCTGGACCATAATCAAGAATTACAGATACGTTTGAAATATGTTTGTTATAGTCTCACCTACTGATCATTCCAGGTTATTGTCTTCAGGAAAGACTACCAAAAATTCCAAGACATTCATGGTGATGTTTAGAATCCTTGAGTTCTATGCAGGATTTGATACAGTACGTTATTTTATGATACATGATATGGTGCAATACACTAGCTCCTTATGTTGGTTCACAAAAGTAGATAATTTATGGTAAGATTAACTCTCTTAAATGTTTATTAAATGTGTGTTAGATTTGTGTTTTCTTCAAATGGACTTGGACTTTCTTCCCATTCCTTCAAACTTATTTTTCAAAAACTTTGGAACTTGGAAAATAGGATGGTACCCAAAGCTTCTGGAATTTGGATAAGGAAAGAGGGAAACCTCCGAAATCGTACCCAGCAATTAGATCTCAGGCTCTGTATGGAGCTTGGAAGACCTGGGTTCAAAGTGGGACTTTAGATTCACCATCAGGTTCTGTGTTGTGTTCTTAAGCCTGCAAGGGTTGAATTGATTAGAAACTGATTAACTCAGAGAATTGACTTCAAGTCTTTGGTTTGCTTAGTATGTACAACTATGGTTTTGTACAGACTGCTAAGTTTCTTGGTCACGTTGTTCAGCTGGACTGGGAGAGAGACTTCTTTGCTGGTGCAGGTCAGTGAGACTTGGATCAAAATACCCCGCCTCTCAGCTGAGTATTCTGACCAACAACCTGTCTGACATTTTGCTTCTTATTGGCCTTCCATCCTTTTCTATTCTTTGCGTAGAAAAAATTAAAGTTTGTTCTGACATAACAATATTATGGTTGGCCTGAGAAGTTAAAAAGCTCTGACCACGTAGCATTGTTAACATGTGATATCATATATTGCTCTAAGAACTGTTTCCAATGGTATTTCTAAACTATTTTTTTCAAAAGTGTAGCATTTTGTCTAAGCTATCGCATCTCTGTAAAATCTCAGTGGTTTTCAAATAAAGATGCCTAAATTTCCACTCAAGGTATTAAAAAACCCATAACGCTATATGTGTGTATATACACATACATGTATATGTGTGTGTGTATATGTACAAATAAGAAATAAAATCATTAAGGTTAACCATTAAGTTTTCTTGTTTGTTGAAGTTCACTAGAAGTTAGAAAGTAATTCAGTTGCTTCCTTCAGGAAAAAATCCCTAAATTCGTCTTTCCTTTTATTATTAAGAAAAAAAAATTAAAGTCAATACCCATGCTATGTCCCTTACAGATGTTTGTGTGACATTTTTTCCTGGGGGCAGGGATAGCTGTTTCTTGGGTATACTTTTTAGCACAAGAGGGGTGTGGTTGTTGCAGTCTAGATCATGAAGGGGGGGTCCAAGAGATCTTGGTGGGGTGACCTGGTGGAGTAGAGGAGATTCATTCCTCAATTCACAGCAGAAGACATATCATTCTGCATACCTAGGTGTGAGGATGCTTGTGGGGAATAAATGTAGCCTCTTTCTCTAATGGAGAATTTCAACTGTAGTGGGAAAGTACGAGATTTTTGTTGCTGAGTGAAGGTAAACAGTCTTTTATGTATCTTCAGAAATGTACAAGATTATAGAGCACTGCCTGATGTAAAAAGATTAGTACACTTTGATGGAAGAGTATTACGAGTGCAGTGTTAAAAGAATTTTCTCAACGGGTGGGCTTTGGCTGGAGAAAAGACTCCCATTTTTGGCATCATGCTGTGTTAATGAGCCTAGAATAAGTATCTTCCAATAGTTCTATCGTTGTGCTGGAAAATATTTAAGTCTTCCTGTAAATACATTTTAAATTTGTTTTTCCTGTTTTGTATTACAGGAGCTAGAGTTAATGCCAAAGACAGCAAATGGTTGTCTCCTTTACACAGAGCTGTGGCATCTTGTAGTGAGGTATGGTTTGTTTTTATTAAATTGCTTTGTGTTAAAATAAGACATCTCAAATTACCTTCTGTTCTTTGTTCTGTTTTTATAAAGTGAAACTGCTCCAAATGTTTCGAATTGCAGAACACTTGTAAGACCTTATGTGTGGAGAGTGTATCTGTCATACTCCTGAGTAGGACAAAAGGGGAAAAAGATAAACTTCCAGTTCTCAGGTTTGCGCTCTGCTCAAATGCCATTACCCCGCCAGAGAGGATTCTGCATGTGATGTTCTCAAGTCCAGGTTACTTCTTTTAAGGTAACCAGAATGGTTCAGTGTGAGGGAAGTAGAGATGAAATAAGATTTAGTTCAGCCTTTCCAGTATAATATTTACATTTCTTCATTTCTTACGTGCTCATCTGTTCAGGCACCGAAGCAATAAATTGTTTTATAAGGCCTGCAAACTTTTTTTTCTTTTTCTTTTTAAGAAGCAATTAATAAGTAACAATAGTATTGAAAGTTACCTTAAAAGTCATAAATGAAATATGTAGAAAGTTTTGTGAAGTCTACCACTGACACAATTGTGAGAATATAGTAATGTAAGAAATGAATTTGTTATTGTTCCTCTATTGTTGATGTCCTAATAAAAATTTTAAATGCCTGTAGAACATCAAAACAAAAAGAAATGCTGAGCTTGTTATGTGGAAGAGTTTATGCAAAACTATCTCCTGTGGGATCCTGAGTCAAATCAACGTTCCTTTCAGTATGTCTCAAAGGGTTTTTAAAGATTTTGTGTAAATTTTTGTTTGAGAAGATGGAATTGAATATTTTGGTTTTGGCAAGCATTGAGCTTCAAGTATTTGGTCCGTGAACCATCTAAACAAGCCATCTTTCAGTTTTTGCTTTTGTAGTCCCTGGATAAATTGCATTATTTTGTCACTAGCATTAATACCTAAGTTATGTGGAGGTTGTGTTATTCAAAACAGCGTTTGAAAATTAATCTCCAAGGTCGCCTTATTTCCAAGTGCTATTTGTTCTTCTTGAGGTATTTTTAGGCTGCTCCTTTGAGAGCTGACCGAAGCACCAAGCACTGCATCCTTCAGAGCTGAGGGACGATAAAAACTCCTTCTGTCAGGAACGCTTGTAGAGAGGACAGACAAACCGGTCCTAAATGATAACATCAAGAAATGCAACCATAGTGATTTTTTTTTTTTTTTCAAATGCAGAATATTTTCAACAAAATGCTAACCAAAGGTAAATGAAACACGTAAACCAATCAGTCTACCCTAAAAGCAACAATAGGTGCCTTTCAGAATTTTCTGTTTATAAACACGGTGAGACGTATGAGCCCACACAGGTAGATGGAGAGGTGGTCGGTATGTGTAGGCACTGTGTTGCAGCTGACAGACTTCATGGCTTTTTAGGTGTTGGAAGCAATAAAGAAAAAAAAAAAAAAACAAACCCTTTTTGGTAATGATTTCAGTAAAACATCTGGACTTACTCTTGAAACAAGGGCATCGAAAGATGCAAAATAGCCAGAATCATGGATTTAGCTGTCAACTGTGTGACTTCAAGCAACTTCATATCAAGACTGTCAGGCTCCAGACCTTTATATTTGTGCGACTGGTGTACTTTGGGGGGGAAGGGGGAAAAAAAAAAAAAGAGCAAACAGATTCACTAATTCTTGAAATTCATTAATGCATATGCACAGAAAAAGATAAGAAATTATCTTTACGCTAAAACTACAGTGCTTTCTTCTACAGAAGGGGTAATAGCTGTTCTAAAATTTCCTTGTTCTGATTGTGTTTTTTCTTAATATTTGGTTCAAAAAAGAGAAAATTCAAAATCTTGATTGGATTTTTAAAGTACTAAATCTGCTTTTTTCTTAGCGAATAAAAGCTACTCCATTTCTCATTTAAATTGCAAGCTTTTGGTGCTGTATTTTAACTTTTATGTTTGTTTCTATTTTTTTTCTAATTGACAGCAGAAGAAAATTGAGCATTTTAAATACAATTTCTTGTAATAAATAGAATCAAGTGTTACTTAGCATTCTGTTTGTGGCTGAGAATGATACCTAACTATTGTATCAGGGTGTAATTTGAAATATCCAGTAACTGCTTGCGGTAACATGTTTTAAGCTCAAACCATTTATTTGTATGCTCAGTGTTTGAGTTGGAAGTCACTGAAAGCAATTAGTGAATTGTGGGAATGTGGTGGAGTTGATGTAAAATGCAGTATTCGTTGTCACGTTGGTATCACCAAGAGATTTTTTTTTTTTTAATGCATTCCAATTGTGTGCACATATTTTAATGGGATTTGTTTATCTTGCTGTAAGAATTACAGTGTTATTTATCAAATTTGCACAGCTTGTACGTTTAACAAAAGGAAATGAATAATCTTTTTGTGAGATGGAATTCAGTGCAACGTTTTGAAACAGTTTTCTGGAGTTTTGCAAGAGCATATGTTGAAACTGTTGGTGACCATGCTCTGATTTATCTGTGGTTCTCTCAACATACCTTTAATAAGCTGCTCTTCTCTTTGCCATTTCTAGACTTTGACAGTTCAAAAAATTTGGTTGGCAAATTGATGAAAATGCATTATAAATTCACAGTAATCACGTTAATCCTAGCAATGGAAGAATTCCTAAGGAGCTTTATTGAGCTTTGGAAATTAGTTGTGATGACAAAACAATTTTCTGGCCAGCTTAAGGAACTGGATTAAAAACCTGGAAGCGGTTGATTCAGTTGAGTCCTGTAGGGAGTACATCGCTCATGTTCGTGAGAACATCCCCAAATCTGGGTTTATGATAAAGTACAAATCCAAAAGCATAAGATGATGTTTACAAAAAATACAAACTGTAAATAGTACTATTCCATGATACTGACCTTGCATTGAAGGCTGGCATGTCAGATCTTTACTAAGCGTCTTGGGTTCTTTTGTAAATGCTTTCAGGATGCTGTTCAGGTGTTGTTAAAGCATTCAGCGGATGTCAATGCTCGTGACAAAAACTGGCAGACACCCCTGCATATAGCAGCTGCAAACAAAGCTGTGAAATGTGCTGAAGCTTTGGTGCCTCTCCTCAGCAACGTAAATGTGTCTGACCGAGCGGGCAGAACTGCATTGCATCATGCAGCCTTCAGCGGACACGTTGAGGTAAGAGTTATTTTTCTTAGTTTGTTTCCCACTCATCCTTCACATTTCTGATGTTTAGTTTCTCAGTTTAAAGTCATGTTTCCCCCATCCCCCTCAAAAAGACCAACCCCTATTTTGTATTTGAGTTGGTCAAATACATATTACATCATTTATTTGGGAAAGTTATTACAGTGTTCACCTTTAAGACAGAAGCAATTTTGACTGAGTTAAGTGGACTTCAACTAGTAATAGATAAATTTAAAATGTTCTGTTCAGTAAATAGTGAAATGTTAACTATCCACCGAAATGTGGAGGAAATACATGTAATAAGCTCTTAACTCGCTAGTTTTTAAGTCCTGAAAAATGACCGCTAAGAAATTCCCATTGTAATTTCATATAGGTAAGTGAAGACAAAATGGCAGTAGGGTTGCTTGTAGTAATTATTTTTAGTGAATCCCTTAGAAATAGCGTGAAGATTTCAAAGATTCCACAGCTTTGTTTTATTTAACTGGGAAGTCTTTTTGTTGACATTGAGTTTTGTGTCCCTTGCAGTCACTTCATTATTGCTGCCGAGGTGGGCAGCGAGTTTTTTTCAAGCTTATGGAATATTCAAAAAAACAACACATTTAAATCCTTTGAAAGTGCATATATTTATGTTTTCTCCTATGATTTTCTTTGCCTAACTTTAAGCAGAGTTTTCCATTATGAATAGAGGAATTCTTTTCTTTTTGTTCATCTCAGATGGTCAGCTTACTGTTGTCTAGAGGAGCCAATATTAATGCATTTGACAAGAAAGACAGGCGAGCTATACATTGGGCAGCATATATGGGTATGTATGTATTTCAGTTGATTACTATTGTGGTAGTAAAAAAAAAAAATCATCTCATGTTTAGTGGTTTTTATATTTCTAAGAAAAGTATTTACATTGTAAGCATTGAGGTTATCTGTGTTTCTGCCAGAAAATCATTAATAGTACACTTCAAATTGCCTTGTAAATGTGTTTCTGTGATGAGAAAAATCAATGTGTTAGAAAAAGAAAAATAAGGTTGAGTACTTTTGTTCTTTAAAAAAAAGGAACTATGTTCCTCAATCAGCAGGAGTCTAATTACAAGTGAAAACTTTTGCAATAATGCTAAATAGAAAATAAGCCATTAATATAAGAGGCACCTGAAACAGAGGATCATTACACCAACCCTGGGGATTGTGTTTTAAAAGAATAGTATTTCATCTCTAAAACTCCAGATTCTTGCCTTGCTGTTCTTATTCCAGGAATGGATAATGATTGTTCTCATGGTATTGGTCAATGCACTGGCAGTACTGTCGGAGTAATGTACTTCATTACCTTTTATCACCTTACCCTGAGTTTTGGGGGTTGATAATGAGTTGTTCATTGTAGGAAATGGGCTTTGGTCCAAGGACTGAGAATTCTGGCCTTTACAAAAGCAAACCCACATATTTACAAAATCGGTCTTGTTTATAAGATCTCAAAGGTTTTAAAAGTGATCTTCTCACAAACACCTGGATTCACCCAAAAGCGGGATTATTACCTGTTGTCTCTGCACAACTCTGTGTTTCAGGCCAATTTCATGTTAGTCTCCTGTCCCTGACAATACAGGTCTGAAATAAGCTGACAACAATGTAAAATAAGGCTATTAAATCCGTATATAAAATGCTAAAAAGAACAATGGGACCCTGTTGAGCTGTCTTCAGAGGAAAAGACTTGAATGTGCCAGTGAATTATGAAGGGATCATCAGACCACTAACTTTATAATTTGAAGCTGTATGATATTGCACTTCCAAGTACCTGTACCAGTACTCAAACCGGAGAAGTTAAAGAACACTTTCCATTATTGATCCACTGTTCTTTGTGATGTTTTGTATTAGTGTTTTGCAATTTACTTACATATTCCAAAGCGATGTCTGTGACAAGCTGTCCAACACCCTTACTCAAGGTGATTGATTGCAAATTCTGTGGCATGAAATTTGTGCATGAGTTGGCTGAGATCTGATGAGCATCACTGAGGGGACGGAGATGTTTTCTGGCCTGAGCTCACCTAGATGGGAGAAAAGTCTTCTATTGTTCAGATAAGCTACATTTACTCCAATTTTAGTCAGTGCTATTTCATAGGCTATTAACAGGAAACTCTGTTAATGAATAGTGTTTGGCTGGGGAAAATGTAATTTATCTGATGTTGATCAACCTAAGTATCTTTGCAGACGAGTGTAGAAAAAGCTTTTGAAAGCCTTCAAACAAGGACAAAAAACCTGTGACATTCTTTCTCACAATTTAGAGCCTTTTTACACTGCTCCAATTGTTTGAGGAAAGCCTTAAAGCTTTTCCACCATATAAAACTGACCATAGAATAGAAAAGAAGTTATGCGTTTCGTCACTCTGCTATAAATAACTTCCTAGGGTTATATCCATTGTTTCCCTTCCTTCCTGCTTTCCACCCGACTCCATTGCTGTCCAGCTGCGAAGCTGCGACTGAAATGGACTTTGGTTGGTGCGTGCTAGCATCGCCCTCCTTAGCGTATCGGGGTGTCTCCTCAGCGCTTCCCACCTCAAGTACCTTGCTCTTCTGTTTGAGTGGCTTCCACTGATTGCTGCTTGTGTTTTCAATGCAGGTCAGGGATTGATTTTTCATTTGGTTTTTTTCCTGTCTTGAAAGTTTTTCTGCCACTGTTCTGTGTCTCTCTTCCTTTCGCTGACTTCAGTATCTTCTGTACTTCTGTGTCTCATGTAGGGCTTGTTTCCATTCTTGTCTTTCCCTTGTATTTGGGTCAGAAAATGAGTATAGCGCTTGCATTTCTATGCCTCTTCTTTCCTACAATACTGAAGTAATTCCAAAGGGGGATTGCACTGGTAAACTAAATGTTTGTGGTCTGTATAGCTAGGGGAAGGGTCATTTTCTATGTTGTTGGGCATAGAGCATAAAATGTGTATCGTGGTGCCTGAACGTTTATCGAATTAGCTTTGTCTGTATTCCTTTGGGTAGACAATTCCTATTCAAACTTCTGCAAATCTCTCAGTTGTTGAAAAAGCCAAGACCCTCACTTTTTATGAAGCACTTTTGATACTTTTTACTTACTTGTCTGACTACATCAGCAAAAGTATTCAGTTTGCTCCTTACCACGTTTTTAACTAAGGTAAGGGTGTCACTTGAAAGGTAAAATGAAGAATCCCCCACCTGTCTGTATGGGTCAGTTACAAAGGTAAAGCCCTACATCCATCGTGGTCTAATTAACTCAAATGTGCTCCTTCATTCTGCAGACTTTGTCATGATTAAATGTGTGTTTTCCGCAACTGACTTGTTTTGTGGTTAAATTAACAACTCGGCAAGAATGACAATTTTTTTTGTTACCCCATTTTCGTTACTTTTCTCTTAGTGGGCAGTGTCACAACTGCGGGCAAGCCATGGGGGAAGCGTGGGGGCACGGAGAAGGGGAAAGCCGCTTGCCCTTCGCAGCATCCGTGTGGTGTTGGGGCCGCTGGCCCAGCCATGAAGTTGGTGGTGAGAGCGGCTGCCCACTGCTTCAGGGTGGGTTTCCCACCCTCCCTCTTGGCTGGAGCTTCCCCCACCTCATCCCTTCCCTGTGATCCCACTCGGACTCTTCCTCTCCTCCTCGTGACTCAGGAGAATAGTTAATGCTTTCAAAAGGCTACGCTCCCCCAAAAGGCCTGAGTCGGTTTTGAAAATGGAGCTTTCCTAAATCCTGCATGATTTGGGGGAAAAATATAATTTTATTTAAGAATACAATATTTTTGGTTCTTTCATGTTTGTTTCATTTTTCTGGAGTTTATGCTGAATGCCTCAAAAACCCTAATGGGCAAATTTGCATTTGAGATGAAGCTGGAAGACTGACAGTCATGTTCTCTTTCCAGTTGTTAACAGAAATTTGCTGTAAATGTTTAATAATTACAAAGTTATGTCACCTCTTTAGTTCTCAAATCTTCCTGAGAAATTCTTTTGTGTAAGCAGGAGACAAGATTATTTTTTTTAATATACAAGATTATTTTTGCAGTATGAATACTATGATTATTGGAAGGGGTATGTGAAGATACTTTCCGCTGGATATGAAGATCTTATGTTGCTTTTATAGTTCATGATACGATTAGAATACAAGACAATTCTTTTCCAGATTAGTTCCAAATGAATAATGTTTTGCTCATGTTACAACAATTGCACCATTACTAAGTTTGTAAACTTGTGCTGTAAACACACAGTTTGTAAACTGCGTGTAAAATGCAGCTTTATTCTTTATGTCTTTATTCTTTTAGGTCATATTGAAGTTGTGAAATTACTTGTGGCACACGGAGCTGAAGTGACATGCAAAGACAAGAAATCGTATACACCCTTACATGCTGCAGCATCTAGTGGGATGATCAGCGTAGTCAAATATCTTCTAGATCTTGGAGTTGATGTAAGGAAGAGTAAAACAAAGTGATATATATTTTGTTGTTGTTGTTTGAAATGCTCTTGTTAGTATTGTAGCACACTGTTCATTTAGGGGCGTTTTATGATATGGGCAAAATAGTATTTCCAAAGATCTTAATTCACATGCTTTTTGTATTATGAAACCTCATTCCCCCAGGTAACTTAAAAGCCTTGCAGATTTTGCAGAATTATTTGGAAATAAATTTATTTAGTAGGGGGTTTTTTGTTCATTTGGTATTTCTTACTCTTAATTCGTTGGACTGGAACTCAGGAAATAGGAATTCCGTTTCTAGCTTTGCTACACAATCCTCTTTGAAGTGCAGGAAATTCAACTCTTATACTTCAGTTCCTTGTAAAATATAGATGTTACTGACTTTGTTACAGCTCGTAAGTTCTGGAAAATATTACAAATTGGAAGAAACTTCGATACTACAGTAAGGAAGGCCATACTAGTATTAAAAGCAAAATAAATTAAAAGGCTGCCTGTAGATACCAGCGTGTAGAAAGTGTGTTAACAACAAACTGTGAAACTGCAAGAAATCTACATTTTGTATGACAGCCTTAAAGCCTGGGGAATGGTGCAAAGTTCTACCCCTTCCATGCCTCCCCAATCACTTATATATATATTAGAGTCTTGTTTGGTTTAGAAATCATCTGATGTTTTCTGACTTGGATATCTAAACAGTTGTGCCTCTTATAATTCCTTGGAGAGGTGTATGTGATCGCATCGTTCATAACTAAGATTCCTGTTACGCTCAGAACCTACAGATCCTCAGTATCACTGAAAAGGCTGCCTGTGTGTACATACACACACTACATCTCGGGGTTCTATGTTTAAATGCCCTGAGCTTATTTTGGGGAAACTCAGTCCATTTGACCTCTGTCTTTAACGGAAACCCACAAATGCTGTTGAGAGGTGATAGAAGTCCGTGCTGTGCTTAGTCTGCAGTGTCTGTGCAAATTGACACTGCTGACATTTTTTCCATATGTGTGTTCCGTCGAGTGGCGTACTGTGTGCAGGAAACTGGTGTGGAGACAATTGGAGGAGGTTGGCTCACTTGTAAAGCAATTGTACTCTTCCCCAGTACACACTTCTCAATCAAAGTACTACGTCCAGAACTTGCTTTTCATTTCTGGGTTTGAAGGGTTCCCAAACGTAATGAAGAAGTTGTCTCATGACATGAGATATTTTTTTTTTTGTGATAATTAAAGTGCTGCGTTATTACAGGTGTTTGCCTATTAACTAATCTTGGGGTTTTTTTCTGACAGATGAACGAACCAAATGCCTACGGGAATACTCCTCTCCATGTAGCTTGCTACAACGGGCAGGATGTTGTAGTGAACGAGCTGATAGACTGCGGTGCTAATGTAAATCAAACGAATGAGAAGGGTTTTACACCTTTGCACTTCGCCGCTGCATCGACACACGGAGCATTGTGTTTAGAGCTTTTGGCCTGTAACGGAGCGGATGTAAATATGAAGGTAGGTGAATCCAAAGCCATCCGTGCACTCTTAAAGATGCAACACATCTTTGTCAGAGGTAATTTTTCAAGTTCCTTGTAACAGTGATGTTCGGAAGTTCCCGCTGATTGGTGAAGTACTGCTGTCAGAAGTGCCACAGAAAAAATGAGACAAGGAAGTTGCTTCAAGGAATTCGATTTGAATCTGAAAGCCTCAATGGGATGTAGTAAATAGCACAAAAGGATAAAGAGGAAAGATGACAATACTGCCTGGTCAATCATAATTATGTTTAAATGTCAAAATTGCACATAATTTATCTTTCCTAGTCTACCCATATGAGTAAGAGCAAACCATATGGAAAAATTCAAAGCAATGTGCTTTTCTTATAAATAATCAGCATTAACACAATCAAAGATATTTCAGAAAAATGTGTACAAACAGGCTAATTTCTGGAGCAGTTGAAGAGCTGATAATGTAAGATCATAAAATCCAATTATTAAGAGAGAGTTGTGAAAGGTATATTAGAAATATAAAGGTAAGCAGATAAGGCCAATGGAAGGTCTTAACCAGCTGGTTTTTAATTATTCCAGCAAAACTTTGTGAGCAGAGTTAGTATGCTTTTTACATCTCTAATTGGTCACAAGCCTTTGGCTGCACAATATTCCTTAGAATCCAGTCTTAGTGTAGGTAGAATTTCTAATCCACACAACCATAAAAGCAAACTATAACCTGTATCTTATCATGTGTGTAGGATAAGGTCTTCACATGTGAGAGAGAGATGTGAGACCTCCTGGTTTGTATTAAGTTGATTTTTACTCTAATAATGAAAATGTAGCTGTGTTCAGAAATACTCAGTGGCAGTGTCTGGTTTCTTGACAGGCCGGGGGAAGTGAGAAATAGGTACATGGAATGAAGAGCCCAAACATTCCTTTTATAAAACATCTAACTTGCTGTAGTGTTGCACCCATGTGGTAGGAAGAGAATTATCTATATCTTTTGTTTCTTAAAAAAAAAAATTAAAAAAATAATCTGTTTAATAGAGTTATGCCTTAATTTCAGCACAATCTGAATAAAAGATAAATATTAGAATAGCTAACATTTCTGTTAAAAATCATGGGGTTTGTGTCTTACTTCATGTAAGATATTCACACTGATTTTCAGCTGAATAATTCTAAAATGCAATTTTATATCTACTGTTGGTACAAAATCCGTAGCCCACTGTAAATTTGAGAGTAATTTAAAAATGAGCTGTTCGATGTGGAAAAATCTTAGATGTATGTTACTGCTCACTTTTACATAGATTTAAATATGCAGCTCATTTAATGGAAAGGTACTTAAACTCAGTTCTGGAAAAATTCATCACCAGAGTCCTCTGGAGAAATAAGGAGCTGTGCTTACAGGGGGTATTGCCAGTGTGTCCTAAAATACACAGGTCACAGTCCATTTAATATTGTTGCCAGCTTTCTGCTCTGCATAATGTCCTGGACTGGATAGGACTGAGGGTTTAGCCTTACAGGGCTGACTTCTGTCCTACATTCTTCAAACAGTATTTCTCAGTAACATATGTTCTGTTATGAAAATAGTCCCACGATGTTAAATATACTAGTGATTATGTACACATGTTACTTACACAAATAACAAAAGAGAAACACAAATATACCAAGCAAAGAATGACTGTTTCCCTATATGCTGGCTTGCAAGGGTTCATGACTTTGTACATCTTTCTGATGTAGAAGAAAAAATTGGGAAGGGCTTAATTTCAGAAAGATGTGCAGCAAGTAATGGTGGTTACGATTTTTTGGCTATTCATTTTCAATTCCACCCTAATTGTAGGTTAGAAATGAAAATTAAAAACTTCCAACATGCTATTATGATAATTAAACACTGTTAAAGTTTACTATAATCTTTATGTTTGAACTTAAAATTAGAGTCTTTGTTTTACATATGGTATACACTGTAGATACTGACTACATTTAGTCAGTTGTAACACTAAGTAACCTTAGAAATTGTGCAAAAAACAGCTGATATTGTAAAGTGACTGGCAAAGTTCCTGAGTTCTTTGAAGTTTGTAATGTGGGTCGGCTTTTGTTTGGAGCTGACAGAAGATGTTTTAGCATAAGAGAGATGAATGGGAATGGCAACAACAATGCAATTTTAAGTTGCAGCATCCAAAGCATACGTTTGTTGGTTTCTATAACTTAAAAAAAAAATCCTCAGAAGATTTAGTATGGCTAAACCCAAGTTTTCTCTTTAGCTTACTCTGAGATGACAGAATAATTTTTTCTGAAACGTGATGGTGGTGGGGCTGGGAAATGCAGCCTGAAGCATATTAGAGAACTGAGAATTTCAGCTGAAGTCTACAAGATGAATAAAGATTTGGCTGCTGAAGTTAGCCACCTTCAGAAGAAAACGTCTTTACAGTGGAAGGGGTTAGTAGTTTTAGCTATAGGTTGGCTGTAATTAAAATGCGTTGATTTAGGAAGTATCAAAACTGTTAAGTGCAAAATTAAGCAAGTAGGGATGTGTAAGGATTTTAAGCAATTATAGCTTGAAAACAGCATTTATCCCCTGTTCCTGCACCAACGTGTCTCCACTGTAATTAATAGCGTTTCTGTGGATTTGTAGCAGCATAAATAAATTCGACCTGTGAATTTGTGCCTGAAGGTGTGAACAGGCTTACTTTGTATATGAAAGCTTACCACTTGCACTGTTCAAAAGTGCAAGAACTGAGGGAAAATTGTTTCCAGGTCAACTTTTGCTTCCCTGGAAAGGCCTATAAGGATAAATCTTGGATTTAATCAGAAAAACAATCCTAAAAAAACAGCAAAGGGAAATTGAATTACAATATGTTGTGTAGCTAAGAATAATTTGTAGAGATAAAATGGGATGTGTTTAGAGCATTCTTACTGAGTATTTATTGAAACCAAGCATGTTCAGTTTCCAGATACTGAGGCTGAAGTTCAAAGTAGTTGTTAAAGTTGTCATAAGATTTATTTTTCATCATAATTGTATTGCTTGTGTAATCTGAGGCAATAGTTCCCTCCTGTGTGCAACTGCTGCTGTGTTTTTAGAGGGCACAGAGAGGGTACGGATGGTGGTCCAGGTGCAGAGTAGACAGTTCTATTGGAGCACCTTCTGCTGTGTGTGACCCGGTGGGAAAGGCAAAAGGGAAACTCTCTCATTCTTGATGGCAGGTGGAGGGTAAGTGTTTGTGTTTAGCTCTGGGTGCTGGCCTCACCTCAAGAAGGGAAGATGTAGCAGAAAATAATGGAGCAATAGAAATGTTAAACCTCTAATATGCTTTTTATCACCTCTGTAGGTGGAGGACATAATTTCATACTTGTTTTTGTAGCCTTGTCAGTGTCCACGTAGCACTGTAGAGCAGTGAAAGCCTGTTCAGTGTTGCTCATTACTGCAGCGCTCTCATCGCCACTCAGGATTTCCATGCATGAAAGAGCACGTTGAAATGAGTACGTAATGGGACAGTATTAATTGTTTTATGGGCCCCCTTGCTGCTTGGAAATTCAATGACCTAAATAGAAAAAGTGTTTTATTTCCATTGGTGATACTAGAAGGTAAGAATTGTTGCTAGGGGGAGATTTCACTTGGAGGAATGCTGTGGCATGATAGCCCCACATTTCCCCTGGCCCTCAGTAAAGCTCAGTAGTCTGAGTGCAGTTAATATCTGAGTAATCACTTGATAAAACACCTGGTGCTGTGTGTTAATTCTTTCTGTCCAATAGCAATTACTGCTCGTAGCAAATTTCTTATGTATTTTGTGGATATGTTTTCTCTAGTGATAAAGGAGATTTGGGTGATTCCTTTCCTATTACCGAATTAATTGAGTTTCAGGGAAGACAACAAAAGTTATCATTAGCCCATAGCTATTCCATCATGTGCTCTGATCTTTTAAATTCAGGCAGCTGCAGTTAATATTCGGATAATAGACCTTAAAGGTATAAAAAAAAAACAAACATGGAAATTGAAGGTAAAGTTTTGAAGGTACCTCCTTGCTTATGCAGTCCCAGCCTCCTGGCATCTCTGGAAATGGTGTTACAAGTACTTTGCTGAATAAATAGAGCCTTGCTGTTTCATTGCTTAAGGAACTCTTTGGCTACTGGTTCTGATTCTGTTTGTGCTTCCCTTAGTGCTCTAAGAGGGGAATTCTGAATGCAATCCTATACCCAGCAGTTCAGCTTCTACAGAGCAATTAGCACCTTTGTTTAATTTTATACCTGTTCTATGTTTGTATGTTGATATGACAACTGTGTGTTATATTATTCCTGGGTTGCAAAGGAACCTGAGGCTGGAGAGAGGCACTCTGGATAATCTAATCTAATAATTGTTCTAGAATCTACATTATGTATCTTTTAAGTAAATTTGAGCAGGGTAAATCTAAAAATCCATTATTGATTGTACTGTGGCTTTTAATTTACAACTGGAAAACAATTTTGTAGCTTATTTTGCTGTCCTTTGCAAGATCTTACTTGAGCTTTCTTGTGAGTGTTCTCACTTGATCACTGTGCTCGATATCTCTCTTGTATTGAGGTGCCCAAAACTGGACACAATACTCCAGGTGTGGCCTCACCAGTGCTGAGTACAGGGGCACAATCACCTCCTACTTCTGCTGGTCACAGTATTTGTAATACAAGCCAGGATGCCATTAGCTTTCTTGGCCACCTGAGCACACTGCTGGATCATATTCAGCCGTTTGTCAATTAGAACCCCAAGTCCTTTTCTGTCAGGCAGCTTTCCAGGCACACTTCCCCAAGCCTGTACCAATGCATGGGGTTGTTGTGGCCCAGGTGCAGGCCCTGGCACTTGGTCTTGTTGAAGCTCATACCATTAATGTTGGCCCATTGATCCAATCTATCTAAGTCTCTCTGTAGAGCCTCCCTATCCTCATGCAGATCAACATTCCTGCTTAACTCGGTGTCATCTGTGAACTTACTGATGACACACTCTATGTCATTATCAAGATCGTCATTGAAGATGTTCAACAGAAATGGTCCCAACGCTGAGCCCTGGGGAACACCACTTGTGAACAGCCACCAGCTGGATTTAACTCCATTGAGCACCACTCTTTGGGACCATCCAGACAGCCAGTGCTTGATCCAGCAGATCATATGCTTGCCCAGGCCACGTGCAGCTAGTTTTTCCACTAGAATTCTACGGGGAACAGTGTCAAATGCTTTTTGAAAGTCCAGGTAGATAATATCCACAGCCTTTCCCTCAACCAATAATCGGGTCATCTTGTCATAAAAGGAGATCAGGTTCGTCTGGCAGGACCTGCCTTTCATTAACCCATGCTGTAACGGTATGTAACGATAATTTTAAAGGAGGAAAATAGTTGCACACAGAGAATATTAATGGCTGGATAAAGAGAGTAGAATTAAACCACTGGGAGAAAGGTGAAAGGTAGACATTGGAAGAAAATTCTCTTTGTAAGAAAATCAGAGCATAGAGATTGCTTGGGGAAGTCGTCGCTTATGATGTGTTTATTTGACGTTTTCTTAAGGCCTCCAATGACAGAACTAGAATCAATTGTCCAATTCCTGAAGTGGATTTCAGCCTCATTTTCTGTGTTTCTTTGTGTCTGCTATGGATATGTGGATGTGTCTTTTGGATTATTTACAATCAAAGAAATCTGCCAGCTGGAAACATCTGGAGATAACTTGGCTGTCATTATCAAGTGTTTTATTTATTTCAGTCTAGGGCTGAGAAGACAATGTTTCCTGTGATTGCATTGTTCTAGGTTGTGCATGCTGCTCTGTGCAGTGACACAACTTAAAATTCCACATCCAACGCTGTCTAAAAGAGTCTCCAGCAGACTTTTGGTAACACATCAACAGAAGCTTTGGTTCCAAAGGAAGTTAAAAGATAGAAAGACACTTTTGAACATCACAGCAATTCATATTTCAATCAAGGGATATCATATGTATCCCTTACCATCTTTGTCTTTTTTAACTATTTATTTTGTGAAACATTTCATATTCTTCAAAGCCAGTGTTTAAAGATGTGGCACATGCATCCAAGAGGGCTTTTGTTTTCTGTGAGTGTCATGTTTGTAATTTTTTGTGTGCATTTGTAGGATGGTTTTTCTGCAGTAATGCTTCCCTGTTACCTGTGACAAATTATAGGGAGGGGGGAAATTATCCTGAAGTAACAATAATAGAAAAACTGGTTTTGTAAATGCATTGAGATTGTTCTGTTAAACACTGAAATTCCCGTATGCATTACTGTTGGCCTACTTGAAAGGCATCTTCACTGTGTGAATGACTAAATGCACATTATATATGTGTGTCAAATGTACAGTACCTAATGTGGTTAAATAGTTCTACCCTAGGATCACTTGTGGTTTAAGATAAATTGCTTACAGATGAGCTTTTCAATGTGTTGTCTTCTAATACAATGTGTAAACTTCTGTAGTAAATACAGCCATTTTCTTTCAAGAAGCAAACTTAATTTAAAGAACTGTTTTAGACTTGGGTGGGGGGAGAGTTGGACATAGGCTTGTTGCTGAAGTTGTGTGCTGTCATCGTCCTCTTGAGTGATTATCCTAAAGGCATAACTGTGAGTGAGTGAGTGAGTGGGCATCCTTGAGTTGTCACTCACAGCTGGAAGAGTGATTAAGAGCAGCTCTTTTGAAAAGCTTGCTGTGTTATGCTGACTTGTCACTGCCAGCATCCGTCTTGTAGAAGTGTCCAGGAACAATTTAAAGGAGGCAGTAGAGGCAGAGAAGAAAGTAAAATAATGTCCTTTTTCTTTTCTTTTTTTTTTTTTTTCTGGTCAGTTCTAGTGCATTAGTATTACTGACCATAAGTAAACACTTGGGATTTTTTTTGTTTTCCAGAGTAAAGATGGGAAAACACCTTTGCACATGACAGCGATCCATGGTAGATTTTCAAGATCTCAAACCATCATTCAAAATGGTAAAAAGCTGGGGGGGAGAGTAGTTTCATCATCAGCTTTCCAGTATTACGAATATTTTCCTCATGTATTGATAACAATGTACTGAATTTTTTTTCATATCCAGTGTCTAGTAGCAGTTCAGTTGTTGGTGGAGTCTGGCATATCTGTTTATACAGTTACATAAGTTATGTTGGAAACCTGATTATTTTTCAGAATGCAGGAAAATATATTAATTTTTCTTCCATAGCCCAGGTTGCAGAAAGTTTGTCCCGTATGGTTACGTGATAAAATGCTTGTCTCTATTTTGATTATTATTAATGTTAAATACCACTGAAAGCTGTATAGATTTTTAAATCCAAAGGAGTCATTCATGGACAATTATTAATGTTGCTTAAATTATCATCAGTGCTATTTTTATAACAAAAGTATCTATACACCTACATGTATTCTTACTTATTAATTACTTTTTTGTTATAGGAGCTGAAATAGACTGTGAAGATAAGAATGGAAATACTCCGTTGCACATAGCAGCTAGATATGGCCATGAGCTATTAATCAACACTCTGATTACGAGTGGTGCTGACACTGCAAAGTAGGTAACTTTACTGACTTGAATGCAAGCTGAGGGAATTTAGAAATGTATTTATTAGATTAACAAGACTAGTATGATATTTTTTTTTATTGTCATCTTCAACTTGAAATAGGAAATACTTTGTGTATTATCCTGTATGGTTAATTAGCTACTCAGTGCAAAGAAAAAGAGAAATAGATTTTCCTCTAATGTATTTGGAGTAAAAGCTCTGGAAATTTTAATAGGCTGTTGAACTGACTTAATGCATCCTGCTAGCTTGTGAGAAAGCATTTAATAAGTGAAGTTTTCCCAAGGCTCAGTATTCTAATTAGGTGGTTTGCTGAACCCACCATGTATGTGTGCACTTTGGTACACAATCATGTTTGTTTTATTTTAATTGTAATGAAACTGTGATACCTGATTATGATGTATCTTAGGCGGGGTATACATGGGATGTTTCCTCTCCATTTGGCAGCATTAAGTGGATTTTCAGACTGCTGCAGAAAGCTCCTCTCATCAGGTAGGATACTCTAAAATTTAATCTTGCGGCTGCTTTATACTTTGTTTTTTATTCCATATAATAGCTTTTAATTAAGTCTTAATTTTGTAATACATAAAAATAGTTTGCTAGTAGCTTGGGGGCAGCGCTTGGGTTTTTTTTTAATGGACAGTCCACAGTTAAAGTGAATGGAAACTTTACAAAAGTAATTTCCCTCTCCTCCCTCAGCCTCCCCTCCAAAAAAGAATCACCCAAATTGAAATAATGTGTTCATAACCTTTTACATGTTGTGTTTGTGTGTTGTAAATTGGCTGTAGAGGTGGGATGACTGGTCCATACCATGATGCAACTTCAGGGACAAAGGCTAATGTTGTCTTAATTGACTTCATCGAGCATCCTCCATTTCCTTTTCATGTCTCTAGCTTAATACAGATCTGTCTATTCCTGTAGTGGGCACTTAGTAGCTCTGAAGATTCTGTGGACTGCTACATTAAGAAACTGTTGCATTGGTGGTTTTTTGTTAAATGCAACCCAAACTGCGCTTTGCTTTCATTGTTTGACTCCTTCCTGAAGTTGGGTTGGGTTGTAAGGTTATTACTTCCCTTGTTGCCCAGAGTTTGCTCTGGTATGAATTCTGACCTCCTTGAACCATTGTAATTCTGAGAAAGGAGATTTGTCTGAAGGATTGTGGAAGCTTCAGGAACAGAAGAAGAAGAAACTATATGGTTCTACATTAACCTGAAGGCACTTCATGGTTTTTGAAAAATTAAAAGGTGGGGGGCAGAGGGTTGGGAAAAGGAAAAGTAAGAAGTTGCTTCCCCAGCTTTGTATTGTCTGCTAGGGAAGCCTGGGAGAGCTAAAGGAGCATAACTAAAACTACCACTGGTATGGCTTTGTATTTCACTGTCCCCTTAAGGACAAGCTTGCAAGGATTCACTCCAGGAAAGAACTGTCCTGTACTTGACTATATTTCAATTGGATGCGTTCAAAATGAGGAATGCTCTGACTCTGTCCTTTCTGCACATGGTGCTGTGCTGGCTGTGCCCCTACTGGAAATTCAGTATGGCTAGGGAATCCTGCAGAACACTTGCAAGTCTTGCGGGACTTTTTTACGTGAGTTGAGCAAACTTGGATGTAAATCTTGCCTGGAGCAGATAAGGACTTGAAGAGTGTGTTCAGCCTCGAGTGGAAAGACTCGATCCTGCTGACAGCGTATTAGTACATGCTGCTGGTGTGGGGATTGGTGTCTGCAGACTATGTGCCCTTTTGGGTTTGGAAAGAGTCTAATTTATGTAAATTAAGAATCTCTGAGTTTTACGGTCATTAATATTCAGGTGCAGACCTTAAAAAATTTTAAAAAAGTCTGCTTTGTCCCAGTGCTAAATGACATTTAAGTATTAGTGGTATTAGACAAGCAACCCAGTGGTCTGGAAAGGCATCAAAGACTATTTCTCAAATCAGATTAGTAAACTCTCTGAAATTGTTTGCTGTGTATCACTGCCTATTGAAATGGGCGGAGAATGTAGTGGTGCTTACAAGACCTCTATTTTGGGGGATACGGAGTAGGAAAACACTCTTGAATTAGTAGTACTCTTGAATAGCACATCCTGTGTTGTCCACTATTTATTGTTGTTGAGCAATTCTTAAAAAGGAAAAAAAATATAATGGCATTCTCAGGTTTTTGCCTGAGAACTTTTGGTACTTTTGTACCAAAATTAGAGATTTAATGAGTAAGCCCTGATACACAGGAGTAAGACTCCTTAGTAGTCTTACTATATAGTGGTTTCTCAAGCCAAAAATGTAACTCTGAAACCTGATTTAAGTGGTACTCTTCATGTTAAAGTATGTGGTTAGGTATGGAATTGCACAGTTAGTGTTTGTGAGCTCAAATTTGAAGTTCCAGAGTTGACACAATTTAGGAAAAGAAAACTACAATGTTCCCTAAAGGGCTCCTCTGCAAGTAATTGCTATTTACAGCCTTCACTCCAGCTTAACAGAGTTCTTTCTCTGGGACTAAAAAGCTAAACTCAAGGATCAAATTTAAGTACCTTCTTGATTTAGTAATGCTGACACCCTGCTTTTTATTAAAAAAAATATTTGCATAACTCATAATTTCTAGTGCATTCTTCAATTTTCCTATTCCCTTCATTCAATACTAATTACACAGAAATATTAGTGGGAAAATAGGATAGGAAAGAATATAGCCCCTTGCCTCAGTGCAGCTAATGGTCTTTTACCTTTTCCCTTTCAGTTTTACTTGAATGCCTGTTTTTCAAAATACCACAGATAGCAAGGATGTGTTTCAAATGAAGCAAAGTTACAGTGCTGAAGTGTTTTTTTCTGAATAGCTGTTATGTTTGCTTAGCAAGCATTTCTTTTTAAGAGTAGATGAGAGCAGTTTTGTGAAAGGTGGTGTTACATAATGACTTTCAAAATACTTGATTTGTAGGTTTTGACATAGACACACCAGATGACTTTGGCAGGACTTGTCTTCATGCAGCTGCAGCTGGAGGGTATGTAAAAAAGCATTCATGCTTTCGTATTTGCTGTTCTTTTCTCAATTGCTGATCATTCCTGTTCTTTTTCTATTGTTTCCTCTCTCTGCTTTTCCTGCCTTCTCCCCTTGGAATTTATGTAAACATGAAAATAATTTCAAGATGGATTCTATCTACAAACAATAAGAATAAATTAAATATTCAGCCTAATAAGTAATTATTGGAGTGTGGTGTCCAAGTATCATCAGCCTTGCTTTAGGTATATGCTCGGGGATGAGCTGAATTTTATTTTAAATTCCCGTGGATGATGATATAATTTTTAGAATTTACAGCGATCAGAGATGGCATATCCAGCTAAGATCACTGTAGGACATGAGGTGGAGAACAGCAACTTTGGGAAATATGTTTTTACCATATCCATAAGCAAAAGATCAATCTAACTAAATTAATTAATATAAGCCATAATTGAATTCCAGAGTTTAGGTGGATGAAGTAGTCAGAACTACTTGCTCCTCACTTGAGTTGTGATCCATATTGATTATTGTTATTGTATTGTAGGTTTTCTATAGCAGCTACTCAAAATTGCCTGGAAGAATTGGGTAATAAATTTCATGATACACTTTGTGGGACACAAGAACTCCATGATATTGATATTTTCATTTTTCTGTTTCAATGTTGTTTAAGTAATACTGTTAAGTAATCATTCTAAGTCAAAAGATACTTGATAGATGCATCCTTGTTGCAAATGATTATGCTTAAAATGCTATCTTTTCATATAAAACCACATGATTTGTGACACATTCCTTCATTCATCTCCAGTTTAGGAAAGTTACTAAGATAGTGTTTAAACTATAAGGAGTATTGTACATCTATTATAATGATCATATTGTTTTGAAAATTAATTACACTAAAAAGTAAAATATTTATGTTGCAACTCATATTTGGCCTTAAAAAAATTACATTAAAACTTGCTTCTGTGCTGGAATCCTGGTAGCAAAAAGCATGTGACATGCAGGTGTTACTGTTTGTTTGCTTTAAAGAATTGAAGTTTCTATTAAGTTAGGTTAACATTTATGTGCTTTTGTGCATGCCATTTGATGTCAATAAAATTTCTATATATGGTCTTGAAATAATTGTTATTCTTTCCTGGTTTTGGTCCTGCAATTATGAAACCTATTTTACATATAAAAATATATTTATCAAAATTCTCATATGATAGTTCAGCTCAATTAAAAATACTGTATGAGATGTGTAGCAGTTACATTTGCAGGGGCCGACATTAAGGAAATAAAATTTGCAATCACAAGTAATATTGCTTTGATTTAATAGGAATTTGGAGTGCCTAAATCTTCTGCTAAATACTGGTGCAGACTTCAACAAAAAGGACAGATTTGGGAGGTAAGACATTCTAGATTTGTATATTGTAAAGGGCTGTTAGAAGTATTGCAGAAGTAGCATATTGCTGTGTGGGCAAATCTGTGTGTTCCAGTTTAAATGTTTTTTAAGATACAATGTCTCTAATAAAGTATGCTTCAGCATATGTTATCAAAAGTTACAAACATATTTTGTTTATTGTGTTTTGTTAAGTAGGTGTTGAGTCTTGTGTTTAAAGACTGAGTTCTATATTCAACTGTAATTTTTATGAGCCTCTTCTGCTTATAACATGGATCTAATGAGTGTAAATTGCTCTCATCCAAAGACATTAGTGATTTTTTCCAAATAATGTATTAGGCAAACCTATCAATCTGTTGCTATTTTTAAGCTTTTTTTATTTAAAAAAAAATCTGTTATTATAATTGCTTCACTTTTTCCTTTCATTATATCCATCTCTTTCTGTTTCCTTGTTTGTGCTCTGAACTATTTCGGAATGACATTAATTTCTATTTTTAGTATAGGATTATTTAAGTTTAGATGGCACAATCAGTGCTTGCATAAAATCTCACATCACATAATGGAAAATATGATTTTCCAGGATGTGAACAGCAGGAGTAGGGCTTGAGGAAAACGGTATGGATCCAAAGTTGTATCTTGCTTTAAATTCCACTTCCGTTCTTTCCTGAGAAAGGAAAAACTTATTGTCACAACTTTTATTATTGAAAGTTGTTTTTTTATTGGTTTGGTTTTTGGTTTTTAACGTGCATGTTATATAAAGCAATTGTTTCAGGAGAAGGAAAAGATTAAAATACTTAAAGATAGAGAGAAATGGGGAAAAGTAATTTTAAGGGAGAGAGAAGAGGTAGGAGACTTTGAAGTGCTTGACTGTCTCCTCAAAATTGAGATATTTATAGTAGTAATCTCTTTTTTAAAATAGAAAATGGAATTCTGAGTGATCTTGGTGGTTTTGAAATTTTATCCAAACTGGTTTATTTAGAGAATTGTTTATGTATTTGAAGCTGGAATAAGTTTCCCCTGAGATGATACATTAGCATTAATATTTCATGTTTTTGTTATAAGAAGACAACATATATTTTTTACAAGTTTTCTTTAACAGTATCTCTGCTGTGTTAAAATAGTTAAATAAATAATGCTTGCCTGTCTTAGACAAAATTCTTACCTGTTTGTTGAAAACATCAACTTGTTAATTGTATTTTATTTTGACCTTGTTCAGTTGCTGTGCAGTTCCTAGATTTGTCCATGTTTTTCCATGTAGCTTGAAATTACTTAACTAAAAATAATATTTCTAAGGTGATCTTGATCTTCATCTATATGTTTTCACAAGAAAATGAATATAAAGCTTTCCTTAGTACAAAGATTGGGCATATTTTGGCTGGCAAATAGATCCCCTAGATATTGTTCCGCATTATTAAATGGCCGGATTTTTAAATACTGTAATGTTGCATTCCTCACCACAAATACTTGTTAAAAAAAAATGTAAGGAGGATTTAAATTTAATTTTATTTTGCTTTTTCTGTCTCTATAATATTATTTTGCTGTTATTTACCATTGTACTTTTCATTTAAATGTGTACTAAAGAACTCCACTCCATTATGCTGCTGCCAATTGTAATTATCAGTGCCTGTTTGCCCTTGTGGGATCTGGAGCTAGTGTGAATGACCTCGATGAGAGGGGGTGTACACCCCTGCACTATGCAGCTGCATCAGACACAGACGGAAAGTAAGTGCCGTGCTTTGTACTAAAGCCTTTCTCCTTAGGAACATTTGAGCTGTGAATTTCGTGTCTATATTCCGCCTTTGGATTTGCCAAATGCATTTATTTTTAATATTATTTTTAAAGATTCGACTTGACAGTAGGTTGTTTGTTGTATATAAAATGCTTTATGTAACAAATACTCCTGAGAAAAATAAGCAATAGCAAAATCTATTGCAATTTTTTCGTTATGTTCTAAAATGCAGATATCCTAATTTGGGAATTCATTGGGAATAGTTTTTAATCCCACCTGCTGTGTACTGGTTGCATAAATATCATTTGTGGGTGTTATTATGACAGTCGTGAGGGGTAGGATCATTTTGCTTCAAAAATCAAACTCTGATGAAGGATGGTATGTTTTATGGAGGGTTCTTAATGTTGCCCAAAAATCCATGTAGTTAGTCAGAAGTGCACTGTAAAACTAGACTGGTACTTGCATACAGTAGGCCTACATCAGGGTAGAAATTAACTTGACATTTCAATCTGAGATGCTTTATCCACTTGGTGTTTGATTAAACTGTTCCTGTTCAGCATTACAACTTTTTATCTCGTTAGTGTAGTTTTTTGTGTAGTAGTTACACTTTTATTAATGAAACACACCCAGAAACTTTCATGCAGCCATCAACGTCTCTTGCATGTGTTTATTTGGTAACTAATGGTGATATTTAACATAGTTATTAATAATTTAAATGCAAAGCTTATATAGATATCACAAAATCGATGAGGTTCCTTAAGTTGCAGACATTTTATATACTGAGGAGACTTGAGACGAGTCCCACTTGGGTGTGCACACACTTCCAGAGGCAGGTGGAAACGAGTGGGGGTGCAGTGTCACCTTTCAAATGCCATCAGTGCCACTTCCACTGGAAGAGTCCTCCTTAGTGCCACATCATCTTGTTTAATACAGCACCTTTCAAAAGGTGAAGTAGCAGCAGGAACAAGTTGGCACAGAACTTACGGGTTGGCTTTTGAAGGATAAATAAAGAATACTTTCATGGCCGTTTAATTAATATTTAAAATACGTGCCTTTCTTATGTACAGCCAAATTGCAAAATTAAATTGTCTGCTGCTTTTTAGATACGCTCCCAGCTCCTGCTGGGGTATACTGAGAGAATTGTACTTTAATTGCCCTCTTACAAGTTGAGCTAGGGTTAATTTTAGCTTCACAGTTGCTCTGAAAACCTCTAAACTATAATGGTCCTTCAGATGACATCGTTTTGCCATCTGTCTTATAAAAGGCACGAGCAAGAATGGTGATGGCAACGCTGCAGAGCTTTGGGAGGTAACTCAAAGAATGGGCTCTGGAACCCACGCGATATTGCCCTTCTGATTAACAGTTGGCTCTCGGGAAGACGGGCTGCAAAGCGGAATGGCCCGAGGAGGAGCTTTTTATATTGATGCAGCAAGATGATTAGTAACAGCTGGAAGCCCTGTACTGCTCAGCTCATATTCAAAATAGAAATGAAGCTAAAAATGATTATTGAGTTGGAATGTGAAGCCTGGGAAAGAAACGTCAGGAAATTATCTACAGAGAAACTCCAAAGATATTTATATGCATTTTTATCGTCTTTGTTCAGACATCTTTAAAGACAGATTTTTAGGGACAAAGATGTTTTTGTTGAAAATTGTTTTCCGGTTTGTTCCTGTTTGGAAGCGTTTCTTTTGTATCTTTAACAAATGCTTCTGACCTGGAACACACACCAGTAAAGCCTCATCTTGACAAGACTAGAGAGAGACATGATTGCAGAGTGAGATAAACTAAGCAGCATCTCAGGGGATAAAAAACTCACACTCTATCTATGTTAGAATTATAGACAGTACACCAATAAATGAATTGGAAATAAATTTAACTTATCTGGCCTTTCAGAAAGTCTGATTAATCTCCTTTTAAAGAGGCCTGCTGAGGACAGTTTAGTATGCAAAAGATGCAAAGTTAATCTCTTTCCTGGGTGAGAAGAAACAGCAAAAATAATAATCTGGTTTGCATTGGAAAGAATGGGTACTCAGGGATTTTTAGCAGACTTTCCTTCCTCCAGTATATTTGTGGTTTTTTGTGAGCACACAAATATGAAAGTACGCAAGTACAGAAATTAAGATAGCCAAGACCAGTGATGTTTAGCATTTATTAATGAACCATGAATGTTAATACAAAACCATTGATTAAAATTAACAAAGAAAGTTAGATGATTGGACAAATAAAATGTAGGGACAGTAATTCTCACTCAAGAGGACAAATTGACTTGTCTTTTGGCTCGTCTCAGAAATCTCATCCCCTTTCAATTAAAATAAAAACATGCAAGCATAGTTGCCATTAATGAAATCCAGACATTTGTTTACTGGGCAAATAAAACCTACATTAGTTGGGTAAAAAAAACCATAGATATTCTTTACAGGTAGCTTTTTATTAGGTATGTTGGACTTGTAAAGTTACTTACATCTTGCTTTACATATATTATTCTTTAAAACTGGAAATTTTTTACCTTTTTCACTTCCTACCTAAGTCCTTTTCTTCTTCATGTTGGGCACAAAATGATGAAAGTGAGAGTGTTCCTTGGTATCGCTCCTCCTCTTCTCAACTTTGTGATGAGACAGAGTACTCTGTCATTAGACATTTCCTTGCTCATAGTTTTTCCTGCAGCTTTTTGACCCTTCTGTCTTCACTCACCTGGCTTGTTACTTTCAAGGCAAATGTCAGGCCTTCGCTGTTGTTGCACAGGAGATTTTGGGGCCCTTGACCCAGTAGAGCTGTCTTACTCCTCTTGAAAGATGTTTCTGTTAAATCACAGCTGGTACTGGGTCATCATTCAGATGATGAACTTGCTCTGTTCCATCTGCTGGCTCCAGGCCCTTCCTTGAAAGAAATCAGGAAGAGTTCTGAGCAGGGTCATGCTGCCTTCCCTCAGGCAGCTTTAGATGCTGCTTTTGTAGGATTCCTGCCTGTATTTTTCTCCAAGGTTTGAATGTTCTCCTGGGTTTTGAATGATCAAGTTTCTACTCTTAATGGCATTGATCAGGGTCATGTTAGGATTCCTGTCTCTCAAATCTAAACTCCGTACATACCGTACGGAGTACAACTGCAAACGTTGCAGTACACACAGTACAAACGTATGCAGTACATATCGTACAACTGCAAACGTTGACATGAACTTTCTACCAAACAATTTTCCATGAGACAAATGGGAATTAAAACCCTCATATTTTCAGCGTATCCAACTTGTCCATTTGTCACTACTGATAAACTCTTCTAAAGAAGAAAGGTTCCAAGCTGGATTTTACAAGATAATATACTTTTTTAGCTTCGCATTCATTTTATTTAACTGATAAAGGAGAAATATTTCGTAAGCCCAGAGAGAGGAAGGGATGGTGACCTGTTGTACACTTCAGGAAAACCAAATGGCTTCACCAGCAAGTTGACAGTCTTGCTAGTGACTCTGCAAAATGTTGCTGAAATGATAGACCATAGAAAATTATGCATAAGTGGGGTTTACTGGTAGGAATGGTTTAGTGTGCATTTGTGGAGTCTCTCAAAAGCAGAAACATAGGCAGAGGGAGCTGACCTTAATCCCCTGGTTTTCATCCTCTTGGCTGAGTATCTGTGGTTGAAACTGCGCTGATTGTGTTCTGCCTTACAGCTTTGCGTAATGAAAGTTAGGAATGGTGGGGTATATGCCATCAAAATTAAGTGTGTTTACTGTATAAATGAATCAATAAATTAGTGTCTGGTAGGGGAAATGTATGTATGTGTGATTCTTGGATACATACCATAAAGAGCTTGGCTATTGGTTCTCTTCCTTCTGTATTAAGTACAGAAGTATATACTGATACAGAAAAACATACAAACGTAGTTACCTTTGTTAATACAAATGATTACTGCAGTTGTATTAGCTAGGAAGAAATTAGCCATGAAATACTAATTTTAACTAAGTCGGATAATTCAGAGGATGGGGAATATCTGCAGAGAAGGATTCTTTTGAATTTTGGAAGCTTTGTGATTGACCTTAACACTCGGTATAATGAGTTGGGTGTTCTCTAGTCCTAGCAAATGTTGTACATTAAGTCAGTGTTGCTGTGTGCTGTACTCTATTTTCCAATTGAATTGGAACAATTTATCACTTGGAGTAAAGTTGAAATTCAACATTCAGACACATGGTTGCATATGTCAATTTAAATAGGTGCCTGGAATACTTGCTAAGAAACGACGCCAATCCGGGGATCCGAGACAAACAAGGATACAACGCAGTTCATTATTCAGCTGCTTACGGTCATCGCTTGTGTCTTGAACTGGTAAGAAAACACAGCGCAGAAGAAAGCTATAAGAGCTGCTCTTGCAGAGTATGATGCAGAGGCCAGAGGATTCCTCTGCCCTGGTTCTTCCTCTGTAAGCTACATCAATACTGGTTTCAGCCCCTGTGAGGATAAATATTTAAGCACTTGGTACTCTTAAAGGCAAGGTGAGGAGCTAAGATGCTAGTTACTGGCTTAAAAAGATAATATATTCTGAGGTACGAGTTTTGTTTTCTTTCTTGACTTGGAATACACTGCTAAATTTTTTCCTGACGGCTGAAATAAAATAACCACAGGTTATCCCACCATTAAGAAATTTCACAAATGTAATTTGGAGGAAATTAAAATGTAGGGAAAACCTGTAACATAAGGGTGCCTTTTAAATTAGTTCACAATAGTTTACGTAGTTACAGTAACTAACAACCACATAATAGAGCTGTAGATAATAAAGCCTCGGGTAGTTTTTTATTAATCCCTTTGCAGCAATATGTGTGATATTTGATATGCTAATTTTATCTTCTCTATGTTATACAACTTAGTGTTTTTATACAAATTATACTTTTATATTCAAATGTATTCAAACATGAATTCTGAATGTTTTTAATTGCAGATTGCAAGCGAAACGCCTCTAGATGTTGTAAGTGTGTATTATTTCTCACTGTTAAAGTATTACTGTACAGCAAAAGAGAACATGTAATTTTAAAAATACTGCTTACTTTTAGACTTATTCAACCATTTCTTCAATACATAGATGTATTATTAAATTTCAATTGCAATTTAGATTAAATTGCAATTCAGAATTTTTAAATAGCAGATCATTTTTAAGCCTTTTTTTTTTTTACTTAAACATTTGTACAACCATGTTAAAGTGTGATAATGAAAATTTAGTGATCTGAATATATTTAGTGTTCTTCAAATGCTTTGAATGTTTTAATTCCGCTAGTGTACTAAATTAATTATGGTTTTGAAAAAGACCCAGAATTAAAACTTTAAAATACATCTGAAAGTAACAAATAGAAATGTATATACATAGATATCAATCCTGTTCTATAACACTTATGCCTTTTTTGATCCATTTCTTCTCTTTGGGAAATGGTTTTCTATTCTGAGAAGTCAGTCCTGTTTTCTGGCTTTTCGTATTGTTTTTTTGCTGACTTTTCACCTAATCAAAATGCTTACTTGTTTGATTTGGTGGTTGTTTTTGTCTTTCCTACTACAGCTGTTTTCACCTGTCCTTGTCTTCCCTTTGTATGCATTTCATCTATATTATTTCATATGGCTGCTTCAGGAAAAATAATAATTAGTTTCTGATTTAATTATTGCATTGTCATGCAGAATTAAACAACTGTGCTTGGGAGATAATATCCTATATTATTCTCCCTATTTTTCTTCCTTTCTTTTCTTTTTTTTTTTTTCCCAAACTGTATACTGAAAACTGTAGCAATTACTGCTGAATGTTTATAAAGGTGAGGGGGTTTTTGCACTCACTCTGATTTTCTCTCCTCTGCTAAGCTAATGGAAACATCAGGTACTGACATGCTGAATGATTCAGACAACAGAGCACCTATAAGCCCACTGCATTTAGCTGTAAGTATTTCGCTCCGTAGTGATGATAGCTCATCTAATTGCAAACAGTTGTTGACATGGGTTTATTCAGTTTGAATTTTTTAAAATAGATCAATAACAATAAATGAAACACAAAAATACATGCTAATATTTCTAAATGACATATACAGGGTGACTCTTCCATTTCACTTGAAACTTGCTTCGTGAACAGCTTTCATTTGGAATCCTCTAGTTAAGTTTTATGTTTTAATATATACTAGTGAAATTTTTAGAAGACTTCTATAAGTAATTATGACTTTTTTATCATCATCATCGTTTAGCATGAGAAATGTTTGTCCTTAATACTTTAAGAAAGATTTACACAAAGATTAGTGTAGGAGAGGACCTGATGAAACTCTCTATAGAAGTATACTCAAAATACAGAGTAACCAGCTCAATATGTAGCCTTCATCTTTCCACTGGACTTCAAACAATTGAAAAACCACAATGTACTTTTGTAAAGTAGCCTAAGTCTCATGCAGTGTGTATAGATATACATATACATATATACATATGCCCAAAGTAATCTTTAATACTGGTAAATGAAAGCAGTTAGAAGAGACTGTTCCTGTAAATGAGTTTTGTCTGGAGGCAGAGGTTATGTTTCCATGAGAATACATTTAGAATTTGTTATGGAAATTTTAAAACCATAGTTGTAGGTGTTTATTTTCATTGCTAAATTTGACACTTTGTTTTGACACATACCTACAGAGTGTGCTCTGTGCTATTTTTTTATCCTCCTATATTCATTCTGATTTATTTTAGAAAACTAATAGGAATTTGTTCAGTTTGCATATTTCCTCACTTGAAATCTGAGGGTGATGTAACTATAACATAAAGCAATTAAATATGCAGTATTCAAAATACTGATAGTTGTACGAACTGGAGGCAGATGATTTTCTGGAAGTAGTTCGGGTTGCTGACCGAAAGGGTAAAATGGAAAAAATGCACTGACCTTCTTGCTGAAATTGTGGGGTTTTCTAAATTATTCATAACTATTGTAGCTATCTTTACAGTTTCATTTATGTAATCCTGGTAAGAAAGGAAACGTGAAGGACGGGAAAACTGAAGGATTTTCTTCCTCTTGTAGGCCTATCACGGCCACCATCAAGCTCTGGAAGTGCTGGTGCAGTCGCTGCTGGACCTTGATGTGAGGAATAATAACGGAAGGACGCCACTGGATCTTGCTGCCTTCAAGGGACACGTGGAATGTGTAGATGTGCTCATTAATCAGGGAGCATCAATCCTGGTGAAAGATTACGTTTTAAAGAGGACCCCGATCCATGCTGCAGGTGTGTGCTAACCACTAACCTCTAAAATTGGGCCTTTGAAGTGGATCACCTTTGTGTTTAGAAGTCTCTATCGTTCACGTTCTAAGAAATGGTGTTTAGGAATAGACGATGGCTTTTAAGGTATATGCTGTGCTGAGAAAGGTGTAACAAAGCAGTTGCGGGTAGAAACCGGTATAACCCAATACTAAATCATTTTGTCTCGGGGAGCAGGGTTCCACAGCCCTCTCTGGAAGGGTGCGTTGTCCTTGTCCATTCAGCGAGGCTGCCTGCGCTGACAGCCCTCAGTGACGTGTTCCTCTTTCTCTCCTCATCTTTCATGCAGCCCAAACTGTAGACCCAAATTTAGATACATGAATCTAAATTGCCTGTCTTGGCAGTAAAATACTTCTAAAAATGACTGGAGTCTTGGAGAATTTTTGTCAGTTTGAGAAGAGAGATAAAAACTATACTTTAGGTTTTTTCCAAGGATTTAAATGACACCTGAGTGTTTTCAAAATAACAGCAATCCTTTGCAATATTTTCTTGCTGCATTTCCTAAAAACTTACATAAACCTGCCTTTCTCAAAGTCTAGCATTCATACTATAGTCTTATTTTTTCCTCTCTTTGAAAATAGGTTTATTTCAATCGACATGTATAGTTATGGTGTTACAGAAATGCTGCAGTAAAAAGAGGATTATGTACAAAACATCATCATTGTAACTACTTAATTTGTTGTCCATGAGCAAGTGCTCTATTCTTCTATTTGATTTAGCTTCTCCTAACTTCTGTTAGCATTTCTGTCAGCTAGAGAAGCATGAATTGTCACTGTTCTTATGTGGACTGAATACAGCAGCTGTACATCAGAAATAATTTCCACTCCAACAAGCAATCATTTATCTTTCATTAGTTGCATTTAAATGTGATTTCTCATTACTTTTGTTTCTTTTCTTTTTCCTTTTTTTTAAATTGCTTGGTTAATTACTTCTATGCATTACATTTCCTTCCCTCTTTCTAAATGTGATTTCAGTTATTATTTCAGAACGATGCAAATGCTACACTTGCTAACAAAATCTGTGTGTGATTGGCTAGGTGTGTCTCTACCTGTGCCTTAACCAAACAAAAGTTATGCTGATTACTATATTTAGTTATTCCCTCGTGTGGATGTCATATAAGCATATATTCTAATTATGATTAATGTGTGCAACCTCATTTATATATAAAAAAAAAAATCCCTGTTGGCAGTTGGAATCAATTATTTGTAACGCTATACAGTTGAGAGTGCCTGATTTCTGAAATAAATTCCTAGTGTTTACTTTTTTTTTTTTTCATTTAAGTTATAACAATGGTAAAGCTCTACAGTGGGTTCTAAAGCTAACGGGCTTTAGTCTGAACAGATTACTGTTATGTTTGAGCTGCATACTCAAGGGTAATTAATAGAAAAATCATATTTTTATATGATGTTTTACAGCTACAAATGGTCACTTGGAATGTTTGCGGCTATTGATAGGAAATGCAGAACCACAGAATGCAGTGGACATTCAAGATGGAAATGGACAGTGAGTTTAAACGATACATTTTCTGTTCTTCATGTGTTATTGCATTTTATAAAAGGAAAAACTACATATTTTATGTGGATGATTTTTAATTTACTTTAAGGAGAGATGATATTTGAACTAGGACAAACGTAACCATATATTTTGCGATAACCATCATGTTGGCAGTAAAAAATGTTCGTGTTCAGTTGGGAGGAAACTAAAATGTGTCTACTTGCCCAGATGCTGAAAAAATGGATTCTAGTAACTTAATTGGGACTTCTGAATTAGGGGATATCAATTTATTTTCTCGAACCTTAAAAGCAAATGTTAATGGTATTCTTGGAGTCAAGGTAGTGTTAGAGAAGGTCATTGATGTAAATTTTGAAAGAGAGTAGTTGTTACATTTCAGCTGAGTGCTGGTCTGTTAAATTTCTGTGTGGATCACACTTTGTCTCACTCTCTGCTTAGGACTCCTTTGATGCTGTCGGTTCTCAATGGGCACACCGACTGCGTTTATTCACTCCTTAACAAAGGAGCAAATGTAGATGCCAAAGATAAGTGGGGAAGGACGGCATTACACAGAGGGGTAAGAGAATATTCATTTCCTGTTTCAAGTTTTATACATATTAATTTCAAATACTGATTTAATATGTAGCATTAATTAATTTCTTATTCTTCTTATCTTGTCATTCTTAGTTTTTAATTGTATTTTTAGTTGCTTTCAAAAGGCTAGCTTTTGCCTGTTTCCTATGTATCCTCAGAATTCTTTTGGGCTTCCACAGTCTCTTAATCTTGCTCTGAAGTGTTGACTGGAGAGTTCCCAGAGTACAGCTTTTTGTTATGGGCTGGGGGTGGTGTTAATGGGAGGAAGAAAAGCATGATGCATGCCATATGCCAAATACTTTTTTTATAGTCTCTGCCAGATAAGACAATTGAACGATCCCTAGAGATCAGCAGTTCGTTCAGTGTTATTCCAAGAAATTATTCTGTCATCAATATTATAATACATTGCTATTTTTCCAACAGAGTAGCTATTTCCAGGAATAAAAGTAATAAGTGTGCTTATTTTGTTTTTACTTTAAAATGTAAGAAATTGCTTGAAGTTTGCTTGCTTTAGTTATACACCTTGGCTTATAAACATGAATATTTGCAAGCTTACTATTTCCTGTTTTTTCTCTCCCAGGCAGTTACAGGGCATGAGGAATGTGTAGAAGCGTTGCTTCAACATGGTGCTAAGTCCTTATTACGAGACTGTAGGGGGCGAACCCCTATACACTTGTCGGCTGCATGTGGACATATAGGTGTTCTTGGGGCTCTCCTGCAGTCAGCTACGTCTGTGGATGCAGTACTCGCAATAGCAGACAATCACGGCTACACGTCACTGCATTGGGCCTGCTATAATGGTAAAATACAGTAACCTTAAAATACGGGTCTGAATGTATTTGTTGATATTGAGATACGAGTTATTACTACTTACAAAAGCAACATATAGCTTGTCTACTTTCAATTCATGTTAGTCAATATGTCATTACACCTGATATCTTGAGGGGGAATGCATTAACATCGACACATAATATGAGGTGTTTACTTTTGTACTATGCTCTTGTTAAAGTGTCTTCTTAATTTTATTCCTTAAGGAGCCTTTCAAGAAATTCAGCATAGTACCTGTGAATAGAAATGTGCCACACATCCCCAAAAAAATAATATGGGAGGAATGATTTCAGATCAAATATTTTTTAAGACTTGCTTCAAATCAACCTTGATAGGCATAAGAAGCTAAAGTATGTAAAAGTGATTCCGTAAGAATTTATTTTTTCTTCGCTGATACTTTTCTTAGATTTGGGGGTGAGGGAGGCCTTAAAAGGTAGGAAATTTATTCAGCTTCTTTGCTCAAGATTTTGTTCCCTGAGTTCATTTCCGACATAGTAGAGGTTCTCATTTTCACCTCTGAGTCACATGATAAAGGTCAACAAATAAGGGGTTAGAGCTTCATTTTACCAATTATTTTTAAGTAAATAGCTAACTAGACTCTTCACAGCTGAAGCAACTGAGTAATACACCGATAATTTGAACTAGAATAACATCTCTTTATCACATTCATAAAAATCAAACTCTTCCAGCTTGGTCCATTTTCAGAGTGACCACAGAGTCTGAATAAAAAAAACTGAAATATGCTTGATTTGTAGAATGAAAATTTTATAGGACTTGTGGAAATACGAATCTTCAGAGATTGGTAAATGTTGAACTAAGGTTCTCTGTGTGTATGCGTCAAAGATCAAACAGGTAGTTACAATGGTTAGCTACCTGTACAGCAGCAGGCTATAGAATTCTGAGAATAATAATAGGGTAAGTTGAACATGTTCTTTTTAAGCTTTTGTTATGACTATCAATTTGGGTTTTGATTTGGGTTTAGCAAGACAGCGGAATAAAAATAACCCTCAAATGGTGGAGACATTTTCATGTAGACTAAATGGTGAATGTACAGAAGAGTTTGAAACGTGGAGGTGTAAAGAACTAAATTAAGTGTTCTTGGTGTTCTTCAGACAGCATGAGATCCCTTCTAATTTTCACAAAGTTTACAGTGTTAAATGCTGGTTTGATTTTCAGGATTCTAAAATTGTCTTAGTTCCTAAACGTACCCCTACCGAATAAAACCAGTGTGTCTTTGAAACTTTCAAATAAAATATTGCTTTATCTAATTTAGATACATATTTTTGTTGTAATCCATAAATAGACCTTCTCCTCTTTTTTTAATTCCCAACTCTTATATTTGCTGTAGGTCATGACAGTTGTGTAGAGCTCCTCCTGGAACAGGAAGTTTTCCAGAAAATGGAAGGAAATTCTTTTAGTCCGTTGCATTGTGCAGTGTAAGGAAGTCCAAAATTATTCTTCATACATTTCATTGCAGTAGTTAACAAAAGATTTATCATTCTGTAAATAACAGTCTGTTTAATTCATTATAGGATAAACGACAATGAAGGTGCTGCAGAAATGTTAATTGATACCCTAGGTGCTGGTATTGTAAATTCAACAGATTCAAAAGGAAGGTAAGAGTGTAAATGCAGTGTGGAAGAGTGTTTGTAATGTAATAGAATGCTCTGCTAAATTCCATAATCACTTGGGTTTTTTGTATTTGCTACGTGTGTTAATTCTCCCTTCCCCTTGTTTTTATTCTTTGAAGATTTTTTTTTTTATTCTCTGCTAGAAATAAATATTAGATTTCTGAAAATCTTGTTCTCATTCAATAAACTTGAATTGAGTTTTCATTATATAGGCAAGTTAGAGCACATTTTAAATTTTATCACTTCGTGGGTGGTATTTTATGCATGTTTTATTTTTTCTGAATCAAATTGTGTCTCTGTTATAAACTATGTAGAGGGAACTCTTTGAAACTTAAAGGTGACTTTCTAAAGGCAGCAGTCACAATTGCAGCTGTGCTGATTCAAAGGATCAGTGGGAGGAACTGCACAGTCTTTTGTATCTGCAGGATCACGGTCAGGATGCCCCTTGGATTAAAGTAGAAAGGGTGGCTGAACATAGCCATATTGTCTTTTGATCTGTTGCAGAACTCCTCTTCATGCAGCAGCTTTTACAGATCACGTTGAGTGTCTACAGCTTCTGCTCAGTCACAATGCTCAAGTGAACGCTGTAGATTCTTCTGGGAAAACACCTTTAATGATGGCTGCAGAGAATGGACAGACGAATACCGTTGGTAAAGAGAAAGCTTTATATATTTCTGCCTTTAGGTTTGTTAAGCTCACTGTGGGTAAAATTGCCTTACAGTTAATGTTCTTATGAATATATTTTGTCAAACTTATGTTTTCATTTTGCACAAATGTAAGCCATGAAGACTTAAAAGGAATATGCTTTTAGTTAATACAAATCTTTATTTCCCCAGAGGTGCTGGTTAGCAGTGCTAAAGCTGATCTGACTTTGCAAGACAGTTCTAAGAACACAGCACTCCATTTGGCTTGCAGCAAGGTGTGTGCGTAGTCTGACTTACCAGTGCTGAGCTTTGTGTTACCACGCACTGTTTGCAAACATTAACTTGTTATTTTGAAACGGCATTGAAAGCAGTTTTTGAAGAGTATTTGTTATGTGACAGATCTTTGTTCTGTATTAAGGGTCATGAAACTAGTGCCTTGTTAATACTGGAGAAGATTACGGATAGAAACCTCATCAATGCCACCAATGCAGCCTTGCAAACGTATGTATCGGCAGCGAGTGTGTTTCACAGATGAAGTTTTGGTGTGTATCTTGCTCATAGAGGGGAATATTTTTCAGAATTTTTTTCCAAATTGGTTGAATCTGAATTGCTTAATAGGAACCGAGAGTTGAACCGACTTGAAGTGAAGCAGTGTTTTGCTCGTTGTGGTTTTAGCTGGCTAAAAGGGGTGATAAATGAATCTCACAATATTGTGATTCAGGGAATCCTGCTTGGAATTGCTGTAATTCACTGAGATAACCTGTAAGCCAGTATTTTTCTGTTTTAGAAATTACCTAATTTTTTAATTAAAACTCACTTCAGTTAACAACTCATTTGAGGCAAACTAAGACTTGGTCTTCAAAGCTAGCTAATAAAAAAAAAAAAAATCCGAGCTGAAGTACGCTTTTATTCTTCAGCATGATTTCTGTTAGCAAAAGACACCTATTCTTAATAAGATGAGAGACCGTTTTCTATTAAATATTATGGAGAGTACAGTGTTCTTAATGCTTCCCGAAGATCTCTCAAGTACAATTAAGCTTGTTTTGTTAGCCCACTCATAAGGAAGACTTAAAAATGTAGTGGTATGTCATACTGGAGGATATATATCAGGATGGGCTACTAAAATGACTTGTGCATCTTTTTTTTCCTTTTAAAGAATGTATTTGTGTTATAGGCAATTGACACCTGATGTGTAGCTGAGTTATGTACGTGAATTATTGGGCTGCTTTCATAACACTATCACAAGACCATTTAAAAAAAATTACATCCCTTCTGGAATCTGCCATGTTCAGGCTCCTACAGTTCTTCCAACTATTTCAGAGATCTGCTTGAGCTGAGGAGTTACAATAGTAGGAATTCTTCCTCTGCTCTTGCTGCTCGCTGTGGTGCATCTCAGGCAGAATGAAATAACTAGAAAGTAGGAAAGGGATTGATTGCCTCATTTCTGGCTTGAAGTGGGGATGTCTTGAGAAGGAAAAGCAAAAAATGAGATGGGAACAGAAGTGGGAAAGGCTGCTACCACAGGCTCATGTAATTCCACCCACATGCCTTGGCTCATGCAGTCTGATCAAGTTATGTCATGGGGGAAAATAGGTACATATTCGCACCTCCATGAAATGTTTATATGAATTGCAAGATCTTAAAGTGGCTTAAAATATTACTGGCTTAGCAATTTTTTTTAAATAACTATGACTTTCTAAACAGCTTAAACAATGTCCTACCTTGTGTCAAGATAAGCATTAAAATTGTTGGCCTCTATATTAAAAGTCTTTTAATTACAGTAAGTTTTTCAGTATATCTGTGGTGTGTAGTAGTTCTTTAATACTTTAATATAAGGACCATATATATATATATCTGCTTCTAGTTGCATATTTTGCATTTCTGGTCTCTAAGTAAGGCACTCATTTCCAAATCAAAATATAGTTCACAGTTAATTCAAACAGTTTTAAGAATCTCAAAACAACTGAAGAGCACTATAAAGCAAAAGGGAAATAGGCTGATTATTCTGTTTCCTGCTGAGTGGTGGCAGCGTTTTGTTTAAGTCAGTGGGAATCAACTTTGAAAAAACTGTTGCATTTGAAAAAGATATAATTAGAATATTTGACGTAAAGCTACACTTCCCTTGATAGATCAAGTCCCCACAGAACAGAGTTATAGTTAATAGTTTGGGGTTTTGTGAAGTAACCTGCTTTTCTTGCTTCATCCATTTTAGTGTAAAATTATTTTTTTTATCTCTAGTCACAATGGAATATAGTGGTTTCTAAAAGGCAGACTAATGAAATGCTTCTGCATCTCTTGTAAGAATTTACAAGCAATAAAATGTGACTCCCGTTCTGCTGTTAGTATTCTAATGATTCTTGCCAGTGATAGACAGTAACTCAGATGTGATGATACCTGTTACAGCAGTTCAGTGAAGGATTTATCAACAGTAGGGTACCAGATGTTTCTAACTTTTCAAAATGATAAAGTTTACAAGCAGCAGGTCTTTTCTGGGAGCTACTTCCTCACTGTGTGGTGCCCTAAAAGAAAAAAGTGCACAATTGTTATTGTACAGTTTCTTTGCAATAAGAAGAGAGATCTGCTGAGTTTCCCATCTTAGATACTATATCTACAATATTTATAGAATGTGTAAATAACGTACAAGTATAAGTACTTCAATAATCATTTAACTAGATGTAAGCTACCTGTCTTGATGTCTTGTTCTAAGGTTTATAATGAGTTTACTTCTCTTCACAGACCTCTGCATGTTGCTGCTCGGAACGGACTAACGGTTGTAGTTCAAGAGCTTTTAGGGAAGGGAGCAAGTGTACTTGCTGTAGATGAAAATGGTGAGAAAAATTAATTTTTGTTTCCCCGCAAGGAACTGTGATTTTAAACTCCGCTCACTGAAAAGCAATGGCCCTTCAGAAATTTCATATGAGCCTTGCAGTAGGTTCCCCCGTAATAAAAAAATGTGTTGGTGATGGGTCATTTTAGCAAAGTGACAGAAGTGTAAGGAGAGTGAAGACTTGCAGAACAATGCAGGTCACGGCATATAAGTGTTTGGTTTGCATTTGTAGATTTATAATATGTACCCTATAAATACACCAGCTTTGGCATACTGAAAACGGTCAGAAAAACTTAATGCTTAAATAAAATATAACTTTCAGCTATTAAGAAGCTGGATTGGATTCATTTTGTCACAGTATGTATATTGGTGTTAGCTTTTAAAAGCAGGTATAAATTACAGATCCTAGTTACTGGTCTCAAGCTTCTGGCTCTTTAGAGTTTTTTGGCACAGAGAGGTAAGAAAAAGTAGCTGCTTTATCATAGTGAATAAATCCCATACCTTGTTAAAAACAAAAGAAAATTAGATCTACTGACTTCTTATTTGCATATTTTCATGTAAGACATCTGCGGTCCTCCAAAGCTGTGCTTTTAAAAGCATAAGAGCTCCTGCTCTTATGCCATACCCCAATGTGTCTTAAATGAAAACAGTAGCTGGGGGTAGGGGGGTTGTCTCTCCCCTTTCCCCCGTCCCAAAGGGATGTGCCTAATTAATAGTTCTAATTATATTTCCAGTTTGGAAAGTTTTTTTCCCTCAATGTTTGTGTGACTTCCTCTGGGTGTTTCTCAAATTACACTGCTTGAAGTGATGTGGGTGATTTAAAGATCATTCCTTGCCTAAAATAGGGGACAGGGGTCACTACTACATGAAGCTCCCTAAAATGAAAAGATGGGAGAATGTATCTTCTTGATTTCTGTTTCTGTTCACAAGTATGCTAACTGGAGATGTATTTTTGTGGGCTTTTCATGTGCCAGTCCCTTGGCAGGGCGGATCTATGACCTATTAGAGGAAAACATTGTTTGTATAGAAGCGGCAGTTCTCTGCCTGCCTGGGGATCTAACTGCAGCATGTTAGAACTTCCTTTTAATTCTGTTCATATTTTAAATTTTAAAGTAGCTCTGAGTGCTACCTAATCTCATTCCTCACTGTGGTTCTTTTCTTTCTAATAGCAATTGCTTTGTTTATAAAATTTTAAGCAGCCTTGAGAATTCTCATCATGAATTGTTTTTCTGTTGGATGAATGCATCAGCTGAAAGTACAGCATGTGCAAAGTGATGAGTGCTTCAAGTTGTGAGAGAGCGAGGGAGACTTTCATAGACTTTCATAGACTATCAATCTATTTCCCTTGTCACTGTAATTTTTTCTTAATTCTTAGAAGTATTAGGATGTCAGCAGCCTTGCTAAACCTGTTGCAAAAGTCATTTTGATTCCCGTACTGTACCTTTTATGTTAAATGGAAAAGCTGGCAGTAGTGACAGCCAGGTTCTGCTTTAGGTCTGCTTGTCATCGATTTTATCATCTGCTGCTGAAGCATAAGTGTTTCTAAAGGAAAAAAAATTACATACATTTATTTCATTCTAATAAAGTAAAAATATAGGAGAAATTTCAGTTCTTTTTTAGAAAGGCTTAAAAGAGTATGATTCTTGCATGTTTTTGGGTGAAAGCTTAGTGTTTAGCAAAGCAAACTGAAATATTAGACACTGGAATATTTTGCATCACGACACTGACATTCTCTTGCTTTTTAGCATTGTCAGGTAAGTTCAGTGATAAGTTCAGGTAAGTCAGATAAGATCTGCCACACAAGCTTGGCATTTCAGATAGAATTAGATTAATTTGGAGGTAAAGTTTTGGTTAGTGTTTTATGTGGAAGCATGTCTTGACATTTGGAGCACGTAACTGGCAGAACCTCTGCAGGGATAGAGAGGTGATCCTGTTTGTGTCTTTTAAGTTGTCCCTTTCTGTAAAGGCTGCATTGACTTCTTTTGCAAGCAGTCTCTATTGCTATCCATACCTGTATAAAACTACTTAATAGTTCTCTCTGCTATATCTGGGCTACAGAAAATTATTGAAAAACTCGAGCTTTGAAAAAAACCAACAATCAATTATCGTCGTTTCAGTTTATAAATAATTAATAAGATATTTAAAACTCTGGATTTGAAGTCATATTGCTTTTATTATAGAGCATCTCTTAACGTGGTGAGATTGCTTTTTGAGATGTTTAAGAACTAATGTCTTCGGAAAAAATGTAATTCCCTTGGTTCTTAAAAGAGTAAATGCAACTGAAACAGCAAATTAACTGTCTGGTTACTTCCCAAATGGAGTCTTGTTTGAGGGTTCTTTCTCAGTTCTGTATCAGTTCTCAGATCTTTCAGTTCATTTCCCATGTTGCCCCACCTGTCGTGATGAAACTTCGCCATCACCTGCATCTACAGAAATTCTGTTGAATTTGACATTAGTTAAACAAGTTTACCCATCTTAAAAGAAATTACTAGCTTTTTCTTTCATTTGACACCATCTGAAGTTTTATTTTTGGTCACTCAACCAGATTGTCAAATTTGTTTTGTTTGTGGTTTTTTCTTCACCATTTAACTTCCTAGGGTGGCTAAATTTCCTGTAAAGTCTTTATGTGTTGTATTAATGTGCACCACAGTAGTCAGAAGAGGCATTCTCTAACTCTGGAGACTGACATAGCATGGAGGTTCCTCTTTTTTTCTAGATTCATCATTACAGTGATCATTGGCCTTTCAAGGCCAATTATGTTTTTTAGTCTTGCTCTTTTCCAAGCCTTCCGTTACTCGTATTCTAGTTTAAATTGGAGATCTCTAGTTTTCTGGAAGGAATTCTTCTTGTAAGTGCTTATGAGATGACTCATGCCTCAGATGACTTTCTTCTCTTTCCCAAGTGTAAGACTTCATTCAATTTATCTTGAGAACTGTCTTTGCAGTGACCACATTAATAAGCCTCTGGTTTTCCTGTAGGCGCCTTCATGGAAACTTTGAAGCCCCAGGGGAGGGAGCAGCTCTGTGTTTGGGCAGGGGGAGCCCTGGTCTGAAGTCAGTGTCTGTCATACAGGCTCTGTTTTCTGTCGTGCGAGGAAGCAGCTTTACCTCACTCTGCTTCTATTGCCCCATCTACCAAATGAAGATAGTATTATTTTTGTTGTTGTTGTGTGAAGGCTTACAAGTAGAGATCATGGGGAACATTATACAAGAACTGAGTAAGAGTATTTCAGTGGAGTTGGTACATTTACCAACGTCTTAAAAGAAAATCTGTAGCATTTATACCTATGAATGATCACTTTGCAGTTAAGGGACATAAATATATAGTTTGTTCTTATTATTTTAAAATAATGCAGACAAAAATAAAGCGATGCAGGATGCAGTCTTTCATGGTGCAAGCAGGTACTTCATCTTGCTAAGGCAAGAATAAAACTGTGATATTTCATTCCCAATTATGAAATCTGGGAGCTTAAGTCCTACAACCAAATATTAGTATAAACACTGTTTTTAGAGAACTTGTAACAGAAGAAAGTAACCTGTTTAGTCTTTATGTTGGCCTTTAATTTTTTTATCCAGAAGGAACGTAAGTATGAGTATTCAAGATATTAGCAAGATGCAGTCTTTTAAAAAGGAGGGGGATGGGAGAGAGGGATGAAAAAACCACCACCAACAAAACCTAACAACCTAAAAAGATAGTGAATGACTGCTTGTTTTTCTTCTTTGAACTTTTGTCAAATCATGTTAGTGAAAAAAATGTTGTTGAATACAGCCAGCTTGAATCAACTTATTTTGCATGTCATCTTACTGTTGTACAGTCTCCAGCAACTGTAGATATTTAATTGTGTGTGTTTGGGTATCAAAGCTGAGCCTTCTGTTCTGAATTATGTGTCTGAAATGCAGTCTTCATCCCCGTGTAGCGAGCTCTGGCCCTTCCTTTTAATCCTCTCAAAACCTCTCTCTTCTGCAGACTCACTGTTAACTCTCAGCTGTTACAGTGCTGTGATTCCTTACCAACAGTGAGACCCTCTGCTGCGCTGCACCTCTGTCCGGCCCCATCACATGCTCAGCTGGTGTGTTTTGTGCTTGAATTATCTGTCTTTCCCTGGATTGTGTGCTTCTTTGGGCAGGGACTGGTGTCCACTCTGTTCCAAGCATCACGCACAAGGTCTGTCCTGAGCAAATAACAGTTGCACTGCAAGATTGTCCCCCGCTTGCTGTTCTCTTCATTTCTAGCTACAGTTATTTGCCGTAATGTGCCTACTTGTTTAAAACTTCTGTGCAGTTGTACAACACAATAACTACTCCTGAGCTCTGTCCTAAAACCTGACCTGGATCTACTTCTACAATAAAGATGATTCCTTGGTAGTTGAAAGACTTGCTGCTAGAACGGGCATTGCCTCATTTTCCAAGTCCTCCTGAGGTCTGGATAGAAATCCACCACGCGGTTTGGATAGAAATCCACCATGCAGCCATCAGTTACTTAAAAACCCCCGTGTGCTTTTTACCTGGAGGTTGTGCATCTTTAAGTTGTGGACCTGGGGCAGTGCAGGACTTCAGACTCCCAAATCTACCTGAACATGAGTCCTCTATTCAGCTCACTGTGGGCGTATCTGTCGCATGCGGTGAGATGCTGCAAGGGTGTGACTTCAAGGTGACGTGGTCACCCGCTGGGAGACTTCGGCTTCAGCAGCAGAGTTAGCTGTTATCTGTGGTTGAAATTGGTTGAAATTGTATAGTCTGCCTTTTCAGATGCTTTATCCCTGATGCTTTAGCCAGACTGTTACTGAGATAGGACAGTCTAATTTAAATATCTGCCTGTGATGAGCAGTGTCGTGGTTTTGGCCGAATTGACCAACCAGAACGACAGATGGCCCCCTCCCTCCCCCCCCTAAGGGAAAGAGGAAAAGGGGGGAAAAGAAAAAAAAAAGAAATAAAAAAAAGAAGAGTTTAGAAAAAAAACTAAACTACTTTAATGAAAATATAAATAAATAATGAAATAATAAATAATAATAATAAAAGG
>JAHREE010000259.1:6104963-6123075 GCA_033628505.1 Tringa tobata | reverse complement strand
ACCATTCCTTGGCATTTAGCACAAACATTGGCCTTATCATTCTGGGAACGAGCAGTTTTCTCCACAATATGCCGTTAATTTCACAGAGTTAGAGGAGGCCTAGCTAAAATGTAAAACCACAGAACACAAAATTGGTTCGGTTTTACCTCAAACCGGGACAGGGAGGGAAGCAGTAATTGTTGCACAGGTTTAGATTATTTTTTTGTTTTAACTTTTGGGTTTGGGATTGAGATTTTTTTTAATTTAAAAATGCAGGAGAAACTTGGAAACTATGAAACTGCATATAAAAATTGAAATGAAAAATCTTGATAATCCTGTTGTGGCTGAGAGTTCCTTCCAATAATCTGTCCACTTCCTCAAATCATAAATTTGTATGTAAGATTTAAATTGTATATCCCTATCACTTTTTTTTTCTTTTTGAATCCTGGAGTTACAAGGGGGGGAGGTCAATTTAAAAGTATATTTCCCTATTAGAGAAAACAGTGCAGTGTCTGGTCTGTGGGAAGAGCTGTGTATCTTTGTTGTGCTCCATTTAGAAAATAAACAGCAGAAACAGGTCCCTGTAATGTAGTTCAGACTTGCCCGAATTCTTATTTTTATTTAATTTATAACAGACTACTGTGGTTTTTCTAATTGCCTGAAGAATGAAAAACTGACATAAGTAAGCTGAAGTTTTGTCTGTTAAATATGAATATTTACTTCATTTGGCTCTGCTCTAACTATAACTGTTACTTTACAAGTGAATTTGTTTATGTACATGCAAGGAATCCTTGCGTGTCCTGGTAAAGTACAAATAAATTACTACAAACTGATTCCAATTTCCTTTTTATCCTTTTTGTATTGTGAAACTGGAAATCTTTATGATATTGTAAATTATCAGCTGGTTTTCTGAACATAGTGTGGAAACACGGGACAATATTTTGATCTATTTGATAATTTTGTGGGGTTTTTGAAGAATTAACGAGCATGTACATAGAAATAGTGACTGCTTGAATACTGTATTTACCTGCACTCTTTCAGTACTTCAAGATTCCTGTATATTTTACAGAGTATAATAAAACCCAAATGTGAGTTCTACTAATGAATAATTTATTTGTATCTACTAAGAATTAATGACAAAGTCTCTTTTGTTGAACTGTTGGAATTTATAAAAGCTACTTCTCAAAGGCTTTGCCAGCATTTTAATTCTAAAGCGAAGAATGAAGGGGAGCTATTTAAATTTAAATTAATTTTAAATGTTAAATGACTTCATTATTTCTTTAGGCTTCCTTTTAAGTATTACTTCCTTAACCATTCGTGCCTGCGTTCACTGTTTATACGTGCAATGTGTTTGTCTGTGAGCAGAGTTAGATGACTTCAGGGAGATCGTGACTTCTGTATTTTCTTCCATCTGAATCTTTGGAGCGTGGGGCTGTGTGGGAGTGATGCGGGTGCCTCAGCTGAGCATCCAGGCGCCGCTCAAAAGATCCCTATCGGCCTCTCTCGAGATTCACTGCATCTATTTAAATACAAAGGTTGAACCAGAGCAGACCCATTTTTCCTCATACGTCTGTGGAAGATCTGGATCAGAATGCAAGTAGCATGCCTGTTATTTAAAAGGTAACATATTTCTGTTAATGAGACTTGATTTTTTGCTGCTTCAAATGAACTGTGAGAAGATGACATTAATAGGCCTTTATTATCTGTGCTAACTTCTGTTTATCTTCAGGGTGGCCTGTTACCTCAGAGTATGGTGTTTGTAGCCATTGGGCAGTTTAGAGGAGGGGACACTCCTGTCTTATTTGAAAAATTAAGTTAATGTCCACTGTGTGCCTGGATGGTGCAGGAGAAAAAGCTCAGAAGGTGTTGGTTTAAAAAGTTAAAGATTTGGATACGGAATAGAGGCAAATGCATAAAGCAGTGCTGTCGAACGCCTTTGTTTCCTTCTGTCAGTCAGACATCAAGCCTCTCTCCCATTTCATCACTACTCACCTCTTGAGGAAGAAAACTTTTTTGCTGCATTAAATTGGATTCATTATTTCTAAGTTATGTTTTGTGAACTTTTCAGAGCTAAATATCTGTCTTTTTTTTCATTACAAATTGTTAAATCCATTTAGGAATTCAGTTAATGATTTATGTATCTCATCTATCTCCTCATTAGAATTTATTCAGTGAGCCTGTAGATTGCGATTGCCTGTATTTGGTTGTTCCCATTTAAAAAAAGCAACCAAAAAACTCCATTACTACCTGGCAGTATGAGTAGGATGGTAATTGTGCCTTGTTAAGTGATAATTGGAACTATTAGAATATGGTCTTATTCCAAAAAAGAAGCATGATTTGTTCAAAGAACATGCTACTGTGGTCAGAGACCACTTTCTTAATGACAGATCAAGGAACAGAAGGTTCCTTGTTTCTGTAAAACAAATAAGGCTGTCTGTGGCCAGTGGGATTTTATTTATTTTTAAACAAACAAACAAACAAAAAGTGTTCATACTTCTGTGGAGGCCTGTTCATCTGCAGAAAATGATGCTGGAATCTCCATCTTTCTAAAAGAAATCTTCCTCTTTTTGTACAGATGGGTAGGGCAAGGTTATTGTTACAGCCTTCATCTCCTGGATTTTCACCAGGAGGGAGCAGTGAGCCTTGGCTGGACTACTGAAGCAGTGTGTCAGAATAAAAGAAAGTCTTTTTATACTGGGAGGAAAAAAAAAAAAAAAGGACTACAGGAATGAGGACAACCAGCTCTGCTCAGCTTTCTGTGTACTCTGACTTCTGGGATGTTTTATGGGTTTTTCAGTTCTCAAGACAAATACTCTGCAGAAGAAAATGCCAAGTTAGCACTAACATCCTAGCCTGAGCTGTTATTGCAGAGTGTAGTGTGGTAGCATAAATGCTGGATGCTGTTAAAATGAAGGATCAGTCTCTTCCTCACCCCCCAAGAGTGACCTTACTGTGATCAAAAAGGTTTTTCTTGCAATTTCTTACAAAATATTGACCTCTCCTTTGTATTTCCTCCTGTTACTCTCTGTTGCTTCCTCACGCTTAAATATTTCCAAAGTAATTATATAAATATATACTTTGGAACAACCAGATGTAGAAATCTGCACCTTGGTTATGGTTGTTGTTGTGGGTTGTATATTGTTTAAATTTCTGACTTGTCTGGAAGAGCTAAAGAACTAATAAATGTTTGGTTAAAAAAAAATATTTTAAAATTATTACTTCAAGGTTTTGCTCCTTTTAACATCTACACAAAGGCCACTAAAGCTGTTACCTAAGCTATGTGGAAGATGACTAAAAAGGAGCATGAGATAATGTTTACAGATTCCTCAACTCAGTAATTCTGGCTTTGAGAGTTACTAGCCTTCCTGTCTTGCCCAGAGACTATGTCCATTTAAAGGCAACAACTACTGTAGTAGTGCAGAATGATATATTCGAATTTACAAAAAAATGGAGAATGTTCATTAAATCCAGTTTGAGGTAACAGCAGTGTTGTTCTGGCAGCTGAAAAAAAAAAATGTGACCTTTCTGCTAATCATGCAATAAGTGGGTGAGAGGCTCAGCCTGTGGAACAGTTGTGAGCAAGTGTGAACACTGTACAAAGGACTGTTGTCCAGCATAAACTTGTGAGGTTTTTCATGTGCATAGTCATGGAACATGTTTAACAGTGCTAGAAGTGTCCAGGGAGCCCGTGCTACTTAATTCCATGTTCACAACTTAAAAACTGAAACCTAAATAAAAAGCGTGTTTATGGAAACAGCTGTTCTGGAGAACTGGAGCTGTTTGGCTCAGTGTATCACAGGGTGGGTGAGGGAGCTCATGGGCCTCCCTGGCTGTTGCTGTCGGAGGAGCGAGAGAAGCTGGAGGGTGAGAACCTTCCTCACCTCCCACCGCTTTGCTCTGTGGCTCTGCCACTGGTACATACCCACTTCCCCAAAAAAATGCCACTGTGCTTTTGGTTAAAAAGCATTGAATCCTGATAACAACACTTCCTGATAATCTAGTCCTGGTTGGATCAGACTAATAACATCAGAGAGAAGGACCTTTATAATCTGTTACTAAATAGTTTAAACACTTACCACCACTTCCACAGGTCTAGATTTAAACTCAGCAAAATCCATTTTAATATCAGGAAAAAGTATTTAAGTTCTTGAAGTTGGTCCATCAAGTTCACATAAATTTTTAAATCCAAGATTTGCCTCTTCTAGTAATCTCTCAATGATTTGTGACGACTTGCTTATAATCCTTTTACACGCTGCAGAAGCTGATGGGACAGTTAGAGAATTCTTTCAGATTAGGATTAAAACCCTTTTTTAGTAAATCTGTAGCTGTGACTCTAAATTGGATTCATAAGAATTTATAAAACATGGGTCTCCTTTATAGACTGAAACCTGCAATGTTAAATGTGAAGACACATGATACAGGCCTCTCTGTTAGCTGACAGTACTGGCTTTTTTCTTTTTCTGGAAATCCTTTTCTCACTATAATATCTGTATGTTCAATGAAGAATAAGGGCAAAGGAACCCTCGTGCATTAATTTGAGATGGCAAAACAGCTGGTTATTCTTACAAAAATCCTATTACTATATTTATAACCATCTAAAAGACTTATCACAAAATCCCTTCAATTTTTTGCTTAACAGGAGAAGCAAATGCCTGGCTGGACATTGCCAATGTCACCCCAGCCCCAGTCTGATTGATAGATCCTCACATACCTACCGAGAGAAAAACTGTCTGAAAAAAGAAATGGTAGCTTTTGAAGAGCGTTTTTTTTCAGTTTTTCAGCCATCTAGAGCCCAGGAAAACTTCAAGAGTGTTTTGTTTTCTGTTCCTTGGGGGAATAAATAGTTACAGATGTGACTAAAATTTTCAAGCTGTGGGCTTTTTCCTGTTTCTACTACTCACTTCGCAACTGACCCTTCCTGACAGCAAGGAGTGTCTCTACTTGCAGGACTTGAAGATTTCTCACAGTTCTTTCCAACCCAGCATCCCAGTCTCTAGCACTGTTACCAGTCTTCAAATAAAGCAGTATCTAAATTATCCATGCTTCCCTGGTGCTGTGTGTTATTTTATATTGGGATAAACTGAACTCCCTCTGTTCCATGCAATTTTCAAGCCAAGGTTGGGAAAGGAATCTTGCAGTTATTTCACCATGTGACTGTAAACATAGTTCAATAATATGGAACCTAAAGAGCCTTTCAAGCTGTCTTAATATTACTAGTGTCACTAAATATTTCAAGAGGAGAAAAACACCTTACATTCTATTTTTTTTTTCATTAAAATTGCAATAGAAGCAACCAGAAACTTTGCTATTCAGTTTCACAACAGAACAAAACACACACCCCCTTCCAAGCCTTGTCAAATGTCAGGTGTGCAGGTTCTCTCCTCATTGTACCTGGGAGTTTGCCTTCCTTCACAAAGCTTAAGATGCTGAGGTCTCAAATTTTCTTTTATGTTAAAAGAATGTATTAGATACCTTAAACAGCTTTAAAGCAAAACCTAAGGATTTGTGTCCTATGCTGTCAAATACTTCTGTTGCCGAACTTTATTATTCAAGCCATCTGCATAGTTTTCTTAGAAATCTTTCTTAGAGTCTACTAACATCCTACTGAATTCAGCCTTTCTAATCTCTTCTACCAAGAGTCCGTCGGATCTGCTGTGGGGGCCACTAACTATTGTCTCTGACTTCAGACCTGCATTGCCTACCCCTGCTCTTCCAGTGGAAGGAGGAAGGAGAGCACAGTGAATCAATCTCTGAGGTACTTCCATTGCTCTTGACCATGAAAAACTCGAATGAGTGATAATTCTCGCTTCAATTTGTGAATATTTGGGGTTTTCAGGAATGGCATTTGTCACCACTTTGGGGGGTGTTTAACCTATGTAAATGGAGGAGGGGGTAGTTCCTTCTAGCTACTGGATCGGCATGGGAGCCATAGTGGCAGTTAAGCATTGTTCAGGTCCTCTTTCTGTAACAGTTCTGAAAATGTAGTTTTCTTCAGTTTGCTCTTTTACTTGCTTTATATGGAATGTCTGAAGCAGCCAAAGAGGGTAGTTGGTTTTTTGCGTTGGTCCTCTTGGGTTTTCTGTGGTGCTGTTCTGTTTCTGATGTTCATTAAATACCTGATGCTGCAAGACAGGTCACAGCCTGGGTAAGACCGTGCTGTGCCTTATGCCAATGGCTTCCTTACTTCCATGTTGATTGCAGGAGGCTCTTGAAGCTCAGTCACTTCAGTTGGGTTCATTACACCTGTAGAGATCTGCCTGAACGAGCTTATGCCCTCTTGTGCTGTGTGGAGATCTTTGTTCTGCAGAGATTGACCCAGGCTGTTACCAGAGTATCCCCACATCCACCTGGAAAAGTCGCTGGTCACGTGAATCCCAAAGCAGCAGATCCCTGATGAAACCCCCAACACCTCTGACTCGCGTGCTGTAACCCCTACCTGGACAGACAGTTTCTATGGTTGCCTTCCCCTCCCCAGGGGCAGTGTCAAGGCCCTTCAGAGACATCATCCCCTGCTCTCTGCCTCTGACAGGATGTTCCTTGGGTCTCGGTACAAATTTCCAAATCCTGATTTCATACAAGTCAACAGACCAAGTGATTTAAAGCTGTTCTAGACTTAAACTGTATTTCCTGTATATCAAAAGATCCTTGTGTTCTGGTTTGGTTTTGTTGTACTCACAGACGGAAATGGCTCAGGAAGCTCTAATAAAGCTCTTTATATCCACTGAGGAGATGCTTGATGATGGGCTGCATCACAATATGTTATGAGCCTGCCTGCGTGAACAGCCTTGCTGGAGGCTTCCCTCACCTCCTCAGTACCTGGTAGGTAGCTGCACTCACGTGAACACCGGTTGTTTGGGAGCCGTGCTGCCTTCAGCAGGGCACTATCAGGACTGCTGTTCCACACAGACTTCCAGAACCTGCCCATCGGTGGTGGCAAGTGTCACAGGTTACTGTGACAGATACATCTGTTGTCCTTCAAAAATCGGGATGGTGGCGGGGGAAAGTTACTTCTTGGTAATTCTCCATTGTGCCTAGTACTGTCTGTTCTACTTTTTCCAATGTCTCTTTGCTAAAGGCTGCTTTTTGGGTGAAAGGAACAAGGTATGAGAACACATTCTAATGCTTATATCTGTTCTTCTCAGGGAGGAGACACAGCAATATGCCACATGGAAACGGTAAGGCCAGAAGGTCTAGTTTTTTAATAGTTTTTGGCATACCTGAAGTTAGAATGCTCTATGGAACTCACTTGGCAAGTATCTCACAGATAAATGCTTTTTTTTTTCCTGAAGCACAGTAAGTATGTGTAACTCTATTTGCTTGTTTAGCTAATTTATTGTGATAATAACAGTCTGCTTTGGAACTAAATGTGAAGAATTTAGTTCCCATGCAGGAGGACTCATGTTTTTCAGCCAACAAAGTGAGGTTGGGAGGCTTGTCCTGAGAGCTGAAATTCTGCAGCTGTTCATCGTCCCTTTCTTTTAGACTTGGTCTTACAGTACTAGAACCATATGACAAAGCACAAATAAGCACCACAAACACTTTTCTGTTCTACCCTGTATGTTCTGGAACTTGTGCAGTGTTCAACAAGAACATTTCTACGAATGCCAAAGAATTAATGATTTTTAATAACCCTGTGGTGGAATGGCCTACTTTGACATCAATAAGTTTATGTGTAATGAGATATAGGCATTCCCCTCTCCATATTTCTGTCCAATATATGCTGCAGGATAAACAAAGTTGTGTTGCTGTATCAAAGCTGTGTCCTGTTTCACAGTAATACAGCTTGGAGAAGAAAGGTTTGGTAGAGCCCAAGATCATAAGTATTTATATACTTATTTTGTGTACATATTTATGAAACCTTGAGGTAGAAACTCAGCAATTTCTAGGTGGTTTTGCATTCTGAAACCAGAAAGTTAGTTCGTTCAAAGCAGGGACTTACCGAGAGACCTATGCATACTTGTAGGTGCTGTAGTGGTTGGAGTTTGAACACATCTCGGAACTGACTCAGACAACCGAAGGGGAGACTCGCAGCTCTCCCGTCAGCGCTCTGCTCCCCACTGCTCCTCCTGGCCACTGGAACACAACTAACAGACTAAGCAACTGGAACACAAGGATTCACCAAAGGATCATTTGTGTTTATTCCATTATTCAACAGCTGTTATGCAGATGAAGTCATAATGGCCAGTAAGACCACACAAAATTATAACGCTTGAGAATAAACTATCTTCTCTGAATTTACCCCCAAATTAATTTCCTTTGAATATTCTCTTCCTAACTTCTTCATTGCAGCGGAACAGTTTGTCACTGCAGTATAATATTTATAGCACTTAATCTAGTTAGTCTCTGGAAAGAATGGTGTGTTTTACTCATTTAGCAGCAGGAACCTGCCATCTGGCACACAAAGTATTTATGTAAAAACCTTTCTGTCCCACAATTCATTATGTACTTTTCATAGCTCTTGTTGAATGAATTTATGAACAATGAGTAAGATGTCTTAAAGTCAAAACAGTCTTGAAATGACCTCTCTTTTAAACGGAGAAAGTTAAAGTACTTAAACAGTACATAACCTAGTCATTGATATTCATTGCTGACATCTTTAAACACAAATCCTTGCACAGTAGGCTGAAAATTATGTCTTAATGCAGTCTAGTTTTTCACAAACATTTGATGTCCCCTTCCCCAGACTAGCTGTTGCATAGATGTTCACAACTGCAACATTCAGTTACTGTTAAAACTGTATGAGAAAACTCCCTGAGTTTTCTAATGGGATTACAGCCAACTGAGTGGCCAGTAAATGGTAATGATTTCAACTGGGGTTTTTGGACTCTTAAAAAAAAAAAAAAAAAGTCATGGCACCTTAGCCACAAATCAGAACCTCACCATATACAACCTATATGTATGTATACATATGTATACATACATATTTTCATGCGTGTCACACAGTATTTGTGTCTTCATTCCCTTTCCTATTTTTCTTCCTTTTGCTATGGGTTTCCATTCTATTCATTTCCATACTTCTAGCCAGAAAACCAAAGGATTAAATTAAAAATAACAAATTCAGTTGAAATGAGAAATACTATTTTCCCAAAATAAAATCTCTCAACACGTGACAAGCCTTTATGTCTGCAAGGCAGTTCTTTTACTTCTGGTAGGACATAAGCCATCAAGGTACAGACTGTACTTACAGCCTCCTAGGTTAAGTGCTTCACTTATCATTGCAAACGTGGAATCTAATCAGTCAGTCATGTAACAAACACACCTGAAGCTCTAGGAAGGACAACAACTTCTGTTAAGATATATACTCTGAAAATAAGGGCAGTTATTTTCTGATTCAGCCAAGTATCTGTGCTAGTCCTTTTCATACCATCGCCCATATAGAGCAGCTGTCAGTAGGCCAGAAGATGTTCTATTTTTGCTTATGAAATAGTGGTTGTTTTTCCAGCCCATGTGATCAGCAAAGTCCAAAGTAATACCAGATGTCAACAGTAAAGGAAAGATATAAGGGGTACTCATATTACCCCATAGCTGGAAATCTATCAGAGCAGTGGCATCTGTAACCTCCTGTCCACAAGTGCTAAAGCTGAGACCACCACACTTTACTAATGCACAGGCCTGAACGTAGTATGTACCATGCACTGTATGCAGCCCATCAAAAACTCCCAAAGCATATAATTCATCTGTTAAAACAGTTCTCTGGTAAGTTAAGTAGCAACAAAGGGTATTGGCACAAACCTGGAGCTCTCCTTTTTGCCCCCATAAAGGAACAAAGGTATAGTTGTCGTACATCATTTCCGCATAAAATGTGGGAGGTAACTGTTCATTTCCTTTTTCTGATGTTCTGTCAGGAGTCTCTTGTCCCTCCTTAAAGCAAACTTGATCATCCATTGAGGGGCTTGTAAAAGTCTCGCATGAGTGATGTATGTTCTCTCTGAATCTTTCTTTACTCTCCAAATTGGTTTTGTAATCTGTAGTAATCACAGGAATTTCTGCTACTATGAGCTTGCCACCGTAACTTTCCATGTTGTGGTAGATGAATGATTTGACTGGAGTGTATATGCCACTCCCTGTCATGCCCAAGGTAGGGTGGTGGATATTAGCTGCTAAAATATTGATGTTGAAAGCTGTTGCAAAAGCTTGTTGAAATTCTACAGCAGACAGGAGTGGGAGCTGGTTCATCCAGGCAGTCGGATATACAACTTGTTTCAAATTGTATTGTCTGATGAGGTTCACTGCAGGCTCAAAAAAGAGTATATCAAAGCAAGTAAACATACCAAATTTGCCAGCAAAAGGGGTATCAAAGAGTGTATAGTCAGGCTCTGGAGGGGTATCAAAAGCATATTCAAAATACAGATTGTGTTTGCGGTATGTGGCTACCAGCATACCATCATCGTTGAATGCTACGTTGGTATTGAACTGGTATCTTCCGTCAGCTGGACAGTGAGGATCCATGTGCTCACAGGGTTGCTTAGTCCCTAAGTTTGCCACAAGGAATATTTTGTTCTTCAGTGCCATGCAGCTCAGACGCTGAAGAACCTGTAGAATGGTATGGGAAAATGTAAGCACTTCAGAACATGGAGGGGTAAGTTTTACTTAAGCAGCTATGACTTATTTAATACTTTCCAAATAATTATTTTCAACTGGAAATTGAACACATATGACCGTATCTGTAAAATTTAAAAGTACTGATGATTTTTTGATGAAAGCTACTGGAACCAGCTTTTCTAGACTGAAAAGTATTTCAGATATTAATTTCAAAATAGCACTGAAAAAATTATCTGTATTTTTCTTTCCTGGGAAGTGAGTGAATAAATAATCTATTTCAAGGGCAGTAAGGTTGAGAACCTTCTGACTGTTGCAAGAGCACCAATGGCTTTAAAACACCACTGGTCAACTGAAAGCTTTGACAAGGCAGCATAACTGATCTCTGTGTGCCTTTAGAACATCAAATGTCTAATAATGATCATTTGTACCTGCAATGGCTTGTTCCTGCAACTAGATGTTTTTACTCTAAATTTTTTAAAAAGCGATTACTAGCAACAACTTAGAGAGCAGAGATGTAAACAGATAAACTTTCTATAAGTATAAAAAAGAAATACAAAAAGTTCCAGACTACAGTATTACTGGGATGTTTCTTCCACAGCATAGAGAGCTGTACCAAAGACTGCCAGTACTGCAATCTCCAAACAGGGCCTGAATGACAAACTTGTTTGTGCATGATCATTGGTAGTAAAGATTCACAGGCCAAAGCAGGTCACCATTTACAACTGTGATTCATCACAAATTCTGCTTAGCAGGCACATGCATGATTACTTACTTTCGTTACAGTGACTACTGTAACCTCAATAGGAATAAATAGTCTGTATTACTAAGCATGGTTATTTTCACTTCTGGTTCAGAATAGTCAAGGAAAATACTATTTGTAACTCGCAGGTCATATCTGTAATCACACTTGGTATGTGCCAAGTTGGGACTTCTATTACATTGTAACAGGTCAAGTCCTGTTACTTGCACTAGTCCTTTTACACACAATTACTGAGTCAGAATGCACTGATGTCACAAAGTCATTAAAACTGAGTAACAAGAATGCATCAAAAGTGAAGATACTGCTATGTTGTTTTATATACAACAAAGTTGTTCCAAATAACACTACTAACAATGTATCTTATTAAAGTGATTACCATTTCATAGGTTGGGGAGGGGAAGATGAGAAATCCAGATGGCTCATAAACAAGCTAATCTTGCTAAGCTATCTAGAACCCTCCTCTGCTAAGAATGAAACCTACATAAACTGAGAGTTCATAAAAACACAATCTGGTACTACGAGTTGTTAAACTTCTTGCAAAACTACTAGAGCTAGTTTCCCATTTGGAGCACAAATCTAGCACTTACTTATTCCACCTCTCTGCAAAAATCACTGCTACGTTTACCTCTGTGTCATTGAACAGATATGGCTCTCTGCATGGATTCCACTTCACAGACTGTGAATGCAGAATGAAATCTAAGTAAGGATAAATGGAACTTCTGGTAAAGTTAAAGCCATGGATTCCATCTTCAGGAAAAACAATGATCTGTGCTCCCTGTATGTAAAACAAAAACATGTTTTGTAGGCAAAGCAAAATCAACCTAAAGACAAAAGGGGAAAAAAGGAAATCTCATAGGTAAGAAGACCTAAAGAAAGTTAAGGATAACCCAAATCCATTTTGACAAGAATGTAGTTTGAAAATACCTTTTCTTTGGCTTCATAGTAGGAGTAACTACACATATAAAAAAAGGTTATTTAACATGACACATACCTTTTAGCCTGAAAAATAACCTATTTGACATTATTTAAAGGCATGCAAATAAGAGCAGACCAGCCAAATTCTTACCAAAAGTATTCTCCATCCACGAGTCATGAGAATGAAATTATTCAGGGTAGAGACTGATGATGTTAAAATTTGTCTTATATTTTTGTTCAGAATTATGCAGATGAACTTTGTCAAAGATGCTGTAACTATGTCAGAGGTACAGCATCACTTAGTCCGGGCTATATACCTCAATTAAGTATACAGGGTTGCATAGGGTACTGGGAGTATTGTGTTCAGAAACTGCTTGACTGTGGAAGCAATGCAGATTCTGGTGGAAATGCAGCCATGCCAGAGTTAGGTTGGCTCTACCTAAAATTCAGGGACATCTGTTCCTAACAATGTAGCGGATTCCTCTTGAATCAGATCCAGCATCAGTCACTCAGATTCCTGTGACTGGTCAAAAGTCAGTTCAAATGTGTTGTCTGTGCTATGATTTTGGGATAATTTCTGTCTTGGTGGCAGTACTGCATAAAAATAGCTATTATGCTTCTGGACTGTGATGCCCAGTCATCATTCTCAAAATAACCCAAAACCAAACCAAAAGACCACCTTTTCAAATTATACTAAAATTGTAATTCTTCTGTCCCAAACCAATAGATGTATGAAACTTGCAAGCATTTCTTCTCTGCACAGGGACAGTAATGCCTGCTTCCTCTGACTAGAACCAGCTTTGGGTTTTCTTGGGGAGGGAAAGAGAGGAGGCTGTGTATAAGAACAGCCAGAAATACTAGTCTCTCTAAATATATTTAGACTGAGAACCATTCCATGGAGGGTAGGAGAAAGGAATGGAAAACTTTACTTCCACAAAGTTGTTAATGGTGGAACATTCATTTCCAAAGCATTTAACTTCCTTAGTTTTCAGAAACATTCAGGAATTTCCATTGAGAGCACTGGAATAAAATCAAACTCAAAGACAGCTGCCTGTAAGACAATCTTTCAATAAAAACATTCCATTTAAGAAAACAGAAAGGAGCTAGGTATTCAGACCAAAATAGAAAATTAATTTCCCTATACTAAATAACTATAGGCGTGTTTTTCCAAGCTTGGAATAACTCAAGTCAGGCGAGCTGCTAATTGGCCTGATTTTTTTCAGAGCTTCTGGCAGGTCAGAATGTCTGAAAACCCAGACCATACTTATGTATATAAATATGGCTTTAGTTGCCTGGGAACACAAATGTGAAATATTATCCTCAAATAGCACTTACTCTATATATACACAGGATATAGGCAACTGCTCCTAAGCTGCAGCATACCTGTCTTGCAGCAGCCACTACTTGCTGTTCATAGATATCTAGGTTTCTGCCCATGAGTTCCAGTGCAGACCGTCGATCAACCAGGGCTGTCGGGTTAGGACTCAGAATGGACTCATGTTCATACACGGCGGCAACATAATGTCCTTCCCTCTTAACTCTTCCTGAGACAACTTCATAGCAAAAAAAGCAGATGGACAGCTTCCAGCACAGATCCACCATGGTGTATGCCATAAATCTAGAGGGGAAAAAAAACAAACAGGTGGGGTGGGGGGAGCTGGAGCAACAAATAGTGCCAGGAATTTAAATTTATGATTAAATATGGACTGTAACTGAGACTCTTAGCACTGTTTGAACTGAGTGTGGTGTTTTTAAATTCCTGAATGGCCACATGCCTATTGTTTCTGAACCTTAAGTCTATCTACGTTGCTGCTTTAAATAACCATGTCCTATTTAAAAGCAATTTTGCCTCATATATAGTTCTACTGACCTCCTTGTCTCCCTTTCCAATAAACTTCATCATTCGTTTATAGATCTTTCGCACCATATATCAAAACATCTTCGGGAAGAGTTAAAAGCAGCTCACAAATTTTCAGCTTTTTCCCTATTTGGTGGTGGGGGATGTATTTAAAAGTAGCATTTCCTAAAATTATTTGGACACAATATTTAGTAGTTAAGTAGTGATATAACTTATCAACTCCATGTATATAATAAATAGACTAATATGTCTCATACAGTGCAGCTTTTCTCAACATTCAAAAATATGTTGAGTGCATTTCAGATCTGCATTCCTCCTACAAAACACAGATAGGTAAGGTTAAAAATGCTTTCATAGTAATAACAATTAAGCAAAAGTCCACACAAAATGCAGAAAATTTGCATGACACAGCTTTTCTTAGAAAAAAAATGAAAAAAGACTGTGTACAAAAGGCTGGGGTATTCTCTCCCACATGGGCTCCCTGTGTAGCCTTTTGACTTCCCAAGCTGGGAAAATACTCACAGAACAAGGGCAGACTGACACAGTCAATGGCTGTGCAACGCTTAAGGAATACTATAGAAATGGCATGTTATTCTCACAATATAAGAATTCTGTACTTGTGTTACTAGTATCATTAAGGAATTATATCTTGAATATGAATTTGGAAGAGCATGCAACAGAGATGCACTGATGCTATATATTTTGATTGCCCACAGTCTTCAAGTTCAGTTACTGACGTTTTAATTGTATTATTTGCTTTTTGGTAATTCTTATCCAAGAAAAAAAAAGTTCCAAAACACGCTTAGTGCTTTTCAATGTTTGTGATCCACAACTCCCTGAATTTTTCCAAAGCAAATACAGACTCTGAAAAACACATGCATCAAGAGCCTTGTGTAGTTCCCATTAGGAGTTCATCAGGAAAAAGAGATCAATTTTAAATTTTTTTTATTCATGTTTTATTAACCATAGTTTTCTACCTGAAAGTCTGCGACAACTTAACTTAAAATATTTCTTTTCTTAAATTCCAGAATGATAAGCAGCTAATAAGCAATTTCCAATACTGTTGGTTTGTTTGGGTTTTTTTTGCCTAATCACCAACTGGTTTAGTATCTAACAATGAACAAATGGAAGATTTCGTAAGTAATACGTTAGTTTAAGCCACTTGTTTGCTTCCATGAGCTCTACACACTATTTGCAACTGGTTTGATAGCAACACAATCCCATGTAGGACCGGAAAATTATAACCTTAGTGCCTATGGTAGGCAGAAGACAAACAAAAAATCTTAGTATGTAATAAGACTTGTAAAGGTCCAGGAGTAATTTAGCTATTAGATGCTGCTAAGTTCAACTACAACTTCGTATTTTCTTGAGGCCTAATTTGCCAATGTGCCCACTGATACATGCCTTCAACAGTAAATCTAAGTTACCTAAAGCACAATAAAAACAATAGAGCCTCAGCATCTCTGTAAGCAGTTGTATTAAAGATACTCGATTAATATGAACAGTTTTGAGAAGTGATGAGGATCCTACTTTGTCCTGTGCAGCTCAGCTTTGCAAATGAAATACCAAGGTACACAGGAAGACATAAAGCAGTAGCAGGGGGAGGGAGAGGAGAGGTGGGAAGCCTCTCACCAGTTAAGGAAGCCCCTGAAAATAAACACACAGTGTTGCACTTCACTGACAAAACTATCTTTTCTATTTCTGTCATCCCTTCAGAGCCAAAATGCCTATTTAGGACAGGAATAGGTTCTAGTCAGCCGTTCCTCAACAAAGTTGTCAACTAAGATGTAATTAGAATTCATCATTACTAGTGGTGTAAAAAGTTGGAGAGTTTCAGATCACAGGATGAAATTGCTATATGTTAGAAAAATAGCCTATTTTACCTTCTAAGACAAACACATTAACAAAAAAAATTAACAGGCTGCTACAAAATTTTATGTTTTACAGACATGCTTAGAGAATCCTCATTTTTCTGCCACGGTTTATTTTCTGGTGGTCAGAAACACTCCAAATCCTAACCTGAATCCCTTCCTCATATAGATACACAAGAGGTTTAGTACTAAACATCCAACTACACAATCTCATGTGGATGAACCGGGGCCAACTAAAATAATAACTAAAGTAATTCTGCCGAGTCCTTATCCTTGTCTGTGCTTACTGCTAGTCCCACAGACAATGGCTGAGCACTTATGTGAGTGCTCCCTTATGCCTTTCCCCTATTTGACAGCTTAAACAACAGAACCCTGCCATCTAACGGATTGATTCTAACAGGGAAAGCTGTGACAAGCTCCAAGGCTGGGCTTGGGGACAGTAATCTTTCCAGCCAAAATAAGGATGCCATCAGGGTTTACTCAGTCCTTAGGCTGCGAGACTACAAGTAAATCTCAGCCACATTCTGGTTTTGTTTGTGGTTTTTTTTTCCCTAACAGAAAGTGCTACAGTATCTAATAAATCCTTCCCTTGAAGAGCATTTAATTTGTTTAGGGTCTTCAGAACTGTCATCTCACGTAAGTTATGGCTTTAAAAGAAATTTTCATTAACTGAAATGCTTTATAATTTCATTTCCTTTTCTGTCCGTTTACTGTGATTTATGTGGTCTTTTGCCTACCAGATACACTTCTGTAGTATCATGCAAATATAAGCATTTCATAGCAGTATTACTGCCATGCAGTCACAGTATTCTAGTTATAGTTCCGTACAAAAGGTAAAGAGACTGGTGTTTAAGTGTGGATGCCAATTCAGACAAGTTTTTTCCCCAGTCAGAGTGTTTCCCCAGTCACTGTTTTCCTATTCAGCTTTTCAGAACCCTGTAATCTGAGTACACTGTGAAGTAAAGCATCCAGTCACTCACTTTTCAACAACTTTGGAAACTTACAAGTTTGTCAACTTTCACCATGTATAGATGTAAACACAGAGAAAGGCAATATACACCCTGCTTCTTAGAACTTTTATACTCAAAAAAATCCAAGAGACTGTAAAAAGCAGCAGCAGCACAGCGCTACTCTGGGTCCTTTTAAGTGATTAACAGCCTGTTGAGATATAGTAACATAAACACTAATAATTACTAGGCAAAATATTAAATTTGCTATGAAACGATAAGTAAAAGTCTGTTTTACACCAATACCCATGAATTGTGATGTTGCTGCCATTCTAACATACAGAATATGTAAGACAACAGCCCTTCTAGACATGTAAAAATACAGTGAAATTCAAGCTTTTTCCCCTGATCCCTCCTGTCTACTGCTTTTATATGCTGCATTATATTTTAATACAGTCTTTTACTATATAGATTTTAGGAAGTTTTTTTTTTTTTTTAGCAAATTGAAACAGGTATCTCGCATTTTCTTTTCTGAAAAATATTTATTCAGTATGCATTGCATTATATAACCTTCCACTAGCTTCCTGGCTTTTATCCAGAGGTGCAATCCATGTTTAAAGAATGTTGCCCATTCTAATATAATGTTTTATAAAATGTTGTCTACATTTCACAGGATTCCTGAAATATGCTTTGTCTCTTTGTTTGCAATTAAAAGAACTACATTATCTAAGCTAACAACAGAGTGAGAATGAATTGAATGCTGCTGTTATTAGCGGTTCAGCTTGAACAACTCAAGATGGCTGCACAAGCGACAAGTCAGATGATGCGGTAGCGCATACTGTCAACTGTGTCACTTCTCAGACACCTGCAAACCTGGCATGGCCAGGATGGCCAGAGCCAGGTAAACTGGTGGTGCACCATCCTTCAGGGAGGATTTTGGAGAAGTGTCTCACGCTACTCTCCCACTCCTCCTCATGAACGCTGGCATGACGCGTCTTCATCTAAAATTACCTTGTACTTTGCCCTACTCTGTGGTAGCGACCTCCGACCGACTCCACAATGCTGGCACGTTACACCGCCGAGGCAACCGCCCGAGTTACAAACCCGGCTCGCTCTACGGCTCCCACAGGCCTTCGAGGTCGAGATGCCACAGGCCAAGCGCGGCCTTAGGGAAGCCTGGGCCGGGCGGGGAACCCGATCGCCCTTTCCCACCTCCCTCGGTTCGAGACCGATCGCTGGG
>JAHREE010000259.1:6079883-6104676 GCA_033628505.1 Tringa tobata | reverse complement strand
ACTAGTGAGCAGCTTCCCTATGGCGAGTGGGCGGGGAAAGCTCCCGGGGGGCGGCCGGGCCGGGCTACGGGTGCCCGTCGGGCTGGACTCACCCTGGGCGCTCCTGCCGTTGTCCCGGGGGCGGGCACAGCGGGCGAGAAGGGCTGGTCCCGTCGCCCTGTGGGAAGGAGGGAGGTGTCTCCGCAGCAGCAGCCGCTCAGGGAGCGGGCCCCGGCCTGGCCCCGCCAGGGACCTGTGCCGCCATGAGCCGGCGTGAGGTGGCGACCCCCCTGCCGCTTTCCCAGAGGGGAACTTGCAGTTATTTTTCTCCTTCCTACGAGCTGGCACCTTCCCCGCGCTCGCCTGATACCTCTGCTACCTGCCGACCGCTATCTGCGGCGCTGCCAATGGCAGCTCCACCTCTACAGCCACCAGAACGCTGAGCTGTCTCTGAACTGGAGACGGTGCCGAACTGACACCGGTCTCAACCAAAGGCTTTCTGTTTGGTCTGTGATACGCGAAAAGGCAGTTCAGTTGTAATAAGAATAAGTATGGTGATGCTTATTGTAATAAGTGTAATAAAATTAAGAGGGCGAATGGGATCCTGGGCTGCATAGGGAAGAGTGTGACCAGCAGGTCGAGGGATGTCATTCTTCCCCTCTACTCTGCACTGGTGACGCCACAACTGGAATACTGCGTCCAGTTCTGGGCTCCCCAGTTCAAGAGAGACAGGGAACTACTGGAAAGAGTCCAGTGTAGGGCAACAAAGGTGATTGAGGGCTTGGAACATCTCCCTTATGAAGAAAGGCTGAGAGAACTGGGACTCTTTGGCCTTGAGAAGACAAGGCTGAGGGAGACCTTATTAATGCTTATAAGTATCTAAAGGGCGGTTTGAGGGAGGATGGAGCCAGACTCTTTTCAGTGGTCCTCAGTGACAGGACGAGGGGTAACGGGCACAAGCTGGAACATAGGAAGCTCCGCTCAAATATGAGGAAGAACTTCTTTGGGGTGAGGGTGACAGAGCCCTAGAATAGGCTGTCCAGGGAGGGTGTGGAGTCCCCTTCTCTGGGGATTTCCAAGACCCGCCTGGATGCCGTCCTGAGTGATGTGCTCTGGGCAACCCTGCTTTGGCAGGGGAGTTGGACTAGATGATCTCTAGAAGGTCCCTTCCAACTCCAACAATTCCTTGATTCTGTGAAAATAATGTAATAAAAATAAGTCCTTTCATCTGTAAGTTTCTCGGGCATGGTACCACCCCAGTTGTTTCCTGGGGCCTTTTTTTCAGTTAATTTTCTGTGAAAGCATAAGAACATGCAGCAATTTGAGAAATTTTCAGAAGAGATAAAGTTGACATACTGAGAAAAAGTAAGACGATATAGTAGAGACATCTGGTCAGTTAAAAAAGCAAAACATACATTGACTGAGAATCTGGGTTGAACAGTTGTGGGAGTGCTGGATTTTAGAGACCTTCAAGCAGTGGAACAACTACGGAGGACTGAACTGCAAACACCATTCCTACAGTGGCCTGTGAACTTCTATGTGAATATATATATTGTTACGATTTACTTTTAGACTCTATAGTTAGTATGACTATGTTTCACATGTTTGTTAAAGCTATCTTTTGGAAACAATTCTGATTTCTTCTAACATATTTCTTTTTAGGATATTGAATACATGTTTGGCATTGTTGGTATTCCAGTCATAGAAATTGCAGTTGCAGCCCAAGCAGTTGGAATAAAATATGTAGGAATGAGAAATGAACAAGCTGTAAGTATATACCTATAATAGGACCAATTCTTTCTTTTAACTGTTTTACAGCAGAATGAAATCTAATTTACCTTTTTACGAGGAAGAATGTGGTCTCCTAATGTTCCTTGAAAGAACACGTAGAGAAGCAGTTACTGTCATTCTAGAGTAAAGGAGAGCACTGGTGGATTGGGTTGGGTGTTTCTTTTCCCCATTCCATTTTTAAGTGTTCCCTCCTTTCCTCATAGGGAATTGCAACTTTTTTTCCCCATTTTTTAGATTCCTTTCTCCAGTAAGGGAGAAAAGGTAGGATGAAAATAGAGAGAAAAATAATTTGAACAAAGCATTCTACTGCAGAAAGAAGAAAAAAAAAAAATTTGTCCCCGTCAAGTAATAAGATTCTCAGATTTTACCTGCCACTTTTTGGCTCATACATGTTTTGTGTTTTCCTGTAGTTTTCTGTGGGCTTACCAAGATCCTTCTCCCTTAAATTTTTCTACTGTCATTTTCTTTTGCTGATGTCATCCCTTCCAAATTAGGACAATATTATGATTCTTTCTAATTGGTAGTGTTTTAATTAATTTTTTAGAGCTTTATTAGCTACTTCTTTCCTTTTTGTTTAGGAGGATGTTTTACTTATGGGTTACTACCTACAGCCCTAAAAAGGTAGATTTTTCCATTTTTTTATTCTGCTCTTGGAGTACCCAAAGAGGAAGGTTTTCCAGCTGATTAACTTAACTATTTTCAATAATTGTAGTATCTTTTTTTCCTTAACTGTGTTTTAAAAGCACACCAAACAGCAAACCATAGGAAGTTTTGATGCTTCTGAATGCTCAAAATCAAGCACGAATGTACACTTAGACACTCTTAATTGTATATATTTCAGGTTCATTGTCTAGGTATCAGAAATTAGACTCAAGCTCATTTTTTGATGTTATGTTGAATATAATCACCTCGGGTTTATAACTCATTTTCAAGGATTGCTAAACAAGGTGACTCCGTATTGGATTGCTAGCGAATGGACCATCCGCTTTCCATACTCAGAGTTGCTCTACTACATTTGTCAGTTTTCCATAGCTGATGCCAACAAATACATAAATGGTTGGATTATTATCTTATCGGGAGATTTTTCTTGTATTTTAACTTGTTTATGGATCCTGTCTCTCTATGAACACTATTAATGAGAACTTTACCACTTTTACAAGGGACTCCTTTTAATATTCTGGACCTGCACATTCAGGTGCCCCTATTGCAGCAGTGTTCTTTTTCCACTGTGTAGTTCATAGCCTTTGCGTATTGTCCCAGATGCAACATATTAAAATAGCAGTTCTCCTAAGTCAGGTGGTCACAAGCTGTATGTTTTTGCTGTCTAATCCTTACATTGGAATGTGAGAACATGAGGAATGTAGGTCTCTATGGAAAATCTGTAACATGTTAGAGAGGCAAACATATACAAATATGTTTAAAAGGTGTATTTGATTCCTTTGAAGGACTGGGAATTCAAAACCATCTTTATATTCCTGTAGGCCATTTAGCAAGTATTCTAGTTTTAGCTTTGGTTATTAACATGATTAAAATTAATTTCTTAGTGTGTCTGTAATCAACAGAGAAGATTGCTTTGCACTGCCAAATGAGATGCTGTCCTATTTTTCACTTTTTACTAGACTCTTTTCTGTTAGTGAAGAAATCAAGAAATATTCTTGTATGTAAACGGTGAGATGCTTTTGCTTAGGGGAATGACAATCATATGAAGATTTGTTTTAACATCAAAATGTCAGGGTTTCTCTTCTTTGGGAGGTGAAGAAGGATGAATAAAGATACACCTTGTAGTGGGTTTTGTTTTGTTCTTTGTCCTCAGTGAAGACATAGAGTAATTGCTTGGCAGAGGAGAGGGTAAAAGATTATACACAGTATATTCATAAACAGTTAATATTTACACATCATAGTTTTAGTTGTCTAAGTTTATTAGTTGTGTGGTCTGGCTGTGGAGCATGTGTATACAGTTGCTTCCTTTTTGATAAAGGCAGCCATATATGATCTGAGATATATGGAAACCAGAGGGGTTTTTCCAGGGGTTGAGTTTCTGCCACATTTCTAAGCCAGATGTAGCAAAAGCCCATAAAACTGCAGAATACACTGTTTGTCTAGAGAGACCAGGTTAAAGCATGAAGTTAAAAGCTAAGTAGTACTACCAGTATCTGTTACCTAATGTCCTGCGGCCTGTAACATGCCCTAAGTTTGCTAGAGGCAGTTTAACCTGTCCCCCATGTGCCCCTTGAACATTGACTACTTGTGTTGCAACTCGTTATGGGGGTGTGTTTTGTGTATCTGTCCCTGGGTAATTAGAGATTGCTGTGATTGTTTATAAGGCTAATAACCCAGGTCAGTTTTAAACTTAAAAAACCCCTTTACTGTGTTGTTTCCATTAACAACACACGTTGCTAATGTTTAGTTCTTAATCTTTAATAGTAATTATCACTACATATTCAAAGCAATCTCTTCTTGATAATTGTATCCTAGGTTAGGCATGAGTGTATAATATGCTGGAGCTGGTACCGTGGTGGTTAGCATGGATGGTACTGGCTGTCAAGGGAATCAGACTTGAGAACCCTTCAATAAGGGCCACTGGAACCAAAGTGGACTTCTTTTTTTCTCCACTCCTTAGATTCAAGATCTCTTTTGGTCTCTGAACAGATCTTGGCCTCCATGCCTGGACTGGACCGTGCGGTGCTGAATGGGTGTTGCTTTCCCAGGCCAAGACAGATGCCTTATCCTGTTGCACATCTGTTCATCGTTGTGGGTTTTTTTCCTGCCTTCCCTAGCCATTGCTGCTTTTCCTAAAGCAAAAGCAGTGTCTTCCCAGCACACTTTTTCAGTGGCCAGTAATTGGCCATCAGCAAGTCGCTTACTATTCTGGGACTGCTGCTTTAAACCTGTCTCCCTATTTTCAAGGCCTGCACTGAAGTTGTATGTCATAACAAAAGATACCACATACCAAGCTCAGTTTCATACAGCAACTTCTCATAACAAGTTGATCACAAGCCCTACAGGGACATTTAGCATTAGGTACAATTAACATGAGGGCTTCAGGCCTCCTCTTAGGCCTGGCAGTACTATTTTGACTGGGCCACTAGGTACGAAAATGTGTAACCATTGTTTACTAGCTACGTTGTATTAGTTTGCTTATGTTTGAGTTGAAGACAAACTAATGTAATTAAACCCTACTTAATGTGCTTCTACTTGTGTGGGAGCAACAGGCCTCTGCTTGGGCTACAGTTCTAACCCGTCAATCATGGGTGGTTGCAAACTTTAAGGTCATTGCCTGTGTCTGGACTACCTACATCCTTCTTGCCTGTCTGAGGAAAATAAGGGTCTGTTTTCAGCTGTGTTGTGACCTTTACAGATAATATGAGAGCCATTACTCGTATTTTAGTGGTGGGGGTGCAAGGTTTATAAGTAAAATGGATTTTCTTTCTTACTGTTCACACACACACAAAAACCTTTTAAGTATACCTTCAGAATTATTTATGATCTCCTTTCCTTTAAATACAAATAGACTTAGTAATGATGCTTTCTTTCAGAATGAGGCAGTAAAAGTTTTAATGGCAATGACTGTACATGAAACCAAATTCTGTGTGCTGCTTTGTTTTGTCACTCAGTTCTAAAAAAATGATTGCCATGGAAACTCAGCACCATGCTTTGAACTCCATTAACAAGATTTTTAGTAACACCTACTCTGAATGTTTCTAAACTTTTGCACGCAGATATGCCATCAAATTGTTACCTAATTTTTGAATATTAGCGACATTTTCTTCTCCATGTCAGAGAATTGCAAAAAGTAGAAAGATTTTTCTTGTCAATATACTTTTTTTTGTTAGCAATTCCCTATCCTAATGCTGCAAATAAAATAAGGGGTGCTTATTATTCCTCTAAGCCCCACATTTTTCTCAAACAGTTGGTCTGTATCTGAAGGAGCATGAGGATATTAAGGACAGTTTCTCCTGTGTAAAAGCTTAGAATAAGTCTGTGTTTTCACTGATTTAAGCTGATATTGCTAACACGCTGTATTACTTACAACTATTCATAGGTTTGAGGAAAGTGCTTATACCTTTGTAAATTTTTAGGAGGAGCTTTTGTGTTACTTATTCTTCTTACCACAATAGTACTCAAATAAAATTAAAAAAACAAAACAAAACCAACTCTATGTCAAAATGAAAGAGGCAGGCTATAAGGCCAGGAGTTTACTTTACTTTTTTTGGCAAGATGACTTTTTTCCTTTAAGCATTAGAACTTGCTGAATGCAAGAGAAAAGCATGAGAATATGAGGGAGGGAGTTGGCAATGTCAGATGTGTGAATCCTGTGGAGTTCTCAGGTCGCCTTTAAGCTTCTGTTTCTGCTTGATCTCCTATTGTCTTGTTACGAGGTGAACTTTATATGTGAATGTTTTATATTACTACAGGAATAGCATAAAATTGTACTTTGTAATAATACTGCCGCTAAGATGTGTTAACGCATGTTGTAGGCATTACTTTTGTGAGAATTATTCAAAAGGCAATTTTTTTTTAAAATGTCAAAGTAGCTAAATCTAAGTGTGATGCCAGAAATCGGGTGAGAAGTACTTCAGCCGCTCAGCTTGTAAAAAACAATCCCTAGTCTTCTAATTAATTTCTCCAGAGTGTGATTTCAACCTTTTGGTTAATTTCTGAAATATAATGAGTCATTCCAGTAATGGCTGGATTTCTGTTCATTGCCTTTCTCTTGTAAATCCCTCTTCCATGTTAGTGTAGAAGGCAGAAGTTTCTTACGCTGTTCTATTCATTTTGCTTCCCTGGTTATGGGAGTTTTCTTTTATGTTGTTTTGTTTTGTTTTTTAAATCGTAAATATTCCTAATGTCATATCCTGGAACAACAGAAGCCTGAAATGTGGAGACAAGTTTTGAGATTTTTCACATAAGCTTTCATAAAAACACTTTCTAATGGGGAGGGCGAAGGGGTGCTTCTACTTATATTTAAGCTATAATGATGAAGGCAAAATCAATACCTGCTTATTTTCAGTGTTTTTGTTGAAAGTTTTGTACAAGATATCATGAAATGTATATATAATTATAACTGTATTATTAACTCCAATATTTCCAATAGGCCTGTTATGCTGCATCTGCTGTTGGATATTTGACTGGCAGGTACATTCCATACTTATTTATAATGATATAATAATAACTGTATTAGACTCAACAGTTAGAAGCTAACAATGCTTTTCTGTTTCGGAGCTGGGTGTTTTTAGTGTGTGCAGATGTAGGGCAGTTAAAACACAACATGGATTTTAAAATAAATGTCAATAATGGTTACCAGTATTTCTGTTGCTACGATTCAGGGCAGGAACAAGGAGGTGCTTACGCTTATATAATATTGTTAATCTTATAACTTTCTTTACTTTTCTCTTTTAATTTCTGAATATTAGTTTAACACCACTGGTATGAGGGGCAAAAATCAGGCCACCATCATTCTGTTGCAGCTTGGTGGACCTTCCATACCTTAATCTCATCATCTGGGTGTATTCAACAAATACCATATCAATACACAGACTGAGCCTGTGCCTTCCAGTCTCCCCTATGCTGCTTTTGACACGAAATACTGTCTTTTCATCTTTTCTACTGCATTTTGTGCTTAGTGTTACTGGGAAGTATTCCATGGCCTGTGTCTTGTGAGGTGTGCTTCTTGGGTATCCCATGGATCCTTTTCTGAATTGAACTTCTGCTTGCTCACAGTGGCAGACCTGATGGTGCAGGTGTTCCTTATTCTGGCTGCAAGCGTGACACCTGTGTTTCTTAAACTGTGTTTTTTAAAACTGTTTTTTTACGGTTTTGTAGTTTTTCTTCCCTGTGAATAATCCCCTGGAAGTAAGCTGATTTTTTTTTCTGATATGTAAAGAGTCTGTAAAGCATTAAAGAATGCACAGTAGTTAAGAACTGTCATTGTCTCATCACCTGGAATAATGAGTGCCTCTTCCTGAATTAATCTATAATAAAATTTATCTTGAATCAGATGCACTTCTTCCTTTGTGAGCTTTCTTCATTGATATCTAGTACTAAAGTGGAGTTGAGAAAACCGCAAACCGAAGCGGCTTACCATACTCCATATAAATGCTAGATGATGGAATAAATGTAATAAAAGAAGTAAGGAGCTGTGCTATGATGAGCCTGCATGTGTTGCAGACCTCTGTGTGGGTGGCACTTAACAACTGTTCACTTGCTTTTTCAATTGGGTTGATAGAGCTAAATGATTTCTGATTCCTATGTCTATCTTTAGTCCTTCATACAAACCCCTTGCTGTTAATGCATTTTCATGACATGAGTAAAACTTTAATATTTTACATTTCAGCAATTTACTAGTTTTTGTTGATGATTTAATCGGTGTCCCCTGTGCTCACTTTCCTTTTCTATCTCCCTTTTTTGTTTGTTTTTCTCTAGACCTGGGGTATGTCTTGTAGTGTCCGGTCCAGGATTTTTACATGCTCTTGGTGGGATGGCAAATGCAACCATAAACTGCTGGTAATTTAACTACATTTTCCCTTTAAAATTCTAATAATAGTTTGCTGTTATTTGTTGCAGATGTTGAGCTTTGCAGTATTTAATATAGTGGGGTTTTTTCTTTCTTACTGGTAATGATAAAGGAATTCTTCATTTATCAACTCTAAAAGTAATTTAGTTTCATTTTTTGTATTCTCATGGATACAATTCTCCTTTTTGTCCTACCCCGTTATGCCTATGTTGGAAAATCTATCAGTATACCTGATTGTATGGATACCGGGGAAAATGAAGTCAATATTCAGCCTGTAATGCTTTATTGATCGTAGAGAGTCTTAAAGGTTTTTTCTAAATTTAAATCCATGTTGCCTTCGAATTACTGTATTTCATATGTGAACAAATTGACAACTGTGTTGTTAAAATCCATATTTGCTCCCCACACAGACATTTAGAGCAGTAATTAAGTATTGAATTAAATGATATACAGAGTGATAGCATTTACTCCCACAAGCCTTCACTGAGACATGGCAGCTTTAGCTGGTCTGCCACTGAAAGTTGGTCAGAAAGCTGTATTTTGGGCAGAAGCTCTGGTAATCCTGTGCGCGTGTGATCTGGAGCATTAGATTAGCAGTGGCTGATGAGGAGGGGAATAATAATGCAATAATGGGAACACTAACAAATCAAGCCTCTGATGCTTTGAAAAAAGACCTCCAGTGTTCAAATTCTTTTTTAAAAAATGAGTTATTGACTAAAGTTTTGCTGTCCTTATGTGATTAAAAATTAAAAGATTAAAAAAAAGATCATATGAAACCTTGCTTTTGAACAGTGGTGGATTTGGTTATAAGAAAGAAGCATTCATGGAACTTGCTTATGGATTTGCAGGAGACATTTCTGTTTTCACACAACCTGAGTTTTGTCTGAGATAAGCTCTGTTTACTTGACTCGGTCTTGCATTAACCTGTACTCTTGGCAAAAGGCAAAGGGGATGACTTACCTGGTTTGGCAGAGTATTTCACAATATAGTAAGATGGCTGTTTTTCACTGACCAAGCCACAGTGTTTGGCCAGTGATTATTTTTGTTGGTCACATCAGTCTTGCCTTTTGCCTGCCATGTGCCAAAAGGAGAGAAGGAAGCATTCAGAAACCCTAAATTTAGCCTGATGAAACTATTTTTCCTTGGCTCCTTCATTAGTAGGCATCTGCATTGAGCATTTGAGAATCCCAAACATGCTTTCACATTTACTTTTGGCTGGCATTACCACTGTAGGTGGTATGCTTTGGAGAGGAAGACTGGAGATTTTTCTGTTAACTCATCAGCTTTCTGGCCTGTTTCACTAGACAGCAGCATGAATGCTTGGGCAGGCACTACAGAGAAGAAATGTTGCAAGAGAAGAGCAGGAGTGGCCCAAGCAAAGGAAAAGAGAGGAAAATACGATACGCGTTGGGCGGTTTGGTTACACCAATCTAATGCAGTCTGCTGCAAAAACATCTCCACACCTTTCTCCTGGCCACGTGTTCCTGCTTCTTGCCCTCTTGACAGCTCTGGCGCTTGTCTGCTTGAGCAGTCACATTCAGTTTGTTATCCTGGCAAAAATCCAAGGCAGCAAAATATAAGTAAAAATGGTCGTGTTAGGTAAGTGATCTAAGTGATCCCCTGCGAGGAAGTGTCCTGAAGAGACCAATTTGCAGGGCAAGGTCAGCCCTCATCGGTATCGCCCAGATGTCATGCGATTCCATGGCGTTACAGCTGGCATTGTTAACATGCTGCAGTGCCTGAGCTTTGGCTCATTTCTCACAGAAGTAAGCTAATAATTGAACTGGCTCTGCTGGTTCTGACTTTGAATAACTCAAGACTAAGTTATAGTCCTTAAAGTTCAGTTTGAGTTGTCCTCCTTGAGCCTGGAGATGCATTCTTCTGATTCTGCTCCATTTCAGTCTTTTCCAAGTAAAATAAACCTCTTCACTATCCACTTGAAAGAAATTCAAGCAGTCTGAAAGCACAGTTTGCTGCCAATTGTGCTTTTAGATTGTATTGCCTGAGTGCAGGTTGGCTAAGGAGAGGAGCCTTTGGTTTATCCTGGAAGCTTGTCACGGTGAGCTCTTGGACCTGTAAATCTAGCCATCTAGATAGCTTAATTAGGCCTTGATAAACTGCATTTCCAAGCATAAAACCTTTTGATATTTCATTTTAAAAAATACCTACAGTGCTGCCGCCTTCTCTTCTGCCTCATTCTGAGCAAAAGTTTTCGAACCTCAGTTTGGCTGGGAGAATAGATTCCAAAGAGGAGTTTGCAGTAGTTTTAAGATTTCAGTGTACAGTGGCACAGTGAAATACCGTGCTCTTTAGCTGAGGTTGCAGTTGACTTTTTTTTTTTCAGTTTACTGAAGTTCTTCTCCTGAAAGTACATAATGCTTGCTATTCTTATTAGTTTAATTTTAATCAATGTTTATTCCTGCCTCACTGTTGTTTTTAACTTAAACTACATCCAGTAATAAGCACAGCTCTTGAAAATGTCTACGGTATTGGGACAGTAATACAGCGTGATGATTTCAATGAGAGAAAAACTTCTTCCTACTTATAATTATGTAAACTTTCAAAGCAGAACTAAATCTTTTCAAGGGGTAGCTGTTGGAGTTGGCTTGTTTAAGAGTGTTCTCTTTGTTATATTTCAGTACTGGGAAGTAGTAGGTATTTTGTTTATTGAAACTTTTAAATAAATTTGAAAAAGATAAGTGAAAGGAACACAGGGTTTGTCACTGTGAAACAGACTGGTTATATGTGGATAGTCATAATCATTTTGCTGAGGGGAGAAAATCAGCAGAAAGAATTATACAGAGTATACACCAAATAGGTTTTTGATAACGATTTTTCATAGAGGTAAGATATAGCCTGAAGTTCTCGTCTCACTGTGTCAGGGGATTAGAACTGAGATTTTTTAATTTGTGGCAGAGAAATGGCCTGATTATGAAGCTTGGATCTAGATACCCTAAAATTGTACGGGTGATTGAATTTAGCATGCATTGAGCACGCTGTAAATGTTTCAGCTTAACACCTTGTATAGATAAATGCAGTCAAAGGAAAGATGGTATCTGAAGAGAAATGGGTTAGGAGAAAAAGCCTAGGAAGCTATTGACCCAATATTTCAATTTAGCTTGGATGAATGAGCAGATTAATAAGCCAGATTTCTCTTAAATCAGCATTTAGCATTTTAAGAAGTTTGTGTTTGACTTATAAACTGAATAAAATGACAGTTTTCATTCACTGTAGGACAATAATTTATTGTATTTTGTGGAAATTATAATAAAAATGTGTTCCTGTGGAATATATAACCAATATTGTAAACTAATGCTACCTTTCTCACATAGCTATGAATCACAGAATGAACTAATTTAAGAACAAGGACAGCTTGTAGGCTTGTTAAATTTTTGTTCGTCTCTTTGAGTTTTGTTTTTTTGGGGTTTTTTGTTTGTTTGTTTGGTGGGATTTTTTTTAGTAAAAACCGAATGCAGGGAGAAAGGGAGAAGTGCTGTCAGATACTCAACTGATTTCTGCTGTGTTCCAAATTGTATATGAAGAAAATCTAAGCTTTCTGGAAAGGTTGTTTCTTAATGTATTTCTTAGTTTAGTGTTTGAGTGCATTACAATACCTCTTATGAACAAAATCTTCATACTTTTTTGATCAGTCAGTACTTCTTAGCTTTTTAGATTAGCTGTTGTCATTCCTCTCAAACCATCTTGTCATCTGTGTTACAAACTTTAACAAAAACTGCTAGTGGTATGGCTTGGTTTTAGAATTTTTATGCTAGATGTGGATCACTTGGTACAGCCAGATTGTCCTAAAACTAGTGGCCCAAAAGGTGCTAGGAAGTCTGCTGGCTGACATGCTGGTATTTAGAATCCACTCTTGTATTGTACTGGTCACTTTCTATTCCTGTTGAGATCTGTGGATGCTGAAGGTGCTCAATATTCCAAGAGCAGTAGGATTTGATCACCAGGAGAGTTTGCAGATCTGATTGCAATTATAAAATACATATGTATGCTTAAGGTTGGGTGTTTTGTTGCTTTTTATATATTTTTCTAGGCCCTTGATTGTTATTGGAGGCTCTTCTGACAGAAATCAGGAAACCATGGGAGCTTTCCAAGAATTCCCACAGGTACACAGACATACAATTTTATTTAACTGAAATCTTTTTGTACAATTGGTGCTGTTTCTTCATTAGTGTAAGACTAACAGTCCCAAACACTAACATTTCCTAACAGATCTTATAATGTGGTTCATTTGCTCCATCTACTGGTTTATGATTGACACTGCATAAATGCAGCAGATTATTTAGAATGTCTTTGTCTACAGTCATGTTAGAATTCATGCTCTACTTTAGGTTCTCAGCTGGTATGAACTGCTTTTGTGTGTCTGTTCTGAGATGGAAGAAAAATAAACTTTCCAAAAAAAGAGGCACCACTTTCTGTAAAAAAATACTTAGGTGCTCAGTGGAATTAACTATGGCTTTGACAGTTTCCACCAGCTGAGGAACTGCATTTTTTGGTGGGAGTTTTCAACTTGTTGCTTTCAATTTGGCTTTTTTTTTTTTCTGTTTTGTTCATGTTGAAATGAGATGGAAATGAAAAAATCGCTTTGATAAATCAATATAATGGTTATACGTGTTTATTCAGGTTGAAGCTGGTAGGCTGTACAACAAACTGTCTGTTCGCCCTAGCAGCCTAGAAGTTATTCCTGCTGTTATTGAAAAGGTATGAAAAAATACTAAATTAGCAACAAAAAATTGAGTAACTGTCTCTTACTGTACAAGCTTTGAGGCTTCAGATGGTATGTAGTGGAAAATGTAAATAGCTATCAAAACTTGAATTTATTGACATAAATCAATCCATGGGAGCTTTCCCTGTGGTCGTTCAGCAATATGAAACAGCATATTCCTTCTCTGCCTGCTGAAGTGTTTTCTTGCTTTTCACACAAAAAGTTTTTTAAAATCCTTTTAAAAAGTGGTTCAAACTGTGATAATCTGTTTTCTAGGCTGTAAGAACCAGCATATATGGTCGTCCGGGTTCCTGCTATATTGACATACCTGGGGATTTTGTGAATCTTCAGGTGAATAAGAGCTCTGTCAAGTGCGTAAAGATTATATTCATTGTTTTTCAAGTCACCAAATAAAAGACATCTTGGTTTTAAGTTACTTTTATATTTTCTCAAACCAGTACAAACAAGATGATGATAAACAAGAGCAAGAGATTAAATAATTTGCCACAAGGCTGAAATGATACTAAAAATCCAGCCTCTGAATGTAACATTGCATCATAACATGTCATATAGATTATAGTTTGTAATGACATATGCAAAAGGAATGAATTAATATGATGGTAGTACAGTGATGTCACTTTGTAAGAACAACACTACCTATAAGATTAAGGAAACATTCCAGAAAACTTCAAAGCCCGTTTTAAAAAATGTATCCTGTTCTGATAAATGCGCTGAGTAGTATGGTGTGCAGCAGGTGCAGTTTTATGCTAAACAATAGGTTTTATCTTTCAACATTTCTTGTTTTGAATTTTTTTAGAGCCTCTTTTGTTTTGCTTGACTTCCAGGTACGTGGAATGCTGCCTGCCACCTCCCATTAGCACGGCTGAAGACTCTGCTGTATCCGAAGCAGCGTCTATCATTGCTCATTCCAAGCAGCCTCTGCTAATCATTGGAAAAGGTACCACACTTTGAACTGTACAAGTTTGGGACAAGAACAAGGACCAAAGTGATTTCTTTACCCCATAAATATTAGTCATCTCTTTCATACTTTATTAAAGCAAATAAACAAAAAAACCCAAACAAACTTATTTGAAATTTGATGTTAAACATCTACTCTGTTCTTAGAATATCTATTCTGTTGTTTTACTTCTGAAATTTGAACCCAAATACCTGTAGTTTGGCATTTTATGTTTTGAGTTCCCCAGAATGAAAAATAACAGGCAGCTTTCTTTCATAATGGGAAATAGTACTCTGTTTGCCACTAACATTATCAGGTTAATTGAAATTCATGCGAATGCAGTGGGTTTGTGTAGTATTAAGCAGTCTCTTTCATTTCATTCAGGTGCTGCTTATTCACATGCTGAAAACAACATCAGAAAGTTGGTGGATCTTTGTGGACTGCCTTTTTTGCCTACACCAATGGCAAAAGGAGTAGTTCCTGATAACCATCCAAATTGTGTAGCTGCAGCGAGATCAACGTAAATATAAAAACAGGTTCTAATCCTAACATCCAAGGAACAACTAGGAATTGTGGTGGTCTACAGATGTCAGGGAAGACAAAATGCATACAACAGGGTATCAGTTCAACAATGCATATAATAAAAATTTTCAACAACATTTTGCACTTCAATTTAGAGCACTGAAGATCTTGTTTGGAAAGAGACAACAGATTTAGGTGGATGGCTTTTGACAGTGCTTAGAATGCTGGCCAGGAATATAATTTATCTGAGAGCTAATATTCTGTAACTGTGAAACCTATGGCAAGTAGATTTGTCCATGTTGTTAGTATGCATTTCATAACATAAAGTGAAACTGGTGAACAGTTCATGTTAAACATTTAACTTAGTCCACTAGACAAACTACTAACTTTTTATTTTACCATAAACAGAAGCTTAAGATGCACACATTGCATTTGAAGTTTTGCTATCTGCTGTCTCTGCATGGTGTTTCCAATACACCATCACTAAATAGCAGTTTATTTAAAAAGAATAAGGTATTTCAAACTACGCTGAAGGACTATGTCTAAAGCAACTTTTAAGAGCTCTTTTTGGCAAAATTAATGAGTGAACTATAAGAACGCTACTAGCTGTGGATATGCATGGAGTCAGCTTGCAAATGGAGCATTTATATACTTGGAGATTAAAATATTGTCCGTTGTTGAGCATCTTAGCCTTACCACTGTTAAGATAAATGGATAATAAAAGAATATACCAAATATTGTCTATCCAGCTGAAAGGTAAAGTAACAGGAGTTAAACTGAGAGATCAACAACAATCTTAATTTTAGCACCCACAGCTGTGAGTCTTTTGCTTTAACCTCAGCATTATTATAGCATCTTGTTGGTCTCATAGTGTAACAAATGCTTTCCCAAACAGAGTGTATTAGGAAAATAGTAATTTCTTCTTGAGTTCCTAAACTCATTAGTGGCTTGATGATTGGCTATGTAAAAGGATACAGGGCTTGGAGGCTAAGCAAGCAGCTTAGAGGTAGGAAGGATTATATGTATATTCTGGGGTTTGCTGTGGTGGTTAAGATTACTTCTAATTTTGAAAACACTATTAATAATAATTCTTCCTTATCTCGTTCTCTTATTTCCCTTTATTAGGGCATTACAGCATGCTGATGTAATCATCTTGCTTGGTGCAAGGTTGAATTGGATTCTGCATTTTGGTCTTCCACCAAGGTTTCGGCAAGATGTAAAGGTTATTCAGGTAAGTAGGAAATTGGTGATCACTTGGAGGAAGTCCTCAGTGTTCTAGCATTGCCTAGAGCAATTATTGTAAATTATTTTGGAGGTGTGCTTCATGTGGCAAATACTGCCCAATGGACAGTACGGTACATATAGTTGTGGGGGTTCTCCAGAAATAGTTCTATCTTCTTTAATTATTTCTTTTACCTCCTTATTTTTTCCTAAAAATGGTTACAGTGTATTTGCAGCTATCAAGGGCTTGGTGCTGCTGTAATGAGAAGGGCAGACACTTGCGTATAGTTGACTAATACAGGATTATACTCATGATACTTGTGTGATCTTTGGAGCACTGGGATTTCCACGATTGAAAGCAAGTTCTCATGACACTGGGAAACCTTTCTTACTGTTTGACTGCTCTCTCAGCTAGATTTTTTTTGAAATAGAATTACTTTCAGATCCAAAGTCAGTCATTATAAGAGCTCAGTCACTCAGAAACGTTAATAGGAAAAGAGAGACTATTTAACTAATTAATGTATTTGGCAATCTGCCAGCTCTTAGAAAGGCAAAAGGTTCAATTGTTTACGCCCTTAAAATCTCCTCCCTTAGAGTCTGTGATCAAAGAGTAGTGGTTAATTCAGTGTGCTGAGTGTGGCCTGCCCTCAGTGATCTGGAATATAATCTTAGTTTCCAAACTTTGTATCTTTTCCAGAGGAATAACATAAATTTTTAAGCTAGAGTTCCTTTTGACTTATGAAATAATACCTCTGTTATGTTTCCTTTATCAAGAGAATATAAAGAAAAATATTTTTTCATCTCACTGAAAGTGACTTTTTTCACTGTCAAGGGTTACTATTAAAATATTAACTCAGTTCATAATCTGTGTGACTTGGTCGTAAATTAGTAATCCATGTAATTTTAGAGGTTATGCACATCACTGATAAAGAAAGGGGGGAAATTTCTTTAATGGTCACAATTTACTTTTCAGTTTCTTCATAGTAGCCAAATTCTTACTGCCAAATAACCTACACAAACTTTTCGCAGTAAGAAAATTACTGCGTTGTGTAGACTGTAAGGGTATACCTAAGCCTAGATTTTTAGTTCTCATATAATCATCACTAAAACCACCACCACCTTCTCCTTAATGTTCTAATAAAGTCCTGTACTGTCTGTAAGAGCCTGAAGGAAGCAAGCAGTAAATTTTAAGGATATATACGTTTATTTAAATGGGTATGTACCACAGGATTTTACTTTGAGTAAAGCATTTCCTGATGTCATTTCAATGAAATGCAGAAGTTGTTATCTGTACAGCCAGAAACAGGTATGATGATATTGTTAGACAGTGTTTCTCACTTGAACTGAAAAACATCCTCTTTAATATCCTTGAGTTAATGGTGGTCTTTCTTTTTGAAATATAGATCGATATTTGTGCAGAAGAGTTGGGAAATAATGTGAGGCCAGCTGCAATTTTATCGGGTGACATAAATGCTGTGACTAAGCAGGTAACGTAATGTCAGGTGTCCTTTTGTTTTGACCTTAATTTTCTCTGATTTATATAAAATAAGGTACGACTTAAAAAAAAAAAAAAAAAAAAAAAAAAACAAAAAAAAAACAAAAAAAAACCAAAACAAAAACCAAACTGTTCAAGGAAAACCATTTTTCAGGCAACATATTCATGCTGTGCATTTAGTCTATTCCTAAATTAAATGTTAAAGATTCTGATTAGTGTTAATGTGATTGTGCTGGGATCTTTCTTGATAACATTATTATTGATGCTCCTGATATATTTTTCTGAATATATTGAAAGAAATCTCTGCAACATTTCAATGTTGTTCCAGCTCTTAGAAGAATTCAGAAAAAGACCATGGAAATATCCTTCTAATTCAGAGTGGTGGAAGAGGCTAAGAGAGAAAATAATGAACAACGAGAAAAGATCAAAGGTAGTGTTATGTTAAAGAAAAGAGGAGGTTTCTTGCCTTAACAGGTACCAATGCATAGTCAGTTTTGTCAACAGTCTATATCCAACTCCTCAATTACTTCTGATAGTCATGTCATTCAGACTTTGAAAATTTATACCATTCTGGTATGGGCTTACTCTTGTCAGGCTTATGAACTGTAACTTAAGTCTTAACTTAGCTGTAAGTTAAGTATTCTAGGTTTTGTATAAATTCAATCTTTGTGGAAGTCATTGAACTTTGGGATTGGGTTCTTAAAGCTAGTAGTAGAAGCCCACAGCCAGAGCTGCTGTATTATGGGCAGTGACTTGTAAGCATTGAGCAAGTGCTGCCAGGTGGAAGCTAGCTTACGTGAAGATACATTCTTAGTTTTCTTCTGAAATTGTGCTGTTTAGCTGTTCAGCAAAGCTGGTAGAAGTATAATCTTATGTTAAAAGCAAAGAGCTATTAAGGCCAAAAGACCACAGATGCTTGGCATATGCCTAACTTTCTGTAACTTGTATTCTGCATGTCCAGATGCATGTTTCTGAGATTGGGATCTAAAATAAAGTAATTCTAACAGATCATTATTTTGAGCTACCTCCCAGCACACAGATGACCGCTCACTTAGGGTTAATAATAGTCAAACTGATGCACAGAAAATTTCACATGCCTCTCAGGTTAAACTGAATTTTAATAGCTTCCTGTTAATGACAGGCCATCCAAGCATTACTGTGCCAAGTGAGCCTCTGATAAATACATTGTGCCCCTGGGACTAGAAACAGAAGGAATGACCTTGATGTAGCACCTGGAAGACCAAATGCTTCAGCCTTACCTAGCAGAGCGTATTTCCATCATGTCTCAGTTCTGCACCTTATTATGAATTCTATGCATAGGAGTTACTAATATCTCTTATTTTTAAGGGATTAGCATTACAGAAATCCCTGCCTATGAACTATTACACGGTCTTTCATCACATCAGAGAACTGATACCCAAGGACTGCATCTTAGTAAGTGAGGGAGCAAACACCATGGACATTGGACGAACTATGCTTCCAAATTACTACCCCCGTCAAAGGTGTGGTATTTTCTTTCTTGTGCTGACTCAACAGGCTAGATCTGTGTAGAAATGTTTGCCTTTAGCTGAGAAGTACGATGATCCAGAACTTTTATAATCCTTTTTAAAGGTTCTAAATAAAAAATAAAAGTTTAGTATGTTGGGAGGGGGGTTAAGGGAAGTTTTCCACTCACATACTCATGTCCTGTCATAGATTTTAACAATGCTCTGTCACTTGTCTGTGTGCTCTGCAACAGAATGGTTATAGTTTCTCTTCTGTGGAAAGTGAGTGAGAAGCATTGTGTTGAATTCCCTGATGATCTAGGTGTTTATTTCTGTGCTCAGAGTCTGTGGTAAATATTGATTTAAAATAAAAGCAGTCATTGGGATTCTTATGTTGAAAAGAATTTATACGAAGAGTTTTTCTTTGAAACACACTTAAAAGTGGGGAAAACTTGAGAAGAATGAACTCATTTTGAAAATTGGATTATGTATTGGGTGCACTTTCATGCAAACCTGCATGCCTAAAATATAGGTACTCAAGTTTGGAAGTGTTGGTATGGCACTAATTATTATGTGTGGTCTAGTTTTAATGAAAGTAGGAATTAAGTGCTGTTTCTTGAATGAGGGGAAAAAGTGAGTTCTGTCTGGTGAGGTAAAACTTCTGATCTGACTGTGAAGCTTGTGCCTTCTTGTGAAAGTAGCACTGAAGTCCTAAATGAGCCTAAATACTTCTTTAACAAAAAATAACCAAGCAAACAAGAAAAACCCTACTTCTAGTAAAGTTGGGGGAAAAGCTTGCAGGTTTTTTTTCCCCCTTATGTAAAATAAGGGCACAGTAATGTTAATGGTTGTCTTTCAGATTGCATTGCACATTTCTGAAAACAGATTTAAAAGTTAACCCTAGAATAATCTAGTTCTTTATGTACTTTTATATCCATTATGTGCTTTTGACTGAAATGATCTAACTTAATTACAGCTTTCAATTTGATTTCAAAAGTTGAACAGAAGACTAGAATTTGAACAGCAGTATTTACCCGATGGCTTTCAGACTTCTAGTTATATTTTCAAGGAATTAAATATAGAAAGATTTCATGTAGTCTGCCTATCTTCTACAGTAATTTAATGTTTTTGAAATATTGTTGCTATGCAAGCTAAAAGCATACAAGAATAGTTCTGAATTGTAGTACAACTAGTATATAAGAGCTCTTAATTTTAATTTGAGTTCCAGTATGTTTATATCACTTAAAACATTTTCAGTCTTATCAAATGTTTGACTGAATATAATAATCTATACATCTGGTATCACTTTATACCAATTGTTTATGAAACTGTGTTTGAATAGTATATGGCAAATTATTAAAAGGAAAGATAAGTCACCACGGACTAACTTAAAAGTTAGAGTAGAAATAAAAGGGTAGTAATTCTGGATTCTCCCTTTTAGGCTCGATGCAGGTACTTTTGGAACAATGGGAGTCGGACTGGGTTTTGCTATAGCAGCTGCAGTGGTGGCTAAAGACCAAACACCCGAAAAGCGAGTCGTCTGCATAGAGGGAGATAGTGCTTTCGGTTTTTCTGGGATGGAAGTGGAGACTATTTGCAGGTAACTGGTTTTTGCTCAAGATCCTCTTCATATATTTCCAGGACCAATTTAACAAGAGGGCCAAGGATGCTGCTGTTAGATGGAATACTCTTAAAAGCACATGAACACAAGCCAAAAAATACACATGGTCATTTTTATGCTGTTGTGACATAATGTGTTACCAGTGATGAGTAGGTCATGTTTCAGGTGGAAGTGATTTATTTTTATTTTTAATTTATTGTCCTGTTAAGGAAAAGTATCACTTTTCATACCTTACAGAAATGTGCTAGTATTTTGGAATTCTTCCTAATGCATCTCTTTGTAGGCACAACTTGCCAATCGTGATTATTGTGGTAAACAACAATGGGATTTACACTGGTTTGGATGCAGATACCTGGAAGGAGATGTTAAAGTTTGGAGATCCTGCTACATGGTGAGTACCTTCAAAGTCCTGTTAATTTGGGAAGAAGTGACCAAAATGGTCATTCTCGTGACTTTTAATGCTTTGTGATCCAGACTGAAATTTTATGTAAAGTGAACTTAGTCCTAGGCTAAATTCATATAAGTAGGAAGCAGTTACCAAAAGCAAGCAATCAACCTAATTCCAGACTATTGTTTATACAACAGTGCAGCAGAGGGATGACTCTATATTCATTGTCCTAGGTTCCTGCAGCAGTTCCTGCCACACAGTACAGAGCTCATAGTGGGGTAACCTCCAAAATTATGATAATCTCTAAAATTTCCTGTGTTCTGAGTTTACACTGAACTTCTGCTTCTGGAACTGAGATCTCTGTACCCAGAGAACTAGGCTAAATTTTTGCTCAGGAATGTCTCTAGAATATGAAAATGCGTATTCTACCTTATAAACATAGCTAAAGTGGTGTAGGAAACACAGCTCTTCCAGCCCAAAAGTAATCATCAGGCCGGCACAGTAATCAGCTTACACTTCAAAATAAGTGCTGAAGTAATTAAATTGGTTGGTCTGGCAGTTCTTCCCTGCCATTAATCAAAGGTTTTCCATTTCGTTACAGTGTGCCTCCTGTTTCTCTCCTGCCAAATTCACACTATGAGGAAATTATGTCTGCCTTTGGAGGTAAAGGATACTTTGTTAAGACACCAGAAGAATTGCAGAATGCTCTGAAAGCAAGCATGACTGACAAGCAAACACCTTCTCTTATAAATGTAATGATTGATCCACAGTCTGAGAGAAAGAAACAGGTATGTATGTGTTTTCCTTTCTTTTTCTGCAAGCTTCGTGTGGGCTATCCTCTGAAATCCTCAGGAAGTATCACTGAAACTGGGGAGAAGGCAGAGATAGTTCCAAGGGAGAAAGATTGTCATTAGATTTGGGAGATAAGAGAATGGGTGCTTTTACACTGTGCCATCTGCTTTCCTTGGGGTTTGGTTTGTTGTTTTGTTTTTTGGGTTTTTTTGCTGGCCTATTATTAATGCATAGTGTCTTCAATGAATGTTTTCAGAATTTATGGTTATTCCTTTCCATTCCTGACAAAAAGAGATAAAACGTTTTTGAGCAGTCTTTATTTCCTGTGGCTTTCATCTAGTAGTTAATACATATTTGCATCCTGTTCCTCTTACTGTTTGTCCATTCTGATATGTTTTTTATTCTGTTGGGTTTTTTTCTTCCAGGAATTTCCCTGGCTGACTCGTTCTAACTTGTAGTAGAAGATGAAGATAATGGCAGTGCATTAAGCAAAACTAAATTGGTTTCCAGAAGCGGAACTGGTACAACTCTCTTTTACCTGAGCGCTGGAATAAAGTGGGATTTCAGAACTGCTATTAGAGGAATCTTTAAACGCTGAAATTAAGTAATCGTAACATGAACAAGACACATGAATGTATACTAGGCCTTCTAGCAAATTGTACAGAAACACTGATGGTAAAATGACATGCTTTTTTGTTTTACTCACAGTCATACCCATCAAGATATGTGAATTAAAATCTTGAATGTTCTGGATGAAGGGAGTAACCTTGAGGGTTTTATACTGACAGAAACACAGATAGGTGTCTTCGACAGTCTGTAGTTACAGTAACATAATTTTTAACCAACCACCAGCATGCTCCTTGTTGGAGACTTTGTTTTATAAGGACAAAACAAAGCATCTTGCTGTGGGAAAGTGCCGATTGGCCTCATTACACATTGAAGCCCATTGGGTTGATAATCACTTCATAATTTTACAGATTGCTCTTTCGGCTTCTAGTGCAGGTAGAAGTAGTGTATTAAAAATTCAGACTTTACTCTAAGGCTGAGTTTCTCTTGCATTTCATTTTGTTAACTGGGACTTATGGTACTTGCAGGAAAAAAAAAAACCAAAAACAACAACTTAGATTTTTGTTGAAGCTTTGCTCTTTGTAAAGGCACTAGCATCCCTGTAAGATGAAAACAGGACTGGATTTATCAGTGAGATTTCCAGGATTAATAAATCATAAATCTTCTTAATCTGAAGCGTTAAAAAAAAAAAAAAACAGCAACAAAAGAAAAAAAAAAGACCAAAACCTCAACAAAGCAAACAGAAAAGTGTTATGCTGGAGCTTATCCTTCAGTTTTGCTGGCATCGCAGAGCGGCCACCAGCATTTGTGCCGTGGCTGGCTAATTGTGCAACAAAGGTTCTTCATGTAACGTACTTACCAGATAGAAACTCAGTGCCCAATTCACACCGACTGTGATGCAGAGCTCACATTTAAAGCAGGTAATTGGCCTACCTGAGGTTCTGTCTGCTGTGTTTTCAGCTGTTGCTGCATCTGACAGTCTGACTTCGAGCTCAGACTTTAAAAGTGAAGTAATTCTTTATGCTTCTGTCATGGCCTACAGCAAATGCTATGCAGTCCTATTTACGTCTGTTCTTATGTGCACTGGGAGGTTTTGTTGTTACATACATAAAAGGGAAAATTCTGACTCTGATTTAGATTTTGCTTGCTTTATTGTCTATTATTCCATTGACATTAAGTTAGTTAACTAGTGGAAGGAACTTAAATGACCCAAGGAAGAGGAGGAGTGGGCTGGCAGGGAATTCTGGCCCACGGTTAGGTTTGTTGCAAACACCTTGACTTAATAGTTCTTTGGTCCGTGTCTGGCAGGAGGCTGTGGGTCCCTGTTAGGCAGAGGAATCTCTCTGCACCCTCATGCAGAAAGATGGTATTTGACATGAGCAAGAGTAGTGCAGTCTGACTAGAGGTACCACTGTTTGCTGTGTGTTTAGGAGTAGCCACATGGCACTATGAGTCATGTCATAATACATGAGTCATTGAGTCTCATATTGAGTCAAGACATAATACATCCTTAGGAGGGCTAAGAAGTGCAAAAAGATAAAATCTATAGCGTGGATAGAACTCACGAACGAGTTCAAGACTGCTGTGAAGTTGCTATGTTCTCTGGGGTACTCTGCAAGGAATGTGGAACACATTGGATCTTTTAACTCGTATTGTTTCATTCTTTTTAACTCTCAAAAATTGATTTTAATATGTTGCAGTGATTTAATACAATCCATTATGATAATGTAAAATATCTGTAAGAGTTAATGCTGGGACTTACCACAGGGGAGACTGTTTTCATTGGGTAAGCAAATGCAGAAATTCTTGGTTTATATTCATAAAGTAATAAAAAGTGCTTTCATATTGTTTCTCCTTCAGTTGAGAGTATTTGAATTATGTCATCATTTTATGTCAGCTGTTGGAAATCAGCTTATGTTGGATTTTTAGAAAAGTTGCTGAATAACCACAATAACATGCACAATTCATTTTAATGAGTCAAGATGCCTGGAAAATGGAAAGCAAGGAATTTGAAACTGTGGGAAGGCGATAACATAATTGATAACATCAGTTTGGATTTCACTAAGCTTTTAAAAGGCTCAAAAAAGAATTAACACTGCATTTCCTATAGCTCTTGCATAGACTAATACTGTGATACAACAGAAATTCTTAGATTGTAATTATTAGGTTTTTTGAGATGACAGAGTGCAAAATTTCCAGGTGGAACCAAGGAGAGTTAAATCTGTTTATATAGCTTACCTGCTTGTTACCATCTTTTACACCATAGAGTTGCATGGAAGAGGAGTGTTAGGCAGATGAAACTATATGAACAAAACCAGTTTCAGAGATGAGACAGGAACAAGATATTGTGTGGTGATATTCACATCTTGTGGTGACTGTAAAGATGAGGGTGAAGACAGATTCCAGAGTGTCACAAAGACGGAAGGAGGGCGCTCGGTTGGATGGTGAGAGCGGCGCCATCTTGGAAGATGGGTGGAAGGGGCAGCAAACGGCATGGCCGGCTGCCGGCCTCCTCGCCAGGGCGGGCTCCTGGGCCTAACACCACATCAGCCCTGCTGCATCACCACCCCGTGGGTGGGCTCGGGGCCAGGGATCTCCCCGGGCCGGCTTTACCGACCCCCGCGGGCGCCCCCCGGCCGCCTGAGGGGAAGCAACGCCGGCCCTGCCCGCCGCCCCTCAGCGACACCCGGGTGGGGGCTTCCACCCGCCCCTGACAGGCGGCGGGGGGCGGGGGAGGCCGG
>JAHREE010000259.1:6010470-6075022 GCA_033628505.1 Tringa tobata | reverse complement strand
GGGGGTGGGGGGGTGCCGGCGGGGTCGCCTGCCCGCGGCTGTGGGGATGTCCCTGGTGGTCCCTGGGGACATGTCGTGGCCTGGGGAGGGGTGGCTGTGTGTGGGCCCTGGGAGGTGCCGGCCTTCCTGCAAGCCATCCCTCCGGGAAGGGCTGAGGAGCTCGGGTGAGGGTATGGCGTGAGGCGGCGGTGGGCAGGTGCCGGGGAGGACACAGGTGAGGTGAGGTGAGGTGGAAGAAGAGGGGTAGAAGAAGGGTGGTTTCTGGTGAGGTGAGGCCATGACGGCAAACTGATAGAGCACAGCCAGGAGCCGGCTCCTCCATGAGGACACTCAGGTCGGTGAGTAGACCCAGCCGATAGAAACAGCCATAGGGTCAGTAGGTTGTATCTTACCATTTGGATATTGCGTCAAGGTCCACTAACGGATAGGCTTCTGCATCATCTTCCTTTTATCATTTTCTCTGAGCGTTTAAATACTTGCCTGTGCAAGAAAAGGTGCTTTTAGGGGCTTGACAGCTCTCAGAACCTGACCCACAGAATCATTCCTACATCCCATTTCCATGGCAGGAGGCATAAAGCTGGGGTGAACTCAAGTGTGTTCCTCTTGGTTTCCCAGGGGAGACAAAGTATTTTTGAAAATTCTATCAATATGGAAAAGTAAACACTGGCAAGAAGAGTTTTGGTTTAAACCCTGTTCAATGCAACATGCCCAGTTTCTAATTCCTTTCTTCAAAAGTTTAATTACAGAGCATTTGGGCTAGTAATTGCTAAAAACCAATCCCTATCAGAAGGTCTTTTGCCTTAACGTCTTGTCCTGTGTGAAGGGGTAGTATAATTTGTACAGTATTTGTTTTAGTTCTCAATTTCCTTCAGCTAGAATGTGATTTATTTTCTTTTAAACTCTAAAATGGGATGCTGAGACTTCCGTTCAGCACCGTAATCATTCATGGAGCGTTGTTTTATTTAGAAGCTAAGGCTAGCAGGTGGTGATAAATGATGTATAGCTAATGTGCTGCATATTGGGGATGAATAACTCTGCAGTTTGCATTGTTCCAAACAACTGTTGGATCCTAGACATTTTTTTGGTTTAGAGAAGGTATGAACGATGGTCAGAGAAGCAGATCCATTTTTTAACTAGTCTGGTATTGTTCAGGGAACCACTGGATGCTTGCTTTGATAAGGTCATCAATGCAGAAAAAATCTGGACAAATGAAGTTTCATCTCTTGTTCTGTCAAGAAAGCTCACTGAAAACAAAACTCTTACCAAAAACACAGAAATGAAGGGTGGGACGTGTCTATCTGTCCAACTGCAAGGGGGCAGGGAGTGTTTATCAGTTTTGCACTGTGCTTTTTACTCAAAGTGTTATGGTGTTGAAATAGTGGGGTAAAAAGAGTATTTGTGATACTTGTAGCCGTTTCTGGCTATTGAGGTGGTTCAGAGGGGAAGGAGAAAAATTTGTCATTAACAAAAGTTGAAGTGAATTTCATTACAGTTGGAGGCAGTTTGGAAAAAGTTATACTTGCTCTTGTGGGTGATTTTCAAACTTCTTTGAATTTGTGGTTAGAAGCTAAGTGGATCTAATTATATACACAGATGGTGTGTTCAGTCTAGGTTTTGGAATTACCCTAGCCTGTGGGATTGCAAAACATGGATATAACAGAGTGAAAAAGTTGGGCAAAACTTTTTGTGGGACTGCTCCTCTCTAGTTGGGTGGGTTGCTTAGAAAGAGTCTAAAATATAAGGAAAAAAAAAAAAAAGAAAATACAGTGCTTATTCTTAAAAGTCTGTGAGGAGTTGCAGGTGTTTTGGCAAAGGGTAAAAGAAGCGTAAGGAAAAGAAATACAGTTTGGAGGCGGTGGATTTCAGAAGAATATTTAATTCTTTCACACAGCCCCTGCCTATATATTGAAATCCCTGCTTTATGAAAAAAAAGGTCTGTGCCTGATGGAGAGTCTTTCTTCAGCTCTCTCCTATAAACACCTGTGCTTCCTGCTTGTGACACGTTTGTGCAAGTGGTATCGAATTTAAGTGTTGCTGCTTTCCTACTCTGTGTATGTAACTTCACAGTGACATTCAGACACCACTGCCATTCTGGTATTTTTTTAGCATAAATAAGTAAAGTAAACTTTATAAAACTATGTGAAGTAACACAGAAATATAGTTTTTCTAAAATTGAGAGCTCTTGCATGGACTTTCCTATGAACTGAAAGCATCTGGTAGAACAGTTTCGCAGAGCTGAGTGCTGAATGGTCCTTTCATGGGTGTCTGTGTCCTTTATTGGCGTGCAAATACTCATTCTGCAGATACTAATGTGAAAAATCCTCCAATCTTCAGCTGGATTGCTTGAGGGTGCAGTAAGTGTCCGAGGGCAGAATCAGTGTGGTGTTAATTCTCTGCTCCTCTTTTCCTTTTCCTCCTCTGCTTCAGGCTTCTCAGCCAGCCAAAGGGTAAAGCAATGGGACGTAGAGAACTCGTCTCACACCTGCAGTTAATTCAGACGAGACTCTCTGGAACACATGGGTTTCTAAAATCTATGTGCCAATAAACAAATGTCTTCTCAGACAGCAGGGCTGATTCAGGAATGATTTATGAGTAGCAAGGAGAGCTGCGTGATAAGTAATTTATTTTCAATCTGACTGGATTTACCCAGAATTTTGCCCAATGAAGATTTTTATTTGTGCCTTATCCAACTCGTCCAAGCTGCCAGCAATGAGAAAGTTGCAGAATCTGTGATGATCATAGATGCTCTTCTCCCAACAGATAATTACAGTTATGACAAAAGTTACATTTAGCTCAGGTGATTTCTAAACAAACACTGTACATTTCAGAAAGGTCTCTGAGAGGCCACCTGAGGCAAATGAAAATAGAGGGTGGAGGAAAAGGAAGTGCTGACTTATTTCTGGAGACATTTTAGAGAATAGGCAAGATTAAATGAGCACATAGTTTTTCTGGAGAGATATGTAGGAATCCAGTGAAGAGTTAAACCTGGTATTACATCTTAAGAATCAGAAGGTGCCGCTGAAGCTGCAGCAATTTCTAGTAAATCATTTCTTTTTATCACCTCTTTTCTCACCTGTCATTTCTTGGCTTCAATTATCAAAAGCTGCTTTGGCAGTCCAGCTGTGTTCCTTTGTTCCTTTTCAATGGGGCTCTCTCTTCTGTCTAGGGTCCAAAAGCTGCCTTATTTTAAAAGCTTTTAAACGCTCAAAACTGGTGGAGTGTCCTCTGTGCAGGGAAATGGTTTCACCTGATGGGTGGTGTGGGATGGCAGAGCAAATATATCTTAGGAAATGTGAAGACAAACAGAGCACTCAGAGACTAAAATAATGCAGATTTCTTAGATGCTTCAGTAGTAATTTTGGTGAGCTTCACCTGTATTTATCCAAGATATGTTTTTATGTCTGTCTTACAGCCACGTGTTATCCAAAATGCAAAAATGGTGGGGAATGCCTCAGACCTGGAAAATGCAGATGTCCACCTGGCTATGGGGGTAGATACTGCCATAAAGGTGAGTAAAACCCAAGCAAGTGATAGCTTGGAAGGACAAGAAGTTTGAAAACATACAAAATTAATTTAGTCCTCAAGTCCAGGGCTAATGGACTTTGAAATAATGACCTTAATTCCTTAAACTTCTGACCTTACTGTCAAAAAGTACATGGCCTAGAGGATCTGCATCCTTGCAGGAGAAGGGGCTGGAGTGTATGTACTGGAATGCGTTGTGAGAGAATTTTGTCCCTTGGAAAACGTCTTCTTCATGTGTTATGTAAATATTCTGTTTAGGTCTATAACAGATTCTTTTTAAATTGTTCAATGAGGTGACTTGTACAGATACATGTTTCTGCATTAGGTGCTTGAAACTTTTGTGTAGCATCTGCAAGATGGCACTATTGAGGGCCATCTCAATATGGCAATGTGTTGTCAATAGGTAATGGGAGATGACAGAGATGAGGAATAGGAAAGACCAATTTTTATGGTTTTGTGAAGCCTATTGAATATATGCATGGATTGGAAAAGGCAATCCAAGAAAACCTTGTTATGAACTGATTAGACTACTGATGGTAACTTGAGTTCTGGGATAAAAGGGGAAGCAAATTTGAAATAGCTTGAGGAGAAAATGGTAGGCAAGGTATCCCCAGAGAGTGAAGGAAAAGAAAGCGTTGTTTTACTTTCAGAAGAGGAGCCTCAAACTGGCTCTTAAAAATTTCTGGAAGTTCTTTTTGAAGCTTCAGAGCTTTTATGTGTAGAACAATGCTGGAATGAGGAGGCTGACTTAGTTGGTTTTTGGGAAGGCACCGCTTGACTATGGGCATGGGGTTCATTTGTCAAAGTAACATCCCCTTCTCTTCTTCCTCTTGTAATGTGCAGGTGCTGTCAGGTAAGGGGATCTGTGAATCCGTGCCCACAACTACTGATTGTTGAGTATGGATGGATAAGAGAGTGCATGTTAGTAGTTACTGTGGTGTAGCTGATGAGCAGCTGGGGAGGGGAGGAGCTGTGCCATAGCCATAATCGTGTTTGTTTGTTGGTACTCTCAGGCTTAAATGCTCGACAAGCTTTTAAGCACATGCTTAATTTTAACTGCATTTTGAGCTGGCGTTTGCAGACGCAGTTCTGTCGTACACACTCGCTCCTTATGGAGCTGTGCCTTGCTCTCAATAGTTGCAATTTTAGTCTTTGCAGATGTGATAAAACAAGCGGTTGATGATAGACCAGCTGTTTAAAGATAATTAGTTGGAGTCCTGTGCTGCATCTGAAATGCACTGTGTATGCTGTTCTTCTGCAGTAAGCTGTGAGGGAGGCTGTCAAAACGGGGGGGAATGCATCTCTGTCAATGGAGTTGTGAAATGCCTTTGTGCTTCTGGCTGGACAGGATCAAGATGCCAAGAAGGTGGGTATTTAAACTCCTGTGCTTTTTTTTTTTTTTGTACCACAGCTGACCTAATTGCTAACAGTCCTTAAGGCCTGTAAAAAGGTCCTAATGAGAGGGCACTGGAAATAAAAATAACTTGCTAGGTTCATCGTAGGAGTAGTCTCAGTTTTTTATCACTGCATTCTCGAGAAGAGAATTTTTACTCATTTGGTCTGTACAAAAAGCAATATACAACCACAAACCAAATTAAACCCTGTCTTTCTCCTAGGAGAAAAGTTTGAAGGAACCGTTCTCTCAGTTAAAATGCCTGTATTACTTTACTATTAAATAAAGATAATAAGGTGACATTGTCATGACATAGGTCATTCACAGTACCTTGTGTGTTTACATAATGAAAATTTTTATAGTGATTAAAAATATAGTTGCAGTAACAAAAACACTTTAAAAGGATTAAGAGGCTAACTATGGAAACGTCATTGCATTGCTATAGAAATGAAGGACCTGCATTATTGCTGCATACTCAGATAAAACAGTGTCAATTTTGCATTAAGGTGTACATCTATTAACATTTAAACCAAAATCCTTAACACAGCATGTATGTATTTTTTTTCCATTTCCATAGTCCTGGAAATGCCTTTAGACTTACACCAGTTGAGTATCTGGCCTGGAAGAAAATGTATTTTGCCATTTTGATTTGTATCATCCTGAATCCTTCATTCTGTCAGAATTCTTTTAGATCAGTTTTATAAATCCTGCTGACTTACCCTTTCTTTTCTTCTAGCAATTTGTCCTCAAGGTTGTCGGAATAATGGAGCTTGTGTGGCTCCTGGGATTTGTAGCTGTCCGGCTGGATGGGTCGGCGGAGCATGTCACTTAGGTAAATGACTTCTGACAGTTTTCGTTTATCCTTTTCCCTACTTGTTTGATTTACCAACACAGTGTTCAAATCTTCAGTGCCTAACAAAGCTGGTAGGAAGGTATCTTAGAATAGTAAATGAGAGCTGCTTCTGCATGCTGGGGATCTTACAAGGGTGCATAAGGAATAGAGAGCTCTTTCATTTGGTCAGAAAGACAGAACTTTTCCACCTTAAGGAAATTCAGCCACTTGCATTTTCCCAGATTTTGATTCACGAAAGCAGGTGATGATTATAAAAACTTGAACCTACCCTTCCCTGGCAGGGCCTTGTGCGCTCGTAACAGCACCATCCTCATGCTGAAGGCAGGAGTCCTGAGGCTGTCAAAAGGAAAGGTTTCTTGTTTGCTGTCTGGGAAACTGAGAGAAAGCTCCTCTAAACGTTGCTTTTGAATTCAGTATTGTAGTTGCAAGGTCTGTGGATTAATTCCTCTGCATTTGAATTTTTTTTGTGGCTGTGGGAATCTAAATCAGCCAGCATTAGTTCTTCTGCAATATATATAATCAAACAAACATTTATAAATAATACTTTAACGTTCCCATTTGAGCAGCAAAATGCTTATTCTTTGTATTCATCGCTGTATCGAGGTAGAGGGTGATATTAAAAGGTAAGTCTGGGAGATGCAAAGAACTTACACAATGTATAGCTCCATTCCCTGCACCAGCAAGAAGTAGTAGAAGAGTTCAAGTTCTTAATGTCAGAATAATCACTGTTCCTGAACTAACTGGATCTGCATCCAGTTTGACTTGTGTTGGTACAGAAGAATTTGCTTATAAGCAAATTCCAGCCCCTGGCTCGTTACCCGAACTGGTGTGTAGCCGGGGGACAACTAAAGCTGTGCCCCCTCAGTCCTCTGCTGCCCTTCTTCGGGGGGAACAGAAGGGCAGCGTGTCAGCAACAGCCAGTATTTGGCAACTGTTTCCTTGTGGATGCGGATCCAAGAACCGGCTTGAATAAATTTCAGTAGGAATTGTTATTGTTCCCTCACTTTCGGGGCGGCATCCATCTCAAAAATAGCCCGTGCCTTAAAGAACAATAGAAATGATGGTGTTTTAAAAGGGGGATGGAGCATGAGTAAGACTAGACACGCTGTGGCTGTTTTGCAGTGAAGGCCGCCATGCCATAAATTGAGAGGCATTGCTTTTCACTTCTTCCATTATGCTTTTATTTATACTGTCCCGGTGCGATCGCGGGGGAACAATTCCGCTGGCACGGCGAGACAAAGAAGAAAGATGAGGCTGTGTTGTGCTGGAGAGGTACCCTGTGTCTGGTCTCTCGTTTCAGCTGTGTGTAAACTCCCTTGTCAACACGGAGGGAAATGCATTGCTCCCAACGTGTGCAGGTGTCGGCTGCCGTACTCGGGTCTGCAGTGTACAAAGAAAAGGAAGGAATGAGGAAAATTCAGTAAAATTCAGCTGCATTTTCTTCGTGGAGCTCTTCGAGCAGAGATGGAGTCTGCAGCGGTGGGGGACCTTAAAAGAACACTTGGTAACTAATTAATTTCAGATAGGGTTTTTTTTTTTCTTCAGTATATTAAGTAAAGGCTTTTCTGTATGAAGGAAAAGTACAGCTGATTGTAACACAGCTGTTACAAGTGTCCAAGTGTGTGTAGCGTATGGCACGTGGTTTCTTCTGTCCTCATTTTTCTTCTAAGCAGAAGTATCATGTCTTGGTTGATACAGCTGACCTTGAAATAAATTTGCTCTTCAAATAAAGTACTTCAGAATAGGTCTGTTCTCTTCTTTTTGATTCCCCCTCCCCCCCCTTGACTAGAATTATTGAATTATATTAACGATGTGATTTTAAAAAAACAAAACATCCTTAATTCAGATCACCAGAAGTGGATGTTACATGAAGACTAATTTTCCTTCAATGAGATTACACAGAGATTACAAGAGGAAACTTGCAGACTTTGCATCTTTCTGGAACAGCAGCAGAGTGCAAAGCATTATATTAAAATTGTGGTTATCGCTTTATGTGTGCTTCCTGCCCCTCCCCCCCAATCAGACTTGGATCTTGATCAGTTAAGTGGTATTAAAGAACCAAACCAGAGTACTTGTTCAGACAGTTCCATGCTGATACTCTAAAAGAGTCCTTATCTTGTCTATTTCTACCATGGTGTTATCTGATCATCTCTCAACTTCCACTTCTTTGTTTCCCTTATCCCAGTGAGATGGGGAAATGGGTTTTATCTCCCTTCTGAAGATGTAGACATCGATGATTCATTCCTGTTCCAGGTTGTGTTGTTACAGGAGCAGTGCAATGGGAGGCTACAGCCCGGCAGCGAGGAACAGCTGTGTCCATCACAAATCCCCAGTGTGGAGGACGCTGAGCCTCATCTTCTGGACATGTTCCAGTTGGGCCTCGTTTATCTTTTGCAGCCTTTTGAACAGGCTGCAGATGGGACCGAGACTCCTGCGTTCGTCATCCCGTGTCTCATCTGTGCTGTTTCTTGAAGGCTACGGTTGGGGAAGGTTTGGAAGGGTTTGGAAGGCCAAAACACGCAGGTTGAAGCGGTCAACTCTCTGAATAGTGCCCAAATCAATTTATTTTTTTGAGATAGATTGATTTTCATTGTCTTCTAGGTGACATTGGAATTTTTGGCGAAAGAATTTTAACTATGCATTAGTGTAATCCATTTGCCTATGCATGATTTTAAGTCATTTGATGGAATAATGTTGTATCTGCATACGAGCTCTCTTACCAGAACGTGTAGTTTCCACAGGTGGAGTGATTGATACGACCGTGTTTGTCCAGGGATTACAAGCCACTGGGCATTGACCGGAAGCAAAGGAAACGGGGTCTTCTTGGTTACCCACCTTCTCTAAATGAGAAGACCCAAGCATACGGAGGGCAAATGAAAGACAATGGTTTAGTTCCTGAGAGTCCTCTCTTCCTGTGAGGAGCTATTAATTGGTGTGTTGTGTAGTTGAGAAGCTTCCTCTGCCCTTGCTTTGGAGGCTGTTGCGTTTGGTTCAGATGGAACCTGCTACGGACACATGTTGTGCAGGTTTTGTTGCCGGGGGCAGGGCACAGAATAAGAGGAGAGTATGGGTTTTGTGCTGGCTTTGCTGTGATTGATTGACTGGATGTTTTTGATGCTCCGAGGGCTGGAGCACCTCTGCTGTGAGGACAGGCTGAGAGAGTTGGGGTTGTTCAGCCTGGAGAAGAGAAGGCTTCAGGGAGACCTTAGAGCCCCTTCCTAAAGGGGCTTCAGGAGAGATGGGGAGGGACTCTTGATCAGGGAGGGGAACCATAGGACAAGGGGAATGGCTTTAAACTGAAAGAGGGGAGATTTAGACTAGATACTAGGAAGAAGTTCTTTGCTGTGAGGGTGCTGAGAGCCTGGCCCAGGTTGCCCAGAGAAGCTGTGGCTGCCCCATCCCTGGAGGGGTTCAAGGCCAGGCTGGATGGGGCTTGGAGCAACCTGGTCTGGTGGGAGGTGTCCCTGCCCAGGGCAGGGGGTTGGAGCTTGATCATCTTTAAGGTCCCTTCCAACCCAAACCATTCTATGATTCTATGATTTCAGACACACTGGTGAAAAATATGGTTTGATCAACAGGTCTGGAGAAGGCTTTATGATGATGAAATTCTGTGTCACGGTTCACTACAATAATGGCGCCGTAATTTAGAAATTCAGGAGTTAATTTGGGTGCCTCAGATGACATCCTGCTTGCAGGGATGTGAATAGAAAAAAATTAATTGCCTCAGACCCAAGATTTCAGAGTAAATGAGCAGAAATATGTAAATGCAGAGAGGCAGAATCTCTCAGTATTGTTCCTGAAAGGAGTGACTTCTACTAATAAAGCCAAAAGTGACAATCATGGCGATGATAAGCCAAAAGAGATAGATATTGGCATCATTAGGAGCACGGGAGCAGGAGCAGGCAGTGAGTGAGACCTGTAATTGGTGCTTCTGAGCAGGGCACAACAAATGCCCATTTCAATAGTTGCCTGTTTTGAAAGGATTGGAGAAAAGTCAGCAGGAATTGGATGTGGCGCGCGGAAGGTGATGGCGTATTTTAGAAATACTGCTTGGGTGTAGCACCATCTACTGGCTACAGGGCTTTGCGTTGGGGTTTTTTGGTTTTGTTCCTGTTTTTAAGCAAAAGCATTTAAATCTCTGCGATGTTTCAAGGGCGTTTAAAAGTTAATTTGCTGGGATTTATTTTAAAGTAGAACAGTCTCAGAATGGATGGGTGGAGCTGACGGGTAGGAAAAACGATACAAAACAGGTTCCCTCCCTTATTTACTAGAGCTAACTGTGACACCTGAGACACATGCTCTGATTTTTACTAAAAACAAGTGGAAAAGGTGTAGGGGTGGTGCACGGGTGGCATTTTTGGATATTCTGTCTGTTTAGAATGTGCGTAAAAAGGTGAGAAGTGTTTCTTCTTTTTGATTTACTGACAGGCACGTTTTACCATTTGTATTTTCTCTGCTGCAAGTGGTTGTAGCAAGAATGGAATCACTTGGTTTATCTGTAAAAATCACAGAATGCTATGGGGTTGGAAGGGACCTCTGGAGATCACCCAGTCTAACCCCCTGCCAGAGCAGGTCCACCCAGAGCAGGCTGCAGAGGAACATGTTCAGGTGGGGTTTGAATGTCTCCAGAGGAGACTCCACCACCTCCCTGGGCAGCCTCTTCCAGGGCTCTGCCACCCTCACAGGAATGAAGTTCCTCCTCATGTTTAGGTGGAACTTCCCATGTTCCAGTTTGTGCCTGTTCCCACTTGTCCTGTCCCTGGGCACCACTGAAAAAAGCCTGGCCCCATCCTCCTGACACCCACCCTTGAAGTATTTATAGGCGTTGATCAGATCCCCCCTCAGCCTTCTCTTCTCCAGACTAAATAGACCCAAGTCCCTCAGCCTCTCCTCACCAGAGAGATGTTCTAGGCCCCTAAAATACCTTTTTTTGTCTGAACTGAGCTGTGGGTTGAAGGCAAGTGAAATGACCCACCACTGCCGTGTGGTACCTTTATACAAGAGAAACAGCATAAACATCCTCAGTCATTAAGAACACTTTCTAACCTCTGTGTTTGCTTTTGTGCATGTACCCGGGCGTTGCGCTTCATTGAGAATTTAAACTTTGGATTTTCCCATTTGAGCAAGTAACGGAGGGAATAAAGCCAATTTGTCAAGTAGCTTAAGGTTTGTGCTGATTTACTTTAGGGTTTGCGCTGATTCTTATTCACGGGGTTACTTTTGGTAAGATGGAAATGTCAACTCACTTTCTATTCGCAGCTATGATTATATATAATTTTATATATATTATTTATATAAAATTTTATATATTTTTATATACATATACATATAGACCAGGCTGGATGAGGCTTTGAGCAACCTGATCTGGTGGGAGGTGTCCCTGCCCGTGGCAGGGGGTTGGAACTGGATGATCTTTAAGGTCCCTTCCAACCCGAACCATTCTGTGACTCTATGATAATTAACTTTCATAAAAAGAAAGAGCCTTTCACGGGGCCCGCTTTTTTGTTTGTTTATTGTTTTTTTACACCATAGCCCACACGGAGACAACTGTAGGAAACTGAGGCCTTGCCAAGATCTGTGGTATCTTCTGCAACGCGAGTCCTTCCTTCAGCAAACGGTCACCAATACTGCATTTTAAAGATCTTTTCAAGATTCTGGGCCGTGTCAGTCTGCGCTTGGGGGGATCCCCGCTGGCCTGTGCTGTCACCAGGTAACAAGTGGCTGCTGAGTAGAGGTACCTTCCAGCGCGGGTTAGTACCTGAAGAAATCATGCAAGAAAATTCAGGCTATGATGTGCTAAGAACCACTGTAAGGTCTTCAGTTTGGCACTTTGTTCCCTCTGCCTGGAGCCGTGGCAGCTCCTGCAACCCTTCTCCCCCCTTTCCAAATCTCCAAGCTCTTTGGGGCCTAACTTAGAATCATAGAATAGAATCATAGAATCATCTAGGTTGGAAGAGACCCTTGGGATCATCGAGTCCAACCATCTACCCTAATCTACAAAGTCCTCCCCTACACCATATCCCTCAGCACCACATCTAATCGTCTCTTAAACACATCCAGGGATGGTGACTCAACCCCCTCCCTGGGCAGCCTATTCCAATGCCCGACCACCCTTTCCGTAAAGAACTCCTTCCTGATGTTCAGTCTAAACCTACCCTGTTGCAGCTTGAAGCCATTTCCTCTCGTTCTATCATTAATTACCTGTGAGAAGAGACCAGCACCAACCTCTCTACAGTGTCCTTTCAAGTAGTTGTAGAGAGTGATGAGGTCTCCCCTCAGCCTCCTCTTCCTCATACTAAACAGTCCCAGCTCCCTCAGCCTCCCCTCGTATGATTTATTCTCCAGCCCCTTCACCAGTTTCGTTGCCCTCCTCTGCACACGCTCCAGCACCTCGATATCTCTCTTGTGTTGAGGTGCCCAAAACTGGACACAATACTCGAGGTGTGGCCTCACCAGTGCTGAGTACAGAGGCACAATCACCTCCCTACTTCTGCTGGTCACGCTATTTCTGATACAAGCCAGAATGCCGTTGGCTTTCTTGGCCGCCTGGGCACACTGCCGGCTCATATTCAGCCGCCTGTCAATGAGAACCCCCAGGTCTCTTTCTTCCAGGCAGCTCTCTAGCCACACTTCCCCAAGCCTGTAGCGCTGCATGGGGTTCTTGTGGCCCAAGTGCAGAACCTGGCACTTGCCCTTGTTGAAGCTCATCCCATTGGTGCTGGCCCAATGATCCAATCTATCTAGGTCTCTCTGTAACGCTTCCCTATCCTCCTGGGAATCAACACTCCTGCTTAACTTGGTGTCATCTGCAAACTTGCTGATGATACACCCTATGTCCTTATCGAGGTCATCAATAAAGACGTTAAACAGGAATGGTCCTAACACTGAGCCCTGAGGGACACCACTTGTGACCGGCCGCCAGCTGGATTTAAATCCATTGACCACTACTCTTTGGGACCTTCCAGTCAGCCAGTGCTTGATCCAGCGGATTGTATGCTCATCCAGGCCATGTGAAGCCAGTTTTTCCATAAGAATTGTATGGGGGACAGTATCGAATGCTTTCCGGAAGTCCAGGTATACAATATCCACAGCCCTTCCTTCGTCCAATAATCTGGTTATCTTGTCATAGAAGGAGATCAGGTTCGTCTGGCAGGACCTGCCTTCCATAAACCCATGCTGACTAGGCCTGATCCCCTGGTTGCCCATTATGTGGGTTTTGATGGCATTCAAGATGACCTGCTCCATGACCTTCCCTGGTATCGAGGTCAGACTGACAGGTCTATAATTTCCTGGATCCTCCTTTTTGCCTTTCTTGTAGATGGGTGTTACATTTGCCACCCTCCAGTCCATCGGTACCTCCCCTGTTAGCCATGACTTGCTGTAAATGATGGAGAGCGGTTTGGCGAGCACGTCTGCCAACTCTTTCAGCACTCTTGGGTGCAGCCCATCCGGTCCCATAGACTTGTGTGCATCCAAGCGGCATAGCAGGTCCCTCACCTCTTCCTCCTTAATCACAATGCCCTCATTCTGCTTCCCCTCCCTGTCTCCTAGCTCATGAGGCTGGGTGTCCAGGGAACAGCTAGTTCCACTGCTAAAGACTGACGCGAAGTAGGCGTTGAGAACCTCAGCCTTGTCCTCATCCTTTGTGACTGTTTCCCTCCACATCCAATAAAGGAGGGAGGTTTTCCCTAATCCTCCTCTTGTTGTTAATGAATTTATAGAAGCATTTTTTATTATCCTTAACAGCTGCAGCTAGGTTGAGCTCTAGCTGTGCTTTGGCCCTCCTTATTTTCTCCCTGCATAGCTTTGCTACATTTTTATACTCTTCTTGAGAGACTTGCCCCTTCTTCCAAAGGTTGTAGACTCTCTTTTTGTTTTTGAGATCCATCAAAAGATCCCTATTTACCCAGGCTGGCCTCCTACCCCGCCTACTTGTTTTTCGGCACACAGGAACAGCCTGCTCCTGTGCCTTTAAGATTTCGTTCCTGAAATACTTCCATCCTTCCTGGACTCCCGTATCCTTAAGGGCTTCCTCCCAAGGGATTTTGTCCAGCAGTCTCCTAAACAGATTAAAGTTTGCCCTCCGGAAGTCTAAGGTGGCAGTTTTGGTAGCCCTTCTCCTTGTTTCTCCAAGGATAGAGAACTCGATCATCTCATGATCACTGTTCCCTAGACGGCCTCCAACCCTTACTTCCCCCACAAGTTCTTCCCTGTTCACAAGGAGCAGGTCTAGGAGGGCACTTTCCCTGGTTGGGACGCTTATCAGCTGCATGAGGAAGTTATCCTCTACACATTCCAGGAACCTCCTGGAATGTTCCCTGTCAGCTGTGTTGTATTCCCAGCAGATATCGGGGAGGTTAAAGTCCCCCACAAGAACAGAGGCATACGACTGTGATATTTCTCCCAGTTGCTTGTAGAAGGCTTCATCCACCTCACTGCTTTGGTTGGGAGGTCTATAGCAGACCCCCACAGCTATATCACCTTTATTTGCCCTTACCCTAATCCAAACACTCTCGACCCTGTTATCACTATAATTAATTTCTGAGCTCTCGTAGCATTCTTTAACATACACAGCCACTCCGCCACCTCTCCTTTCCTGTCTATCCCTCCTGAATAGCTTGTATCCTTCAACTGTGGCACTCCAGTCATGTGAGGCATCCCACCACGTTTCTGTGATAGCCACTATGTCATAGTTTTCCTGGTGCATCATGGCTTCAAGCTCCCCCTGTTTGTTGTTCATACTGCGTGCATTGGTATAGATGCACTTCAGACGAGTTAATGGTTTCGACATTTTTTTGTGAGTGTGTGCCCCATTTCCTACCAGGCCCCTCTCAGGTGTTTCCGTAACTTCTAGGTGTCTAGGTGTCAGTTCCTTTAATAAAGAGTGCGGTGGGGGATGTTGAGTGTAACTGGGGGAAGCGTGTTTTAGTCATAGTCTGCATTGCTGAGGGCTTTGGGGGCATACCCAGAGGTAGATTAGAACTCAGATCTCTAGATTTAAACTCTAAGCAAGCTGTACAGTAAATGCACCCCAGACAGTGATTTAGCATAAGAAAATCACGTATTGGATTGGTTTTCCCTTTCCAAAAGACAGTGAGCTACACACCACCGTGGAAGGCTTGGGACACTAGTAAGAATCCCTTAAGCAATGATCTCACAGCTCTGTGTGCTCTGTTGTGGAGTTTGGCGTTTCTCCAGGATTTCCCAGATGCAACCCTTAGTGGAAAGAAAAACCTGTATAAGATGTTAACACTAAAAATGGATGCATTTTTTGTTAAAGAGAGCATCCTACCAGTCAGGGAGCAATTGCGTTGTATCTCCAGACACTTGTTTGAGATTTGTGGTTCCCCACAAGAATAAAGTCCCCAGTCTGCCTGGAAATTCCCCATTTTCTGTATGCCAGACAAATCCAGCCCAGTGAATGGTGCTTTCTCTGTGCGTGGCAAATGAAAAGCTCAGGACAAATTCAATTTCAGAGGTTGTTAGGATCTGGACATCTTGTTGGTAGACATAGTCATAGCATAATAGCATTGTACCTGTGCTAATCATGGATAATGATATAATTTTCGCTGCCCCCCAGTAATAGGGGTGACATTGTAATGAAGTGATGCACGAAGCAGTCCTTTGAAGGAATGCTACTGACTGTGTCTTTTTACAGGTGGGAGAAAGGAGGCCCAGAGACTGTAACAACTGTGGAGGCATTTCCAGTGTTCCTGGGGGAAAGAGGAATGAACTTGTCTTTAACCTCCATGCATGACACCTCATCTTTACAAATGCAGATGGCAGAGGTATGTCTTCCTTCTGACCCACAGCGTGGAGGTAGCCCCTTGTACTTGGTTTGCAGTGGGGAGTGTGTTACAGACACTTGTTTCCTGGCTTGGGCAACTTTCATTCATTAGAGGAGCCAGGAAAAAAACCATGGGGGTGCTCTGCAGAGAGGAGAGTGCGAGTTGCTGGAGCCTCTAGTGCAAAAAGGCTGTTAAGGAAACTAAGGTACCTGCATTAAATCTATGCACATATAATGCTTTTTACTGCCAAATATACAATGAGAGATAACCTAAGAGTGTAAACTGAGAGTTATGGACCTAAAACTTCCTTGAAAATGCTGGCTCAGTTTGTTCACCTACTTTTTTGTAATTATTACTTATACTATATACCTTTACCATATGCAATATATATATAACTAAGAAAAAACCAACTGTTCCTATTAAGAAGATATATATTCTTCTATAAAGAAGTAAGTTTTCTTTTTCTCCAACACCACATCCTTGCTAGGAAGTATCTCAAATAGCATTACTGCTACTGTCGGGAGAGATACCTTGCTTCCAAATTCCCACAGAGGCGTGACACCCAGCTGTCCCTTTTGTGAGAAAGACATAGTGCCCTCAGGCAGCTGTGCAGCCAGAAGCCCCCCATCCCCTGCCAGTCCTACCAGTACAGTGCCGGGGGAGCTTGCTCTGAAGGAGCTGGTGACTCTGCCGTACAATGTGGAGATCTGGGTGCTCTCCAGATGTTTATAGGTGCCCATGGAAGAAGCGCAGCACCCAAACAGAGTGCTGTGGCAGCTCTCCACGCTTGCCCCAGCTTGACGTCTCCCCATTCCTCTGTCACACACTCAAGTTCTTTCAGAGTCCAAAGGGCTTGAGATTCCTTGTTTTCTGTTCGGGCTGATCTCCACCTCCTCTGACACGCACCACAAAGCTCTTAAACTTCAGAGAAAGCAGAGTGTGGTTTTTGTATCAGGGGCAGGATAAAGTAGTGTCCTCACGCCTCAGCAGCTGGAGGTACATGCAAAACCTTTTCATCCTTTTTACTTTTGCCTTCTCATCGTGGGGGTGCTGTGAATTTTGCTGACAGCTACATCAGCCATTTGGGCACACGACCAACTGCAGCGTGGACACCTCTTAGCCCAGCGTACGAGAAATGACCAGTGTCCATTACCAAAAATGTCACCGATCTAAAATCTGTTCCAGTCAGTCAGTATTTTTCCATTGAGTTTGCTGTACTTCGGAACAGGCTTACAGAGGTGAGTTCTTTTGTCTTAGGCAGCACTATTGGATTGTTCCTTTAGAATCGCTTTATAAAAACCTCTGCAGCCTATATAAATGCAGGGAGTAAATTTGGATACTTTCTGAAGTGCTAAAAGGAAGAAGCTGGCTTATGGGTTAACTGCAAATACTCATAAATGACTAGAAGAAGCAAGTGTTGCACAAAAGTATATTCAGATCTGCCATGTCCACATACTTACTCAATAAAGAGTAATCAGTAGATTCTATAAGTTAACACTAATGTTTTGTGTCCGTATAGAACTTAACCTACATACCTTTATAATAAAACAGACAGAGATTTCAAGGTCTCTGTTGAGGACAGCCTCTGCCCCACACTGCCCCCCCCATATATTTCAAATTCAATGTTATTGCTAAAGCTGTTGTACTTCGGGCTTGATTTAGTCATGTGTCCTGTGATTTCTTGAACTGAGATCCTACTCGTGTGTGATTACCATGCAAATCAAATCAGTGTTTGAATTATACACAGGACTCCTAATCTAAGCTTTATCAACATTTCTGTAACTTCGTTTATTTTCTATTTGCGGTGAATTTATGCCCACGTTCAACTAAAAGGCACTTCTCTATATCCTCCCCCCATCACAAACCCGCACATTCGAAAAATTAAGTACATATACATGGAGTACTCAGGTGGTCAGCACATTTTAGGTACTTTAAGTGGTCCCAGGATCATACTGGTCATGCTGAAAGTGTAAATAACCTTGTCACACTAAGCCTTTGAAATACCAAATTTTATGCCTTTCCCGTGGAACAAAATCATAAAAAGACATGAAACAATCAGCCTGACAAACAATAGATTAACATTCTAAAGTTTAAAGAATTATTATTAATTTATTAACATCTTTCCAAAACCTGATTTACAAAAGCTGGTAAAGGTAGCACATTTGTTTGCTATTAACAAAAAAACAACTCATATTGACCACAATTAAAATTAACATACTGGAAAAAATGCAAAGATTATTTTTCTGCCAGGTACCTCTCTGCTCCATTAAACATTGCTTTGAGCATTGCATTATGACTTACCATGCTATGGTGGTAGCAGTAGGGTGATTTTATTACCTTAATAACACAACTGCAGTCAGCTTACACTGTGCTGTTTAGTTCATATGAGGAAGAAAAATATTAATTTGTTTTAAACAAGGGACTGTTATTAAAAGGGCACTAACTGCATGCACGGAGACACATAGGAGAGCTGTGCAATGCTAAATAAAAGAGTGAAGGCTAAATGAAAAATGTTCTGGGATGCCTCTTTTCGTTTAGATAAGACTAATACCCTCTTTTACTTTGCTACCAACTGCTGTAACAGCTGAGGAAGTGCTGGGAATGTTCTGGCTGAATTTTGCGAACGCTGTGGAGGAGGACAAGAAGCAGAGAGGAGAGGGGAGAGAAGTGGGATGGGGAGCTGTGGGGAGAGAGCCTGGGAGGAGACAGCGGGATGTGCACCGCCAGAAGGGCTGCAGGAAGCCTGTGTGTGTCACTTTTAATAAAGAGCCAGTTCAGTTTTAGTACCATGGGATTTCCTCAATGTACAGACCAACAGCGCGCGAAACACACAAGGTCGATTCTGTAAGGGTTTAAAACATCAGGCTTTATAAACATTGAAGTGCAGCTTTTCCCCCTCAGAGGCCTCTTCTCAGTTGGACAAAATAAAACAAGGAAGTGCCTGTCATGTAAGTTGCACTAAAATTATACTTAGCACAATAAACTTATCTGTATTAGCAGTTTCCTCGCTGACTCTTTACCTGTCATCTTTTACTCTGTAAAGAGAAACCCTTTGTTTTCACTTGCTTCCTACATAGTTGAAGAAGGCACTAGCTAAATGGTGGTGATATTCCTTGGATGTTCATCTTAAGAGATGGAGAGGAAAACAGAATCACCTGGCAGCCAGTGGAAAGTCAGAACACAGAGCCATAAACAGATGCTTTCCTGTACGTGTTTTCCTGAGAGGATAATTGCTCTTGTTGATGGTTATGTACCTTTGAAAATAAATAACAAACAGTGTTACTACTGAAAATAACTAGGAACAGAGAAAGTCCAAGGATACCAGAGGGATTTTTCTTTTCCCAACTGAGGAAATTTTCTGGCTTTGTGGAAGAGGCAAGGAAAGAAAGGGAGGTGGCCTGGTGGATTTCAGAATAATGTTTCAATGTGCACCCTTCTCTCTGATCCTGTCTCTGAGAGCTGGCTGGGATGCCCTGTGGGAAACATGAGCCCGAGCACACAGAGGCTGTGTAGTCACATAATGCTGGCTGCCTTGCGCTGAGTGAGGAAAAAGTTTCTCTCAAATCCCAGAAGAGTTGGACAAAGCCTTAAGTGACTTCCAGACCTGGAATTTCAAGCACACAGTCCCTGCAGGTAGTGCTGTGTTGCAGTGTCATTGAAGAAAAAAGAGCACAAAATTTATCAAATTTATTTATTGACTTTATTGATCCTTTTTTTTGGGGGGATGATGTGGTTTTTTTTTGGTTTTTCTTTCTAGCACCACACAGTTTATCACAGTTTCACAACGTTGTAGGACCCAGTCTTTTGTGGTACTATTCAAGATTTTATTTTTAAAAGTAGAAATTAGAGAAATGTACTCCCAGAAGTCATATATATAAAGCAAGGAAGGGAGAATGGTTGGGCCAGAGATAACATTTATGTTTCACTTCTAGACAGACCTAGTCAAGAAGGCTCAGGAACTTGGAAACATGGGGCAGGAGAGTGCCAGAGACCTCAGAGCATTGCACCAGAATGGTGGGATGGGATTTCCATTAGCAGGATAAACTGGAGACCTGGGAAAAAAGAGGTACCTAAACTACTGATTTGAGGGAGAAGCTAAAGGGTGCTTTGTAGTTGTTCAACTGTTTTATTCTGGAAGGAGCGAAGGCTGTAGTTCTTTTTGGGAGCACAAGTATGTACAGTATTACTGACATTAGCTCTTTATTTTACAGCCAGAGGATTCATTTATTCTGGGAACTATGCCTAATGCTAGCTAGGATTGAGGGTGTATAAATAATCTGTGTACTTCGTTGTCTCACATCAATGATGCAATTTACCTCACGCTTTATTTTATCTGATTATCTGCCCTTTGTCAATGGCCAAACAAGTTGGAAGAGTAGTCAGGAGAACAGGCTCTGCAAAGATAATACACTTGTGTCCCTAAGGACATGCCTTCTCCAGAATAATGGACTTCTTAAAACAAAACATTAAAAAAAAGTATTGATTCCCATAAGATTACTTTTTTCCTTGGAGTCTATGGCCGAGGGACTTGCACGATTTGCTAATCAGACTTGAATTGATATGAAATGTGGGTTCTTCAGACTTCTCATGAAAAACACTTGTTCCTGACCAGTGGCAAACAACCTAAAAGAAATATTTCTCCATGTGTTTCCTTGTCACTTAGATTTATGAAATCAATTTTGAAATGAATGTTATGTTAACAGTACAACTTTTACTGTTGAGGCATCTCCATGCTTTTTAGTGCCAATCAGAAAACAGAGAGAGGTTGGGTCCTTTTCCCGTAAGTATGTCTCAGACTTGAAACAGGAATCAGTACCAAGCTTTGATTTAAAATAGATCTTTCTGTAGACCTCTTGAGCAACTTTGAGACCCCATCTTGAACATGCGCTACCAAAAGATAACTATTTTAGAAGCTGCCTCGGGCAGATCTGCAGATCTCAGCAGCTTTTTAGCCAATTAGTATACTTTCAATATTTCAGAGAAAAGGAAGAAATTAATTTTAGAACTCTGGAGACCCTGATGTAGAAACAAATGTATGGATATCTCTGTTTTCCTTCAGGCAGCTTTGCATTTAGATCTGCTAAACTCAATGGGCAGATCCCCAATAAATGTCAGTGATCTTAGAAACTACTCAGTTAATTTGGGAAGGCTGATCAAGGAAACTTTCCTGTCCTCTTCAAACTGAAGCAATGCTAAAAGTATTAATTTTAAAATGCTGTGACAGGACTCTTGTTAGTAATCCTAGTGTTTTGTGCCAGTATAATTAAACTTGGCTGATACATAAAAGCTGACACAGTAACAAAATTAATAATTCTCAAATGTGTTCTTCTTGGAGAGTTTGAACCACTTTAGCCTTTCATTAGTTGAAGTATAACAATATACTTGCGCTTTAAGAAAAAGAGTGGGAGCCAGAAATCCTCTCCTATATGAGCTTGGTAAGAACTGGATGTTTTGAACAATCTAGAAAGTGTTGATTTTCCCAGGCTTGTGTATCAAATTCAAGAAACCTTCAAACAGATTTTTTTCCAAAACCAGAAAGTCTTCCCCTTCTTTCCCACATTTCCCTCCCCTTCTTTTCTGTTTCAGATATTTCAGTGATTTAGGTCAGTGTTTAGGGTCGGTGAATTAAAAACTGAAAAAAATGTTAAAACGTGTTTCAAATTTTATGTGAAGGTCAATGAATGTAATGAAAAAAATAGTTTCCATACATGGTTTCCAAATCCAGAATAAAATCACGTGAAATTTGATGAAAAATGTAATTTTAAGTACTTAGCTTAATACGTGCAGATATCTATTAATGAGGAGCTACTCTGTATTTTAAAAGTAGTCGTACCACTACTGTGATCTGTGTTATTCTGAAAAGGAAAAGAGGCTTAAAACTTATTTTTACTCATACTTAAATTAATCTTGCAACTGTTTTGCCTGGAATAGAGAATCTCACCTACTCCATGGATATCTACCACTGAAATCAGTTCCAATGAATGAGTTTATTCCTTTTCTGAGAATTCAGAAGCGCTACTTCCTGAACGGGGGTAGGAGATGCACATGCTTGGAGTACTCTGCTTTTCACAAAAGCTGCTTTTAAACACATAAAGGCATTGACATACTATATTCATTCAAGAGAGAAAGCTGCCTCAGAATAACTTTATTTCAAAGTAAATAGAATCTTGGCAAAACTATCTTTTCCTTAGGATCTTAGTTTAGTGTCTCACAAAGATTGTATTGAATTTAGTAACCCTCTGAGATTAAACGGTATCAAGGAATTAATGAAGGAAACCTTTACCACTTGAAGAATGCAATGAAATAAATGAAACTGAAATCCTACCTCAGTTTAGATAACTACCAGCAGTTTTGCTTTCTACCACTTTTCTACAGATTTAATTGTTCCCCCTTCCCCCTTTTTTAGCACGTTGAGAAGAGCCACTGGTTTGTGCAGATGGAGAAGGCTGGTTTCCCTGCCTCCTCTCCACTTCCCTCTTGCCATATCCAGTCCTTCAAGCACTCCTTCCACAGATCTAAGGATATCTTGTTGGAGAGTTGATCTCTCAGATTAATGTATGTTGCATATCTAATTAATGGGTCCAAAAGATGATTGTGCTTTCTTCACATTGTTGCTCATTTCGTGTGTTTGAGTTCTTTTCCTCTGTTTTACTTAGATGCCAGATTATTGCACTAATGGCAAATGGGAATGTGGCAATTTTCTTGTTACTCTTTTCCAAGTACTCAAAAATAACTTAAACCGTCATCAAAACCTGTATGCTGCAACAAACAAACAAAAAACTTCAATTCTCACTTCTTAAGACTCAAAAGATCATTCTGAAATTGTAGGCAGACCAAAATTATAGTCTTTTCAAATTCAAAATGGATAAACACCACTTTCTGACACTTACAGAATGTCAGTCAGCCTATGCAGACAAATTCTGTAACTGCCTCCTACATAGCCCTTTTGGGCTGTGTGTTTGAATTTTACACAAGAAAGGAAGTAAGAAATCGGGGTTTCATTCCCCACTGCTTTCCATCCTCTGCAATGTATCGTGACAGCCGCTTCACCTTTTGCAATGGAAAAGAAGTCACAGATGTGACACATGGACACTTCCACTTGCACAAAACAAACGGTTGAGCTGGAACAATCAGCTGATAATGGCTGTTGCGTTGTGACAGTGTGTAACCATTAGCACACCGTGTGAATGACACCAGTGGAAACAACCATTTTTCACAGGACATCTTGTTTCACAAAGCAGCGTGCAGTTGCATCCCAGCAATACTGTGGAAACCAATAAAAGAAAGTGAAATAGGTTTTGTAGCAATAATCAAAGTTATCAACTGATATAAAATAGCCTTGCTTTAATTAAACTTTCAGAATCACTGGCCAATACCTCTGAATCTTTTTTGATAAAGAAAGGCCTTTCCATTTTTCTATTTTCAACCAAGATACACTGATTCATTGGAAACTTGAACTAGAATTCTTTGCGAAGAGCTGGAGATTTCCCCCATCAAACATATCTAAACATAAGGAAGCAAACTTAAGGATTATTGGGATAATTTTGGTGAAAGTTACTGAGCCACGTATCCATAGAGAATGGCATGATTTATTCCATGGTAGACCAAATAAGCAAGAACCATGGGCAGGCTGGTAAATCATTGATGTGAATAATGACATTACTTCTCTGCCTAGGCAGCCAAGGTGGGTAAAATGATGAGTCTGAGAATGTTTTCCTGAATCTTTTCTACTCCCATGACCATGCAAAGAAATGCCGTATCAAATAAACATAAAGGAGACCTTCTGTCTCTTGGAAGATGGAGGATTGCTGAAGGAGTGCTTCAATTGCCTCTCTCTGACTCCTTGAGAAATAATATACTGTGGCTTGGAATGAACATATAATCAGATTTTCTTGATTAAACTTTTATGCTGCTCTTGAATATTTCAGGGGAAGAACATAAGAAAAATAGAGGGAGCTGTAACAAACTTAATAATTAATATTTAACTTCTCACCAGCCCAGTGTGAAAAACATTTTCCCAGTTCCTTTGACTGAAGCCAACATTCAGATTCCTTCCTCTGCCTGCCCTACTTAGGCAGCACCGTTGCTGAAGACCTCACCTGGAGTGCTGTGTCTATCTCTGGAGTCCTCAGCACAGGAAGGACATGGACCTGTTGGAAGGGGTCCAGAGGAGGGCCATGAAGATGATCAGAGGCCGGAGCACCTCTGCTATGAAGACAGGCTGAGAGAGTTGGGGCTGTTCAGCCTGGAGAAGAGAAGACTCCGAAGAGACCTTATTGCAGCCTTCCAGTCCTTAAAGGGGGCTACAGGAGAGATGGGGAGGAACTCTTGATCAGGGAGGGGAGCCATAGGACAGGGTTTAATGGTTTTAAACTGAAAGAGGGGAAATTTAGATTAGATATTAGGAAGAAATTCTTTCCTGTGAGGGTGGTCAGGCACTGGAACAGGTTGCCCAGAGAAACTGTGGCTGGGGGTTGGAACTCGATGGTCTTTAAGATCTATTCCAACTCTAATCATTCTATGATTCTATGCCTTAGATACCTGCCTCAAGGCTACAGTAAGGCCCTTTACTTGCTCTGAACTTGGAGGATTAAAACCAGACTCCTCTCTTACTTTTATGTTAGGGGACTGGCTGGGATTCTGCACATCTCTCATCTGGTAGCCTCGTGACTCAAACTTTGCCAGTAAGGAGGAAAGCTGGGTTTTGGTCTTTCTTCAGGATGTTCTGGCTTCACTAAGGCCTCTTCTGTTGAAGCTGAGCATTCTGTTTTTTCACATGCATTTACACGCCCACACCCTGCATATATGCAGTATATGACAATAATGCCTTAAGGGAAAAAGATCCCTTAATCAATACCAAAAAAAGACTTTGGAAGTAAATTGGCAAAATTAAATGGCAAAGTTTTTCACAAGTCCTTGAATTCTCTGACTCATATCAAGGCTTTAAACACAATACAGGTTTATATCTCTGCTGTTTTAAGGACTAGGTGAGGAGCGGAAACACCTTCTGACACTCCTCTGTGACCTATCAGCAACTTGGTAAGTTGCTGATAAAAAAAAAAAAAGCAGGGATTTAAAGATGACCATACCTCAAAGAGTGCAACCAAGCAGGTAGAAACCTACATCTTCACTCTATGACTGTGCTCCTGCTCTGCAGCAGCAGCTGATTGCTGCGTCCAGCCTCCCCCTGAGGCAAGGGGCTGAGGCAAAACTATTTCCCTTTGTTACTCCAAAGCTAAAAGAGCACTAGACCTTTGCCATCCTTCTGAGAAAGCCCTAGTTTATCAGCAAAATATAATCTTTAGGAAATCAGAATGGAATTCTTTGAAATGTTAAGGTATTCTGAAATTCCATTCTGCTGCAATTTCTAATGAGTGTAGTGATTACAATTTGACCCAGGATTCTGAGTCAGAAAACCAGTGTTGGTTTGTAGTCCTCTCCACTTTGATTACTATATCAAACAACGTGCAAAAACACATAAAACATAATTTTAAATACTCATTCTGAATATGCAAATCCTGGGATATTTCTCTTCTTTTTTTTTTCCAAAATTTAACCTTCGAGTAACTGCATGTTAGAAAGCTTTTGATTGTTTAAAATGTTACGAAAATCTGTGTAATGCTAACAATGTCAATATTTATTTTTGCTACAAAAAAAAATGAATGGAAATGGATCAAGACGAAAGACAATTCAACTTCCATAAAATGTAACGGGAGTGGATTGCAAAAGCGAGATTTGCAAACAGGCAACAATTAATGTTGAAGAGTTCAAACAAATATCCTGGCACTTACTACACAAAGTTTGACCCAAGATTTTCTTTGCTGGCAGGCAGTAAGTGATTACATAGTACGTAATCCCAGTAAAGACAAACCTGGGCATGAGAAAACTCTGCTGTCAGTAGTAACATCTTTTGTGTCAGAGACAAAACAAACTCTTCTCCTGTCTTCAGCCTCTGTCTGTTGGCGTGGGCACGGTCGATGCTTTAACGTGCATCTCATGGCAGCAGCAGGGACACAGCTGAGAGTGGCGTTTGGTCCGTGGATTGAAAATGGAAGGCTGGACTAAGGAGAGGTAAATTTGACTCAAGCAGCCTGTGCAACCTGGGCACAAACGTTTGAGCTTGGCAAGACGGGCGGGACGGGTAGGAGATGTGAGGCTGCGTAACACCGGGCTGGTCTGAGCTCGTGCACGGGCAAAACCCAGCTCACTCCAAAGCGGGTGCAACTTGCCAACTTCAGGAGAAACAGTAAATCCATGCAATTACAGAGGATGTGGTAAATTCTACCTGCACCGGCTAAAGCTACTGAATGCACAAGAGTGCAAAAAGGCATGTAATGAGAGAAAGAGAAACTGCTTGGTGCAATTAAGTGTGTAAAAGTGAAAAGAAGAACTGGTACAGACAGGAGGGTAAATCTGAGAAATCGCTTACAAATATTTTGAAACATCTGATACCGTATTGAAACTGGAACTGATGAAATGTTTTGGCTGCTGTGCCTAAAGTGGTTTGTTTTTTCTTCTTCACATGGTGAACAGTCTGGAGAAAACTGTTTGATTTGGGTGGCATAGTGCTCAGCCTCATCAAGTCTTCAACCCTGGCAGAATGAGGGATAAAACACTTGGCCGTGAAGTGGAGAAGGTGAGCTGTAACCTTCAGCTGGACCTCGGACAAAGCAGAGTTCCCACAGGTTCCATTTTTTATGCAGTGGGGACCGAGCTAGGGTGCCTCTTTGTCCCTGTCTGGCAAGCTGATGGCAAGATGCTCACCAAAATGGGTGGTAGCCAGTACATATTGTGTAAGGGCATCTTTTCCTTCCATAAACTGTACACCAGATGTATAAAAAAGAGGCAGGGAAGATAGTTTATAGGATTTCTTAGATACGGTGCTTTTTTTTAACTTTTTTGCCAGAGAAGATTCTCTCCATCTGGTGCATTTAGCAGCGCCTCTCCCTCCTTGTGGAGGCAGCCCCGATCCACCCGCAGGTGGATACTTGCACTCTGCCTGTGTCAAACTGGTGGGAAAAACTGGTGGGGAGATCACGAGCCTCAAAATGAGTGCAGGTGGATAAAATAATGGACCTAAACACAACCCTCTCTGGAACATGCAAACAGCTTGAGCTGTACCTATCTGTACCCTCCCCAGATTGATCTACCTCCTACCAATATTGGATGAAAGCAGGGATTTGCTATAATTTTTGTGTTGTAATGACCTGTCAGGACGACGTACCAATCATTTATAAAGGACAAGTAGGAAGTGGGTTTAACCTTTTTTGGGTGGTTGTTGCATGGTGCTGGAAAAACACCAACACAATCCTTCCTGCTTTCTGAGAAAGGGAAATTTATATCAATTCTGGGCTTCACCTGGAATCTTCAAAACGATACGAGATTTTTCCCCCCACAGAAAGACTCCTGGCAATACTGGACAAACGAAATTACTGGCTGGTGAATGGGAGCCGTGCCCTGCCATTCCAGTCTGGGGTAAAAAAAAGGAGCCCAGCAGCCAGGACAAGCTCTAAAAACTCTTCTCTTTGTATTCTGATATATTCTGATATGAGCAGCTTACAAAAGCAAGGCAGGTGTGACGATTCTATAAGCAAAACGCACAGCACAGTAACACCCGTAGCTACTGGGTTAGGCCAGTTTTGCTTTGCTTTCTTGACTTTCTTCCTCCCCTCCCCTCATTTCAGAATAAAGAAAAACGATCCATTTGCAGCAACGGAGGCTGATTTTTTTATACCACCACCACAACAGCTTTGGGGCAGAGAAAGAAAAGGCGTGCCAGGTGAGTTTTTCAGGCTTGTGTATTGGTTTGAGTGACACGGGACTAAGTTCTCTTCTAGTGCTCGGGAAAACTGCACTTTCAGACGACTTCAGCGTCCGAATTTGTGAATATATTTACTTTATAGCCAGCTGTGTGGGTTTCACAGTCTCAGTGGGTTTGAGTCTTGCCAGGTGAAGGGATGAGGGGGAGCGAGAGTCTCGCTTAACCCCAGCTTCCAGCGGGATTATTTCATACCACGAACGTCACATTCAATATAAATTAGAAAGTTTGCTGTGAAGCACTCGCTCTCTCCCTCGATGGTGATGGTCCCGGGAACTCCTTGCCCCTTTGCCATCCCCTCACCCCTTCCTCCTGGAGCTGCAGGACTCGCAGTGTCCCACATGGTCCCAGGTTGCTGGGAGTGACCAGCTTCTGCTGACGGAACGGGCTGAGTATGGTCCTTGGATGTTTTATATTGGTATGGGGATGAATACTGGTTCTTTAGCGGTATTAATGCTAATTATTTAGTCTTATTAAATCTGTTTATATTTCAACCCTCGGGTTTCCTTGTTTTTTTCCCCAATTCCCCTTCTCCGGGTGGGGGGAGGAGTCACGGATCGATGGGATAATTGTCTAAACGACGACAGTAAATCGCTGTGGGTGTCAGCCAGCGTGTTAGAAACCGACAAATAATAAACAAAAACTCGAGCCCGCCCGGAGCGGGCCGGGCCGGCGGGAGGGAGCCGGGGAGGGACGGCGCATCCCGGGGAGCGGCCGCTCCCCTCGCCGGGCTCCGGCTGCCGGGCGGGGCCGGCCCCGCTCCGCTCCGCTCCGCCCGGGGGGGGGCCGGGCCGAGCCCTATAAAGGCGGTGCGGGGGGAGCGGCTGGGGCTGTTTCCCCGCTCGCCACCATGGCTCCGGACCGACCCCCGCCGGCCTTCGCCGAAGCCGGGCAGCAGAGCGGGCTGCAGGTGTGGCGTGTGGAGCGGCTGGAGCTGGTGGCCGTGCCCCCCAGCCTCCACGGCGACTTCTTCGTGGGGGATGCCTACCTGGTGCTGCACACCGTCCGCCGCCCCGCCGCCGCCGCATACCGCCTCCACTACTGGCTCGGTAGGCAGCCGTGCCGGGGGGCGATCGGGGCTGGGGGGCAGCGCCGGGGTGTTTGCGGGCTCTTTCTGGAGTTTCTTCTCGGGTTCCGAGGGGATCGGGAGCTGAATTTCTACCCACCCCCCGCCGCCGTGAAGCCCACGAGTTGAGGCACTTCATAATAGAAGTAGGGCTCCGGGCAAGGATCTGGGTGATGCCAAACCTCGCTGCTCCTGCTGCAGCAGTGCTGGGGGGCTCTGGGGATGAGAAGGTGGGCTATGACAGAAAGGTGAACGTTTTCTTGCTTGGTGATGTTAGCTTGGAAAAGTGGTGAAGGGTTAAAGACAGGTCTTGGCTGCATCCAGCTGAGATTCATGAGTGAAATCCTGCCCTCGTTCTGATGAAGAGTTTTCTTGCCTTTGCTTTCACTAGGGCTGAAATTTCACCTCTGTCTTCTCCCTGTGGCATTGGTGCACTGCTTCGTTTCCAGATGTTGCCTTTCTCAGCTAGACTAATTTGGCTTTCTGATGATACAGAGGCTGGAGGCAAAGTCACCGGGTTTTCTGTAAAACCTCTTTAATACCAGCCTGATGAGCTAGTAAAGCCCTTCCTGAAGCAACAGGGAACACTGGGCTTGAGCTGATGTCTTTTGCCTTCAGTCTTGAGTAGCACAGTGTTTACAGCGAAGTAGGAGTCTGACATAAGGATGCATTTTAGGTGACTTCCTCATCTTTTGGAGCTTTCTTGAGACTTCTTTGCCTGGTCACTGACTCATCTGGCCACACTGGTTGCTGTGTAGCTGCCTGAGAACTGTGTTCTTGTTTCACCGTCACAAGATTTTTGTTTGTAGGTAATTATCTCGGTGAATGCGCATAAAGACAGGTCAATGTGTATTAACATTAATGTGTTTGAGTTACTGTGGTTCTCATTGTACTTTCAGATGCATTGGAAAAGAATAGCAGATAAAGCTGGGATTGTTCTTGCATAATTGTTTGAAGCTTGTTTAGTTTTGCATGTGCTGTGAGTTACCCAGCTGGCATGTGGGATAGTGTCTGTCTCTGATGAGTATAATCATCGATGGCAGCGTAAGTGAATTTCTGGCAGATGTTCTGATGTTGACAGCACTGCTAGTTAATAGCAGGGTTTGGCTATTTAGACCTTTGTTAATGAAGTTAGAATTATTTATATAGTAGTTGAGGTATAGTAGGCACTTCCCAGGGAAAGATGCAAGGACTTCTTGCAACTGGAAGTGAAGTAAAAAGAGTGACTGATATTTGCACTAATTAAAACGTCTTTGCTGTTGGCTGAAGACCTTTAATTGTACATGCTGATGCACATCTCATGGTGATATCCTGATATTGTAAATAGCTTCAGGTAATCGGGGCACATGTTATTCTTATGCAACTGGCAGGTTGGCAGCAGAGTGGCACACTGCTGGGTAATCCCTTCCTGCGTGCAAGATATCCCAGATGGGGGGTGGAGGTGCTCAAACACTGCTGCAAGCTTCATAACAGACCAGGACTTCATACAAGGTGTATGGGGAAGGGCAGCACACTCAGAGTAGGAATTGAAATAATTTTGGTGTTTTTGCTGGCTGATTCTCACCACTGTTAAATACACCAAACTGCTCTCTCGTGAGCAAACACTTTGTAACCTGTGGGGCAGGAAGACCTGTTGGGTCTTTCTGAAGACTTTCCGTAAGCCGTCTCTGAACAGTAACAGTAGTTATTAACAGATTTTGGGATGGAAAGTACTCTTCTGGAATTAGATTGATAGAAACCCTGCAGATTTTGGACTTGGATACTTAACAAGGGCTTTGCCATTTGGTGACACTGTCAGTACTCCTGACTGTTGTGTGGTGTGTGTTGTTGTGGTCTCATGTGGTGCCTTTGAGTCTGAACAGAGTCTGACTTCAACAAAAGACCCCAAATTCAGAATAAAAGTAAAGCCTTGACTTTTACCACTATTATATAGTGGTAAAAGTCCTTCTGATACCATGCTTGACCATACCCATGGGGTTAGAAGGAGGTCTGGACCATAAGAGGATAGTCTGTGACCTTGATTCAGTCTTGTGCTGTGACTGGGGTTTTTTTATCTATTTAACTCTTGTCCCCATTGATTAAGTGATAAGACCTATCCATGTGAAGCTATCCAGTCTGGCAAAAATTTTGTTCTTTTTCCTATATACTCTGGCTTATTTATAGTTGTTTGTGCTTCAAACTATAAGGTAAATCTGTTTTCCCTACAGCTTGAACAACCTACACTTGGACTGATGCTCGCTTTCATTAAACAGGGTTTCACTGACTATTTTACTGTACAGCAGATGTGAGACTGAGCCTGGTAGTAGCTCTTATCTCTAATACTGTTCCAAACCCAATTTTCTTCAACTCTGAACCCTGTTGTGTAATTGCAAGCAATAAATCTGAAGGATCTGGTCCTAATGGACGCGAGTAACCCTATAAAAAAAAATACTAAAGAAAAAGCAAACAAAACTTTGCCATCAACTTAAGAAGGTACCCAGGTCTGATAAGAATTTGCTATGTGGCAATACACTGTCACTTCAGTGATGGGGATTTTTTTTTTTTTTCAAAGCGTCTTGTGTTATCTCATTCTTTCAGTATTTTTTTTTAACCTTTTTGAGGTAAGGCCTCATGCTTTTCTCTTCCCCATGTCTCCATTATCCTTTGGATCCCTTCCCTGTTTCATCCTTGCTGCTTTTTGGGGGCTTCCATTGCACCTGTGTCCCCACAGAAGCTGTGGTGGTGACACTGCTCCTCAGAGAAGCACAGTTGTTGGGGAGCAACGGGGAGCTGTGTTGTGACACTTTCACTGCTGGGCCATGAATAGAGGACTCATTCTCCCTAAGAGAGAAGCTAGCTCCATGATCCACTTGGGCATCCCTGACCTTACTTTCCTAATGCCTTACTGACAGGTTTCCTGTGACAGCAATGACTCCCTACGCTGTGAGGTGACACCAACACCTCGCTACAGACTTCCCCTTCTCCCACAGCCTGAGAGGGGTATCTCTGTCCAGGCAGCTTGGAGCTCTGAGCTATTTTTCCACCCTAGAAGCAAAGAAATGGTTAGTGCAAGTGAGAAGCTGCTCTTGAGAACTGTTACACGTGTACAGGCTTCTTCCTCTTAGTTAGAAAGAACAAATAAAAACCAAAAAGGCAAACCTTGCCTTTCCTCACTCTTCGAAGGTTCTCAAGAAGCCAGGTTTTTGAGGTTCAATCCCACTTGCACTGCTCCTGAAACAGTCAGAACTGCTGAAAATGTATGGGCCGTGCTAAAAGTTTTATTTTACTATACAGCCTGCTTTGCAGTGTGATTATGCCATCAATATAGTAATTAAGGAGGCCGTTTTGCCACATTCCTGAGAAGAGGCTAATCTGTTAAAAAACAAAGTGTGACCTCATGAAGCAAATATCTGAGCCCCAAAGCTGCTTTGCTTTCTCCCAGCTGTACCAGGTGATCCAATAAAAGATACTTAAGTGAAATGCCCTTTATTTGATGATGGTGTCAAGAGGACTGCTTCTGGGTTATTTTATGGCCTGATGAGTTGCTTTTAGGGTAAATACATGGTTTACCATGTAATCAGCCCTTTGGCATGACCTCCCTTGGTCTGTGCACTTCAACTCAAAGTTCGAAAACGATTACTGCAGGCACTTGCCCATGCTAAACTGTTTTTGTTTGCTTATGAAGGCAGTTCTAGAAATAGTTAAGAAATGGTCTGGATGGTCATGCATTTGGTGGTGAACAAGGTTGTGATGTAGTGTTTTGTTGCCATGTACCCGGGCTGTACAACCTGCTGAAGGCAGAAATTCTGCCTTTCTGCAGCAGATCTCAAAGCTACATTAGTGCTTTATAGAAATAATATTTCATCTTATTTCAGGGAAAGAATGTACCCAGGATGAAAGCACAGCTGCAGCGATCTTTGCTGTTCAAATGGATGACTATTTAGGAGGAAAGCCTGTGCAGAGCAGAGAAATTCAAGGCAATGAGTCTACCGAGTTTGTGAGCTACTTCAAAGGAGGAATTAAATACAAGGTAAAGAGCCAGCTGTTAAAAAATGTTCTAAAAATATAGGTAACATTGTCCCCCAATTAAAATCAAATCTCTTGCTTTGTGTCTGTTACTGAAAGTTTAAAAATTGTTTCTTAACTTTGGTTTCAGATCTGAACTATCTAAACTACAGGAGTCCCAATACTTGTGTTAACCAGTGTCTCTTTGGATAACTGAAAACTTGTCCCAGTGATTTATTCCCTGTCCCTCCTTCCCCCTCCTCCAAATCAAGCTATCCTGAGATTTCATACTTGTGTGTCTAAGGGTGCTCACAGTAGGGACTCTCTGTGTTTGGGAGGCAGCAAATGTCACAGAAACCATTTTATGTCATAGACTGAACCACTTTGTTCAAATGCAGAACTCAATGTGCTTAAGTGGTTAAAAACATGAGCAGAGTGGAAAAGACCAAAAACCTCACTTTAGTCTAAAAATGGTGCTTTTGCAGTCCTACTGCAGTTTTTTCTTTGAGGTAAGTAAAAATACCTCCCAAATACTTTTAATTAAATTATTTAAAAGTTTTAAAAAGCTGCTGTATCAGTTTTTGCTGTGCTACTTCCAGAAGCGAGCCTTTGGAAGGAATTTTTTTTTAAACATCTGTGGCTTTTAAGAGTAAAGGATTGTATCTTCTGAGAATCTCCTTGTACTAGGAGCTCTGGGAGCCGTTGCTCAGTCAGCCTTTTTCCCATTATGGAGGTTTGCAACTTGTTACAGTCTACACAATCAATTTGAAGCTTTTAACTCTGCTTGCATAAGAGAGCTTGACACTGACCTGCCCACTCTTTTACATTATTTTTTCTTTGTCATTTCAAGAGGCACTCTCTATTCCAACGCAAGGTCTGGCTCTCCTCGAGGAATGAAGAGCAGAGAGCCAAGCCAGTTTACGGAAATAACTTAGACTTGTACCTTACACTTTATACGTTATAAATCAATAGTTTGGTCTCACCTCCCCCATTTGGTGCTCTTTGCTAGCTTGCTTCCTAAGCTGCAAATATTCCTTTCAGAAAATTACAGAGCTCCTATGGAATGACTCCTCCCTCTACACATAACCAGGCACTAAAACCACCCAGACCTATTGAATTTAAGGAAGTTGTGAAAACTTGTACAGGAGCTGTGTATCCCTCTGCTTTCCCCCAGTCCTTATTTGATAACCTACTGATTTTAGTCCTAGCAGTGTGGTTCACCATTACCTTATCTGGATGATGCAAGAAAGTGCAGTGATTTCTGTGCTTTCCCTTTCCCCATTCATCTGAAAACCCTTTGAAGCAGGGTGACATCTTCTTCCTCAGATAAAGGCTCACACCTGAGAGTTCAGCAGCAGCAGTGTCCCCAAGCCTGTCTGGTCTGTGGTCAGCACTGTTACTGTTAAACAGTATATTATTTTAGCTTGCTTCTCACTGCATGTTTCCCCCCTGCTAGCTAAAATGGTGAATTTGCAAAAATCGAACTGAAATAAAGCTTGCTGCTTTGTTTTGTTTTATTCAGGCAGGTGGTGTTGCCTCTGGATTTAATCATGTTGTTACTAATGATCTGAGTGCTCAGAGGCTTCTGCATATCAAGGGCCGGAGAGTTGTGAGAGCCACAGAAGTCCCCCTGGCTTGGAGCAGCTTCAACAGAGGAGATTGCTTCATTATTGACCTCGGAAGCGTAAGTCTTTCCTAGAGCAAAACACACTCAAAAGTAAGAGATGCAGCATCTCTCCTAGGGTCTGAATTATTCCCTAAAGTGCACAACTGATTTTGCTGCTCACCCATACTGACAGAAAGGATCTGCCTTAGTAAATCAGTTTCCGTCTCACAACACTTTGAAGATTCAAAAGCTCCCTAAATGTTTTCTGAAGTGTGGACAGATTATCCTTCAGGAAACAATTTTTTTTCCTGCTCAAGGCATTGGGATTTTTTTTTACTACTCATGTTTGAACCTTAAGCTGTTCAGAGTAGGTCCTGCCTGACTTGGACACTATCTACCACCTGAAAAGGATCAGTGCTAGGCTTCAGAGCAGAACACAGATTGGACCTTTCTATTAAGAGCATTTCTTCATATTCATAAAACTTTGATCATGTAAAAAGTTATCATAATAAACTTGTCATACAATGTGTTATAAAACTACTTTAGTATTACAAGAGATTAATTGAGAAGCCATCTGTTACTTCAAGGCTTTCTGCTGAAAACAAGTAGAGAGAATCAGTGTAGAAGTGTATAGACAGCCAAGAGAAGATAATTTTGCTTGCTCCAGATGACTTAAAGTATAGTACTGTCACTTTAGTATCAAAAAGTCTTAAAATGAATTCTAAAAGTCGCAGCTGGGATGTAGTCTGTGCTAGTTAGATGCTACTTATCAGTTTGAAATTATTCCCATACCTGATACGCTCACACCTATAAAATTAAGAGTATATGAGAGAAAATAGTTTGCTTGCAAGGCAGCAACTGCAGTTGGTCTTTACTGCAATGCTTCACAAGGAAGTGGTCAGCTAATTCAGCAAGATTTCGGAGAAGACCTATTGAAAAAGCTCTTCTGAAAAGCATCCCCTGGTGTGGTAATTGAAGATATTGGTATCAAGTAGCAATATTGATTATGTCTGTTAGGATTCTATCGTGCTTAGCAGCCTTCAGACAGAACAACAACCAGTGTTTTCCTAACACTGTCCCATTTCTCCTATGGCACTGTGGTCTAATCATCTGAAACAGCCAAGTCATCAGTATCCAGAGAGCTACCACTCGGTGTCACTTTGTATTAAGGAAGCATAGGAGACTCAATCATCTGTTCCCATTCAGAGTTAACCCATAGGAAATGGGAAAGTTGGAACCGAAGATTGGTAGAAAATCCTGCTTTTGCAGTCAGGCTGTCACGGGGCTTGAGTTTTCTAGTTTGGAGTTAACCTCCCATGGATACCCTGTGGAACTGGGTGTACTCTCTGAATTTGTCTTGTCCTGACCATTCTTATGCCACAGTTACCCCGTTCACCTAAAATAATTACTTGGGTCCCAGTGCAGACATGGCGATGACACTGATGACATGCAGAAACACACTATGAGTAATAGTAGTGTTGGGGCTCATCATCCTGTATGGTGAGAATTGTTGAGCAAAAAGTGCTGTCACTAAGCAATTTAAATGTAATATGGCTTTACAGTCTTGATTTGTAATAGTGAACATACATTGTGAGTCTTTTTCTTTTTTTTAAGTATAACATGACTCTGGTTTCTGATTTCCTGTTTGACAAGATAGAAAAGCAGCAATGCTGTGCCTTTGCAGGAAGATCAGCTGTGAACATCTAGATCTCTTCTTTATCACACCATGGGAAATGTCAGTTAAATCACATGACTAACAACATTTCTTGGTCTTGCCGTGACAGGGGTATAGAAGGGATGGGTTTTCTTGGATATACTAACAAGATAAGGAGAAAATCTTTCAGCATTCAGACATTTGTAGTAATTTCATTGTAGGTTTGTATATAAACCAGACCTTTCTTGAGGGGGATGAAAAGGCAATGTGTGACATGCTTCAAGATGAAGGTACATAAGTCTATTGAATTTCTTCAGAGAAATAGGTGTGGTGTAAAACTTGCTCAAGATTTCTACTGTGACAGAGTATTTTCTAAGAACTGTATTTCAAGCTGAAGTAACTTTTTCAGTTCGAAATTTTCTGTGGCTCCATGGCTAGAGGCCCATTGTGAATGGGTGAGTCTTTACAGGAACTCTTAATTGGCTCAAGTACATTCCTTAATTGAAATAAAATTAATCTTAAATAGAGCTGCTCTTGAGCCTTGGAATTTATTGTAGGGCACTACTGAATCATTGTCTGAGAATAATGGGCAGTAATTGCATACAATAATGAGCTTATGGTCAGTGCTTTTAAGATCAAATTATTGTAGGATGTCAAATAAGATGAATTTCTAAGACTTACTTTCCCCAGTCTCTTAGCTAACCAGAAGGATGGTCTCCATGGCACTTCAAAACTGCTTATGCAATCCATTTGCTGCTACATTTTATCAAGCCGTTTACCTAATATAATGAAGAATCATTCTAGTTTTCCCCCTGAGCTCAATTACAGCAGTATTTGAAACCTGTGGTTTGAACAGATAAGGGGAAATTAAGAAAGGTAATAATAATAAGGAATAAAATCATTAAAGTCACTAAGGTTTCCCTCCCAGTGAAAATGCCTTAAATGAAAAGCATCTGTGTGCATTTCCAGCTAGATTCACATATTTATGGTTCAGGTTCTGATGGTTACCTCATACCTAGATACGTTACTAAACCACATTTACAGCACTTCAAATATCCTGCCCAGGGCTTACCTTGCCTCCTTTGAACTCTCTAGGCTGGAACAGAAAATAGCTGCAGATGGCAGAGAAAACACTGTCTTTGATACGAGGGGAGTCATTACCTGTAGGTAACATGTAAAGACCTTCTAGTCAAACAGTCTGCTGTAAGACCATGACATGAGAGCTGTGACCACCAGACTGATGCTCCAGTGCAGTGAGTGATCCAGGAGGGTGCTTGGAGTGCCAAGCCCTGATTTATGATTTAATTTTTTTTTCTACAAGAGATTTCCATGACATCTCCTTGAGGAACCTGAAAATCTCCCTGTAAGGAAGCCTTTGGGACAGGGCAGGCAAGACAAATGCAAAGCAGTTGCTGAGAAGGCTTTGTACAGGCCTGGTCTAAAACACCTTACCTTGTCAGGTGCTGCTTAGTTCATCTTGTCCTGGCATAGCTGTGCTCAAGCCATCCCAGAAGCCATGGTCTTCTGCCACGCTTCCCATTCTGTCCTTTTGGTTGGAGGGTGCTGAGCTCTTCCAGGTGTCCCACCTGAGAGGCACCAGGGTGGGTTTGGCAGTTCATGGTGGCTATAAACTGTCTGGCCTTGGTCTGTGCTGTCCTCTTTGCCTCCAGATGCAGCCCTCCCTGCATCAGCCCATCCTCTAACTGCCTTCCCTTAGCCACATCCTGCTTTCTTGCTCCATCACCAAGACAAATTCTGAAAACAGCAAAAAGCATGAGAGGGCATGGAAAATGACCATGGAAGGGAAGGAAGGAAAAAGATTAATCATTGTGCCCACTCGGTCAATAACATACACATTTTCCCAGGCTATTTTAGTATTATCCAGATGTATATGTTAATACAGCTTTATAAGCTATATTATGTATATTTCTAATAAGATGTGCTAAAGACTTTCATCTCTTTGGTCAATTTTCTTAGTGATTCGTTTAAGGTGGGAAGAAAACAGTATTGTGAAGTTATCAAAACACAGAATCATAGAATCAATGGTTTAGGTTGGAAGGGACCTTAAAGATTGAGTTCCAACCCCCTTGCCCTGGGCAGGGACACCTCCCACCAGACCAGGTCGCTCAAAGCCCCATCCGGCCTGGACTCGAACACTTCCAGGGATGGGGCAGCCACAGCTTCTCTGGGCAACTTGTTCTAATGTCTCACCACCCTCACAGGAAAGAATTTCTTCCTGAGATCTAATCTAAATCTCCCCGACACAAAGCGGAATGGGAGTAACAATAGAATAAAACAGCATGAAGTGATCACCTGATTTTATTGAAAGCTTCTCAGCTCAGTTTGGGAACTCTGCTGTACGAAGGCTGTCTGAAATTGTACCCTTAGTGACCAGCAAAAATATTCTCTGCATTTTGTTCAGTTGGAGCCTTCTAAAACGTCAGACTTGGTTCTCTCTGGCTGGCTTCCCTCTTGATGGGAGGAGCAGCAGTGCTGTGTCAAGTGACCGCGGAGGGCAGGGAGAGGGCTGTGTAACCACCTCCTAGAAGAAATTAGGAGACCCTTGGTAAAATAAGGTGTGTGAGGGGAGCATGTGTGATAAGTACCAAGAAGGTCTGACCTTGGGCCTGGTTGAGGCTGGAAAGTTTTGTCAGTACAAAGTTCTGCTAAGGAGAACTTACCCTTCTTCCCAAAGGAAGACTGCAGATGATGAGCTGGTAACTATATCTCAAGTTCAGTGAAGACTGAGATTAAACTACGTGTAGGTGTCCGTCCTTCCCATTCCCCTAAAGGTGCTTATAAACTGATCTATAAACATACAAGAGGTTGCTGATTTGAAATTTAAAGGAGCCTGTTGTGCCATCCAACAATCACTGTATGTACTTCTCAAGGGCTCCATGAATCACAAGTGAGTATTATGATGTTAGAACTCAAAAGTACGAGACTGAATAAAGCTGTTGTGATCATGTATCTGTCAGTATGCTCCTACTTGGGCTCCTGACATAATAGCTATGTCAAAAGGGAAAAGATTGCTGTCTTGTACAAAGACCCTAGAAAAAATATATCAAGCAAAAGCTGTGGGGGGAGGGTTTGACAGCTGCTTTTCATAAAAACTGTTAACTTGCTATAGATTAAGTTCACTAAAAGGAAACTAACTTCTGCTTTTTAATAGTAAAAGATCAAGAGGACAGATGACTTGATTGTGACTACAGGGTGTGATTCAGCATCATGCTGCAGCCTTAAACACAGTTCTAGTTCTGCTTGCTTCTGTAATCTTCCTGCCTTCTTGCCTGCAGTAGCTCTGCTAGGTGGCTCTTCTAGCTTGCTTCTCCTCCTTTACAGAAACCAGTTCACAATTAGCATATTAATTGCTTTAATAAAGTCACTGTTTGGGTATAAACAGGACTGGAAGAGCAGATTCTTGCATGTTGGAGGTAATGGCTGGAAGTTTCTCTTTCTAGTTGCTTTCCCTGGCATTAAGAGCTGACTAATCATGTCCTTTTTCCATGTTTTTCATTCACATGTTTCTCCTACAGCTAACCTCTTCCCCAGTTTCCCCAGCTGAGAGTTAAACTATTGCTCTGCTGTAGGAAGCAGCTGCCAAACAAGTAGCAGAGCTTGAAGAACTAAACTGCTTTAGTTCTTTATTAACTTCATGGATTTATTAACAGTTTAAAAATGTGGTTATATCTATGCATGGTATATCTCTGTAAGCAAGCATCAAATTTTTCTGAAGTCTGTAAACCAATTATTTTTACAGCTCTGGTAGTGTAAACTCCAGCATTCTGGAAACTGTTGCAGTCCCAAAGTCATCAGATGGAAAAAAAAAAATATTAAGCCCTTTTTTTTGCCGACTGCAGTTAGAATATTCAGGATATGTAGTTTTCCTTCATACTCTATGGCCTGGAAGGCTTCTCACCTCCACCTTGTACGCAGAAAAGTGACTGAAACAGAGACTGTCATTGAAGCTTCAGGTGGATGGGACATATAAGGATTCAGTTAGCTTACTTTTCTTCCTGATGCTGTAGGAAATCCAGATGTTTTGCTGCTTGAGCTGCTGTTATTCTAAATAACTATTCTCCTGGTACTCCTCCTTTAATGTCCTGTGGTATAGCAACAGCTATTTGCAGAATATACAGGCAAAACAGGTGTGAGAGGAAAAAATGAATGTAGTAAATGTATGACTGTGGTACATCTGACTTATTTTTATTCTGACAATTTGTTCCAGTTGAATCAACTGGGAGACTCCAAGACTGATTACAAAGACCCTATTGTAATTATACCAGGGCCAGACTCATGGTGGCCTCTGCAACGTTCTGGTTGAATGAATTCAGAGTTTGTTTTGGATTATCAAAACTCCACAATTTTCAATGGTTCAGTGTATTACAGTTCCAACAAATGTAAAAAGGCAGATTTGATGAGTATGTGAAACTTGTATTTTTCTTTTCCCTGCCTATATCAAGAATTTAACAGTCAAGACAGGAAAAAACATTGAATAATTTTAGGAGCAAAACGTCTCTAGAGGTCTATATTAACCTGGTTCAATCCAGACATTCTTCTCAATATGTATGTCAGTTCCTAAAAAAACTGAGTATCAGTAAACTGACAGAAAGAACTGTATCCTAGTCACTTTTTCAGTTTTCCTGTTCAGTTATTTCCCCCACCATTTGGACTTTATTTTCTTGATTTAGCACTCCTTTTTATGCTTACAAAAATAACTCTATACTTTTGCTTTAGGGCTCTCCACTTAGTTTCCAAAAACTTGGTATTTGAATTACAAGCTCCAAGGTAATGTGCGTTTGTGTTACAAATACTTCTACTGAGCACTGAAGGCACTGGAAGCATTTCTGGTTTTTCCAGGTCATATGAAAACTTTATTCCAAGTATTTTGTATTGGCATTTTTCCTTTAAATCTGTGAACTTTAGAAACTAGACTTTATTAAAGAATGGTTTCAGCTAGAATGAACTTTTGCCATATTAGAACAGCTGTTTATTAATGACCATGAAGAGAATGAATGGAGTCTCAGCTGAGAGCATGCCAATTACTCTGATACAAACATAGAAGCGTGATAAGATACGTATAAAAGCTTTTCCAACATTCACGCATGTTCAGTCTGCCTCCAGCTTTGCTAGTTGTTTTCTTTTTCCTACTTCCCCTCAAGAAAAGTGGTGTCTTGGGTTCACTCACATGGGAGCATTAGGAGTGCAGGCTCCTTTGGGCACTCCTGCACTGCAGCTCCTCTCCTCCTCACCCACCTCTTTCTTTACAAGCCTCGTCAGCCTTTCTTCTACCCACCCACTGGGTCTGATCTGATTCTGAGCCCGGGCTCAGTCCAACCACTGCCTGGGCTCTGATCTGATTCTGTCTCATAAACAGGAGCGGCTAAGCCTAAGAGATGAGGAAAAATTAAGGAAGTAGTAACTTGACAAACCGTATTTCTTGCTTTTCACCCTTTTGTATGAGCTGTGGGGTAAGGACAACATGGTGGGGTGTTTCACATGAGGGAGTGGGTTTAGCTGAAGGTCTTTTTTGCACTATTTTGTAGCCGTGCCTCAGTATCTAACATTGTGGTTCAGAGGTACAGCACCCAGACTGACATACATTAAGTCAGCATAAGCTACCTCATGTTGACATGGTACTATCCACGCTATAGATTTAGCTGACTCTTAGCTAAGAGTGGTAATTTTTTTTAATTGAGGTGCAATTGCATTCTAGGAGCATGTTCTGATGTAGGTGTAGGCAAAGGTGGACAGGCCTGAGATGCATCAGGGCCTGCCAAAAAGAAGAGAGGCACACCAGCTTGTGATACTTGGCTTAAAGTCTTTCCTTAATGAAAGCTGAACTTCTTATTTTAATATTTTAAAATGAGTGACAGTTAATCCCTTAAACATTTCACTGTTATTTCTACCAAAATTGGAGTTTTGCAACAGATTTGCATCAAATAGAGTTTTGAATCCTATTTCATTTGTTTAGCTTTTTAATGTCTCTTCATGTAAGAGCATGCAAATTGGCAGTTACAGAATGGACTGGAAATTAATAGCTACTTTGACAAAGACATAGGATTAAAACTCTTACATATTCAGGACATATTAGTAACTATAACAAAACTGTGACTTCTTCACAGATTTAAGCCTCTTGGTTTTGCTTTCATAGTCCTGGCAAAGATTCACAGAAAAGACACCAGGACACAGAGTATATTTTCATTTGCCTCCAAACCAAGCAGGCTGCCAGTTGAACACAGAGGTGGCTGTGTGTTAGAAAGGAAAACTTGTTTTTATGTCACTTCTGTAATAAGCAATTTTTTTTTTGTTTATTTTTCCTTCTCTTGCTCTACGTGCCATTTGGGGCTGGAGCAGGAAGGCAGGAGGTGTCCTTTCCCAATCCCTCTTCACGCAGGGAAAAGAGCCAAGGTTACACAAGCCATACATAACCGTCCTGCCACATGCTTCTGCAGAGCAGCTAAGTGCTGGGTCGTTTTTAATGTGCTGTAGAAATCTCATGGGACTTGCTCAAGGTCACTCTGCAGGCCTGAAGCTGTCAAGAATAAAAGTGGTGACTCCTGCCACCCAAGAATAGAAGACCAAACCACATCCCTGAGAGACCTCGCTGTGACCATAGTCTGCACATCGCAGACCCCGTTTGTCTTCCTGACCTCCCTCAGGAGCTCTAGAGTAGTCATTGTGACTATTCGTGATAACATTTTCTCTCCCTGAGCTGCTAATTGTCCCGCTGTGATCCAACAAGGATATTGATATCAACAACCATTAATATCAAGTAGCAGAATAGCTCTCTTCCATAGCTTACCTCTCAAACTCTGCTAAAGAGATTATAAAAATAAATAATTAAATACCACTAGTACAAACCTCTGAAAATAAACTAGGCTTGTCACAGGAATTACTGATGAATTAAGTTCTTTTTTTCTTTTTTTTGAGGGGAGTGAACACTTGAAGTCTATTTTCATTTTAATGGAAACACTTTTTGTCAGCCAGCCAATTCAAAATAAGGTTAGCAAAACAAGCCTAAAAATAGTGAAGGTGTAGTATGGCTAAGAAATTGTGAAAGCACTGAGTGAGCTAAAGCTAAATACCATATTATGTCCCAAGTTGAGCACTAGATATAAGTGTGTGTGTCTAAAAATAAATACCTGAATAATAAAATACAAGCCCAAGGCTCAGTGGCCTGTTGGATGTGGTTAGATAACTAGCTGAGTGTACTTCAGGTAAATCCAGGTCTAAATATTAGCCTTGTCAAGATGCAGCTTTGACTTTTAAAAATAGCTTTTTCTGACTTGAAATTGTTAAAAAACCATTCTGCCTCAAGACTGAAATGGGTAACTTACATCAGGAAGACGAGTTTGTAAATATCCAGCTGAACTTCTACTGTGAGGCCTTGTTAGGTCCCGGTTTCTCACAGGCCTCAAAGTTAGATATGTTTAAAAATAATTGAGAAGATGATTTTACTTCAGAAGAGAAAATGAACTAAATCTAAGTTCCTAAAGGCTTGCAGCACTGAATTCTTAAGATATTTGTTTAGTGCTCATAGTAGATGTAGTAAAATATTACACACTTTGTGACGCTTTCATGACTTGTGGCTGCTCACTTCCTTTTATTAAATTACACAGTACATGAAGTTTAGCTTTGGGGTTTTAATAAAGAATGCTGCCTTTATTATCTAGTGCTGAGAGAAATCAGATTCTTCTTTCACTGCCTTTTAAAATTGCTATTTTTAAATATCCAGGGAGGCTGGTATGGCTCATCCACGTGAAGTTCGGATGAAAAGATGTTTTCAGACGCCCCTTGTTGATTCAAGGCTTTTTTTATGTGGCTGGAGAAGACCTTACCACACAAGGTTTCTCAGGGTTGCACCTAACAAAATCTCGTATGTATTTATTTTATTTTAGGACAAAAGTATTTAGGGCACGTTATTTTGTGGGAATGTTTCTGTAGTTCAGGAAGGTGGACTCCATAAGGAAAACGATGAAGTCTGCAAATTGAAAAAAAAATCTGAAATTCATTACTGTAAATTTTTAAAGATCTTTCTCCTTCCTCAGGCTGATTTGCAGCCTAGAGCCAGCAGGATGTGGGAGAACTCAGTTCAGTCGCTAACTGAAGGCAAAGAGGGAGAATATGCAGGGTTGCCAGGGCCCACTGTGCAGTGGGACCTTTAGGAGATACCAAGAAAAAAAATATGTTAATTCATTGTCTGAGAAGTAAAAGTTTTTGTAATTTGCAGTGACAATTTAAGCCTCGCAACATCCTTTGTGGTCAGTGCAGTAAATACTGTTCATTTTGTAGATGAGAATATTTGTTTGAGGTTGCATGGTCGCTTACCAAAAGACCAAGAGAAGGCTGACACGTACAACTGAAACCGAACTTTTAACCTTTCTGAAGGAGTAATCTCCCTGAATTGCAGTGTGAACACTGAGATAAGGCAAGAGCTGCCTAACCTCCTCAGCTAATTCTCTATGTATGTCTCCTTTCTCTTCCTTATTGCTCCTATAGACTGGGAAATAAGGAATTGCTAATTATTGCTGCTGTATCTCTAGTGACTCCTGTTTTCTCACATCATTTCAAATAAGATCAGTTAGGCCAAGATAAGAATGAGGAATTTTGCTGAAATTATCAGAAACTGAAGGAGCCTCCCAAAATATGGGAGAAGGTGGCTGAAGCAGTGCATGGGTATAATAACTATATTTAAAAATCTGCTAAAATTGAAACATTTTACTTTCTACGCACTCAAGGCAGTATTTCATTAATTCTTTAGAAAATTCTATTTCTCCAAGTATACACAGATAAATATATATTTTTTTTCCCCTGTGTAAATGACGAAGGTCAGATTTAAGATAAGGTCCAACTCTGAAGCCAAGTATGTCTTCAGATTCTGGATACTTTGTAAGCTGACAGCATTTAAAGCAGAACTTGGAAGCATTTTTTTTGTGTTTTGTTTTCTTGCCTTAAGCTCACAGTCAGTTTGGGAAAGGCAAAAATGCAAAGGCTGAAAACCTGACAGCTTTCACTGCATAACACCTGCAAATTGAAAGGGATCCAGTTCTGGGAACCTGTGTAATCCTGACGTAAGTTTAAAACTTTGTCTTTGAAGGATGCTTCCAAAGGGAAGGGAACTTGGCTGTGAGTTGGGGTTTTTTTTTGTGCCCAAGCTGGTGAAAACTATCGGAAGTTCCCAGCACTGTTTTGCAGGCAGACAGCATCAACGTTAGCGGTCTTCTAAAAGTTTGCATCTGCTGGTACTGTGGAACTGTACTGTATGTCTCAAGCCGCCATTTCAAGTACTATTAAATAATAATAGTGCTCAGCAGAATTAGCTTTAAAAGCTTTTTTTGAATTAAACAGGTTTTCATCTGAAATCTAAGTTTTATGCAGTTGCTTATGCACCATAAGACCCCAATAATTGCTCAGTGAGGGCTCTGATTAAATCCTTGTTATTTGCATTGTAGATGAACACAAACCTGTTCAACCTTTTTTAAGTTGAAAATGACTGTGTACCTTTATTGCTGGGCTATTTGATAGAATCATGTGAAGAAGAATCAAATGACTTTCTTCGAAAAGAAGGGAGGGGGCGAGTAAAGACAACCAGTCAAGCTGATTTATTTCCTTTGACTCACTCCTTCCAACTTGGCATCTGGTGGTCCTGCAGCTTATGTTCCGCCTCTTAGTAATTTTCATCAAGACTGAAATCTAAATTCATTATTCTGAAATGCTTATTCCTAGGTGCTGTGTTTCCTGAATGGAGGCATCTTTTAGAGACATGCCTCTTGTCTTTTAGCTGGTTCTTGAGGCAGGAAAGGGGACCAGGTATGTGTCCATCTTCTGCTGATGAGGACCTTGGTGGTTTAACTGACCAGAAAAACTGCATATTACCCATCTGTAAATATTTAGAAGTAATTTTTAAAGACATTTGTGATAACTACAGTTGAAAGGGCTTGCGTTAATCTGAGATTAATAAACTTTTATGAGCATTGGATCAGCTGGACACGGAGGAAAAAGTCTTTCAGTGAAGAAGACTTTATTGAAAACACCTGCATCATCTGTTCACATTTGAGCTGGTTTTGTGGTTTGATGCAGCAGAGTGTATGACAAATATCATTATACAGCAAAAAGTCACAGAAATAAAAATTGGATTGAAAGTTCTAACTTTAACTTTGAGTAGTGGATAAAGTCAGGGTTTTCCTTGAGATTTTGAAGTTACTTTGCAATGCCTAAATAACTAGGTGACTTAACAAATCTCTTCTGGAAAGTATTTCTGAAAGATGTAGCTTCGCTGATGTTCTGGTGGTCCAGTAAGATAATTATTAATAAAATAGTAATTTCATAATTTTGCTCAGTGTTGAATCTTATTGCTAACATATGTGTGCTTTTAATTATTTTAGGAAATCTATCAGTGGTGTGGCTCATCATGCAATAAATACGAGCGGCTGAAGGCTACTCAAGTTGCTATTGGCATTCGGGACAATGAACGGAATGGAAGGTCTAAATTAATTACTGTGGAAGAAGGGAGTGAACCACAACAGCTCATAAAGGTATTGTAATATCCAAACCGGTTACTGACACAGCTGTGAATAAAATGTTTTTACACCTCAGGAACTTAAATAGGGTTGGGTTCAAACACCGTATGTTCTTCAAAGACTCCAGGAAGTCAGATTTAGGTTATGGTAGGCCAGTTTATGCTTCTTTTCCCTCCTTATCCAAGCAGTATTAAGTTTATTAGGCAGTAAAGTAGTTTATCTCAGTAGAGTCTGAGGTAATTAATCATCTGAGAACACTTTTACAAGAACTAAATGTTTGCTTGTTTTGGATTAGCCGCATGGTGATTGAACTAGCCGTAGGGTCACTGAATTAACAGCACAGCTCAGACCTCAACCATGCTCTCTGCTCTGTATGAGGAAACAGCAGCATCTAGGTGGGCCAGCACCACACAAGAGGAAGGACATAGAATTACTACTATGCTGAGGATGTCAACAAAAGCAGCAAATTGCATGGAGATGCATGAGCTTTGCATCACCACTTCTATTACAAACTCTGGTGCACCTAACCTCTACTAACCCTACTGAGCCCATTCCTCGTATATTTAGAAAGCGTAACTGTTTACACAAAAACTAGAATTTAGATTTCATAACTGAGTTTGTCAAAGTAGATTGGGAAAAAAAATCCCCAATTTATGGACTTGTCAGATCTTGAAAAGATTAATGAGCACTGATGCGTTGTTGCAGGCCATATACTAATAAAAGCATTGTCACTTGGCATTTGTATGCTAAATTGAGCTTTTTCCATTCATTCTCTAAAAAGAAGGAAGAGGGAAGCAGCCTCATAAAGCAGTCCCTCAATTAAATGGAAAATGTACAGTTAGAATATTATCTTGTACTTCAGATTAACTTCAGGAAGTAATGCTAATGGTGCGTGCAGGTATGCTGTTATTTTTGATGTTGCGTATGCTTGATTTTGTCACGGGCACTGTAAGTAGTTACTGCCTAAGCAGCAAAACATGCCGGGTGCTGAGCTGCCAGCCTGTGGCCATGCTGGCTGTGGAGATGCCTTTGCATGATCTGTCTGTCCATCTGCTGACAAAGCCTTTTTGCCCGTGTGTGTGAGCACAGAGGTGACTGTGCTCACAAGTAGGGGAGGTGGCACCCAGTGCAATGGAGATTTTTGAAAAAACTAACCGCAGTCCTCTGTCTGGCTTTAACTTCCTTGTACAGACTTCTCACACAGGCTCTGGTGTGGCACGGATGTTACACCTGAAACTTTTATGGAAAGAGGAGAGGTTAATAATTAGACCCCAACCTTCTGCTCTTTGATTGAATGACGGTATTGGGTTGCAGCTCGCTGCTGGCCAGGGCTGGGTGGCACCGTGGGAACCTGCTGGCACGGTCTCCTGGCAGCAGCCTCCTAGTGCCAAGCCCATCCCGGGGATAGAGCTCCAGGGTCCACATGGGGCTCCCGATAAGCTCACGTGAGATTTGAGAGCACTGATCAGAACTGCTGCCCTTTGCACCTCTTACCCAACGAAGGTGGGGATCCAGATGCAAAATCAGCCTGCTGGGATGGCCATCAGCTTCCTCCACCCCTGACAGGCTACCAGCCACACGGATATGCTGGCCTCGCCCCTGCATCTCTTTGCCAGGTTATTTTTTTTTCCAGCCAGGTGCAACTGTTGTTTTGTAGCAACCTTGACACAAGATTAAGAGCAGGAAAAACATCAAGGTTGCATTTTGATCCTGTAGTGCATTGTTACTGCGTCAGGGAATAAGTCTTTTCTTCACTTGCTCAGCAGCGTATGAAAAAGTTTCTGCTGTTCCCTTTGGATTGTGAATACAGAGGAAAGAAAAATGGGTAGTTCAATGCAAGTTGGTTCATGGCTTTTACTGCTATCGCTGAAACGAGCCTGATTTGAGTGAGTTTGTGGGCAGCCAGGGCTTACCTTCTAGCCTGCATTGTGCTAGGCAGCCTTGTTTTCAGAAGTGCTGCTCACATAACAGGGTTTGCAGCTCGGCTGTAGCTGTCCCAGTCCAAGCTCTGAAATATGCTGCTAATAAGCCAGGGGCGTAGTTTAACCTCACAAACATATAAAACCTATTAATCTCTATTCCTGCTCAAATGGTACCCAGTTCCTGGTCCTCTTCGTTTCGCTTTCTACTTGCTCCCACAAAATCATCTCCAACTTGCTGTAGCACTTACTGGGGATGACTGCTCTGAAACTGGTATTGTGCCTGTTTCTTCCCTCCGCATCAGGAAGGATAGATTTTTGAAATATCCAGCTTTCTTAAAAAAAAAGGTTGATTTATTTTTGAGGAAAAAGAATTACATACTCTAAGTATTCATTCTGTCATCCAGTGTGCCACTGAAATCAAAATGAGATTTCCTAAAATTATCTCCTCTGATAAATAAGGAATGATTCCTCCTCTTGTGAGCTAGAAATCTGCTTCTGTATCGGTGGCTAAACTTGCTCATGCAGGGCTGCTAGAAAAGTGTTGACCAGGCAGGGGCTGACATACCCACCACAAATACCAACGGAAAAAAGCTGATAGTGATCTTGTCCCTACTCTGTAAGCAGAGAGTCGTCACTCCCAGGCAGTAAAGCAAGACTGCTGGGCCTACACCCCACCATGGAGGCAAGACACAGGCTGAATCAACAAACCCTGTCAGATTGCATCAAAAGTGTGGCCAGCAGGTCGAGGGGGGTGATTCTGCCCCTCTGCTCCGCTCTGGTGAGACCCCATCTGGAGCACTGTGTCCAGCTCTGGAGTCCTCAGCACAGGAAGGACATGGACCTGTTAGAAGGGGTCCACAGGAGGGCTTCGAAGATGATCAGAGGCTGGAGCACCTCCACTGTGAGGACAGGCTGAGAGAGCTGGGGTTGTTCAGCCTGGAGAAGAGAAAGCTCTGGGGAGACCTTAGAGCCCCTTCCAGTATCTGAAGGGGGCTCCAGGAGAGATGGGGAGGGACTCTTTATCAAGGGGTGTAGTGATAGGATGGGTGGGAACAGTTTGAAACTGAAAGAGGGGAGATTTAGATCAGATCTTAGGAAGAAATTCTTTCCTGCGAGGGTGGTGAGATGGTGGAACAGATTGCCCAGAGAAGTTGTGGATAGAGTTACTTGTTCTGCTGAATCTTAGGCCTGAATGTTCAATTTGTGTTACAGGAAGTTTTTCATCTGTGTGAGACCAATCCAAAAATAGGTCTTAGCAATGCTTGAGTCAGTTTGGTCGCTCTGGAGTGACCACATTAGGGTTAGAGCTAACAACAGTTCTTTTTTTTCCCTTAACCAAAAGGTTTCAAAGCTAAGCTAGGACCAGAACCTTCTAGGGTCTGTTTCTAGCCCCGTCAGAAGCCCTCCTGGGCCGATGGCACTGGCAGTGATGCGTGTCCCTCTGACCGCTTGCACAGCGGGAGGCAGAGATGCCCCAGCACCGTGTCTGTGTGCCCGAGATCACCGAGAGGGAGACTCTGAGAGTGCAGCCACAGTAACAGGTAGCCATGCTCAGGAGGGACAATTTTCTAACTGCAGTCTCTGCTCTAATTCTGAAGAGAGGACAAAACTGGAGAAGCTAAATTTTTAACATCGTTTTCCATGATCTCGTTACTCAGCACTGTGGGGAAAGGTGAATGGGGTGAGTGAATGATTCAGGTCCCCTGTTTCTTTTCTCCGGGAAAGTTATTGTCCACTGGCTAGTGAGTGTGTACACTGTGCTTCTGCTTTCAGAGTAATGGCAAACTGGAGAAACAAGGAATCAGAAATGTCTGGTTTTGTGAAGTTTTCTAGTCAGTCAGGAAGCTGAAGCTGCTTGCACTAATGAAGAAACACAGAAATTGAGTTCCCTTCTATTTAATCATAAGTGTTCGGCTGACACTTTTCAGGATGGTTCTGTTTCCTCTGCAGCCAAAACTGTCTGATTCTTTTGACTGTTTTAATGTTCCCCTATAAATTATTCCCTTAAATCTGCAGCTTATGCTGTAGTTTATACTGCTGAGGTTTTTGGCTTTTGTTTCACTTTTGTAAAGGTTTTTGATGTTGGTGGCTGAAATAATGAAACCTGAGAAATGTGACTGCTGGAGTCTAAAACCGCAAGAAAATGAAGGATCATGTTAGTACTCAGCTTTGAAATCATTCTTCTGCCTTTAAACAAAAAAAGCCACGATTTTTGTTTACTCAGCATTTGTATTTGTCGTGTGCCTGGTTTTGCTAGAGTTCTAGTGGCCCTACAACAGGTGAGTGCAAACTCACTGCTCATAAAATATTTGTGTAAATATTCAGCTGGTTTAAATATTGAGCAACAGAGGGAAACTCTTCCGCCTTTTGTGATAATGCAGCCTTTCTTCTCCCTCCTTTCTCTTTCAATCCCCTAAGAAATGCTTCATCCTGAGAATTCCTCGGTGCCATTGTGTTCAGTGGCGATGGTTTTTGCCTGGGGTGTGAATAAATACTATGCAGGAGTGGCTTGATCATGTTACAGCCAGTCACACCTTGCCACCCCTGTAACTGGAAAGGGACTGGTAGCACTACACGGCCGCTAACTCAGTCACGTGGGTAAAATCTCAAGAGCACAGAAACTAAGAAGAGCCCATTGTAAATGCAAGTTACAGAGGAGACCCAAATAATGCAAATGTCACTACAACGTCAGGCTCCAGTAAATCTTAAATTAGCTGGATACGTGTCTGGGCGTACGGACAGAAGAGCAGGACCACCCCCTTCTTCCTTGTTAAGTTCAAGCCCCTAAAAATGATTTGCTACAAAACAAAGATAATGTCTAAGAGCAGCACGGAGCACAGTGAGGTAGCTGCGAAAAACAAAGGCTTGCTGTGACTTGTGACAAGCATAAATGGGTTTGATGGTGCAAGGACGTGCTTCTCTGAAGGAGCAAGGCAGGTTCCCGCAGTTGCTGGTCCTGCCACAGGCATCATTGCATAAGGCTCAAAGAGCAGCACGTGCCCCACCAGTTTGGTACCTGCTCCTTTCCCAGAGCCAGCCAGAGCAGGATCTGCCATCACAACTCTGCAAAAGCAAAAATTGCTATTGCTGATCTCAGAACATTTGCATTTCTTCTCGTTCCCTTGCTTTTGGTTGTGTTAAGAGGTCAAGTCCTACCAAGGAGAGGTTTGTTTGGTTTGTATACAGAGGAGTGGAGGAACAGTGGGAGTGAGGGTAATGCAGGAGAAGGAGGGTTAACTTTTGTGGAATACCTCTCCTGTGCAACCTGCTCTGGGTGGACCTGCTTTGGCAGGGGGTTGGACTAGATGATCTCCAGAGGCCCTTTCCAACCCCATGTGATTCCATGATTCTGTAATACAAACTCCAGACATTTGTTGGGGATTAAAAAAATGTTTAATCGTGTAGCTTGTGCACACTTTTACTCAAATGCTGTGAGTTCATAAGCAGTGAATTGCATGTAACTGTCATGGGCCAGCCTGACCTGTTCACTAGCAAGAAAATGCCCAATATGAAAAATATCTCAATGAAGTCATATTAGGCCAAATTATCCACGGCTTTGGGAATGTGTAAGCCAAAGTAATATCTTTCATTGTCTGAATTGAGACAGTTGGAAAAAATTACAGAATCACAGAATGATATGGAGTTGGAAGGGAGCTCTGGAGATCATCTAGTCCAACCCCCTGCCAGAGCAGGTCCACCCAGAACAGGTCCCACAGGAACGTGTCCAGGTGGGTTTGGAATTTCTCGAGACAGAGACTTCCCTGGGCAGCCTATTCCAGGGCTCTGCCACCCTCACAGGAAAGAAGTTCCTCCTCATGCTTAGATGGAACTTCCTCTCTTCCAGTTTGTGCCCGTTCCCTCTTGTCCTGTCCTTGGGCACCGCTGAAAAAAGCCTGGCCCCATCCTCCTGACACCCACCCTTTAAGTATTTATAGGTGTTGATCAGATCCCCCTTCAGTCTTCTCCAGACTAAAAAGACCCAGTCCCTCAGCCTTTAAAATGGATGAGCTTCCACAGAATTTTGGGAAATAAATACTAGAAATGGATTTCATTCCCAGGGCAGAGGTGACAGTGAACAGTCCACGTCCAAAGGAAAAGGGTGCATTGAGAGAGGGGTGAGGACAATGGAAATGCCAAATGAACTCTAATGACCGGACAATGTTCTCAGCCTCCCTTCAAACTGTACAGGTCACATTTACCCCTCAGGAAGACAAATCCCCTTCTTCAGCGCAGCAGTTTCGGATGGATGCAGGTGTCAGCAAGAACAGGATTTGGGTCTTGCCATTTTGAACGGTGAGAATTTGTAGGATTCGAACTCAAAATGGTCCACAGGGAAAAATACTACGCGTGTTTGTGCACCATCTGAGGAGAGGCAGTTTATTAATCATTACACTGTTTAATTAAAATTTATGATGGGCTATGAACGTGGATACAAAGTACAAACCCTTTGCCCTGTAGGGAGCCAGTTTCAAGCTGTCAAAACCAGGTGTCCCCTTTTCTTTCTAATTACTGAGTGTATCTCCTCTATTAAGGGCAGTCCTTTTTCTTGATGCAGATTGCCATTTAAAGGACTAATTATGCAACCTGTGCTCAGACATAAACCTGCATGGCCTGGATTTCAGTGCAGCTTTGCACCAGCTGAGCATTTGGCCCAGTGTTCTCCCCAGGCCCAGGGAGAAAATCAGCTGGGGTTTTGCCTGAGAATGGCAGAGCCTGGTGAGGAGGGATCTTCAGCGAGGTTGTGAGTTACCCATAATGTTCTTCAAGCTGCAGTTTTCAGTCACGGATGCCTGAAGCCACACACTTAAATGACAGGGAACTGAACAGGAGCTGCAGGTGGCAAGTACATCTGAAAGTCAGGCTTTTAATTTAGTCTCTAAATACGACTTTCAGTGCTGCGTTAGAAATTTTACTTCAAAAAAATGTTGAGTACCACATGGCATCAACTACATCGTTTAAGAACAGCTCCAATAATAGGAGGTTGAAAACCTAATTTCTTATGCTGGGAAAGATGCTTCTATGCTAGGCATTTTGGTGAATTTCTAAAATCGTAGTGAATTTCAAGATGTGCTTGCAGTTAAAGTATAACGTGTCTCGTTCGCATTCTTGTGGGCAAGAAAACCACTCGGCTTTGTTACATTTTCCTCTTCAGCAGCTGTAGCACTTGCAGGGTTACCGCGTTAGTCAATTATAATCTTATAATTACATGTTGGAATATTAATGGAGTTTGTAATGGCTTTTTTGTGCTAAACTAGTTTTTTGTGCTAAACTATCAAGAAATCTATTAATGAAGAACTACTATAATTTTCAGTTGTTAAATGAGCACAATTAAGAAGACAAGGCCAAAGAAAGGAGCTGTTAGCAGTTATCTCCATGTGGAGTTATTTCTATGTACTTTGTAGCAACAGGGGGATTTCAGGGAAAGGAACTGAAAGGGTGGAATTTCCCTGCCATATAAAAAGCTTGGAGATGTGCTGTCCTTGGAATCCAGCATCTCCCAAAGACAAATACACCTTGAAAGGGTTTTTCCTTTTTCTTTTCCTCTTTTTTCTTTCCTCTTTTTTTCCTTTTTTTTTTTTCTTTTTTTTTTTTCCTGCAGCTCTTCCTCATCCCAGCCTCTCTGCAGACCAACTCTCAAGGGATCTCTGCTCAAGGTTGCCTTTGACTTTTCTTAAGTGGAAGTTCTGCAGTGCAGGAAGGGCTCAGGGAAGAAAACTTTGTAGGGTTTTTTTTTTTTTTCAGAGGAGTCTGGATATGCACAGATTGCTGTTCTTTATCCAGGCCACATAACACTGGAGTAAAAGTCCTCTCGCATCTAAGCAAGGGTGAAGAACAGCTGTATAGAAGAAAGTGTTCCATGTGTTGTGGGATCAGTTCAGTATTTCCACTGCCACCGAGTGTGTAATGCTGAAGAAGTGTGTAAATATAATTATTGTATTTACTGCAAAGCAGGTTATTAGGGCCAGGTATCTTGCTCACATAACTGCCTATGACTTTTACAGGCAGAGGCAGGTGGTATCAAAATAAGAGGAAGATAAAATTACATTAAGATGAATTAAAAAATTGGAGTAATCAGTGGTGCAACTTCTAATTTTTAAGAGCTGTATATTAAAGCCCCTTTAAACATATTGTCTCCTTCAAATAAATTTTGTGGAGGTGTAGGAGCTTAGAACACAGTTAGTGAAGGGCACCTAAACTAGTTTTCTCCAGCTCACTCCCTGCTGCTTCAAGCTCCACAGGGTTTTTATTTGTGATACTCCTCTTTTTACCCACTATTGCTGTTGGCCAGCCCCCTGGGGGCATTGCAAATGCCCTCCTGCAAAAGGGTGGGTGCTTACAAAACAAAAATCTAGGGATTATCTGAATTATAGCAGATGGTGTCTGAGCCTCCTTGTTGGAATTTGTTACTCGATTTATTGCCATTAGTTATTTCCCAATACATGAGCATGCACTAACTCATGCAGCACATAAAGGGGTTGTTTTACCTAAAAAGCTTTCAAACTGAGATCTGCAAAGCTCCAGAGGCTTCAGTGGGTGCCTGACTTTATGTCCCAGTAAAGCATAAAAAAGCAGAAAAGTCAAGCAGAAAAAAGCAGGCATCTCGAGCGTGTGTGCAAGTCTCTGCGGGGTTTGGGTCTCATTTCTAATACTTCTGCTGGTGTCGGAGCAGTATGTAACAAAGGAGTAAGATTTGAAAAATGAGTCAGAAAGGACTAGTATAAATGCAAAAAAGATATAGGGGTGATTACTGATTGTATTTTTAATTACGCTGCAGGTGGCTGAGCAGTTCAGTTCTCAACGCTCAGCAGCATTAATGGTTACAAAAAGTCTTACGTTTGGGTAGTTGCTGCCATTGACCCTCCCGGTTTCTTTAGGGCGGGATCACTGTTCCTCTTGAAGGCATTTGAAGATAACACAGCCTGGGCTTTTCCTCAGCTCATTTCCCACACACCCGGTCTCAGTGTGAATCGCTGGCTTAGATACTGCCCGCTGTGCTGTCCCAGCAGGACAGAAGGGAGCTTCTTTTACCTTGGAGGCGAACTATTGAAAAAACATCAAATTTGTACTCTCAACGTTGACACAGATACTGGTTTTTTGTGAACATGTAATCTGTGGTCTGTTTCACAGAGCAGAAAATTAATGTTGGAATATGGTTCTTTATATTCAAATTATCCCAGACAGATATGAAGAGTTGCAAATATTGTATGAAAAGCTGCCTAAGCCTAATGCCCTCTTTTTAGGAAGTTAAGCATAGGGCTGTGATATGATTTGCATTTGAAATTCCTGAAACGACAGAAACTGGCTAAAAATGTAGGGCATAATTTATGCATCAAAAATGCTGTGAGCAACTGATGCATTTTGCTATTTTATAGCAATCTGGATGCACAACAGATCAGGTTTAGACCTTAACACCAGAAAGTCCATTTGATAAATTACATGCTAAACCCTCAAATATTAACAGCATACCAGAACTATTTGTTAACATAAAACATCCTTTTGTCTGCTCCTTAGTACCTGATGGCTGTTTCCATCTCATTTTCAATCTCTGTTGAGGCAGGTGGGAGGTCTCCTGCTCAAGGTGAGCGTGTAATGACGTCTGTTGTTCCTGGAATTGCTAGTGAGAGGCAATTCCAAGCAGAAACCCTGCTAGTTACTTGGGAGCTGTTTAGTTAAAGAATTATTTTTTTTTTCCTGATGGGAGTGTAATTTTTTAGAAAGGGACCTTAAAGATCATCCGGTTCCAACCCCCTGCCCTGGGCAGGGACACCTCCCACCAGATTAGGTTGCTCCAAGCCCCATCCAGCCTGGCCTTGAACCCCTCCAGGGACAGGGCAGCCACAGCTTCTTTGGGCAACCTGTTCCAGTGTCTCACCATCCTCACAGGAAAGAATTTCTTCCTGATATCTAAACTAAATCTCCCCTCTTTCAATTTAAAAGCATTACCCCTTGTCATATCGCTCCACTCCCTGATTAAGAGTCCCTCCCTATCTCTCCTGTAGCCCCCTTCAGATACTGGTAGGCTGCTATAAGGTCTCCCCAGAGCTTTCGCTTCTCCAGGCTGAACAACCTCAGCTTTCTCAGCCTGTCTTCATAGCAGAGGTGCTCCAGCCCCCTGAGCATTTTTGTGGCCCTACGCTGGACCCCTTCCAACAGGTCCATGCCCTTCCTACGTTGAGGACTCCAGAGCTGGACACAGTACTCCAAGTGGAGTGTCACCAGAGCAGAGGGCCAGTATCACCTCCCTCGCCCTGCTGGTCACACTGTTTTTGATGCAGCCCAGGATGTGGTTGGCTTTCTGGCATGCCGGTGCACATTGCTGGCTCATGTTGAGCTTCTCACTACAAGCCGTCCCAAGTCCTTCTCCTCAGGGCTGCTCTCCAGCCATTCTCTGTTTCTGAGACTGTGAATTGATGGGAAGAGCTCCAGGTTGCACTAAGCAGTGAAATAAGAATATTCAGCTGTTCATAATCTGGCCAATGTTCAAAAGTGGGTTTTGTCTGCAGCAGAATATCCTTGTGCTCTGGCAGGACAACCAGTAAGCTAAAATGTTTAGAAGCAAAACGGTAGCCAGTTAGTTAAGTAGCAACCTTTGCCTGATGAGCCTCAGGGCACATCTCTGCACAGGTAGCCAGGTGGCTACTAGCCCCTATCGTGTTCATCCTGTCCTCTCTCTGTTGGATTTTTAACTTTTGCAGGCTACTGGAGTAGCTATTTGAGGCAGTATTTATTTCGGAGAGACATTCCTTGTAACACTTTTCTTGGCTTTGAAGGTTAACAAAAATCATAGAATCATAGAATTGTCTAGGTTGGAAGAGACCCTTGGGATCATCGAGTCCAACCATCTACCCTACTCTACAAAATCCTTCCCTTCACCATATCCCTCAGCACCACATCTAATCGTCTCTTAAACACATCCAGGGATGGTGACTCAACCCCCTCCCTGGGCAGCCTATTCCAATGCCCGACCACTCTTTCTGTGAAGAATTCTTTCCTAATGTTCAGTCTAAACCTACCCTGTTGCAGCTTGAAGCCATTCCCTCTCATTCTGTCATTAATTACCTGAGAAGAGACCAGCACCCACCTCTCTACAGTGTCCTTTCAAGGAGTTGTAGAGAGTGATGAGGTCTCCCCTCAGCCTCCTCTTCCTCATACTAAACAGTCCCAGCTCCTTCAGCCTCTCTTCATATGATTTGTTTTCCAGGCCCTTCACCAGTTTCGTTGCCCTCCTCTGCACCCACTCCAGCACCTCCAGATCTCTCTTGGATTGAGGTGCCCAAAACTGGACACAATACTCAAGGTGTGGCCTCACCAGTGCTGAGTACAGGGGGACAATCACCTCCCTACTTCTGCTGGTCACACTATTTCTGATACAAGCCAGGATGCCGTTGGCTTTCTTGGCCGCCTGGGCACACTCCCGGCTCATATTCAGCCGCTTGGCAATTAGAACCCCAAATCTAAGCCTTTATCTGCCGATGGGTTCACGCTGTGCCAGTAGCTCAGACCTCTCTGTTGTCCTGCAGGGAGGGTTTGTCCTCTGTCACAGCCCACATGTGTACCTTGAGTTTGCGGGAGCAGGATAGACTTGTTTATGTCAGAGCATTCAAGAAAGTAAACGATGAGCTGCTAACCCTGATTGTTTTCTGAAAGTGTGGAGTAAAAAAAGGTTAGAGCCACAAGATGATTTTAAGCTGTGTAAATGTCTTGCTCTTAGCATATAAAGAGGGGAATTGGAGTGTTTTTGAGGTCTGACACTTGGGATCACAGCCACAGCAAATAGTTCAGTTTCAGACCCAGAAACCTAACCCTAAGTGTTTACAGTGAGAGGAAACACAAACACAGTGCCTGTGTACACAAGTTAAACTGTACAAAACTGGTTTTCTCTCTTAATTAACCTTCACCTGGTGTGTTCCTCAAGTATTGTTCTCCTAGTTGGATTTTCAGCCTCATTGAACTCTTTAAACTTCTTGCTCCTATTAAATCAATATCAACTGTATTATGCTGCAGAGCTGGCTTCTCCAGTTATGAAGACAATGTTTGCTAAATTTCTTCTTTTGATGAGTTTATTTTAAATCATTTACCGCGTCACAGTCCTACAGATTAGAAACCTTTTGTCTGTGATTTCTTCTATTCTTTTTTCTTAAGGGTAAATGGGTGGAATTTCCCTTGTCAGTAAAAGGTTTGGCTCTGTTTGTTGCCCTTCTCTGAGGGGGTGCAGATATTTACAGAGAAGAGCTCATGCACATGAGAATGTGAAAGGGGAGTATGGTTTTGCAGGCAGGACAAGCTACGCTGCATTTCCCACAAGTGAACTTGGGCAGTGGTTGTAGAGGAGCCTATGTTCTGTTGTTTCCACTACGATATTCTTGTGCGAACCCAAGAGGATTTGTACACACAAAGGTTTAACAGAACTTAAAAATCCAAAATTTGTAAAATTAATGCGGGTTGACTTCCTGTTATCCCCCCCATAGGCAAGACCTAAAGATTAATGAAAACTTTTCCTAAAACAACTCTAACTCTCCTGAGTTAGATGTTCTCCTTGAGAGATGCTCTCCTTGAGAAATAAGCTGGCATTAGGCTGTAGCCATGTAAAGAAAAGTGGGCTCTGCCGTAGCCAGCTGTGGGCATGTCTTATTCTGAAACAGCTGTGAAGCAGATGAAGCCCCGAGTGGTCAAACAGCCTCGTGCAGACCGTGAGGTTAGAGGGGTCGCTGCAGGATAGCAGCACTACGCCTCTCTGCACCTTCCTGAGGCCAGAGCTACTCGTGCTTTTCCGCAGGACTCTGAGAAACCAACAGGTAGGAAGCAATGCTGGGGAGAGGATAAACATCATTCTGTGGCGGAGCAACGGAGAGCGAGGGGTGGTTTGGTGCCTTAATCTGTCAGTGGCCTACAAGATGAAGTGATACGAAGTCTCTGTGGTTTGGAAGTCAGCAGCTACAAAGAAAGATGCTTTAGCCTAAAGAATGAAGAAGCTGGGGCCTGGGTATGTTCTTAGGGCCCATAATTATTATTTAGATTATTTGTACTGCAGTAAATAATAATAATAATGATTTTACAAGTGTTTTCAAAACCTGTCTGTACACCGGTGTATTTATGAGAGGTATGGTTTGAAGTTGCCAGTACAGTTGGACGTCTGGTGAAAAGTGTGGCCAGGCTCTTTTGCGTCCCCAAGACAGCACTGCTGTCAGGTGTGTAGGGTGGGTTTGTGGGCCTAAATTCTTTGGCAGGTTTGTGAGTCGGGGTCTGGAACCTCAGAGCAGCCCAGGAGAGCCAGCCCAGGGCTGTCAGTACACTGGGTCATGAGACATAAAGACCCACTGGAGCAGCCTGACTCTATATAGGGAGAATTACATGAGGAATTTCATGTGTGTATAGCTACTTGTGTGAAACTAAGAATATATATAGATCAGAATCAGAAGACTCAACGTCCTTTGAACCGTCTGTTGGTTTAAGTCATTTTATGCGGGAACTTTAATGAAAAGCTTTGGGGGCCTTTGCCTTTAGTCTCAGCTGGCATTTTGATGCATCACATGAGAATTACATGTATAAAGATGAGGTGCCCTGGAGAGCTGCATCTCAGCCAGCCATATGCTCAGGTATTGATACAACCCAATTCCAGCATAGCAGTTAGCTGCTGTTCAGTACACACTTTGTAATCTTACTGATAAATTTATCAGTTGTCATAACATCCAGGCATATGTGTGGCTGCGTGTGGACTCAGTCATCACGTGGGAGTTTGCCTTAGAAGGAGGAAAGACTTCTCTGGAAGTCATTTCTTTGAGACAAAACATTTTTTTCAGCATAAATTGCTTTCTGTTTAGGCATGGAATTTTTCCCTCCATGATCCGTCACATCCACCGGTCTGTAAGACAAACTGGCTGAAATTACTGCGTGTTGGGAATGATACAAGTCGTTCCCAGCAATACAGGAGTGTACTGACTATATGGATTTTGTACTGTACCACTTCATATATTCAGTATCTATAGTGCACGTTGCGTCTCTTCACAACTGGTGTCTTCACAGGCCTTAGGCCATTTTAACCTTGTATCATCTGCTGGTTTTGGTACCGACACACATGGCTATAGATACCTGTCAGTGATTCAGCTCAAGGCTCATTCTAACAGCTCTGTTGGCTGCACAACCCTCCTCATGAGTCCTAGATTTTTTCACCTGGTGGGAGGAGAAGCACATCTTGTCCCTTCTTAACAAGGGTCCCCAAAATACCAGGATCTGCAAGCAACCGTGACTTCAAATGCAGGAGAAGGGAGCACTCTCGGGACCCTTCTCCATTTGTTTTGGGGCTCCTCTGAGAAACTGCAGAAGAATTACCAAAATGAGTTACATTGCTTTTCTGCTTGCCTATGCTGAAGCGCAGGGCTGGCTTTGCCCACAGAAGCTGCTGTGGGAGCTGCTGTAGAGTGAGAGGGTTTGACGCCCCCTCACTTTACCAGTACTGATGAACTGAGATTTCCTGAGGTTAGACTTAGAGAGTCAGTGATTCTGAGTCTGACAGTAATTATCTAGCTCAGAAAAATACTGCTCGCAGTTTTAAGACACCAACAGGTCAGGCCAGCAATCTAAACTGGGCTGGGGCCTATTTTAAACCCCAATTTTTAAATTATAGCGGCTGCTTGGTTTAATTGCCATTGTGCTGTGAATAGAGAGGATGCTTCTGAGCCTCTCTAGAGATGCTTTAGATATACAGATGCTTTGGGGAACACTAACAGGCACTATTTAGCCTTGTTTAAAAATAGTCAGTGACAATCACATAGTTTTCAAAGACCTCTGGGCAAGCAGAAAATTTTAAGAGCAGTTTATTTTTATATCCCTTTAAGCATCTTACAACAAAGCTGCAAAATAATTGTGGTGCCGCAGGTATTCTGTATGCACAGCAAAGGAAAACTTTAACTGACTTTAACTGTGTCAGAAATCACAATTTTTGTGTCTTTTTTTTTTTTTTTTTACTGGAAATAATTAAGCAGAGAACTAGTGCATATGGACTTCTGGAAGTTTTATTAACAGGTCTCTTTATCCTCTTAAGCATCACTGAAAGTCAAATGTTACAAAAACCTCAACCCCATTCAGTGTCTGGTGGGGTAAAGAAGCATGCCTGTTAATTGGCAATTTTCTGACCCTTGCATTACGAAGACAACATTGTTCTTGGTGCTTTACAGCTCCTGTGTGGGCTGCTGGTTAGTGTGAAAACCCAGTAAGGGAACCCTTGTGCCAATATTCCACGTTCATCCATTGTTTTTAGCCATTTGCCAACACTCTGCTCTGAAAATGTAACCCTGCCTGGCCTGCACATCAGTACATCTGCAGCCACGTAGGGTAAATTCAGGAAATGCTGATTGATTGCTACTGCAAAGCTATTGGTAACATCTTTCTGAAACACTCAGGACATTACGTTTTCTTCTTCAACAACCAAAATAGTTTAGATTAAACTGGAGTGATCACACTTAACAAGGCCAAGTATTTATTGACTTTACCAAGTCAGGAGACTCCACAGATGGCAGATATATATTAAATATTTAGGCTATATTGTGATGGGGTTTTTTTTCCAAATTGCAGCTGTATGCTTTGTCAGGCGTCCCTGTTATCAAATATTTACAGTGTTTTTTGCATGTGACTCCATGGCACATGCAAATGCACTGTGTCAATAGGAAGGCTGGCACTACCCTTAGCTAATTTTTTCTCCTTCAACAGGATTAAGAATCGGTAAATTTTTAAACTCATAACTGGATATTTTATAGTGTCAATTGAAATATTTTTAAAGATAATTTCAACTCGTATATATTTCACTTTGTCTGCTTTCTTTTTAGTATTTTCAAACGTTTTAAGAGTGATGTCATTCCAAAAATTGTAAGACTTGCTTGCTGACAGTTTAGAAATTACTGGGAGGAAAAGGGGAAGAAAGAGACAGAAACAGACACATAGAGCAGGATCGCATAAACCTCTATTCTGTGTATTTGTCTGTGTATGTATCCTTTGAAGCTTTTTTTTTCTATGTAATTTCCTATCCTAGTCTGTAGACAACCAGCAAGTTGGCTTGCAGGAAAGACAGCGTGTAAATCTAATGCTGCTGGAGATCTGACACAGTTATTTAAACTCACCCGTGTGTTTGTGAACAAATCATCCATGGGTTTGGGTGTAGATTGGGTTACGTGTCAAGATGATCCTGACTAATCTATTACTGGGACAACACGTTGCGGTGTTCGGGTATTTATACTATAGCACCTACTCTCTCTCTCTGCATTGAATTTGTTATTCTCCTGTTGTACAGGTGTTAGGGAGCAAGCCAGCGCTTCCCGAATGTGGTGATGATGATGATGAGCTGGCGGATATTACAAACAGGAGAAGTGCTAAACTGTATATGGTAAGTAATTTATATTCCTTTTCGTTAGGTACACTCAACAGTATTCATGCACATAGTGCCCTCGTATATGGAGTTCTGCCTTCAGTTTCAGAACTGTGGTTGTGTGAGTTAATTTGCAGCCCATGGACAAGTTTCTCAAAAGATGTCAATCAGTACAGCCCAGGTAATTTGAGGGAAAAAAAGAATGGATTGCAATCCTGTTTACTCAGAAAACAAACATGGCCTATGGACCACTCACTGCAGGGCAAAGAAGAATTAACTGGTCTTAAACTATATTTCTCGTCTTCTTGATTTTTAAAATGGGAGTTTTAGTAGTCACATATGATTTAGTTATTCTTAGCAGTGTTTGAGAGCTGGACAGTTATATTTTTCTGATGGAAATCCAATAGAATTTGAATGCAAAACTCCTTTCTTTTGCAATGCCCTTTTCCTCCTTCTTCACCTGCTTATCACTGACCAGGACAGTGCCAATGTCAGAAAAATTACCTATAAACACAACAGATAAATTTTGTACTCCATTTAAATCAGTAGGAATTTTATTATTACATTTATGGAATACATTCTTCAACAAACAGTCTGTGATTAACTTTAGTAGTAGTCCAAAATATTTTCCTCATTACCAGTGTCAAAGCAGACTTGGGGTTTGTATTTCATCCTTTCTCATAAAAAAGAAAAAAGGTTTTGAAATTAAAATGTATAGACATTTCATTTCATTGGTAGAAGCCACTGAACTGAAAAAAAACCCAAACTATTTCCAGGCCTGTATTTTCTCTTTTTTTTTTTTTTATTTAGCTCCCCTTTCTTTCAAATTCTCCCACTTGAGGAAAGAAGTGAGAAAGTATTTGGAAAAAGGGGATGTTTTTAATGAAATCTAAAAAAGACTTTTATCCCACCCCCATCCCCCCGAACAAAAAAAAAATTACAGTATTTTCTTCTGAAGATTGGAAGAGTATCTTTTTTGCAAGCCCTCATTAGCATTGAGATCTGGACCTTTTTCTTCAGCACACGTGGCTCATGCACTGAGGTTGCTGTGTGTGGTAGAAAAGAATCTTCCACTGGCAAAATGATGTATGTTCTTCCCTGTAGTCATGTAACGAGAAGAGTTTGGTCAACAAGTGGCAACACTCTTGACAGCACTAAGTGCTGCTGGATCCCAATGTGTGTGACCTTTTAGGTGCCATCTACAGCAGCTTCGAAGCTGCTGTGAAGTGTGAGAGAGGGTGTCACTCCCTCTGAAGCTCCTGCATCCCACAGAGCACAGCAGGATGGAGCCACCTCTCTCCCTGCCTGTTACATGATGCTTCCCCTACCCATGTGTGTGGCTGGGCCTATATGAGGAGCCTATATGAGGAGATCGTTGTTAAAAGGCCATTTTTAGTCCTTGTCTATGTTCTGTGTTTAGTTTTCATTAGTTTCCATTTAGTTCCCATTTCATTCTTACCAAAAAAATCATTATAGCAGGGGTTTAGCAAAAGAGATTAAAAAAAAAAAAAAAGGAAGAAAAAGAAGACCTGCAGATATAGTCAGAAGCATTGTAGTAGGACAACACTAGAGAAGAGAAAAGTGCTTCCAGAGAGTTTTGGAATCCTAAGAACTCTCAGAAGATTCTGTGGATATTGAATAAAATCCTCTAAGTACATGGGATCCTACTAACAGAGCTCTATTAGCTAAATTTAAATGTGCTGCAATCTAACAGCCAGTGTCAAAGTCAGGAGACAGGTCTACGGTGAGCCTTCACGGTGGGTGTAATAGTTGATTTTTGTTTGTTGTATGCCGTGGTAATTTCCATCTTGTGCTTTCATAATACACAAGATAATGGTGTATTTAATACTAAAAGAAAATAAAGGCTGCTAGAAAAGTTATTACAAGAGGAATAACTTGTTTTCAGTAGTGATAGCTGGTCTTTTCAGCCATGCAGGAGTGAATTTTAAAAGGTTTTAAAGGTCTACATGAATTTACAGTGGTGGTAAGGGATTACAAAGCAGATTCCCCAACAGGTCTTACATTACAGTTTCCAATTAAAAAACCTGTAGGTTACAAATGTAG
>JAHREE010000259.1:5462647-5985470 GCA_033628505.1 Tringa tobata | reverse complement strand
GGGAAGAAGATTTTCAAGATGGGCCTGTGTTCTGCTTTAATTATGCTTTAAGCTGTTCTTGTTTACAGAGTGTGCAAACAGTGTTAACTGGGCAGGATAGTGCTTGAGGGGAAAGGGAGGGTGGTTTTTCTTACTGGTACAGAGCTTCAAGTGACTCTTTAGATACTTGGCTAGCCATTAAAAAGGGCTAAAAAAAGAGCCTGGATTTTTAAGACTAACTTTAGTGGTGCTGTAAAAAAATTGATCAGAATGTTAGATTCTCTTTAAACTTTTGTTGGAAAGACCGGATTAAAAAAAAAAAAGGCAAAATCTAGAAATCTGTTTCCTCCTTCTACTCAACCAGCAAAGTGATAGATTTTTTTTTTTTTTCTTACCTGCTGCCACGTATTAGGAGGATGACGGCTACAAACCTGAATGTCAATCAATGTAACTTAGATATGCTTTTAAAAAAAGAAAAGTCAAACTTTTTAACCAGCAGCTGCTCATCCAGGAGGTAACCAAAAATGCACTTTAGTGTCTTCAATAACTGAAAGTGACAGCTGTTGTAGTTTTTTTGTTTTTGTTTTTTTTTATGACATCTTGGTCCTTTTTTTGAATAAACTGAAGTAGCTTCCAGTGGAGCTTTTGTATGTTGGTTATATATGTACCTGCACTGGTGACATTGTAAGTCACTTACTCAAGTAATGTCTATATTTATAGAAATGTGGATGACTTCTTAAACCTCAATAAACGATTCAAAACAAGCCTGCAGAGAGGAGGTGTCTGACTTCTTGTGGTACCTTCTCCTCAACCTCTGTGCACGTGTTGATTCTAGAACCTCTTGTGTTGAAAAGCAGTGTCCTGTAAGTGTGATGAGGCTCATAAATGTCACGGTGTTATAAATTGCAGGCATCTCATTAAAAGCTTTAAATCAGTGGCGTATCTATATATTCACAGAAGAAATAACTGCAGTGGTTCCTTTCTGGTGATGGATCTTACATAATTTGAGAAATCTTTTGTACAGCTAGTCCTGTTTGGTGTTAGTGCAAGGTTTAATAGGGGATGTTGGGCATTTATCACATGTACTCACAGGTGGGACTTAATTTAGTATCTTCAGGCTCGTCTGTCTGACGCTGTCTGAGGGATTCACGTGTGGTTAAGCTTGGGGAGAATTTCCTCCCTGGATTTTACAACAGAGAGTGGAACGTGGCAAGAGATGCGGAAGCTTCTGGGTAGTTTCAGGACCCGAACATTACACAAGAAGCCTGCAAATCAAAACTGCAAAGTTTGAAGAAGAACATCTAAGCCTATTCTAAAAAAAGAAAAAAAAAAAGATATATTTTAGCTTCTGTTTATGTAACCGATGGCGCATCAAAATGTAGGTTACTAACAACCAGTCTTGAGAAAAATGCTGTATCAGGAATGCTGAGCCCTATGGATTTGGAGTGTAATTGGTATAATCTGGCTAATGTTTTCCTTCCCCTCGGGTGCACAGTACCACTGGGCTGAGGAAGGTGAGGTGACAGGCTGGCTCTCTTGACCCACCAAACAGACTGCACCGTACCAAATAGTCATCCCTGCGTTCTGAGTGTTCGTTAGGCTTCTCTTGGGAATAGTTGAAAAAGCATCCCGCTTGAAAAAGTGGATTTTATTTTGTTCTGCCTATTAAACATGTGGTGGTAGTCTCCCTCAGCTCTTCTGTGGGGATTGGAAATCCAAAAACGTGACTGATTCCTGGCACTCTGGAGGAAGACGTGAGGAGAGGTCGTTGTTACATGGTATTTAATACTGACCTGGAAGTAGAAAACTTTTGAGTGGGGGATGCACTTTATCTGTTCTAGAACTATTTTTTGCTGGAATACTACAGTAGCTGTTCTGAGTAAAATATACCAATGTAGCTGTACCTCCAGAACTCAAAACTGGTGGTTTTTTTTTTTTTTTTTTTGTATTACTGTGACAAAATCTTCAACTGTGAACAAAACAGTGATTGTGGTGAAACATTTGGTGGAGTTTCTGCTGGTGTAGTTCTGGCAGCCTGGGATCACTCTCTTCCATATAATGAATTGACAGTTCTGGCCTAAATATTAGTATATATAAGAAAATCTTTAGAGGGGCTGAATGAGCAGGTATAATTTTGTTACGATGCTGGAACTACCCAACTTTACAATCTAAGTTTGGGGTTTTTTTTTGCCTAAAATAGGCTACAAATGACACTCTGTTCTTCAAGGAAGTGGGTAAATTAAATATCGTAAACCGCTGCTGCTTTAAGGAGGTGTGGAATTGCATTTGAATCCGTGCGGCGCTGTTAGAGAAGAACAAACCACAAGGTCTTGTAACCTTATCGCGGGTTGTCTTGGCTTACAAAGGGTGGCAGGGCACGGCCTCAGCTGTTGCTGCACAGGCAATGGTTTAAAGGGAACCAGCTGTGGGGATCTGGTCCCTGTTTTCTGGCTGGGGACTGGTTTAGGGCTGTTTCAGCTCGAAAAAAAGGTACCGTATGATGGTGAGACTCCTTCAGGTTCTCCACATCCCTCTTAAGATGGGTTGCGCTGGATGTAAATTTACATTAAAATAATTTTTTTTTTTTTTTTACAGCTGGGTGATAGGTGAAAACTTTCTCTCTTTAAATTTTCATGTTTTATGGAGACGTGATAGATCCTGCTGGAAAGCAGTACCCGTGGCCAGCCGAGGGTTCCCAGCCTGGCTTAGAGGGGTGCTCCCCGGAGAGGGGGAGTTATTTGTGCCTGGGATCATTTGTTTACAAACAGCAGGGTGTTAATTAGTGCCTGGTGGAAAATTTGTTGAGAGTGTCATTCTTGGCATGGGAGGAGGATGTAGGTGCTGCGTTGGTACTACAGAGGAGGGCTTGTGAAGGCAGAGCGTGGAAAGCGTTGGGATAGGGGATGTAGAGGGCACTGACACACCCCCCCTCCCCCCCCCCCCCCCCCCCTGGATTCAGCTGGGCAGGTTGCTCGTAGAGGTGTCCTCATAATGCTAACTTCTTTTGAGAGTTCACCTGCTCTAGGTGGACCTGCTTTGGCCAGGGGGGAGGTTGGACTAGATGAGGTTCCTTCCAACCCCATCTCTCTCTGTGATCCTGTGACATTTAGGCACAAACTGGTGCTTTTTGGATCAGCATTTTCACTTTCCTGGTGGGCTACCCCTTTTTTGAGGGGGTCACAGCTTACAGCCACCAGCCTCCTGTCCCCAACCCCTGTTTGTTCAGTCTTGGGGGGGGTGTGAGGAAAGCATTTCTTAATTTTCTTTATTATTTTTTTTTAATCCTGACTGCCACAGGTATGCGAAGGTCGTCCTGCCCCTCCCGTGCTGCTCTGCAGGCTGGGATTATTTTTAGGAGCAGTAGGAGGCTGCAGAGCTGCCTGGAGAAACCCCCCTGTGATTTTAGACTGAGGGGGAAACACACACAGGCCAGACCCAGCAGCGGGGGGATGCCTGGGGTCTGCGGAGGGGCCCCCACATCGCCCCACCTCTCCCAGGACAAAAATACAGAGGTGATGCACATCTGGCAGCCTGCCCTTCTTTAAAGCGTTAGCCGGTCACCTTCAACCGGCTGTAAAGAAGTAAAAGTGCAATTTCAAAGACCTCGCTGGAAAAAAATATAATATATCCCCAGCAGAAAATTAAGGACTTTGATTTTGGTGAGGGACTCTTTGTCAGGAAGTGTAGTGACAGGACAAGGGGTAATGGTTTTAAACTGGAAGAGGGGAGATTCAGATTAGATACCGGAAAGAAATTCTTTCCTGTGAGGGTGGTGAGACACTGGCCCAGGTTGCCCAGAGAAGCTGTGGCTGCCCCATCCCTGGAGGGGTTCAAGGCCAGGCTGGATGGGGCTTGGAGCAACCTGGTGTGGTGGGAGGTGTCCCTGCCCAGGGCAGGGGGTTGGAACTTGATTATCTTGGAGGTCCCTTCCAACCCAAACCATTCTATGATTCTATGATTTCCCCCCCTGCAAGTGCCCTCTTTGATGGGCGCTGGCTACAAGGGAGGTGTATGGTGGCACTCTGCCCACTCGCCACCGGGCTGGTGAGTGATACCCTCGCCCGGTATGCACATAGTGATTTATTTTTTTATTTATTTATATATTCCAAGGCAAACCCAAAATCTAAGGAGAAGCAGGAGGCAGGGAGGCCAGGCAGTGCTGCCAGACGGAATACCAGCTTGCATACAGCTCAGGAAGGTAAGGGATGCTGATCCCCAAGCTGCGAAGATGCTGGTTTCTTGGTTCGGGCTGTATTTATCCAGCTGCTCCTCCAGAACGAAGAGCTAAAGGTAACAGAGAAGTTGGAAAGAAGAAGGTGGAGTACAGTTGTTGGCCGTCGGGTGCATGGAGGGAGGGAGGATTTGGAGCTGTTGGGTTTTCCCAGCTTTTCAAGACACGTTGAGCCCTAGGGGAAGCAGATAGGCCTTTTAGGCTGCTTAATGGGTTTAAAATCTTTATTGTTTTATGCAGCGTAATTTTCCTATTGCCGAAACGAAACAATACCTTATTTAATAACGCCACCTAATCACCGCATTAATCTCCGGGCCCTCAGACGAAGGGGAGGGTTAGCAGGGGTGCTGAGCCTCGTTAACGTGCTGAGGACTCCCGGCTGGCACACAAGCTGCTGGATTTCAAGCTCGTTTCTAAAAATAGCAGAAGGGTAGAATTTAGGTCAGACGAGGTGAAGGTGTGAAGCCCGATACCTCAGACACCACACAACCTGAGGTGCCACCAACCCTCTAATCTTCTCTTACTGCTTTATGAATGATAAATAAGAATAATTTCCTCTGTAGCATAACATATTTTTTTTTCAGCCTTTTCCCATTCCGGTGTCATTTGCCCTGAAAGCTCTATCAGGTTTTGCTGTTGGAACATCCATCGTTGAGCTGGGTGTCACAAGGATGAGTCTATGAGTGAAGAGGGTCAGGAAAGAGCCTTCACCTTTTTCTTGGTTAGCTAAAACCAGTCTTTTGGTAAAGCTGGCTTATCGTGGGCAAAAGGTGATCTAAAAGAGGGAAATTTTCTAAAAATACCTTCTTGTTTCTAACATCAGCTGAACTCCACTGGTCTTAAAATTGAATGCTGGGTTTTCGGCACCGGTTGCATGATGATCTCCAAGATGCCTTCAGCCGTTTGCAGACCATTAGTGCAAGGGCTCCATGGTAATGCTGAAGTTATATAGCCACCACGTAGGTTTTTAGCCGCCTATTTGAGGTGTTTCTGTCAGTTTAGTTTCTCAAAGAAACTCGATTCTTTGTGAAATGTAAATTAACATGTCAACGTCTCTGCACGCACAGTTTATTCCTATTTGGTCCCCATTAAAAGGGACGCAGTGGAATGGCAATCCAAGGATTGTTAGTAGCACTGGTTCCCTTGAACTTCCATTTTTCTTGATTACAGTAGGAGCTGAATTGTGCTAAGCTTAGAAATACTGGCCTCCCTGGTTTTAATTAGCTTAGAAAATTGACTTGTACGTTTAAAGTCACTGTAATTCAGCTGTAATCGGTCACGTTACACTAGAGACTAATGGGATTCATGGACTGAGCCCACACTGATGCTTTTTGACAGATCTCCTATTGCCACATCAATACCCATCCCTGACTGGGTGCCGTGGTCGCACTGGGACCAGCAAACTCTGTTTCTATATGGTTCAGCAGCTCTATATTTCTGCCACTCTGTCCTATAACTTGCTTATATACAGCGTTTACCTCTGTCCTGCTGTTGCTGGAACAGTGATAGGGGACTGTTTGAAAGGATTCTGTACAAAGTCTCAGCTGTACACTGCAACTTTAAAACAAACACATCGAGCTTTGTAATTTAAAGTACCAGAGTTAATGCTGGAAGTTTAAGACTGAGGATTGATAGATCCATCCCAGATGCTGAGCACTGGTCGTTTTATCCCTGAAATGTCTTCATCCGTGTGCCACGCAAGAAACTCGTAGTTGCTCTTACATTTAAATTCATGCTTGAAAGTGCTGTGAGATATTAAGATATTACAGAAATACAGTGTAATAGAGTGTAACAGTAATTTGGATTTTTCCGATTGGCTTGTGTTCAATAGTCAGGAAATCGTATCATTTCCAAAGTAATGCATTTTGGAGCTTAAAAATACAAGTTCAACATCCTGTGTTATCTCTGGCCCCATGAGCTTCAGCTTCACAGAAAACAAAAATATTACCATAGTTGAAAATAGTAATGTGTTTCATATTCATCAGTGAATAAATATTCATAAACCGGATCATCCGTACCGGCTTTTTGTTTGCATTTGACCATAGCTATTAAGCCAAAGTAGTCACAATTATTCTGTTTTATTTTTGAATTAAATTGGGGTGAAGGTGTGCTCTTCCGAATGGGGCACCCGAAAGCTTTCCAGTGAAGGTGAGCGGCAAAGATCTGGAGTTAAAAATAGCAACGTTCTCTTAAAATAAGCTTTTCCTCGGCAGAGCAACAGAAATGGCTGGATGTTCCTTTTGACGAGACAGCTTTGTTGTGTGCAGCACGGCGAGAGGAGAAGGGCAGAGTGGCTTCAGAGGTGGGGATCTGGGGGGGTCTGTGGTTCTCCCTGCCTTTCCTGGCTGCGGTGGCTGGCTCCGCGCAGGATGCGGCTGGGAGCAGACGATAATGCAAAGTGAAGGGCTGGGCCAGGAGGAGCCCCAGGGTGGCTCAGCGTGGTGCCGAGTTCTCACGAAGAGCTGATTGCTTTCCGAAAATACCGACGGGAACTAGGGCAGATAATCCCTGCAAAACGCACTTTCCGCCCTTCCACCTTCACGACGGTTTATGATTTTCAGCGCCGCGGAGCCGTAGGGGTTGATTCCCTCCAGAATCCCTCTTGGCACATGCTCCTGCTGTATTCCCGCAAACCCTCTCTGCGAGGATTGCTTTGGGATCCTGTTTGGTGGGTGAGACCCGAGAATACATATAAATACACTCACGTTTTCCCAGTGTTTAAACCCAAACATGACTGCGAACGTGACAGCACTAGAAAAACCACTCTTTGAAATAATTTCATAGAATCATCTAGGTTGGAAGAGACCCTTGGGATCATTGAGTCCAATTTCTTCTGTTTTAAGCCTTTCATTTGATGAGGGTAAGGTAATCCAGGCTGTTCGCAAGGCTGTTGTGGTGGCATTACGGCTGCTCAGAGTTCAGGTTGTGTCAGCACTTCTTTTATAAATATAAATCCTTATTTCAGAAGCTTAATGACCCACTAAGCCTTGAAATCTCACGCTTGTCTGAAACTTGGCACAGAGCGTTAATTTTGCTTTTTACCATATTAAAATATATATATTGGAGGGGGATGTAAATAAATAAAAAGATAAGCTTTATTGTGTTTTGCTGCCTTCTCTATCTCAAAGCTGATTTTTTTTTTTCATTGAAATAAAATGGTCTGAACTCATAGTTCCAAATGGAAACCCTGGAAAAAAGTTTCTTTAGCGGGGCTCCCTTGGGGTGAGTGAAATTCTCTCATCGGTGTCCGTAGAGCTATTCCTGCGCAGTAGCAATTGTAGGGTTGGACACATACAAAGAAAAGCAACGCGGGCACGACTTCCCTTAAGTTTCTTTAGTGTGTAATTTCAAGTGCCCTCATTCACTAAGTGCATTTTCTTAGAAGTAGTGATGTGTAAAAGTAAAGTAAATTAAACGTGGGGTTTTCTCTCTCTTTGTGGAAAAGCCTGTGCCTGTAAGATTTACAGGCTGATTTCTAAACCATCAGGAAAAAAAATAAAAATCGGAGAGGTCTGTAGTCACAGTAGAAGTGCTGAGTCTTTTGATGTTTGCTCACCCTGTCCAGATAACCCTGAGATTATCCCGAGGGTTACTGAGGGCACAGCTTGCCTGGGCATAGCATCGTCTTGCAAAGAACAGCGTTTTTTTCTTAAAGGTAGAACCTAATACAGGGATCCTGTATTAATGATGGCTTTAGTCTGACCTAAATCACTTCTGGCTTTTTCCTTATGGATTCGCCTAAGCCTCTCTGCAGAGGGGGTATAGAACCTGGCTGTTTGAACCTGCAGTGTTTTATCTTCCCATTGCATTCCCTCCGGCCGTGGGGCCATGCCTGCACAAAGCAGGGACGCCTTACCAGGGAGTGTTGGGCTGCTCAGGAGACTGGACCTGCTCTTCACTCTTACTTTGCCCCCCCAATTGTATAGAGAGCACAAACTCTACATAGTCAAAAACAAAACCAAAAAAAACCAAACCCACTTTTTTTTTTGTTTTTCCCCCTCCTTCCTTCCAGACAGCAGCTCCCACTTTGAGTGGAGTGGCCATAATTATGGATTTTGTGTTGGAAAATTCTCACTCTGGGTTGAGTTTAGAGCACCCTTCCTCTTGACCTGACTGTTTTTCTAATTTACCCCCCTAAGGAAACGTCACCGCGTCTACAATGCAATGCCCTCCCAGGAGCTGCGCTGTGGGTTTTCGGTGAAATGCAGGCACAGCAGTCAGGATTCACTTTGTCCAGCATTAGACCTCTGAAAATTAGATGTTATTGTGGGACACGGGCATCTCCAGCTCTTTTTACAGTTCACGGAAAGAAACGTGTTTGTCTAGGCTATGACTTATCTGAGTTCAGGGGTGGTGCCGAAGGCGGGTCAGATAAATCGCCCCACGGTGTGGCCCCTTTCTCCTTCTGCTCTATGGAGAGCACAAGCTGATTAACTCAAATACAGACACCTGCCTTTTGCACCAGCTGCCTAAGTCTATATCCTACATGAGAGCCCCGAAACCTGCCCCGGCGACTCTGCTGGAAAATGCAGGTGTCTGCCGTTTGAAATCCCTGTCAGTCTCCAGCTGCTGGGAGGAGCTCGGGATGGTGTTCCCCAGCAAAGCCTTAACGACCACGCGGTTGATAGATGGCAAATACACAGGCCTGTATATTAAATAATAGATATTTTAAGAAAAAGCGATGCGAAAGCTTTTACTTGAGTGTGAACATTACATTTCACAGTCCAGATATTCTTGCTAGAGAAATCAGTCAACTAAATTACTTCCTCTTAGGAAGCAGTCACACTGCTTGTGTGTGCAATGGTACTTTTTTCATTGACTTGGGTGGGAGTGAGATAAGGCTGTAGAATTGTGCAACAGAAGTGCCACCTATAAAAGCTTTTAGATAGTGACTTTTATACTTTTATGTTCCTTTTTTTTCTTTTTTTTTTTTTTGGAAAATGTAAGTAAATCCCCGCCTGCTCGTTGATGCTGTAATTGAGCCTGGCAGCACCTGTGCCTGCTTCTGCATGTGTTGGGAGTTGCAATCACTCTCCTGCCATTGTAGAAAGGCCACTAGCAATCAGCAGGTTGAAATTGTTAAGGGGATGAGAGAGATGTGTTAAAAGAAAGTTTGCTACCTAGTGCTAAGGGGGTCATCTACGCAGAGAAACAAGATGTGAGTGAGGAGCTCTGTAAGCTGAGGAAATCATGACCTGCTCTGGTGCCTCCAGATCTTCTGTCGAGCAAGGTATGAGTAACTGATAGTTTTTGTGATGAGAAAGCCTTAATGTAGGAGGGGGTGTGAAAAGGGGTCTCCCTTGTCCTAATGCTGTGAAAATTGTACTAATATAACTTTTTGAAGTACCTATTATGGTTCAACATTTTGTTGGTTAAAGGGTTGAGAAGCTATTGCAGTCAGGGCTTTGAAGTTAAGTAGAAGTTATTTATTTAAGAGGCCAGACAGAAACGTTGGGAGGTGTAGTAGAGGAAGGAAGAGACCTAGAACATAGAGGTCTTGGGGCATGGTGCTGTGAGCTTTGATGGTTAGCAAATGGCTAAACTGAGCATATTGTGCCCTTCTGTAGTGATGGGGAAAAGTGGGAGACTTTGTTTTGTTGAGATATTGTTGGATCTTAGAGGAAAGCTGGTGTGCAGGCTTACGGGGAGATCTGCATCCCCTGTATCGCTCTAGCATTGTGTGAAAGCCTAGGCAGGGTGCACCTCCTGAAGGCTTGTTATCTCTGAGGTGAGACCAGGTGCTGTGACATCCTATCAGTTATCTCTAGTGAGAAAATAACTGTACATAAACTCCAAAGCAGATATCATCTGTTTCCGTAAACAACCCCTTCGCTCTGTGTATTGTGTGGATTAAAGGGGAGGGGGGGGGGGCGTGAAGACATCTGAGATGGGACAGAGAATGCCTCTGGAAAGCTGCGTTATTAGCGCTGAATTTGCTGGGATTTAGGGAGTTTTCAGTCCTGAAGCAGAGGAGGGGGGATGCAGGGGGATGAGTCTGGAGGAGCAGGAGGCCAGCAGGGCTGTGTGTGGATGTTTGGGGCAGAGCGGTTTGAAGCTTCCCTGTTCCTGGCATGGGAACCTGACAAGCCTTCACCTCCTTTTTAATGTGTGCAGGGATGTTGTTTGTTGGCCCGTTGATTTTTATTTTTTCATTGTTATTTTTGATTATTATTGCATGTTGAAATGTAGAGATTTACGAACAAAGACTTAAAACAAGCTAAAAAATGCAATCTGCAAGAAAATACAGGGTTTGGAAGCCATTATATACGTACACATATAAAAAAAAAAAAAGCTATTGAATATGGTTCTAAACACTAGTTAGTTCTAAAAACTAGGTAGTTTTCTATGCACTAAAATGCTATCGCAGTGCCAAAAGCGGTTCAATGCGAGTGGGGATCCAATTTGTCTATTCCTACCCCCAAACCCCAGGTTCCCGACCCTGCAGCGATGGTACCAGACTCTAGCGTGTTTCCACCTGCGTCCTGTGCCGTGATTCTGAAAAGCTTGCTTTAAATCCTGATGTGGATCAAATAATCCTGTATCGAAGCAGACTGCTGAATTTTGTCCCTCTTTCTCGCTTTTAGAAGAGCTCAAGGAGAACACTGAGGGTATTGCAATAACCTTGCTACTCTTCCATAAGGAATGTAAAAACAGGATAAGATCTCTTGAGAAACGTTTTGATGGGGAGACTAATGACTAATTTGTTGTTATTGTGTTTGAAGAGCCCTTTGCTGCATTTCTTTGCTCGGTTGTCAGCGGCGTCTAGAGCTAGAAACTGTCAGTGTTGGTGTCTCTGGGCCTGCAGAGCGATGCCATCCACATTGTCCTCCTCTGCCTGACCAGCCAGAGGCTTCCTCTGACCTCTGCGGGCTCTGAAATGTGCTGCTCTGCTTAGAAAATCTCTCCTGGGGAGAGTGATTAAAGTGACTTTGACATAGGCTATTGCATAATGATGAGCTGAACAGTGTAATGTTTCTGTCTCTCCGAAGGACTGGTGGTGGGGTGGGTGTCGCTGCTGCTGGGTAGGTGCTGATGCTTACCATTATGTGCACCATGGTCCTCTATTTCAGTTTGTGCTGGCCCAGAGAAGCTGTGGCTGCCCCATCCCTGGAGGGGTTCAAGGCCAGGCTGGATGGGGCTTTGAGCAACCTGGTCTGGTGGGAGGTGTCCCTGCCCATGGCAGGGGGTTGGAACTCAATGATCTTTAAGATCTCTTCCAACCCAAATGATTCTATGAAGTTGGCATGGAAAAAAAGCAGTGAATATCTCTTACAACTCCTATTTGGAGTGGTTCCCGTTGCGGCTCATGGCTGCGTAACACTTCCATGGCCTCTTTGGTTAGGGGACTAGAACACCTCTCTTATGGGGAAAGGCTGAGGGACTTGGGTCTTTAGTCTGGAGAAGGAAGAATTGTTCCATTTAGATGGAACCTAGGAAGTTCCATCTAAACATGAGGAGGAACTTCTTTACTGTGAGGGTGGCAGAACCCTGAACAGGCTGCCCAGAGAGGTGGTGGAGTCTCCTTCTCTGGAAACATTCACAACCTGCCTGGACACGTTCCTGTGGGACCTGCTCTGGGTGGACCTGCTCTGGCAGGGGGTTGGACTAGATGATCTCCAGAGGTCCCTTCCAACCCCTGTGATTCTGCAAGCCCTGGACACCATAGCTGCAGCTGCTGTGATATTGCCTCAGGGTCCTCTGAGAGAGAGGGGGAGATGGGTCTGCTGTTCCCCGCTGTCTGGTCCAGGCAATACACACCCGGCACCTTCTCCCAGTGCTTTAGCAAAACACAGTGCTTTTCTGTGGGGTGTAGTGTGTGCCTGGCCTTGTCCTGGCAAGCTCCTTCAGTGTCTCCTCTTGGAAACTTTTCTGTGGCTTCCAGGTATTAACAGCTTCTAAATTTCTCCACTGTGATTAAGCACAAGGGATATAATCCAGTGGAGCACTGCTTCTCCCAGGGAAATGTTGTCTGGATAAAGGCTTTCCTGTAGCCAAAGTTTACAGTCTTTTAAGAATGTTGTTTCCAGCATTGGCATCTTTTTATCAGTTCTTTTTTTTTTAGTGATCATTAAAAGTAGCTTGGGGGGGTCTTATTCAACTGCTTGGATTATGGTCTATCTATTTATTTATCAAGCTCTCTTCCACTATTAAGGCTGGAATTTTTTTTAAAAGTGGAATCTCTGACTCACATATTTATATATCTCTGACTCCTATGTTCATGGGATGAGGCAGATGACTTAGGGGAAAAAAAAATATTAAAAAAAAAGGGGAGAAAAAAACCAAACCCAAGAACCTGCTAGATTCTTTGGTGATATCTTTATGGTATGATGTGTTCAGTAAAAATGTTGCCTCGCATCCTGCAGTTGTGCTGGCACGGCTGCCTGTGCAGCTGTATTATGGCCCTTCCAGTGAGCCCATCTGGCTTCAGCAGAATTTCTGGGTTAAATTCCAGTTTATCGGTTCAGACTGCAGCTGGCTGGACTGGTGGGCCAGCAGAACTGGGGAGGAACGTGCAGGGATTTGAACGGTGGGGCTGGGAAGCTGGTGGTAGTACCTTAAACTAGTCCCCTTGCTGCTGAAGAGTTCTGGATGGTGAAATCGGAGCCTTGATGTTCGCCAGGTAATAACAACACGCACAAAACATACTTCAATAAAATGGTAGTTTCTTGTTTGTTTTGAAAAGCTGCAAAAAAAAAAAAAGTATAATTACAGACTCCAAAGGATTCCTAGATAGGTGTCATTTGTCTCGCTGACTGCCAGCACCAAAATAAAGAGCTGAAATTGCTTTAAGCAAAAGTAAGAGGTGAACCTCAGTTCTTAGCAGCGTCTGTCTTAATCTACAAAGGTTTCTTATGATTGCTGTTTTGATATTTTTCTAACACATCTGTTCCATCGCTGTACAGTGTACTGAGGGCAGGTTTTTTTCAGTCTCAAAGCAAGGATTTTAAGTTTCTGAAAATCTTGTAAGCATGTAATTGCTATGCATATTTATGGTGATTCACTCGCTGATTCATTGGCCAAAATACAAGCTTGTTTCTGCAGAAGAGGGGCATTTTGTAGGCTCTGATGTTATAAGCCTGCTTTTGGCTTCAAAGCAACCATCTGGGAAGCAAAAAGTGAAATTGGAGGGTGAAAACCCTAAATAGGTTTGGTAGTTTCTGGGTTGCCAGGAAGTGCGTGAGGTCAATTGCAAGGCATGATGACCGTCAAAGTGTTGAAAAATGGTGGGGGTTTTGTGGGGGATTTTTGATTTTGTGTGGGTCCTGTTTTAGTTGTTGGTTTGTGGTGGGTTTTTTTTCACCCCTAACTTGCAAGGAGAGAAGAATGAGACCTTGATCATTCTCTGCAGGCTGGAGATCTCATGGTGTATGAGGACAAGGAACTGTGCATTCTGAGGGTTGTACCTACAGTACCTTGGCCCGCTTGACTGTTTCCTGATGTGGTGTGTAAGACACCTTGATCTTAATGGTACTTCTACTTCTTCCTTTCCATCTTCTTGTTCCTCCCACCAATGTTGTGGGGAAAAATATGATACCTTAGAAACGTCACGATTGCCTAATTGCTTCCTGTGTACCTTATCTTTTTCCTCAGTTAGCGTGGGGTTGTTCGACACAAGCAATATCTGACTTGAGCATTAGCGATAACGCATCTTAAATTCTGATGCAAAGTTCTTTGTCTTCCAATTTCGTATTCAGCTTTTCAAGTGATGTTGTTGACTGACAGCTTCTCAGATCGTCTTGGTCAATCCAGTTCTCAGCTAGAGAATTTTAGACGTGTATGAAAGCTCGTGATGATAATGAAGCAAATGTCGCTTTTAATTCCAGTTTTGTTATGGTTTTGAATTGGATGTCTGAAGTGAAACATGACTTGGTTGTCTCAGACGGTGTTTATTTTCCTTTCAGAAGGAGGTGTAGCTTCTTTTGAGAGGGATATAAATAACTCTTTAAAAGACACGGTAATGGCAGAGTTGGCTACTGTCAGTCTGTCAAATTCTTAGATTAGCAATTAGATTACCTAATACCCCTGAGGAGCGGGAGGTAATTGATCTCCCCTGGCACAACATCCTTGCCATTCCCTCCCTTCCCCTGCCAGCTGGGCAGCTGGAGAGGCGAGGGACAGCAGTGGCCGCTCCTGGGTCTGGGACATTCCAGTCTGCTGGAGGACTACTGCTTCTGGGCAGGCCAAAGAGCTGCCTCCAAGGTGCCACCTTCTGCAAGGGGCCTTGAACGGTTTGGGTGCCCTCCCTGTGCAGTGAGGAGGTGCTCTGGCTGAGAGAGCAGCTTTCTGTCTTGCTGGTCACCTCTGACCCATGGGAACCGATGACTCACTGTTGAGGCATCTCCAACTGGGTGATGTAAACTGGAGCTTACGTAGATGAGCTCCCTCTTTCATGGTAAACCCTCCTCTCGCTTCCTGTGTGTCGATTTATTAGGGCTTAAAGGGGTGTGTGTGTACTTAAGGAAGTTCCAACCTCTTTTTCACTCCCTTCTAAATTAACACCTTATTGTGACAGCGCTAGGAGCTTGGGCTGTCCCCGATGGATGCCTCAGGTTCTTCAGCCTCCCTGGCAGCGCTGCTAGCCAGGGGAACCGCCTGCAGCCCACAGCATCCCTCTTTCTCCTGTGCAGACAGACCCCAAAGTGGGATTTGCCCCATTGCATTCTGCAGCACTGCTTGCATCAGGTCAGAAAGCTGGGCTTACATGTGTAAAATAATAATAATGTATTCATTGTTTAATAAAGGAAAACACTTGCAACTCCTGTTTGGTCCTCCATAGCCTTTTGTGCAGCCTTGCTTTTTGTATATTTATTTAGACAAAAATAGTTATGACATCCTGCTGCAGTATCTACAGTGAAAACAGTCTTAGCTGAGGGATGTGACTTGCCTTTAAATCTGGCCAACTTCATTGTGATGTCTGTGTCTCTTTGGGTAGTGAAATGATGAAAGATCTTGAAATGACTGAAAACAAGCCTGCTGAGACTTAAAATATAATAATAAAAACTGATATGATTCTCTTTATTATCCTAATTGCCTGTCTTGTGATGTACAGGCAAATATCTTACAGTTCAGTTGAGCTGTGTTCTGCTTAGTCTGCTATTGTATTAGGTAATTGTTTTTTCTGTCACACTTTATAGATCAGGAATTTATCCTCAATAGAATTGATTAATAGACACTGTAATCTTGTTCCACACATGAGAAGCATGTCTTAAGTGCCTCAGTAGAAGGCTTCACCATCTTTATGTACACCACAGTAAAGAATTGAACATAGGATGGTATAACACCATCTGTTGTTTGATAATTTCTTAATACAAAGAGATGTTCATATGTACTTTGTGAAGCATAATCACAACTTCAAAGCACTCAACTTCCTAAAGTGGAATTTATTAATGGCATATTAAAGGTATCAATTATTGTAATGGTATTAATTATTAATAGTAAACAAACCTCCATTGAGGTGCTGGAGCGGGCCCAGAGAAGGGCAACGGAGCTGGTGAGGGGTCTGGAGAACAAGTTTTGTGAGGAGCAGCTGAGGGAGCTGGGGGTGTTGAGCCTGGAGAAAAGGAGGCTGAGGGGAGACCTTCTCGCTCTCTCCAACTCTCTGAAAGGAGGGTGTAGAGAGGTGGCGGTTGGTCTCTTCTCCCAAGTAACAGGTGATGGGACAAGAGGAAATGGCCTCAGCTTGCCCCAGGGGAGGTTCAGATTGGATATTAGGAAAAATGTTTACACTGAAAAGGTTATTAAGCCTTGGAATGGGCTGCCCAGGGAAGTGATTGAGGCACCACCCCTGGTGGTATTTAAAAGACAGGTAGCCATAGTGCTTAGAGACATGGTTTAGTGATGGTTTTTATAAGAGTTAGATTGATGGTTGGACTTGATGATCTTAAAGGTCCCTTCCAACCTGGACAATTCTATGATTCTATAATATATATGTATATGGAATTTTTAAGAACATTCTAGTTGCCAACAATTATATTCCAGTTTATCATGACTGGATCCTTTCTTGGTGCCTATTCGGACCACACTTGGACGTTAAAAAGATGCAGTACTGTCTTTAGGGTTTGCAGACATTAGTGGGAGAGCATCGAGGAAAAACAGGAACAGTTTGGAGGAAAGAACAAAGGCTACACTTGTATGGTTGTGTTGCTTACGTCACTTCATTAACTAAACAGGGTGGTTCTGCTAAGTCTTCCAAGTTTGTAGTTGTAAGGATACGTGCCTCCTGTACCATGCCAAACCATCCCACTGATAGAGAAGTTAACTTGCTTTCCATCTACCTGTCACCTTGCCAAAAAACAACGTGTAGAGTTGTGATGTGGGGATAAGATCAAATGCAAGGCATCAGTACTGCCTTTGGGAATATTTCCCTCGTTCCTTCTCGTGGGAGACTTGTCTGCTCGCTGTCCCCAGCCGTTAGCCTTACCCTTGCACTATTAGTGTTTCCTACACCAGCTCTTTGTGTAATCTTTTCTGCAGCAATCATTTATTCTTCTTTTTTGGTGGGGGCAGGGAGTACTAAAAAGGTAGATCTGACAAAGATGCAGTTGTGTCTCTGTATCTATTGTTTCTCCTCTTATGCACTGGGGCTTCATGCTTCTGTCTCTGAAACTTTATCTGGCCAAGCACTGACGCAGGATGACACCTCAGCAGTGTTGTTACCTGTACTGGTGGTGTTGTAGACCTGATCACAACAGAATAAATGCTTGTGCTGGTATAATTATGCTGGTGAGGTAAGTGAAGTGAAGGCATCATACCACAACAAATGCTTTTGCTCATAACGTGAAGCTGCAGATAAGGAAGGACCTTCCAGTTTTACTAGTCTATCTTGAGTATGTCTGTGATCTTAGTGGGTCTTTCTCATCCTGCCTTATCTGAAGCTGATAGTATAAACTAATAGTGATAAACAGTTAAAAAAAAAGATTGATTTCAAAGGAAAGATTGTCATTTGTGCTTGAAACAGAATGCTTATCTGGAAGTCTCTTTCCTTCTGCAGTTTGTGGAGGTGTGTGGGACCAGTGCTGGCGCGTCAGTTAGCACAGCTATAGCCTCTTGCATGTATGGAGAAGTCATTGTCACCTCTGGAGAAGTCAGCTCTTTCCTTTCCAGCATCCTTAACCTGTCATCTGCCGTGGTGACTACAAAGATTTGTCCTCTTGAGCTGTTACTGTCTTGATGTTACTGCTCCACTGCGACCACTTGCCTCCCTGGCTGTGGACTTGGGGCTTGTCTCCAAACCTCATCTGGTGACCGAGTCTGTTATCATGGGGTGGCTCTGGCACGCCTGGGAGGAAAGAGTGGCCACCTCCCCCCATACCATGTACTTTATGGCACATGCCAGGGCATGGTGGAGGCAAAGTCCTCTCAGCAGTATCACAGGACTGCCTGAGGCAGCTGGAATAGCCCAGGTCTTCTCTAGGAAGGCCAAGAACTGCGTGTTGATAGAATGGTTCAGGTTGGGAGGGACCTTAAAGATTTTTGAGTTCCAACCCCCCTGCCATGGGCAGGGACATCTCCCACCAACCCAGGTTGTTTCAAAGGCAGTGGGGTCAGCTGGGAGCCTGAATGAAACTATGAAATGCAACTGGATTTTAAGAAAACTGGGCTTTGTCCTTTTTCTTGGTCAGTGCACTTAAAATAATTACTTTTGGTTATCATTTCCTTCAGATAAACGAGTAAAAGTACATAATTTCTTTGTTTCTTATCTTAAATTGACTTGTGAGGCAATCTGTTTTTTCTGTACATCTCAAAGTGCACGAGGCTCTGGACTCCTTGAGTAGGAACCTTAGACTCCTACTTTCTCTGCCTGATGCAAATGCCTACTAATGGTGTCCAGGGCTGTGTGCACGGGCAGTTTTAGGTTGAGGAAGTGATTCTGCAGCAGCTTAGCTGGCTAAACCAGACAGCTGGATTGTTTGAATCAGCATTCCTTGCTTAATGAAAAGCAAAGTGAGTTACTGAAATATCAGCCACGCTGCCTGATGCCACCTCAGCTGATGTGACCGCTTCTTTTTGGATGCGATCCGAGAACTTTGCTTTAGCGCTTGCCTGACAGTTGGCCTCATCTCGTTATCTTTTTTCTCAGCTGTGATGAGGTACAAGTATGTATTTCTGTTACTACAGTAATACTGTAATTGAATGTTCCAGAAAGAACTGTGTTTCTCTTAAAAACTATATTTAACTTTTTTGTGAACAGTCTCAATTTAGCTAAGACCCTCTAAAAGTGAAAGTTTAAACTTACTGCACTGGAAGATGCTTTCTTGCAACGAACTTGAAAATAGATTAGGAACAAATTATGTGTGTGTAGAGGTGGTGGTGTTTGAAAAATGTTTTGTTTTTAAATGAGCTAGGTGTCCAAAGTATCTACATACAGCAAGCAATAAAGCTATTAAACTGATTGTCATCTTGCTGTGGTTGGGAAAACAAAATGAGCAAAACTGAAGAAGTCAAAACTTAAGTTCTGGGTCCGATTCAATGTATGCAGCCAAAAGCAAAACATGTCTTTTACTTACTTGCATGTGCTTGGATCAAGCCTTGAATTTGAAATGGGGGGTGGGGAAAAGTGAGTAGAAAAGGAGTGGGAGAGTTTTCACTGATTTCAGTGGGTGTTGACTTAGATTCTGGTTCTGTTTCCTCTTAACAGAAAAACTCTCTCATTTACGCTGAGGAGAACCAAATCCTATCTCCTTCCTTTCCATCGGTACAAAATGTCCTGGGCCTGCTACAGCATGAGCAGAAATAAGCAATCCCACCGAAGCCTGTGGGCTATCTCCTTGTTAAGCAAATGCTGCCTATCACAGATGGAGCTTTAGGCTATTAATCAAGCTTGTGGAGCACTGGGAATACTAATGAGAGATCATGGTTGACACTGATGGAGACAGTTATACAGAAGGACTCTGGGGTTAACAAAGGCTAAAACTGGCTTTCCTTGGAAGGGATTTTTGACTCTGAAGTCTTTTGTCCTTGGTTGCCTACTGACTGAATTGCTTAGTTTTCCAAGCTATCCTGTTTTGGAGGGAGGAGTTCACTTGTAAATTGTGGGAATAATATTTTATTGCAAATTCATGTTATATTGCTGGTGACTTTGTTCTTAGACTTGGAACAGCAGAGAAAAGGCCCAAGAAAAAAATTTTACACTGAAAGGGTTATCAAGCATTGGAACAGGCTGCCCAGGGAAGTGGTGGAATTGTCATCCCTGGAGGTGTTTAAAAGATGGGTAGATGTGGTGCTGAGGGACATGCTTTAGTGGTGGACTTGGCAGTGTTAGGTTGACAGTTGGAATCAACCTTGAAAGGTCCCTTCCAAACCAGGCAATTCTATGAATTACTGTACAATAAACTAGAGCGATTGAAGGAAATATGTTAGAACTTGTAATGGGAGCAGTGCTCTCCCAGTTAGCAGATCTAACTGGTCTAATTTGTATGAACGTTGTGCTTAAGACCTACTTGTGGACCTGCACATTGTTTTGCAAAGGGCTATGCAAACACAGACCAAAATGTTAATGCTCAGCCTTGTAATTTAAATAAGATGCATAGGAAAGAGAGGAACACAGGATGATAGAGAGTGGGAGGAACCTAATAGAGCAGTGACCAGATGTGTGCGGTGTGTCCTCATGTAAGACCAGCATCCTTCAGAACTGGGGTGCAACTGTAGCATACTGGTAATGAAACAAAACATGGGGGAAAACCTGGCTTCTGAGGCTTCCTAGTGCTGTCATCTAAATTAGACCCATTCCAACAGAAATACTGTGCTTTGAATGTTATAGTGTTTTTTCTTTTTTATATGTCTCTTTTATATGTAAACTTAAAATGCCTTAGAAGACCATGCTGAAGCCTCTCTGTTCATAGTTTTTATCCCTTGAAGAGTGGAATAGGTAAGACAGCTCCAGAAGCTGTACTAGAAGGAATAGGGGATTATTCTCTTTTCTGGTGGCTGAATGCTAATGCTGCTGACTGGAAAGAGGTGATAGTAGCCTGTGAGAATTGATGCAGGTGCAACAGTTCCACTCTCTCCCCTGGAGAGATTTTTTTTTTTCCCCTGGGAAATGATTTATCAGCATCTTAAAGCAGTAACTAGCTAAATCAGCCACCTGCCTTATCCCACAGCGTTGGTAATAACATTTACTGTGTGAAGATTGCTTGGTGAAGGGATAGGTGAAGGGAAACCGTGGTCTCTTTCCCTCCCAAGCAGGAAAGAACTGTTCTGAAAGCAGAAAGTCTCTTACCTGATCCTTTAAACTTTTTTTTTAAGTTAAGGATTTGTTTGAGTGACTGGCTTGCTTGTAAATGTTTCTGAGACTATCTCGAGGTGATCTTATTGAAATGAGAGGGTAAGAGGGCTCATACCTCTCCTGCTATTATTGTTGTTTGTTTAGGTGTGTAGGTATTTCCTGCAAAGCTAGCTCAACAGAGCAATTGTAGCCTGATCGTGCAGACATGTGTAACGCAGGAAAGCTAAAAGTTCAAGATGTTCTGCAGTGTGCATAGTTTACTCTCTTAAACTTGGCAGTTTATAATCTCTTCTGCCTGTTTGTGGATTCTGCTCAGAATCTCCTGGACATTGGAATTTTCCATCTCAAAAATAGATGGGGAGTAGAGGGAACTGAGTGCCTCTGAAAATCCTACTTCAAGTTATTTCTTCCCTCTTTTAAGTAAAAGAAACTTCATGTGAGGTTGTACTTCAGTATCCTCTTGTTCCCCAGACAAGAACAGCGTGGGTCTTGGCACTCAAGACCATTAAATCAGACTCTTACAGGATGCCTGGTCCAACTCCCTGCTCAAAGCAGAGCCATCTCTGAAGCTGGGTGCAGTTGCTCAGAGCTTTGCTCAGTCAAGTTGTGAATATCTCAAAGGATTGAGATTCTACAACCTCCATGGGCAACCTGGTCTAATATTTGGTCATCCTTATTTTGATCCTCCTCCTTCAGGGGAGCCGAGGGCTTTTGATGGCTGACCCTTTCAGTGTAGTGGTCCAGACAGTTTTCTACTTCTATGTCACCCATCCAGCTACACATCTATGACTTGACTGATCTGGATACTGAGGGAGGCTGTTGAAAGCTTTACTAGAGTCAAGCTAAATGACTTCTTCTGCTTTTCCTTTGTTCAAAGTCACCTTTCTCTTCACAGAAGGAGACCAGGTCAGTCAAGCGCTATTTCCTTTTGGTAACTCCCTGTTGCCAGTTTCCCATGAATTTCTCATCCTTCACATGCTTAAAAATGGCTTTGAAGATTTGCTCCACAGTCTTTCCAGGGACTGTGTTTAAGTCTGTGGTTTCCCAAGATCATCCTTCTTGAAGAGGAATGTGACATTTCTGCCTTTCTGTAGTTATTGGGGCCCTCCTGAAATTGCCGTGACCTTTTAAAGGTGATTGAGGGTGGCATCAGGCAGATATTCGGACTGCTCTCCCAGACTCTTCCATTGAGCTGAAGAACCAAAAAGGCCTGAGAGCAAATCTTAATTTTCTTCTTCTTCTTTTCTTCTTCTGTTACCACCAAGTCCCCCAGCCCACTCAGCAACAGAACTGTGCTTTCTTTTTTAGTATTGCTGTTGCTGACTCTGTACCAGAAGCCCTTGTTGTTGCCTCTTGCACTTTTCTTTTTTTCACTAATTTTGGCTCCAGGGGAACTTCAGCCTCCCTAGGACCATCCCTATATACTTAGGCAGTGAGACCTCATCAACTCATTCAGGGCTGTCAGAAGAGGAGGCTGAGGGGAGACCTTGCTCTCTCCAACTCCCTGAAAGGAGGGTGTAGCCAGGGGGGGTTGGTCTCTTCTCCCAAGTCACAGGTGATGGGACAAGAGGAAATGGCCTCAAGTTGCATCAGAGGAGGTTCAGATTGGAGATTAGGAAAAAAGTTTACAGTGAAAGGGTTCTTAAGCCTTGGAATGGGCTGCCCAGGGAGGTGGTTGAGTAACCATTCCCAGAGAGATTCAAAAGACGGGTTGGCACAGTGCTTAGTGACATGGTTTAGTGATGGTTTTTTATCAGTTAGTTTGATGGTTGGACTAGATGATCTTAAAGGTCCCTTCCAGCCTTTACCCTTAAAGGTCCCTTCCAGCCATAGACAATTCTATGATTCTATAAAGAAAAATGCCTGCCTTGGGATTTTGCTTGGGTAAAGGCAATATTTTTAAGACCAAAAAAAAGTGCCTTACTAGCATATATGAATACCCATGGCTGTGGTAACTTGCAGAGCTTGACACTGAAGTCTTGTGTGGGCTGATAAAGTACTTGCAGATATGAAAAGGGACTGCTGAAGGTGATCTTAGTTTTGATGAGAACTTATGAATATTCACTCATTTCCTTCTCCATTTTAGTATCTCCTTCCTACCGCAGCCTGTTGTGTATTGAATTGTGTGGGATGTATTCTATGCCCTCTTTGGGTGTTGCCAAGTCTCCCAAGCACTCTCCTGGCTGTATTACCTGAATTCTTTTGGCCTTATTCATGTTAGTTTGGAAGGGGGCGGGGGGAAGAAAAAGCTTTAAGCACTCCAAGTCAAAAGCCACAGCCCAGTCAGCTGGTACTGGTGTGGTGCAGGACTGGTGTTATAGCCAAGCTCCTGGTAGCTGGTGACGAGCTCAGTCACTCACTGCTGACGCTTCCCCCAGCGCTCACAGGGTTCAGCCTGTGCATCCCTTAACCCACTGACTTCATTTTGGTCTCCATACAGCTTGCTGCAATGCTTCTGGGCGGGCAGAATCTCCTGCGAGCAGAACATGACAGAAATGTAAAATTTCTCTGAGCTAGAATGAACATCAAACTAAGCTGCGAGTAACTTGACAGATAGCTCTGTTGGAGCTCAATGGCTGAGTGAGACTTTGGAGCTGTAATGTGGCTCTTAACGTCTGGACGTGTTTCACTGGCACTGATTTTTTTGCTTTATTTAGATCGAGAAAACAGACTACTCTGTGACGTCCATTTTATAAAGCTATTTCTAAAACTCATTTTTTTTCAGCTGCTGCTGCCTTTAAGGCTGCTAGAAATCCACAGGATGAAGCCAGAAAGAACATAATCTGTTGAGCTGTGATGCTGAAGCAGATTTGCAAACATCAAAAGTGAAGAAAATATTCTGCTTATAAAACATAAATCACTACGATCTCTGAAATAACCTACTATGATAAAATGGCAATGAATTTTTCATGAAGCACAGCAATAGCACCAGATGGCTACTGGGCCTGTGGGAGAATCTTCCCATTTCACATTAATTCTGAAATACAGTGAACTATAAATGGCAGGCAGTAATGAACAGGTCACCCACAATGTAGTGACCGCTGTTAGTTTGGACCTAAATAAATGTATGGAGTCAGGCTTGTTCTAAATCAGCCTGTTTTCCTGGACTTCTATCTGAGGTCTGGGTCCATGAGTTCTTGCCTACATGAGTCTCTTTACAACGTGTAGGTGGGTGGTGTTTGGCTTAAATTGCTTTATGCTCACACAGTTGTCTTCTGTCCTTTTTTTTTTTTTTTTTTTAAAATCTCGTCACATCCTGCTATAATCAACCTGCCTTCAAAGTGATATTGCTCCAACATGGAACGGATAAGACCACTGTAAAACTTCACGTGAACTTCACCCGTGTCGTGTGAGCTGGAGGGGTTGTCTCTGCAGCGTGAGTCTTTCCCGTCATTAGGAAGTTGTGTTAGTTTATCTTTGTACTTTCCCCTCTTGAAGCAACACCTCTGTTAGATGTTGGCATGTGTGCAGCTATATTTGTCTGTTCCTTCAATTTATGGCGAGTTCCAGCCACGACTGTGTTGTCTAGCATACTGCATGCTGCTCTTAGTCATTGGTGGTGACCTAATTTGTCATCCCTGGTAGGGATGACAAACTAGAAACCCTAGAGTAAGAGTACAAATTTCTGTTCATGTCATAAATAGGGAAGGAGTAATTCAAGGCTCAGCCCTGTGAACCTCTCCAAACCAAAGAGGAATGCTTGGTTAAAGGTTCCTCAAAGAGAAAATTCTTTTCCAAGAATTCTTTTTTTTTAATTTATTTTTGCAAGCCTAGATCAGTTTTTGGCCTTAGATGTCACCAATTCTTGGTTTTGTTTGGTTTTTTTTTTTCTACCTCTTATTTTCATAGTGTTGTCTAGGCTAGTTTAACAAAGGCAAAGCATGGTCTTATCTACCAGTGTACTTCTGACCAGTGTACTTCTGAATGGTGGGAATAAGTAGCTGGGGGGCTGTCTGAGGGGTGTGTGTACGTACAACCAACCACCCTGCCTTAAACCATTGCAGATTAAGATTTTAATACAAACTAATCCATATGAGGTTAAAGACTTTTTTCAGTCATATGAGATTTATTTATTTTGTCAAGTATCCTCATCAATTTATAACCCCAGGGAAAAAGCTTCCAAAGCCTTTCTGTAGACAATTTTATGACCTGTGTGTACTTTGCCCTCACCAACGTGCAAACATACGGGTGTATCCACTCTTTAGAGTGAAGTTCAGAGTCCTTATTTGGCTTGGAGGTGGCTGACACGTCCACATGGCACAGTGCAAGCCACGTTAGCTTAGGTAACAGCCCAGCTACATCAGCCTGATGCTATTCCTCAGCTCCCTGCAGAGCCAACCAGGCTGAGCCCAGTGGAGTTGCCTGACGTGGCTCTCTAACTAGAGGTGTTGTAGCTCATCAGGATATATACCCCTGAATATCTATTTCAAGAACTGTATACACCCATGAGTACACAGGTATCAAAGCACGGTATGTCTTAGGCTCCTGCTTTTAACAGGGACAGCATCTTGGAAAATCTTAAGTGCATATATATATATTTACTCCCCCCCTTCTATTTAGGCCTCTTCTGTCTTGGTGGAACCCCTCTGAATCATGTGGTCTGGTATAAGATGGCTTGAAGGCATTGAGTCCAAACACTAATTTATAGTTTTGGGGCTAATCTACAGCATTATTGTGTTGGTCAGGTGATGCTGAAATCAGTGTGTGTAGCTTGGTGGGTGGAACTGAAGGGGGATAGAGGGCACCTGGTGTCTGAGGCTGGATGGGTAGCATGTACCCAAGGGTTGGGCTGGGGGGCAGGAGGTCTGCACAGCCCCATGGACTTTGCTAATCCCCTGTGGGGCACTCAGGCATGGGACAGGAGAGCAGAAGCTGTCTCACAACACCAGCAGTTGAGGGAGAGGATTATTGCACTGTATTTCATCATGGTCTCTTTCTGGCCACAGACTTTTTGGTTGGTTTGATGTTGAGGTGGGGTTGGTGGTACTTTTCATGCCTTCTCTAGAGGATTATACTGCAATATTATGGCAACCATTATTTATAGCCCTGAAACATGCTGCAGAGCTATTCATTCAGGTTGAATCTCAAAGATGAGACTATGGAGAGAAGTGCTGGAGTTGGAGGGCACCGCGTGTCCCCTTCCTTTCAGGATGATGGCACAATTCACATGGAGACACGTGGTGTCAGCTGGGCTGTAACTCCTTGTTGCTCACTTCATGAGTACGTCTCACCTGAAAACAACTGACCTAGAACCCCTGGGTTTTCTTTTTGTTTACATTAAACCACCTCAAATATGACCCTGAAATAAAATTAAGAGGAAGATTTAGGAGTGGAATTGATAAAAGTAAAAAAAAAAAAAAAAAAAAAAAAGAGGGGAGGGGATGGGGAAGAGGAAAAACAGGGAGGAGAATTGAAACTGTGCCAGGCAGGTGTGGATAGGTGAATGGATGAAAACAAGAGGGTGGTCTGGAGGAGAGGAAGCTGGGCGTTATGCAGGAGCAGATTCCAAAGTAGATAACGTTACTGTAGTGCAAATATGTGCAATGTGCAGCTCCAACCCAGCTCTGCAAGGTTCTTCTATGAGTATGAGGTGTTCAGAGTACTCCTGTTTTGCCCAGCAAAAACAAGCAAATAAAAAAAGCCCTATCAGTCACTATGACTCTGTCAGCATATTTATGCTGATGATTGGGTATACAAACCCTGCTCCAGATGTCTTTTTAAGTCTGTGTTGTAACTGTCTCGAATTGTACACTTAAAGATTTTACTGTTGTATCTGACTGTATAAAAAGATTAGTAACAATGCAACTGTTCTATGCCAAAGTCATTCCGCCTTAAACAAAACAAACCATTATCTTTCTCTGTCTACATTCTCTGGGTATAAACACAGGGATGCTTTTGCTGGCCAGAGAACCTCCCTGGCTATTCATAGCATTACAAAAAAAACTTTCCAGATTCTCTCGGTACCTATTAACAGGCCTTTCTTTCTGATATGGGACAAAAAAAAAAAAATCACAAATATCTAGAATGAGACAGATAGGGAAAGGCTCCTGAGAGATGCAGCATTTCTATTGTCCTCTCTGCTTTTCAGCAATCACTCTTTTCAGCAATCCTGCTGCTGATCTACAAGATACTCGTGAACAATCCTCTTGTCTGGTGAAAATACCCACTGAAAAGCTTCTCGATTCAGAGAAGAGGAAGATAAACACCTCCAGGGCTCTGGCTGCTCCCTGATATCTTGTTTTACTGATGGATGCTGATTAGCTGGACCTGAGAAGTGGTGTTCTGCTGAGCAAAACAAAGGCAGGCAGAAGGAAATGTGTGGTTACGTTGCTCTCTTATTTCGTGATCCTATTGGGTTTGGTTTTTTTTTTTCATCCCCTTTAAAGTCATCCCTCTGTGTCCGCTTGCATAACACATATCAAAAATACTGTACTTCAGCCTAGAGAAAACGGAGCTGAACATCTGAAAATCTGTGTAAAAGGGAAATGAGACTTCTTGGAATAACATAGAAGGTGGAAATATTTTTGACCTGGTATTCCTGAACTCTGGCAGCTGTTTAAAACATACTGCTGGGATGAGCCCCTGGTGCGGGGGGCTCAGAGCTCTTAAAAAGCAATTCTCTAATGATGGTGTGTACACATGCGTATGTTAATACACACACACGTGTGTGTCTGGGAGGGTTTTTGTGTGTTATGTGGCAGCCCCTCTCCCTCCCTCCACCTCTCCCCTTGACCCCCGTGTCCCGCAGCTGCTGAGAGCGCAGGGGCAGAGCGGTTCCCAGTGCCAGCACTGGGATGCTGTGGCCCTGCTGGGGGAGGGAAGGTGTGTGACTCCATTCACTCCTCCTGAACTGTCCCAGACGAGCCTCGGCATGAGGTCAAAGAAAGAGTCAAGTGCATTGATGCCATATGGTGTTTTTTCTTTTTTTTTTTTTTTTTCCTTCCTCCTCCCTGATCTTGTGTAAACTCTTTTTTTTTTTTCCTTTTTTTTTTTGTCTCGTGCTGGCGGAGCCCTTTTCCTCTTCTGCTATGACAGCATGGAGGAGGGGAGAAGGAGCGTGTGGCTTTGGTGGGGTTTAGAAACCCAAGGGCGCGTTTCCTTTCCCGCTGCTTTGCGCTGAGTCAGAGCTGCCGAGGGGTGTTCCTGGCAGCTGCCTCCACGGCCGGGCTCTTACGGCACGTCCCCACCCCACCAGATAAAGAGAACCCTCCGTCTGCTTATGAATCCTGTACTTTGGCCAGTTTGAGGCATTACTTTTTTAATTATTTATTTCAAAGCCACGCTATCGTGGCTTCGCCTTTGATGTTGAAAGCTGAACGGGAGCCTGAGCCGCCTGGTTCTACACCCAAGGTACCTCCCTTGGGGAGATAACGGTGTTATCAGAGCATGAGATGAGCATCCATGTGATGCTGTTCATATTCAGATAGCCCTGACTTTCCAGAGGTAATGGAAGGCTTTTGGCCAGGCGCTTCTGCTTGCGACACGTAGGCTGGGCTCAGCCACAGAGAAATAGGGGTGTATGTGAAATTTCTGCCCTTTATTTAGAAGAGTTGTTTAAAATAAGTAAATAAAATAAAAATAGGAAAAAAAAAAAAAAACAAAACCCAAACACCAGAAAACAAAAACCAAACCCAGCTGTATTCCTGTATGAAATTAGGCGGGTAAAATAAGAGGAGGCTCTACATGAAACAGACCTGTGTCACATCCCACAACTAAGCAAAGCACGTGGGAGCAGCAGGAATTTAGCCAGTGCTCTTCTGAGAGTCTCTTTCTTGGTACTAAGGATACGAAGCTCTCCAGCTGTGTGCCATCTCTGCTGCTGGAAACCACCACGTGCTCTGGAGGGAGTCTTCAGACAGAATTTCTTTTTTTTTTTTTTTTTTTTAACCTAACTAAGGTGTGCCCACTGAAGGCACACTTAAGTGTAGTCATTTTTTTATAGTCTATTAATGTTACTTTTCAGTTCTGTGTACAATTTGAGAGCTAAGCAAACATTTTCTTCTAGAAGTAGAGTAGGTATGTTGGGGCTAACTGAAATAAGAAACTTGGATCCAAGATCTCCATTAGATGATATATAAGGCTACTGGTGCCTCCGTGGTTCCCGTGTCCTTTGGCTCATAGGCAAGGGAGGGACCTGGGGACCCGAGCTACCCTTTCCTGTGCAGACACTAACTAATGCTGAGACACTTGTGTCTCTCACAAGTTTTCTGTCATCCTGAAAATCCTAATCTAGACCTGCAGGATATTGTTGTGTTAAGAGCACACAATAGTCTTGGTTAGATTTCTGAGAGGAAAAGGAGGTGCTAGAACTCTGCAGTCAGTCTGTAGCAGCCATTATCATTAATAATGTATTAAAAAGAAGGTTTATAGCCCTGAGGCTATCATCTCAATGATGCATAATCTCAGAAATGTCAAGGTGACTCAGGGTGACATGATGGACCATGGCATCTCCGAGCTGCTCTGAAATGTGCCGTTTGGAATAGCACACGTCCTGAAAAGTGCTCAGACACAAAGGCTTTGTCACCCTCTGAATCACAGACACTCTCCTTGGCAAGGATACAGGGCAGCAACAGCAGATTCTCTTTGTTCCCTAAAAATGTGGGCTTGTTTGTACAGTCTGCAGCTAATTTGGGGTGTGAAAGATTCTGTAGGTAAAAATAATAATCTCATTCCCTCCCCCTTTATTTGGATAGAAATACTTTTTGCTTGTGTTCATTGTGGAGGAAGCTAAGTTTGGTTCAAAAATACTGTGGATCCAGTAGGGACACGTTTGTCACGTTGCTGCAATTTAGCTGAAAGTTCTTGCAGTTAACTATTTGTGTGCGTTAGTTTTGTGCCGTGTCACCATTCTTCTCTCTGATAACATTAGTCTTTTTATGAGGGTGGCCTCTTTTCACACAGCGGGTTAATCTTGTTTGTAAACTGCATCAGAGGAGCTTTGAGCTCTTCCCTGGGGTCAGTACAAATCAAGGTGGAGCACTAACGCCACAACCTTACGCGCAGCTACTCTTTGACCGGTTGTTTTGTTTTAATTGGATGTTTTTGTGATAGTCCAATGCAACAACAAAAATGCAGGGATGATGGGACGGGAGGTATAGGAAGAAACTAATTTGAATTCTTCAGACTGTATCAGAATGTCATCAAATAAAGAGCAGTTCGTCTGAATGTCATCTTCTGTTGGAGTAGGTAGCTGGAAATTCTTAGGACATAGCATTCCTAGAAGGGATGAGATGGTGTAGCCACTCCTCCCACCCTGTGACTTGGTGTTTTTCATTTTATTTTTAGACAATGCTTTTCAACAATAGGCTTTTATTATGTTTAGTGAACTTTTTTTTTTTTAATAATGGGTTGGGCTTCCTGACCAGCAGAACATCTACCAAGAGTTTATCTCGGAAAGCTCTTCTCTTAGAGTACGTTATGTTCTCTCAATAAACTTGGCATTCTGAGTAGGTTTTCTCATTATTTTTTTTTTTTTTGTGCCAGTTAGCTCTTAAAACTAAAATAGCTTTGCTGGTGTGACAGTACAGGTGCAAATTCATTAAGTCTTGAACAAAACTGAGATGGACCCTGGTCACTTCCGATTTTTCATGCTAGAGGACTGATACCTAAGTTATTCTGGGGCTCTGGTGAGGTTCAGGCTTTGCATTGGGAAATTTGTCTCTGCCCATTGCATGTTATACTACGAAGTACTTTGGGTAGTGCTCATGCGAGTCAGAGCTCTGTGGAAACACCTGGCTTTACCCAAGTTAGCAGCCAAGCTCTCACTAATTTCTGTAGAGTCAGGCTTGTAAGTCTCAGGGGTTTTTTTATCCGGTCTCTGACACAGAGGCAGATATGAGTACCTATCTGCCTATACATTTTGTTTTATAAGCAGGTGACCACGTTAGCTGAGGTAGTGCCGTGCCTGAGGCTGCAGAGTCATGGTGAAAGACTTTCTCTGCGAAGTTGGGTTTGGTGCTGTCCTAACACGCTCACACAGACATGTCTTTTTCTCCAGGATGGCACATCAACTGGAAAAAAAAAAAGCTTTCATCTGCTTGGCAGAGGCCTGCAGTCTGTAGTGCAAACAGATCCCTCTCTCTGGCATCCAAGTGAGTTATACCAAGCGCACGTTCCTCAGTCCTCTGTAAAATGAGGACAATTCTTTTTTCCTTTTGTTGGATGCTTTGGGGGAAAGGTGTTTAATTGATGTAAAGTGTTACTGTTAGGAATGTACCTCCTCGCTTCCAGCTGCTCCTGCTGCTGACATACAACCCAATTCTTCTCCTCTTGGGCATTACTCCAGTGAGAGGGAACGAGTTTTGACTGGTCTTCATGCAGTGATACCCCTGAGCTCATGCCAGGGCTGCTGTTTTACCACCCTGATGATTGACCTTGATTATACTAATGCTTTTCCATATCCTGACAAGAAAAGTAACTTTTGCTTCTGTCCAGCAACTCTAAATATGTTTTATTAACTTCCAGTAAAACTGAGGGTTTTTCTTAACAAGGAGCAGAGCTGTTTGTATCTGAAACTTTGTCAGGTTTCTCTGCCTGGTGGCTTTGTCTCATTGAGAATGCTGCTCACTAAAGTTGGGGATGGCATCTTGTTCTAAAGGCCATCAGTAGTCTCTCCTTGTCTTCAGCTGTAACCAAAGAGCCTCTTCTGCTTTTTTCTTTTGATTACCCGTCCCCTCCCTCCCCCCCAAGCCAGGAAAGCTTTCAGCCAAAAAAAACCCTCCATATTCTTGTATTCTTGAGGGAGATCTGAGGCTGCTAATGCAATAAGTAAAATCATATCAGACAGTGTGTTTAGAGGGTATGTGCCACAATTCTAAGTGTCTATCAGGTTTAATTAGCTGGTTTTAGTCTGTGGCAGGGATAGCTCCAGGACACTCTATTTCCTATGCATTCCTTTCTCATAGAGGCATTGATGGTAAAATCAGAGGTCTTGGGAGTGGTAAGAAGTGAGGGATTTTACCTTCTTGGGTGGTGGTGGTGGGGAATACCCAAACCCAAAAAACAACCAAAACCCAAACAAAACACTTCATAAACAGTCCTTTCTAGTTCTTTTTTTCCTTTCTTCCCTTGCCCTGTGGCTGCATCGTGCTGTTGTGAGAGACCTGTTAGGATTGCAAAGCAGCAGTTTGGTTCTGGCAGGTCCTAGAAGAGTCTGATGAGAAGAGTCATTATCTGCTATCTGCCAGCAGCTCAGGGAAGAAAGAAATGGAATTTGGGTCTCCCTGAAGGTGTCTGAGTTAAGAGAAATGCAGCCTTCAGGTCCTTATTATGTATAATCGTCTAACCAAGGGTTAATTAGGAAAGCCCCTGTGGTATTTTAAATGTTTGAGGGATCTCTTAAAGCTGAGCAAACCAGGCTTTGGGAGGGAGGCTGAAGTCTTAACAAGGAGTCCCACGGGACTTTTGCAACCCTATGTGACTCTCACTTTCACTGGCTGGGCTTGCTATTTTATAAGCTGTGACGCAGATGTCAGAGCAAGCATAAGGAAGTATTAATGCCTGATAAGCACTGCAGCAATTTGCAAAGTCGCCAAGTAATTGAATTTGAAGTAGATTAGCATATTCATACGCCGAATGTTTGCCCGGGTACTTGCACAGACACAATCTTGTATAAATAGTCACGATAGTAGCTAATTTGTTACCTGTTTGGCATGGGGTTATATTGTTTCCTCACCAATGCAAAACGTCAGGCCAGCTCTAACAGCATAGGATGTGTTTAAAAAAAAAAAAAATTAATAAAATATATGGCTGAGGCTATGAAAGTCAGAGAGGTAAAACCTTTAGGTACCAAAAATTCACCCTGAGAAGTCTGTCCATAACTATACTGTATCCTCTGCATCTGGTACACATCAATTTTTTGAGCTGTGGCTTGATAAATTTAGAAATTCTGATTACGTTCTTGAAGGCAGCTGTGAAAAGAATAAAATCTGTATGAAAAGAATCAGCCCATTTTGTAGACACAGACTTCAGCCAGTTGTGGAATCACCAGGGAAAGAAACTTCATGGCTCTGTTGCAGAAAAGTTGTTTGTTTGCTTTGTTTCAGGTTTTGTTTGCTTGTTTTAATTTTGTTATCTGTTTGTTTGGGTTTTTTTTCCCCCCTCTTCAGATAATCTTGCCAGAAAGTCCTCAGTTCATTTGCCTAATAACATAGGATAATTCAAACAGCACCAGGCGCTTTGGTTTTTCCTGCCTTGCCTCCAGCTGCGGTTCCAGGAGGATGCAGGTCCCATAAAGTCTGATTAAATACCCAGCCTCAGGCGGGTGTCTCTGCTACCCCAATGAACTGAGTCCAAAGACTTCCAGCAAAAAATCTAGAGCATTTGGGACTTGATTTCTTGCATTAATAACGTACTGTGGAAAATTATGGAGTAAAAGCCATCTCTTCAGTTTCCTAAAATACAAGTTTCTTTAGCCTCTTATCTGCTTGAGCAGCTAAAAATTCTCTTCACTAATAGCATATTGGCTCCAAAGTTGGGAAATGCTTGATTTGATCTTTGTTCAATACCAGATATTTTTCAGCATCTCCAATCATAAATTTCTAACTGCCTAGGATCTGATACTAAAAAAAGTACACACGCCCCCAAGCCCAAGTAACTTGGTTTGATCTCTTAAGTGCTTCCCAAGTTCCTAATCGGTAACAAAACCAGTTAATCAAGAATCGAGTGAAACAAAATCGAGATCAGTATGTGTGTTAAGAAAAAATGTACATCAAGTTGCAGTGCTGGCTCCTCTCCAGAAGCACATGGCAGGGGACAGCAGCCGTGAGCCCTGCTGGGGGAATCCTGTCCGAGAGCACGTAGCTGGAAGCGTTGGGGCTGCGCTCTCCTCCTCGGTGTCGGATGCTCTACAGACCAGAGCAGGGCTCTCAGCATCACGCTACTGTGAATCTGGGCAGATGCTCTTTAACAACTGGCTTGTGTAGGGTTTGTTTATGGCAAGAAAAACTCGTTTCAGCTTGTGTTTTAAGTCAGTTGGACTTAGATCATACTTTTAAACCCTCCCTGTACTCTGGTTAGTCTCCTTACTGTCTTCGTAGTAGGAATTATTTCTGAAATAAATGAGCAAGGGACTTTCCCTGACTTTGAGAGGCTGGACCAGACACATACTATTTTTTTTTATGATTTTTTTTGTTTTGTTTTTAAACTGATTTAGCATGATTGTGTTATTGGAGAATCAAGATTATCTTCAGAACTGCATCATTTGTGACCAACTAAGGATCTCACTGCTATCTCTTTATGTTGAATAGCACAAAGGAACACCCAGCTTGCCCCAGTAGGAAAATGCATCTGCAGGAGGCATGGGCACAAAAAAATGGAGTATAAATCCCTACTTTGGCTGTTTGGTCACAAATATACTCTGCTCTTGAGCCTGTCCCTGCCAGCTATTAATGTGCAGGGGAGTTGTGCAGACAGACATTCAGAGCTGCCTCTGCCTGGGCAGGGGGGAGATGAAGAGGATGAAGGTGGGGAGGAAAGACTCCGGAGTTTGAACTTAGCAAAATATTGTGTCTTTGAAAAGTGGAAAACGTTTCCACAGCTGCTAATCTGTAGAGTAGATTTTTTTTTTTTTTTTAATCGAAAACGACATCAAGGGATAGCTATTTACAGTCAGTTCTCCACGGGCAGGATTTAGTTTGAGAGGGATGATTCTGAGTCAGTGTAACTCTGCTTTCCCATGGCTGTTGGTACGTTACAGCGAGGTTACTTATCCTCACAAATTTGAAACTACAGCCAGTTCTACTCTCATAAATCCAACATGAGCTTCTTGTTGCTTGGCGCACCGTAAACAGTACGGTATACAACAGGAGTGTGATATCCGTCTTCTTTAAAAAAAGGCTCATTCCCAAGAATGAAATAGTCAGTGTGTAAGAAGGACAGATACAGGCTGTATCTGTCAGTTGTGACAGTGTCCTCTGCTCTAGCAATGGGATATAGGTGTCCTGTGGTGGGAAGCCTGCCCCAAGGGGGGGTTACAGCATTGTGAAAGAAGTGGTCTATAGAATTATGGATACACTAAAAGTTATCTCAATTTCATTGGAGTGAAGAGTAAAGGTAAGGATAGAGCCCCCAAAACGATGATCTAGCTCAGTAAGGAAGTAAGTGGGTATTTTTGAGGAAAGTGATGTGTGCTTTCCTCCCAAAGACATGCTGTGTGACCTAGTGCCACAGGCTGTGGGTGGTGAGCAAGCCAAGCAGTTCCAGATGCAGGCTGTTGCCATTAAACCTTTCTGCTTTGAAATTACTTGCAAGCAGGGAGGGGATTCCAGGTATATCTCCATCAGATACTGATCAGAACTGGTCAGATCTTGTATCTACCGGCTTGAGGTACCACTTCTCCCTCTTGGGGAGAGCTCATGGTTCCCCGAATGCCTTCAGAAACTGTTGCCTGCTGTGTAACGCTGCTGAATAATGATCAGGTATTTTCTTCCTCCTTCCAATTTTCTCCTTTCCTTCTCCTCAAGCTGCTGCCTCCAAAAGATGTGACCCTCAACTGTTCCACCCTACACACCATCTGTTGTTCTCTGTGTTTGATCCCAAGGTGTCTCTCTGTTTTGGGTGAGGATGTTAGGATGTGTGTGCTCGCCTTCCTCCTAGATGTTGTGAAGATAGACAGTAGCCGATGGCAGATAACTAAGGGGAAAATAAAGACGATTGTAATGCTCCCTGTAGCTCTGGAGAAGAAAAACCATTGCTCTTTAATGTAGACCTCTGCTGATCGGTTCCTTTTTCACTTTTCCCTGTTGCCCAATTTGCTTTCCCAAGGGCACTGCCTCCCACTTGCTGCAGGTGTTCCTTATGACTGAAGATGGTCTATTTGGGGTAAGCATGTGTCAGCCAAAGCCCCCACCTGCTTGCAGAGTATGTTCTTTAATGTCAAATTCAAAGGATGGCTTAAAGGTCAAAGGGGGTTTTGTGGGTGGTGGGGTTTTTTTGGTTAAATGTTTGCCTCCTTGGTGTAGTAACTACAAAAGTTAAATTAGGAGAAGTACAGAGAGATGAATTCTTGGCAGTTGATATAACTTTAATGTTGACTACCTTTGTGTGTTTATATACATGCAGAAGGAGGCAGTTTCATGAAAAACATAAGAATAAGTCTATGAGGTGAGATATGTAGAGTTTGTCCTTGAGAACCAGCTGGCATAGTTAATACTGGATAGCTGGAGCTGATGATTTCACATTTTCATATACTGCAGACCTTTTGCTCAACACACCTGGATTCTCCTAATAGTTGTTGGGGTGTGTGTGTTTGGATGTTGGGTTTTTTTTGTTTGTTTGTTTGCTGGGGTTTTTTTTGAAGGGAGCATTAAATTTCAGTCAAATTTCAGGCCAATTGACAGGCTGAGAAAATTGGGATTGTTCAGTCTGGAGAAGAGAAGGCTCTGGGGAGACCTTTTAGCCCCTTCCAGTATCTGAAGGGGGCTACAGGAGAGATGGGGAGGGACTCTTGATCAGGGAGGGGAGCCGTAGGACCAGGGGGAAAAGTTTTAAACTGGTAGAGGGGAGATTTAGATTAGATCTCAGGAAGAAATTCTTTCCTCTGAGGGTGGTGAGAAACTGGAACAGGGTGCCCAGAGAAGCTGTGGCTGCCCCATCCCTGGAGGGGTTCAAGGCCAGGCTGGATGGGGCTTTGAGCAACCTGGTCTGGTGGGAGGTGTCCCTGCCCAGGGCAGGGGGGCTGGAACTAGGTGATCTTTAAGGTCCCTTCCAATCCAATTCATTCCATGATTCTATGATTCTTTTTGTGAATATCAATGATGGGGCTTGTAGCTGCTGAAGGATGAGTTTGGGGAGACATTTCAATGAGCAAAATGAACATACATACCAATTCAGTGACTATGTAAAATTGTATTGTAGCAAACTTTTTGTCCTACCGTTCTATGTCTGGTCTGAAACTGACTGCAACACGGAAACACAAATCCTCTTGCGCATTTCCAAACTCGTTGGTTCCTATTTTTTGCGGGATCTCCGTATGATTTCACATATGTATATGTGCTACCAAGTATATGAATACTTAGTACCTTCTGGTTAATTTTATATAGAAAGTCAAGGTCTCTGAACAGAATTTATTAATAGAGCTGAATGGAATTAGAAGCTGAAACACAGCAGTAGTACAAGGATAAATTTATACCAAGGGCAGCTCCAGAATGATTTGCATAGCTTCACTAGTTTCCTCATGAGGCTGAACAATATTCTTACCTACTTACAATTTATAAGGGCTGTAGGTATCTCTAGTCCACGGTTTTCTCTTCATAGAGCTGTTTTCTATTTTTGAGTTTGGCTCCCTGCAGTATTTGTGGAGGTAAGTAGAGGGGTTTTTTTTTCTGCAATGTCTTTGGGCGTGCCTGAAAAATGTTTTCTTTTGATAAAGAATTCGTTTTTTTTTTTTTCTCCAGAGCAGCCCTCACCATAGAAACTTGTTTTCTTTCAATTTGATACCGATAGGAAGCTGTTTATTTTTTAAAAAAACCCGACTTACAAACAAGCCATACCTTTTATTTTTGATAGCAAACCACAATCTTTATGTAGCTAACTTGCCCGAGTTAGGGTCAGAGCGACAGCTCTGAAAGCTGGAGGTCGGTGTGGTCCCTTTGTGTGGCTCCTGCTGATAATGCCACTCCAGCAGGGGTGTGCTGAAAGCCTGTCCCTGTGCTTCAGGCAAACGTCCTACTGAGGAATTGGTGGTGGTGAGAAGTGCTGGTGGGACTGATGCCCGTTTCTTACACAAGGAAAGAGAGAGAGGGGATGTGAAGGTGGACATTATATATATAAATCTTCATATATATATATATATATGTAAAAGGGGGCTATATATGAAAATCCTGGCTGGAGAACCTGAGCAGGGCTGTGCTGCAGCACTTTGTTTCCACTTCTGTCTCGCATCTCTCCCACCTAATCCTTAAAAACGCTCCTGTGGGTGGTCCAGACCCAGACATCAGTATCCATTGTCTCCAAGAGTTGTCTCCAAGGTTTTGATCTGCTTCTGGCTGTGTGGAGCCAGGGCTGCGAGCCTCAAGGGGCTCCTTCTTTGAGATAGCTCCCTGAGCAGCTTTCCAGAAAAAGATCATTTATTCTCATAGGTATTTTCTCTGACTTCATAAAAAAAAAAAAAAAAAAAGATGGTCTGCTGCTGCTTCTCTAGCAACGAGCTGAAAGCCTTTGATATTTGAAAGCTGAGCTGTTATGATCAGATACATAAATCACATAGGTAGCTGGTCGAAAGTGTTCAGTGTTAGACAGATAACGTTGCTGAAAAATGCTTCATTTTCTTTTTCTCCCTGTCCTTTTCAGCAGGGCTGTTAATGTAGTCAGTGACTTCAGTATTGTTTAGGTAACTACAAGAAATCCTGTACATATTAGTTCTACTGTATCAAAATTTGCTACTCGTGAATGATTACCAGTGTTTGACTTTAATTTATCCTTAATATCCACACTGGCAAAGTTAGTCTGCCAACTATTTATAAAATATGAACACAAACAAACACACCCTTGCAGTTCAAACCAAAAAGTTTTTGCAGACTTCACTGAGTTGTGTTTACTTTCTATTTGCCTTGTATTGGTTTATTCCTTCTATTAAGGTGCTGGGGCAGTAGCTTGGAGCATTTTTATTATTTTTGTCCCCCTCCTTTCTGCTCTGCAGCTCAAGAACACGGGGAGAACATAGAGAAACTGTGACCAAAGAAATCAATTTCCTTTTTCTCGTGTTCAAAGAAACTGAGTCTGGGCTGCCCTCTGCTTTCTCCCATTCCAAGCATTGGTATGGGATCCATGGACTCTACCCAGCCAGGCTTTCCAGGCTGCTGCCATGAGATACTTGAGTAAGAATTTATGAATTAAGACCTTGTGATCTTTGTTTTATGAAAAGAAAATCAAGACAGGTGTAATGAGAAGTTGGTTACAGACAAATAACCTCACTTCTTACTCTGGAAGGTTGAATAATGCTGTATGTATTAGCAAAATAAATTACAAAGCAAATGTGCTCAGGCACTGCATCCAGAGGGACTCAATTTTTTCAGCTAATTTATTGCTTGTTTTCATGTTAGTTGGCCTGTCAAAAGAGCTACTTATCTCCTGCATGAGGTGTTACCGTTCTTGCTGGATCTGTTAGCAGAGAACAGCAAATAATGCTTTTCAAGCTTTAGGAGGAGGTACTGTTAAGGCCTATAGAAACGAGCAGCTTGGCGCTGAGCAAACAAACACACCTTCTCGCTTTCCTGTCCTTTCCTGTTGGCTTGGGTTAAGCTTTTCCCCTGATGGCTCACGAGCAGAAAGACTTGGGTGTTTAACGTGCAGGGACAGGAGCAATCCCAGTGCAGGCTGGTACCAACGTCCAGCTCTGGCACTGGGCAGCACAGCCCTGCGTGGGAGGAAGATGCTCCTGCCGCTGAGTCAGGAGCTGTTTGGGGTTTTTTCCCCTTAAAGCTCCAGCTTCCTGAGTCAGGTGAAGATGTAATTAGCGCGAGGCTTGGCTTTTGTCTTGTAATTGTACTATTGGAAGCCCCAGAGATTTGCATTGTTTCAGTGCACCACGGGCTGGGCAGTAAACCCCAAACACTGTCAGAGGGTTATGGTGGGTTTTTTTCCCCTCCCACCACGTGTAGTAGCTGGGGCTTAAAGGAAAATGCTGTAAATTCCTCAAGTTGCTGCAAAATCATCAGATCTGGTGTGCTGGGGGTGGGATGCCTCCCGGCAGCCCCACAGCTGGGACCAAAGCAGGAGCCTGCAGCTTGTTGCCATATCCTGTGCCAGACACGCAACAGAGCTTTATTTCAGAAACAGGGTTTAAGCCTTGCCTTCAGCTGCTCTGTTCAAAAAGCACTTTCTTTTAAATGATCAGGAGCAAATATTTGGGCCCTAGTGTAGCCCATTCGGGCACGTGGATGGCTGCTGTAAGTCAAGTGGTAAGTGCAGGGGGCCGTGGAGCTGAGGTCTCATGTAAGATCTACCTGTGAAATGGAATGTAGTTTGCATCACAACCAGGTGAAACCCTGCTGATTTAATTCAAAATGTAGTAACTGGCAGCAGTTCAGGCTCTGAAGACCATCCAACTGTTATTCTGTTTTTGGTTTTTTTAAGTCTTTATTTCTAATCACTGCTGGCACAGCAAAGGAATGTGGATTCTTTATTTTTGCTGTGTAGCCTTGCAAGCCTCTTTGCCTAAAGAGGGTCTGCTGATTTCAAGAGAAGCAGACTTCACTGAAGTGATACTCTCTTATTTGCTTCCAGAGAGGTGTAGACGTAAATATATTAATCCTGAATTGCCAGCTTACTGTTGTATATATTTTTGGGGTTTTACAGGGTCATTGACAGCCCTGTGTTCGAGTTCAGGCAGGCTCCTTGCAGTCACGCCTGTGTGCCAAGGGGCTCCTGGCTACTGTCTGGCCACAGAAACCCTCGCTCAGTGCAGGCATCACGAGTTACCAGTTCCTCGACTGGCTCAGGTGAAGGGTTAGCCTTTCACCTCTCTTTCCCTACTAATTACAGGGCTGGGTACTGAAGGATCCAGAGCACTGGTAGGAGAGGTGGCCGCTCCCCCAGGAATGGAATGGAATGGAATGCTGTTTGCCCATCACAGAGAGCATCCCTTACCACCTGAGGCTTATGGTTAAAAATAAAAACCTTATACACCCTGAGTACAACAGAGATGAGCTAGAGAGAGATGTGCAGAAATATAATAATTCTTTCTCCGTTTCTGCAAGGATAACTTTTAATCTTTTCGGTCTCTATGTTATTGAGCCTCAAGTTTTTGAGGATACTTGTGAGAATTAGAAATGTTTCATCCTAAAACTTGCTGTTGTTAAAGGGGGCTCGTGATTAAAAGGTTGTATGTCCTCCTTCACGTGGAAACTGAATATTTTGAATGTATAGTCAATGTTCTTTATTCCCTTGCTGTAAATTTCTTGATCAGTTAATTATTCATGGCGTTTGTTTTAGCACTCTTCCTGCCAGATCACTGACCTCTCAGCTTTTCAAGGCCAGAAGAGCTGATGACATTTGGGTCAGAGAAGAGCTGTCTGGGTCAGAGAAGAGCTGTCCCTGTCAGAGTAATGACTTCCCTGGTGCTTGCTGAACTGAAAACAAATCACAGTATCTTCTGCCTAGCAGGGCCGTGTTTACACCAGTACAGAAGCTGTTTTACCATCTAAATACACAAAACAAACGGTCTAGTAGTATAGCAAGTCTAGGTGATTTAACTCCTCTATGAAAAATCTCCCAATATTAATAGAATTCTTAAAACACAAAGACTGGAACTTAATCTTAGGGGTGGTTGGGGTTTTGGGGTTATTTTGGAGTGGGATTTTTGTGGAGTGTTTTGGGTTTTTTTTAAAAACTCTTTTTCTCCTTGGAGAGGGGATCCTAAAAACTCTAGGGCTTCTTAAATGACTAGAAACCAAGGGAAAAAAATGGATTTTGAAAGTTTGCAGATGTGGTTCACATAATATACATACATTTAATATAAAAGTGTAGGCAGAAGTGGATTGTTGTGATTTTGGGGCTTGCACAGGTTTGGCATGTTCTGTGCCAGTGGTGGGAAAGGCATGGGGTTAGACTGAAATTGTAGTAGGACATGGAAGGTGAGAGATCTTTTTGGAAGGGTTGACTTCTAGCGTGGGCAAATGAGTTGGCTTGGAGCTGGAATTACAAAATCATCAGCTGTGAGTGGCAGGGCAGGAGGTCAAGGCAGAAAGAAAATAGCAGGGAAAGACATGAAACCAACAGGCAAGGCTTGACTTGTTATTCAGCAAAGTGCTGGGGACTCCCCTCTCAACAGCAACAACAACAAAAAAGGGAAAGCAAATTTCTTGGTGATCCTGATATAAAGAACATGGAAGATGGAAGTTATGCTGAATAACTTTAGGTGTGTTTGATCATAAGTTCTGCTTGGAAGGATAATTTGAAGGGTCTAGTCTGGGTGAGATGATGTATTTTGGGCATAGAATAGCAATTGAAATGCCATAGTACTAACAGAGGTCATCAGGATACATCTCTACATAGGCCAAAGCGTATGTGGAACTTTAAAAGTAAGTGTGTAAGAGAGGAAGGAACTTACTTTACTACCTTTTTCTTCTTACAAATAGTGACCTCAGTATACAGCCCGTTTAGCTTCACTGTAGGCCTGAATGCTTCTCTCCCAATAAAATAAGTCAGGGTAATATAAGCTATTTCTGTTTCTCCTTCTTTGCTGTTAGTGGGAGAAATAGTTTTGTTTGTGGGTTGGTTTTTTTACAGGCTGTAGGTGTGTGATAAACTTAATGAAAGAAAGCTAAGATGACTTCATTTAATTTTTTTCAGTGTGGTCCCCTCCAGGTTAGCTCTCCTCTATATCTCCTCTGAAAGCAAGCTCCAGTCTTGGGGCAGCTGCATTTTCTCTTGGGTCAACCCTACTACACAATGGAGCAGGACTGAAACTCACTGATTTTCCAGAGCTTGAAAATGAGTTAGACCTTAGGACGCACCACTTGATGCCTTCCCAAGGTTTCTCTGCAATGTTTGTGAAAAAGAATTGAAGAACTGCTCTTCCTCTTTTATTTATTTATTTATTTTAAATTAATGTGTAGGAGTGTCTGGTAGAGAATATGACTTCAAATCATAGTAGAAGCTTCCGTCCCCTTCTTCAGCAACAATGTTGGAAAGTAGTTGTAATTTGGTGGCTGCTTTAAAAAATACCTTGATTGGAGAGATGGGCATACTGTGCCCCCTTGAAGAAAAAGGGAGACTTGCTTTGTTCTTCAGATAAGATAGTTTCTGTTCTCTGCCCTTATACAAAGTCTGGAGCTGTGGGCTGGGCGGAATCCCAGGGAGCAGTTAATCCGTGCCTGTGTGCTGATGTGAGGTCAAGTGTACTCAGCCTCCCTAACGTGTGCTCTGCTGGTATCAGCTCTTGAAAACCTTCAGGGATAATTTTCCAGCCTCCCAACCAGTCTAACTTAGTGTTTCATCTCTTTCTCAGTGCCTTCAGAATTTCCTCCAGTATTTAAGCTGAGTGCTAGTTATTGCAAATTAGGCTAATGTTCTTATTTTCCTGTTCCTAGCAGCCATGAAAAATAATTGTGTGCTGTTTTCTTTTAGTTTGAAAACTGATGTTATTTTTTCTGGCCTTACTTTTTTTCCTAATTAAATATGGTGGTGGTGGTTGGTTGTTGGTTTGTTGTTTTTTTTTTTTCCCTACCACTTCTGTTGTTCTAAATTTCCTATATGAAATTTTGTTGCAGTGGAAATGGGGTCTAACAGATCAGGCAATTTAGAAGTTTTATTGAAGCTGTACACTGGAGACATATAGTGTAATTATAATATACTTACAGCTTCCCTTCTGGATATTCAAATGCTATTTAATTTCACCGTGTCCTTTCCATAGCCCTATTGCATACTTCTTGTTTTTCCTGCAACTCTCCAAAAGTTGAATTTTGCTGTCCCTCTGGTCTAACATGAGCCTCAAGAAGATCAGAGGGAGAGGCTGCAAAATGCTTGAGGGAAACTAAATTCCTTAGCAGCTTTTTGACTCCTACATAAAGGTAAACAAACAAAAGTACACTAGACTTTCCTGTGGGATGCAGGAGGTTCTTAGAGGTGTGAACACCACTCAGGTCATTGTGACCATCTAGGAAATGTCACCCTGTATGTTCCATAGCCACCTTGGGTCTCCTGGCTGAGATAGGGCGGGAATGTTTTATTTAACACCAGATGCCTCTTTCTAAAGACTTCAAATGATTGATATCTTACGTTACCTGTGTGGATTGTTTAATCAAATACTGCTGTGGGAAAAGTGTAAATGTTATCTCTAGTTCAGGATCCCTCACCGGTCCCTGCCTTTTGTTCAGCTACTTTGCACCCTCTTCCGATCCAATCAATGTCCTGTGCTCCTCATGGGCGTTTGGCAGCAAAAACGTTTGCTTTTTCCTACCACAGGTATTAATTAAATCAGCAAAAAGGCCACTGAATCCTCCAAGATATTTGCGGTCAGGCTTTATTATAAAAGTTTTTAGCATTTGTTATCGATACAGCTCAACAGATGCCAAGGGGTGTCTGTAAGTAAAGAAGACTGACTGCAATGATGTTGTTTAAGTGTCTGCCTCTTCAAAACAGCATCTCTTGCTCGTTCACCCCTGTGTCACCACAGCTGTGGGCAGCAGCCCTGGCGAGACCACAATCACTTAAGAATTTTGGTTGCACTCCTAAGTGTCGAACTGAAGAGAATATTTCGTTTATGCTGTGCGAGTGGAACAGCCAGTTTCTCTCCCAAGGAGAACGAGCACAAAGCTGAACCCAAATTACACGTTGTTCCCCGCATTTGCATTCAGCAGGAGAAGCCTGGGCAGAGAGGGCCAGCGCTGCCGAATCCCTGATTGTGGTTTGCTTCCCTACAATAGGGAGAGGCGATGGGTACGAATAATGCTGAGGTCTAAATGTGTATAATTCTTACGCCGTCTTTATTCTCATGGATATGTGGGACCTTGCCATGTCAACGGCAATTCCTCCCTTCCCCTTTCATCCCCATCAGTCATTTCTAAAGCTATTTGCATGTGAATCCCTGTGGGCACCCCTCGCAACACTGGGGCTGACCTGCTAAAAGTAGGTCTCCTAGGTTTTCAATCATCTTGCCACACATAATAGCTAAATAATCCTGCCCGCCTGCAAGAAAGTGACCTGCACACTGAAGGAAAGGGCAGATGAAGGTTCTTGCACTGAGTAACTGCTGGTGTGGAGTGACAGATCACAGAAAAACTATGAGACTGCTCCCGACTTCCTGACGTAGACATACCACCCAGTAAAGTGCTCAAGGTATTGACTGCACTCACTGTTTTAGGAAGGATTCTGTAGTGTCTACTCCCTTGGAGACTCCTCTGCATTATGAGGAGTCTGCATCTCCTCTCTCTTACATGGAAAGGCTGAGGGACTTGGGTCTTTTTAGTCTGGAAAAGAGAAGATTGAGGGGGGGATCTGATAAATGCTTATGGATACTTAAAAGGTGGGTGTCAGGAGGATGGGGCCAGTCTTTTTTCAGTGGTGCCCAGTGGCAGGACAAGAGGGAACAGGCACAAACTTGAACATGGGAAGCTCCACCTAAACATGAAGAGGAACTTCTTCACTTTGAGGGCAGCAGAGCCCTGGAATGGGCTGCCCAGAGAGGTGGTGGAGTCTCCTTCTCTGGAGACATTCAAACCCCACCTGGACGTGTTCCTGTGGGACCTGCTCTGGGTGGACCTGCTCTGGCAGGGAGTAGGAGTAGATGATCTCCAGAGCTCCCTTCCAACTCCATATCATTCTGTGATTACCCTGCTTCCTAGCATGTATCTCTGCTGGCAATCACAACCGGTTAATGAAGTTAATTTTTCACATTAAGTTAAGTGTTTTATTAGGTCTTGGACATTAGGTAACAGCACCTGATGAACGTCACTCCACACCAGCTGCGGAAACCTTGTCTGAAGGTTCTGTTGGTAGCACAGCACACTGCAGTATGGAAGTTGCAGGTCTCAGATGGGTAACATCAGGCAGTGTCATGCTAAACACAGTCAGGGATTTGGAGCTCTGGTTTATGCATAAAGTGGAGTTTCCCCCACAATCTATCATAACTCTTCTACCACAGATAGCAATGAGAAAGCAGCACCGTGGCATTTGTAAAGCTGTTTTCACTTAGAGGCTGGTGCTGTGAGAGCAGCTGTTGCTGGCAACTAGAACGGCTTGGCATTATGTTGGGCAAAATGGCATTCACAGAAGGAGTGTGTGTGGGGGGAAAACTCTATGAAAGTAATTGTAGGAAATACTGTTTGGAAAAGCATATTCAGATTCACTAATATACAACATAAGTAATACTCTCCTCGTGCTGAAACATTTACTTGTGGTTATATAGTAAATATAGGCTTACTCAGACAATATGTAGTGCTTTCTCAGCAGGATGGTAACTCATAACATGGAGCCAAATAGCTATGGATGAGCTGATAGTTTTATATACTGCCCTTATCCAACTTTCTAGGCGTTGCCCGGTGGAACCAGTAAACAGCGTAAGAAGTTAGGAGCAGTAGCAATTGTATTTGTTTCACTTTTCTTTTAATTATAGGCTTAATGAGTTCTTGGAAGTTTTAGTCAGTGCAAAATGCGTTTCTGGTCATCTTCTAGTTGAGCAGTGGAAGTCAACAAGGCTTATTTTTCAAAGTGTTCATGTAAATATAGCCTTGATATTGTCTGAAATACATGAACAGAATGCTCCAGAACATTGCTGTCTGTGTGAAAATGATCATATAATGCATAGATAAAGTAAATTGGGTTCTTTTTCTCCTTCTTGTTCTAGACACATTTACTTTTTATCTCCTCGTGGAGAAACCTGTACAATTACAGAACTAGGTGGTGGGGAGAGAAAAGGCAAGCACCTAAACTTTGATGTTACTAAGCCTGCTACCACTGCACCTTCTGATATTAAGTCCCGAACGTTGACCCTTTCCTCCTGACACCTTTTCCGCTGGCACTTCCAGAGATTTATTTTTTATTTCATGACATAATTTTGGCCAGATCTATTTAATGCAATAACTGTGGGTGGATTTTTTCCTATTATTCTCCCAGTTCACCTCTCCATCTTAAAATATTTTTAGAGAATTCTAACGTTGTTAGGAACCACATTGATTTTTTTTTTTTTTTTTTTTTTTTTTTTTTTGGAGTCTTTATGCTGGTTGTAGAGAGCATTTTCCTTCTGTGACTTGAGAGTTCTCTCATAAATTGCTTATTCATGTCAGCTTAGGCTCTGGAAGTGTTCTTATCAGAATTTAACTGATGTCTTTGGCTTCAACAATAAATACCTTGTAATTTTCTTGTAAATGAATATTCTCCTCCTGAAACAATTACCTGAGTATTTTTGAGTGGGTTTTCTGTGGTGGTTTGGTATGATTTTTTTTTTTCTTTTTTTTTTTTTTTTTTGCCATCATCACTGGGGTATGAGGCCAGTTATTCTGGTCTTCAGAAAGTAGGACTTGTGAAAAATAAAGTAGAATAGTTGGAAATTATTAAATTAGTAGTAAAGTTGCTGATTTTTTTTTTATCACTACTTCTGCTAAAATAAATTACAACATGTTCATGTAAGTAAGTGGTAGCAGTTTTGACCTTTTTTATTAATGTTTTAAATAATTTGGACTGCTAATTTTTTTTTCCTGCTCTGGGCATGGCTTGGGAGAAGAGAGACTGTTGACTTTAGGATCCTTAAAGTTTCATGTGCAAATGTTCTCATTGACTTCAAAGTAAGTACCAAACTGGGAAAGTTATACTTCTGTTTAAGACTTCGAGGAAATATGGTTATTGTTTGCGTTCTTTGAAACCTTGGAGGATACAAATTCCGTATCTTTCCTGGCCAAGGTAGATGCAGGTAGATGTCAAAGCTTATGTTTTTTGCAGTGATGTTAGCCCCTCCTTTTTCTCTTTACATCAGAAATAGCAAACAGATTGCAGTATCTGATGCATTTCAAGACTGTTACAATTTTTCAAGTTCTCCATTCCTCTCCTTGTTTCCTGCTGCTCAGTCCCACGGTTGGTTTTTGGTTTTTTTTTTTTAAATTAAAGAATTTGGTGCCTGCCAGGCCTCATGTGTTTATCCTACTTAGGACAGGAAGACATACTGGGAGTTGTGTCTATTATCATCCCATTTACTGTGGGCAGAACAGTAAACTTCCGGTCTTGAGTGTTGGTTTTGTTTGTATGCTTAGAAGCTGGTTTTTAGCCAATAGGGACCAGAGAAGGATATAATTGTTAATTATTTCTAGAAGTAGCTGATAAAAATTGGAATGAATTAATAACAAATTCCAACAACCAAGATTCAGTCCGTGGAGTATCCTTATGGAAATTCTTCTGAGGACTTAAATCTATGGAGAAAAATAATGGGAGAACAGATGTATTATTTATAACTCAGTAAACAACAAAATAGTTCCTAAATTTCACTTTTTTTGTGGTAAAAGGGGTAACCCAAAAAGTAATAAATGGTAAAACTTAACATTCCTTAACAGCCAGCAAATCATTTTCCTTTTGGTCTTATTTAAGGAAGAGGACATTGCTCTAAAAATACTGGAAACGTACCCTGCTATTGTTTGTCCTGTTAAATGAGGATGTGGGAAAAGAATAAGTAGAAAAAAAGCATTCTTCTGTTTTGTGGTTAATCTACTACTTAACATACAATGTCAATCTATAAGGCAATGCGTAGACCGTACTAAAAGACAATTGGAAAGCATGAAGGAACTTTATGCTCTTCTGCTTTGAGATGCTTCTTTTCCTATGCTTAACAAAATAAGGTAAAAAATTAATGGATTATTCGTTACTTCGGGGTGGAAAAAAGTGTTTATAACATCAAAGGCTACGGGAAAAAAATAATCTACTGTTCCAGTACTATAGTGTTTGTGGCCCAAAGGAACTAAATTGTGTGCAGAGTCTTTTGTGGGTTGTGATTTTTCTTTGTAGGTAGTACCTGGAGTCTTTTCTACAGAGATTTTTAATTCTTCAGGTTATATGGTGAAAGCGGTGCGTCCATTTTACAGTCTAAGATGTATGTTTTTGTCAATATGGTATAAATACGTAGATGCTTTTCATTACCTAAGTTGTTAAAACCTACCCAAATCGCTGAATAAAATGAATTCAGGTCAGGACTTCTCAGACTTTGCATTTCTCTGGTGAATAACCAGTTTCCTTTCACTGGAAAGACCTGATGTGTGCAAATATCCTCCTAGGACTGTGTTTTCTCCCAGAAGAGATGGGTCTGACTGTGAGAGATGCTCAGGAGACAGGGTAATACAGCATCTCTTCTGGGAGACAGCACGACTTGCCTTTGTGGTTGAAGGAAGCAGTTCCTTCTTGTTTCTTTCACGACTTTGTGCTGTGATAAAACTGCAGAGCTTAATAATTGTAGGGGATCATAGTAATTTTAAGGTTTCTTGGGTTTTGATTGTGTAGTGAAAGCTTGAGTTCTGCAGATGCAATTTGTCTCTAGTAGAGAAGGAGTGGTAATCTTTAAAGAAACTCATACTTTCAGTACTCATACCCTTTTGATGTTGAAATAAAGGAATTTGAAATTGTGATATAAACTAAAAGAAATGTGTAAATTATATTTCTAAAATTAGCCCATGCACCAAATGAGAAATATGGAAAACTGATTTCCAGAGCAGTCTCTCCCAGAGAAAGTAGACAACAGCTCAGGAAATGCATAGAAGGTTGTGTTGCTGCAAGCCATGTTGAGGTTGTCCTGCAGTGAAATAAAATGCTCTTCTTTCTTCTGGCAAAAGGCTTTAAGTTTAAAAAATTGGATGAATTGCAAGAATAAAAATACCAACATAGCATTAATCTTCACATAGACATAATCTGTTTCTGTTGCTGTTTTTCTAAAGAACGTTGGTTCATTCAGTGCGTACGTATCTTCTCCATTGACAAGATGTTACTTTTTTTTTTGCTTTTCAGAAGCGCAATTATATCTGACATGCAGTAAATCAAATGCAGAAAAATTATTAAATTAGGCTAAGTGATTTGAAAGGAAATGCTAATGAGTCATTAAACTTAGTGTTGAAAGCATCTATCCAGAGCTTCAGATGCAGATGTTAACGTATATGGAGACTTACACACCTAAAGACTCCTGTTGAAACCTGTTCTCAGTCTTTTACTTGTAGAAGGCTTTATTGTTGATAAATGTATTAATTTGATGTACTTTCAACTAGACTTAAGAGAAAGAATACTGTTAACAACCAGGCTGGGCTTCCTCAAAGTCCAATAAAAAACTTCTAAACTTTTTTAAACAAATATTTATTTTAACAAATATTATGGTGTGTGAAAACTCTTGGAATGCTTTTGTTCTTCTGGAAAATCTACATTTGCCAGTAAATGCCACCATTTATTAAGAATGATCTCACTATTTCCCTTTTTCTCCAGAGAACTAGTTGGTGTTTGTAGTATTCTATTAGAGCCTGTTAAGTTCTCTTTTATTTCTGTTGAATTTTCTGTCCTTTGAATTGATAGTAAATTACCAAAACGTTTAAGGCATTGTTCTCTTTATCAATGTAGTGTCATTTATGCAGGTGGTAAACTGTAGGCAAAAGCTTGATGCCAGAGGGCCATGCTTATAGATGGGAGCCAAGGGATCAGATTTTAGAAGGAGAACAAATAGAAGAAGGACCTGCTATTAAAAAAATTAAAAAATAAAAAAGCTTTTCTTTGAATTATCGCAACCATAGAGAAAACAGCTGCTGTTTCTTTTGATTATCAGTGTTTTGCATCTAAAGCCCGACTCCAGCTTTGCGTGCCCTTTCCCCAGCATGCTGGAGGTCAAGGATGTTTGTTTGGAAATACAACAATTTTGCCACCACTTAAAAAAAAAAAAAATCACTTTGATTCAACATCAGCTACTAAGGTTATGTGCCACTTCTGTCCACTTACTGTAATGTCACCTCATCAGTCTCTTGATGCAGAAAAACTGAAGGTCAGGTTATGTCTTTCTCCTTACTTGGTGTTTAATCATCTAGTTGATACAGACTCGTTATCGTATGGATAGGACGAGGGGTAATGTTTTTAAACTGAAAGAGGGGAGATTTAGATTATATATTAGGAAGAAATTCTTTCCTGTGAGGGTTCTGAGACACTGGAACAGATTGCCCAGAGAAGCTGTGGCTGCCCCGTCCCTGGAGGGGTTCAAGGCCAGGTTGGATGGGGCTTGGAGCAACCTGGTCTGGTGGGAGGTGTCCCTGCCCAGGGCAGGGGGTTGGAACTGGATGGTCTTTAAGGTCTCTTCCAAATCAAACCACTCTATGATTATTAAATTGGTTTATGCAAGAAAAGTGGAAAGCAAATTAATATAATGCAAAGAAATCTATTACCCAAAGATGTAGTGTGTGTGTGTGTGTGTGTGTTTGTGTGTGCTCTTCCCTTGTAGAGCAATGTGAAAGCGTGCTTGGAAACACAGTGATGGGACCACAACAACAATAAAAACCACCCAGCTGGGGTAATAGAAACCAGTTCTCTAACCAGAACTAACAAAAGCAGGGGAACGTCTGCTAAAGCCAACGTCCTCTTGGCCTGTGGCAGCAGAACTTGAAAGACTGGACCTGCCGAATGACAAGTGGGCAAAGTCCTTACTGAATGAATTTGTACAAAGCGCTAATGAAGACAAACAGTCTATTGAGGCGTCTCCTGGAAAGCTCCCTTTCAGCTGGCAGCTGGCAGGAGTGTTGTCACTCAGAAGACATAAGCAAATGACAAATAACTGAATACGTGGAAAAAATGAGATGACAATGAGCTGATTTCTCATTAGCACTTCTTTTCTTCTTCTTTAGATATTATAAACGCATTATTCAGGGTTGGTTGTACTGGCCTCCTAAATGCCAAGAAGTCACCGTGGAAGGAGCGTGCAGATGGGAAGCTGCTGGGAGGGGGGGACACAGTCCCCCTCCTCGGGAGCCGGGCACTTTGCATCCCGAGGTACTCACAGCTCACTCTGCTCCAGAAGTAACTTCAGGGGGACTAAGAAAAGCAAATCCTGTGTGAACAGGGGGGGCTCTGAAGTGCTAACGGACCTTTCTTGCTCTAATTACAAAGAAAGCCATTTTAATGAAAATTAGAGGAAGGATTACTGTCAACAGTAGTGCTGACAGAATATTTGAAAGTGTATTATCAAAGTAGAACAGCCTATTTTTGTTATTATTTTTTTTTCTTAGTCTTCATAGCTTTTGTGTGTCCTTTTTCTTTGGGTAATGGAAATGCTTAAATAACTGTAAATTAGAAGCAATGAAAAATGTTATAGAATTGCCTGGGGAGGCCTTTGGCTGCAGACCAGGTCTCTCGGCAGTGTAAATAGCCCCAGACTGCAGTGCTTTGCGTTCAGCTTCACATCCAGTGGGAAAAAAAAAAAAACCCACACAAAACAAACAAAACAAAAAAAAAAAACCCAAACAAAAACCAGAAACAAAACCAAAAGCAGAAACAAAAACACAAAAAAAACCCAACAAAAAAACCCCCATGAACAACAACAAAAACCAAACCAAACAAATGAAAAAAAAGAAAAACAAACCAAAAACCCCAACCAGGGCAATATAGTACAACAGTTAAATTTGCATTCTAGAACTGGAGTCCAGTATAAATGGGACTTTTGCAGCCAAACTATGTTGTCGTCAAGCATCCGAAAGGAAGCTATCCAAGATTTGGTGTTTGGTTCCAGTGTCTTACCTCTCCTCCTTCCCCTGACCCCCCCATCCTCTATCAAATGTGCCATTAGTGCAGTTTGGTCATTGATTATAAATTCAAGTTGTACAAAGCTGACAAGACCTCTGCTGGCATTGCAGGTGTCCTGGCTTCTTCACTTAAGAGCTTGGATTGGGCTACCCTTGCCCATGATGTCCATATTGGATGTTGGACTTTAATGGGAGCTTAAATCCTAAAGCAGAACATGGGAGTTTCTGCTTTATGTACTCGGGTGGTCAGTCCAGCTGAATATGAAATTTTTTTCCAATTTTTAGAAATGAAATGTTTGTGTTGTGTGTGGATTTTTTTTTGTTTGGTTAGTTTTTTTTTTTATTCCTCCATCACCCCCCTCCCCCAAAATCACTGGACAGCTGGTCTCAAAGTGGTTTTTGTGTTATATTACTGGTTGTCCAGTTTAATAGGACTGAAAGTTGTGTGTGCATCTGTTGTTATGTACATAGACACATACTTCTGTGGTCAAAAAGTTGCTTCTGCTCCCCTGAGGAAAGGATTAGAACGTTCAACTGGTGGATCCATTTCTTCCATGTGCTTCAAATCCACCACAACTGATTCAAATTATTAGTCATCCAGGATTTATAGTGCTATTTTCTCTCCTTGCTTCCCCTTTCCGCATAATCATCAGGAGTCTTTAAGTACCTACAGGCACTCGAGAATCCCACTTGGTGCTTATTTACTCTCTTGAAATCATGTTGAAAATACAGCCCTTAGCCTGTTTACATCTGTGAAGGATGATAATACTTTCTTACCTTTAATGGAGGAATTTTGCACACTTAGGGGAACCTGGGCTGCTCCAGTAATGCCCAGCACCTGGTTAAAAACCACCAGAACAAAAGATCTATTTACTGGGGCTCCTTTTAGTGCTCTCAGCCGTGGTTTGGGGGATGAGTCCCTTCCCCTGTGGGATGGGAGGCACCTGCTTTTGCTGCCCGGTCAGGCTGTGGAGGTGTTGGTGTTTTTCTGACTCTAAGGAGAAGTTCAATTTTTACAGTGCAGCAGAGATGATGTAACTTCAGGCTGCTGCCAAAAAGGCTCTTTTTGCGCCTTTCCTTCCTCCCTCTCTGCGCTCCCACTGCTGCCCGGCATGATTTCCACCGACCTGCACATCAGCTGCTGACAGCAGAGAGGAGCTTAGGGTCTTCTGCCTCTTTCGTGGATGGTGGATTTTTGGGTGGATATGGGTGCTGCCAGACCCAGTCATTGCAACTTCCCTTCACGGAATCGTTGGAGTTGGAAAGGACCACTGAAGATCGTCCAGTCCAACTCCCCTGCCAAAGCAGGGTTGCCCAGAGCACATCACTCAGGACGGCATCCACGAGGGTCTTGAAGATCCCCAGAGAAGGGGACTCCACACCCTCCCTGGGCAGCCTCTTCCAGGGCTCTGCCACCCTCACCCCAAAGAAGATTTTTTTTCTCATATTTGAATGGAACTTCCCATGGTCCAGCTTGTGCCTCGTCCTGTCACTGGGAACCACTGAGAAGAGTCTGGCTCCATCATCCTTCAACCCACCCTTAGGATACTTGTCAGCATTAATAAGGTCTCCCCTCAGCCTTCTCTTCTCCAGGCTAAAGAGTCCCAGCTCTCTCAGCCTTTCCTCATCAGGGAGATGCTCCAATCCCTCAGTCACCTTTGTTGCCCTACGCTGGACTCTCTCCAGCAGTTCCCTGTCTCACTTGAACTGGGGAGCCCAGAACTGGACACAGTATTCCAGTTGTGGTCTCACCAGTGCACAGCAGAGTTGGTTTTTCAAGTTGGTTGATCAACATGTTGTGGCCTTATGGAGACCCTGAATGGTCAATGATAAATGAAGCAAAAATCACAATTAAATAAATAAAAAAAAACCCAAAACAAACATCACCCAGAATGCTCCAAAACATTCTTAGAGAGAGTGTATTTTCCTGCTAATAGGCCCAATGTTCCTAAGAGATGCTAACTGGTGCTCTATTATGTGCTGTATTATGTGGGGATTTAGATCTCTGCATATTTTAGCAGTGTAATGTATCCATGAGTGCACTTTGAATCAGCCCCTTTCTCCTCTGAGTCAAAATACATGGTGACAGTTCGTGAAAATAACATCTGCCAAGAAGAAGTGCGCCAGGCAGTAGAAAAAGAGCTATAATGCAAGCACTGAACTGGGTCTGGTTCAGCCTTTGATGCTTTCCAGTATGGTTTTTAATGGTGCTTATTTTTTCCCCACAGTGAAAGTTTAACATACCTTCTTATTAAGTAATGGCAGTTGTAGTGTTACCCTTTTATTTTAATTTTTTTTTAAGGGTTCTCAGGTTGGTTATGTGTAATTTGTACTAAAGCAGCTGCATTTGTTGTGCTCTTAACACACCTCCCTTTGCCTTCACTGTTTTTTGTTGATTATAAAAAAATGTTTAATTATCGGTCAATGTTTTAGTACCTTGAAATCCAAACCATTCTGGCACTTTAAAAATTAAGCTTGAAGTAATATGCTGTGCTTGGGTACCTCGTGTCTGTTCTGCTGGACTGTAGACAGCTTGGCTTCTATGTAAGTGACCAGCTTCCCATTGGCTTTAGTGTTCCACTCTGTATAGGAATTAAATGATCAAATAAGTATATTGGAATAAGTCTTGCAACATTAATCAAGAAAATAAGCGAATGAAAGAAATTATGAGGAAGGGGGGATGAAAATAGAGAAGAAGGATGCATATGGGGTTAAGTCCCATATGCATAGGATCAGGTTCTGTGCTTCCTGCCATGGATTGCCTATGTCCCCAGCTTTTTAGCAAAATAAATAGATATTATTTTTTCTCTCTTCTTTTTTTTTTTTTTTTTTAATTTAGTATTTAGATCGCAAAGTTCTTCAGCTACAGTATCTTACTATTAGTATGTATGCCAGGTAGTACACCCTGGGGTCCTAATTTGGTTACAGACTCAAAATAGTACTGTAATAGTGTTTAATGATGATCGCTATGGGAAGATACAACTTTTAGCACGGCACATCTCAGAAAAATTTTGACGATACTGCTTTTTTTGTGAAGTGGGTGATGTTGATAGATTAGACCATTCTGGCTGTCCATAGCTACTTTTGTTTTGAGGCACAGTTTTTCAGCAGGAAACATGGTTGTGCAGTTGTGGAGGATTACATTAAGAGGAAATTATCTGAGGTTGGTCTCATCTGAAATATGCCTACAGCATCTTGAATTCTGTAGACTGTGCCAATGTGTGGTTGAGATTATTGGGAACTTCCCAGGTGATTTGCAAGCAGTTTGAGTGATGATCCGGAAGATTTAAATATCTCTAGGGTACAAGCACTGGAATAGTATAAAATTATTGCTATAAATGTCAGAACAAGAAGCATATGTGAAAGGAAAAAAGTAATCTTTAAAGTGGCTGATTTTGGTGGTAGAAGCATAGATAAGAGAAGGCTCCAGGGAGATCTTATAGCTCCTTCTAGTACCTAAAGGGCTATAGGAGAGATGGGGAGGGACTCTTTGTCAGGGAGCGGAGCAATAGGACGAGGGGGAATGGTTTTAAACTGAAAGAGGGGAGATTTAGATTAGAGATTAGGAAGAAATTCTTTCCTGTGAGGGTGGTGAGACACTGGAACAGGTTGCCCAGAGAAGCTGTGGCTGCCCCATCCCTGGAGGGGTTCAAGGCCAGGTTGGATGGGGCTTGGAGCAACCTGGTCTGGTGGGAGGTGTCCTTGCCCAGGGCAGCAGAGGTGGAACTCGATGATCTTTAAGGTCCCTTCCAACCCAAACCATTATGATTCTAGAAACAGTGAGGTACATAAGCCTTTTACTGGAAATAAAACAGAAACAGCAAACTTGAAGCTTGCAGGTATACATTTATATAGCCTGTAAGCTAGAATAGTGCTGTAAAGAATTAAAAAAAAAATAAATTAAAAAGTCTTCTGTTGTGAGAATGCTAACTGTCTTTCTGTAGTGCATGTTATGTGATAAAGGATTTTCTTTTCTCTGTGTGGTCCCATTTGATTACAATGCTGGGAGTGCCTGGCCGCATTCCATCTATAATTAATTGCAGCTTTGGTTTCAGATTGCGGCGGGGCCAGGCTGCCTCTACCCCTTGCACTTGTTCTCATCTTTAGATAGCTCTCCACCGTGCCAGCTGGTGGGTGAAAGGGGCCTTTCACAGCGAGCCTCACAGGCATGAATGGTTGAGTCATTGTCCTTGCTGGCTCTCCAGTTAATTTAGTGACAAACAAGGTTGGAGCTGCTGCGGTTGACATTCTCTTTATTGCCTGTATTTTCAGCCTAAACACTGTGTGTAAAGGGATTTCATCTTTTTGCCAGCTCGTTTCTGTTTCTTGCTGGTTTTGGAAGGAAAGGATTCTTTATGAAAAGGTACTAAGGCAAGCTGTTAGGTAGTATGTTCATTTGTTTACTTTTAGTTTCCAGCACAGCAGACAGTTGAATACCTCAGGTTGTGTGTTCACGTTCCAAGTTTTACATTTTTTTTTTTTTTTTATTCCTTCTGAGGTTCAATTCTCTCTATCCACATAAATGATTTCTGCACTGCGTGTGAAGTTAAGTTACACCAAGCTATTGCTTCAGTTCTTGCCTGCTTTCTGGTTTTATTTATTTATTTATTTAAGCAGTATACGAGCTTAAATAAAAATAAGAAACAAAAGGAGGTCTATTTTCTTATAGAGAAATGTTATAGATATAAATAAAAAAATTATTTTTAATACCCTTTTTGTTAGATGTAAAAGTTAGCAGAAAATATACTCAAACGAGGAAATTCTGTATCAATAGAAAATGTCCCTTCTATGAGTAATTTTCAATTCCATAGGTATAAAACTTTTTTTTTTCCTAAAATACTTATGACATTCCTCTCACTGAATTCTAAAAGGTAAACTAACTTTAGATAGCGCGTAGTAAGAAAAATAGTCGCAAGTGCAAATAAATTCAATATAGTATTTGAAAGCTGCATGTTTTCATAAATGCTGTTGCTTGGTTATGATAACTAAAGTTGTTTTTTTTTTTTTAGCCTTTTCTGAGCTCAAGAAAGAAAGAGGAAACACGTGCCAACTTTTCAATTCCCTATTTTCTAGTTCTTTCAAAGTCAAAGAAGGAAAAGTGAGTCAAAAGGGCAAAGGCAACATCCAGCAAAACTGCTCACTGACAATTCTGTCATTTATGGAGCCTGGATAAACAAACCCGCAGTTCTGGCAGTCGCTTTTCTTCTGTAATGAATTGTGTGTAGTATGGGAAAAAAAATACACCACAGTGACTGCTTCCCAGTCTTCCTACAGCAGAAAACTCTCTTACAGTGAGAAACGTGGGCACCGTAGTAACCTCCTCTTACTCAGCACTGGTGTGATGAAGGGGTGGGTGATGAGCCCTTGGCTCTGATGGAGGGCTTTAATGTCCCTAAGTTAATCAGCACCACCATCGGTGTTGCTGGGGTGTGATTTCACGCTCTGCTCGGCTTAGTCTGGAGGAGCTGGGGAGGGAGGGGGGTACCCTGGGTAGCAGCATGGTGACATCTGGTCTGCTGGGGAGGCAGGATACCTTCCCTAGCCCCTTGGGGAGAGGACCCGTACAATTTGCATAGCTATGCTTTACTCTGGGCTACCCAGCTCATCCGATAATGCTTAAGTTTTGCAGAGGAAGATCACAGAACCACAGAATGGTTTGGGTTGGAAGGGACCTTAAAGATCATCCAGTTCCACCCCTCTGCCATGGGCTCATTCCCCCTCATCCTATGGCTCCACTCCCTGATCCAGAGTCCCTCCCCATCTCTCCTGGAGCCCCTTTAGGGACTGGAAGGGGGCTATAAGGTCTCCCCAGAGCCTTCTCTTCTCCAGTATAAAGATATCTTTTCTTTGACACTGAAAAATGTTCTTTCATACAGCAAAGGAAATGAGATTATCTTCAGTAACACCTTCAATAACTTTGTACACCTTGTGTGTCCTTGTTTTCACAATAAAACGTCCTTCTGTTATCTCCCTGGGCCTCTCCCCACGTCTGGGGTTATAAAAGAGCAATGTGCGTATTTCAAAGCCCTTAATGGGCCCAATTGAAACTGGCATAAAGATACACTGGAAGTTGTAGGGATTGGCTGGGGCCGGGGCTGTTGTAACTATTAACGCAGAGGAACTGGGAGCAAAACTCTCATTAGGACTAAAGGAGAAGTTTGCCTAATTCCCTGCCAACCAGGCTGAAAATTTTCCCCAAGAGGCACAGATTCATAGTCATAATTTTATTTGACTTGTACTGGCCCTCTCTGCCTAATTAAAAATGTATAGAAAAAAGCAGAAGACAGGGAGACAAGAACTGTTAGGCTCTTCAGTACTTGGGGCTCACTTGTATTTGAGCACTGCAGTAGGAGCAGGAAGAAACCAGCCCATCCTCTGGTGATTCTGCCACATCTTGGGACAGTAATCGAGCTCCAGTGGTGACTGATGGACAGTCAGCACTGACTCTCCTGTCTGTCAGTCTGAACAATAAGCTACTTGTTTGCAAGGGTTGTAAGAGGAGAAATCTAAGTACAGAACAGGCATGAGGTTTGCTGTTAGTTAAACTAAAAATAATATTTTTACCCTATTTCTATATCTTTTTAGGGTTGCCTTTAAATTGAGATATTTTCTTACTGTGATAATTGACCATGTGAAATCCTCTCTCTCTCCTTTTTTCCCTTCTAGTATATAATTTTGTTCTGTAGTTTTAGTTATCTGAATAATCCCACAGACATGGTTTGTTAAATTGACTAAACAGCTACATTTGACCCATTCTCGATGGCCTTTACACCTTTAAAGTTTTTTGCATTGCTCTCTTGGACTTGGGAACAAGTTAAATTATTGCGTCTGATGGTCCTTTATGTGTTTGGTTGTGGATTTTTTTTTTTTTCAAGGATTTATTTGACGTTTGGTGTTCCGGAGTAAAAAAGCTGGGGGTGGGAATTTGTTCAGTGCTTCAGTCGGAGTGTGGGAGCCACCTTGAGAGCCACACACGTGATGTGATGAGCCACAGTGTGGTTCAGTCTTGCTGTGCAGTGCTGGCCCTGTGCTGTCTGTTCCGGGAGTCCCTGTGGCTGAAGGTCACAGGCTCAATGTTGTTTCATTTTGTGCTGGGAAAGTACAGTCTGGAAGCTGAGCAAAAGGAAAATCTGAAATCCAAAGTTGAATGATGCTCGGAGGGATTTGCACAAAGAGATGACAAAATCTCCTTGTATGAAAGAAGGAAAATGTATATTTTTGTTTTGTTTTGTTTTTTAATTCTGCCTTTTCTGCAATAAATAGCTACTTAAGTACGCGTTACGTTCTGTATGGGAGTTTCCTGCAGAGGGTTCAGTGCAGATTTGTTAGCATTAAGGAATACCTTGGAAGAATTAGGGTAAGACTCTTAGCAGACTAAGTCTCTAGAGGACATTCTTGCTAACATGTGACTGGCTTCTGACTTTTGACCTTCCCCTTTGAAGTGTTGACATCGGTATAATTACCATAAGGCACTATAGAAAATCAAACATTTGAATGATTTCCTCCAATTAAGAGATTTTTTTAATGTGCAAATGAATTGATACATATACAGAAGTCCTTATTGGTGATGGTTCTTCATGATAATGACATAAAAATAATTCATTTCAAACCTGCTGAAATGTATCTTGATCAAAGAATAATTTTAATTACATTGAAAGATGAAAACACGAAAACAAAAATGAAAAGACTTTTGGAACTGACTACTGTCAATCCTCTTCTGATTTCCCCATTTTGTCCATTGCACTTTGATTCACACTAAAAGGGGGATCTGAAAACATGGTTTCCTTGCCTTCCTGCTGCAAGGTGTCTTTTTTCTTTTGCTCTCAGCACCAAAGCACCTCCACTAGTGCTGGCATAGTCCACTGTGAGCACTTTATGATCACCTCTGTGGAGATGAGCCCAAAAAAAGTGAGGTTTGGGGTTAAAGTCTAGCAGGCACATGATCTCTCACTCCTTCAGCTGTTTCTGAGGTAGCAGCAGCAGGGCGGGGGAGTAGGGTAATTTTAAGAGGAAGAAAATGCTGTTCACACTGCAACTACCCTTACAAATCGACCTTAAGAAGCAAACACAGAGCAATTCTGTATTTTGCATTCCCACTGCTGTTACAAAAAGAACTAGTCAGTTTTTGCCGGGCTTTTTTTTCAGTGGGAAATAAAAAGGAAAAGATCAATCACATTTGTTCTGCCTAAAAAGAAGATTTTTGTTAAATCCCCTTGCAAACGGTCCCCAATCTCTGTTTGTATCTCCGAATCTTTCTTCCTTCCCAGCCCTGTGGGTTTGAGGGAGGAGCAAAATCACTATGGCAGCGGGCTGCTTCCCAGATGTGTCAAAGAAACCTGCCAAGTTTCATAGCCTTATTGTGTGCAATGCTCAGATTCCCTTTTGTGTTTGTCACGTAATCAGTGGAAAATAGCAGGATTTCACACTCCCTCACTCTGCCCCTGGCAGGGCCACTGTGTGTTTCCTCGTCCGTGTCAGTCTCGTGCTTGTTCCTGAGAGGATGGAAAGGAAACGGTGTGGGGTAAAAGCCTTCTTAATTTGCTCCTGAAGACAAAGGTCTCATCGTGCCTATTGTCCTGGAGCACTGGTACAAATCGAAACAGCAGCCCCCTGAGAGTGTCCAAATGGGGTTTTCTGGAGCTCTGTCGCGTTTGTTTTCTCATCGGAAGGTCAGATGCGGTCTGTAAAGTCAGTAACAGCAGATCAGCCTCATCTATGCTGCAAATCTGAGCCATTTTTTAAAATTCATGTCAAGGGGCAGCATCCCCAGCAGAGCAGCTATTGCTGTTCGGCCAGCCTGACCTACTGGGAGCAGGGAAGCTCTTGGTGATAGATGGCCCTCCTGTAGGATGTGTTATTGCCACTGGAAAAACACTTGCACAGCTTTGGCATGTGCTTACTTCCTTCTGCCAAATTAATTTCCTAGCTCTGGTTTGGTCTCGTTCTTTCAAATAGCATCTGGGAGGTGCTGGGGTGCCATACCTGGTCGTGGGTTATGTCCTCTTCCACGCTGAGTGCTGTGGGAGCACCCTGGGGTCTGATTTTTGTGGCGTTCCCACGGGGGCTCGGTTCTGCAGACAGGTCCTGAGCCCTGAGCTGTGTCTGCTGCTTCTTGTGATGGTGACACCACGTGGAAAGGGTGACCCTCCTAAGCGTGGTGTGCTTCAATTTTGGGACATGCACTGGAGAATATAGATGGTGCTTCGTGCCTGTAGACTGGGTTGTGATGTATGACTGTGTTTTGATTAATGCCTGTGTTTTGATTACTTAATATAAGTTAGAGGCTACTCCACCGATTCCCTGTTGAATGGCTGAGTTTAATTTCACCTGTGTTTAGACCCAAAGCTGCCTCAGTGAAATGCTTGGACCTGTTGTTCAGAGGTACCCATTTCTTTCTGCTGGCCGTAGGGCAAACCTAAATTCCTAGCTTAGCTTCTTTGAGTCACTATTTGTCTGTGTACCTTTGCAGTGCTGAAATAAGTCATCTGAATCCAGTCCATGCTCTCTGAAGAACCTGATTTAGAGCCTTTTGTTGCGTTGCTCTTTTGTTACTTGCTGTTTTTCTCCCTTTTGCATCAACAGCAACAAAAAAATTCCTTATTTCAACTGCAATTCCATCAGTCATCTATAGAAGTAGAGCAAATACCTAGGAAATCAGAATGGATCCCAGAAGGGCTTCATGGCAATTTCTGTTCCAACTTCAAAAGTTGCCATTTACATAATGCAACATCTTCACTGGAATGAATAAACCATGATTTAATGCAAGACCTTTTGTCTTTTATACCCTACATTTACATAATAAACACATGAAAATTAGAATAAAACTATCTGAAAGAGTGATATTTGGTTAATGAAGCTGTGAAATTGAAGCTTGTTCCTGATGCACTATATCAACAGTAATTTTCCCCCTTATTTTAGCAAGCAGTAAGAGGCAGGTTCATATTAGCTGATCTAATCCAGTCCAACTTTATATTATCTTCATCTTGGCTGCTTCCCATGCACAGTTTCAATTTACGTGTTATCGGGTTCCCTCTGGTGTCCTCTCCTGTTTCCCTCTGGCTGTTTAAGGTTGTAGACAGCTCAGAAAGAGTTTTTCTCTTCTAGGACAAGCTTGGCTTAGACTCACACCCCTGCCTTGTAAGGACCACTCTAGCGTCTCTAGTTCTTATAAGAAAACAGTACTTTAATTCTATCAAAAAGTGCTTTTCATACTGTTTTGCATTTTACCCCAATTAGATAATTCTATGGAAGTGTCGAGGGTCTCCCTCTGCTCTAAAAAAAGGCTTTAGCCGCACTGCAGATGATATTCTATTTAGAATTTCTACAGCCTACAAGCTCCTGTAGGCTCCTCTCCTTATATAGGTTTCCTATCCAGTTTTTCCTGCTTTTATGGCTGTGGTGGTGTTGGATTCCTCCCCCCGCTCCCTTCCCCGAAGCTTTTGGGGCAGCTACTTATGTTAGCTCCTATCCCTGGGTGCTCCCATTCTCAATTCCTGCTGAAGCTTTCCTCAGTGGAAGAGTGTTTTCTTTATAAGCTGGGAGCAGCCCAGAAAGGCATCCTTGCACCTTTCATAGAATCACAGAATGGTTAGAGTTGGAAGGGACCTTAAAGATCATTGAGTTCCAACCCCCCTGCCCTGGGCAGGGACACCTCCCACCAGACCAGGTTGCTCCAAGTCCCATCCAGCCTGGCCTTGAACCCCTCCAGGGATGGGGCAGCCACAGCTTCTCTGGGCAACCTGGGCCAGGCTCTCAGCACCCTCACAGGAAAGAACTTCTTCCTGAGATCTAATCTAAATCTCCCCTCTCTCAGTTTAAAAACATTCCCCCTTGTCTTATGGCTCCACTCCCTGATCAGGAGTCCCTCCCCAGGAGTCCCCATTTCACTCACCGCAGCAGCTGCACACACCTCCACGACCAGCTAGCTTAAAGGAAACCAGTTTCTACAACTTTAAACATTAGCAAAGCTCACCCAGCATATGCCTGATACACCATCTGTTAAAACAGGAACAAGGCTGCAGAGAAGAAAGAACACACCGAGCAGGAGAATAAATCCCATTTCTCACCCTGTGCTCTGCGTATCCTGCCGTATCACCATTTTTCTAACTGCTTCAGGTCTCCTTTGCAGATTTGACTTTCAGCTTTTTCCTAACGCATGCAGACAGACCTCACACCTGCTTCTAGGCTGCATCTCAGGTCACCTATACTGCCCTTCCAAGTGGAAGTACGGTGCTAGCAAGTCCCAACTGCTCTTAGAACAGATGATGTTAAGACTCCCATAGGAAGAAGCATAAGTCTGTCCTCCCTATTCAAGGCTCGTTGTACCTTGGCCTTCAGGTACATCTTTCCAACTCTGAACTAGCCCCCTTGTTATTTCCTTTTGGTCTTATTTTTCTTAACTAGATGATGGAGGACAGCCAAGGCCCACCACGAATTCTATTTACCGTGCCTTATATGCCTCAATTGCAATAAATCTCAGGCTACATTTTTCTCCGGCATCCAAGCATATTGTTTTGATGGTATGAAGGAGGCAAAAAAACCCTGTAATGAATCTAAGCCTGTTCCTCGCAGGAAATTTCTTTCTTGGCTCTTGCAGTTGCTGTCAAGTGGGTACCTGTAGCCTTACCTCCTATTTTCAGTCTCCTGGGATAGGATCATGCTCCTGCTTTCAAGGCTGGGAATAGTTCAGAACGGTGGATGTATCAGGATTCCCTAGGACTAGTGATATTTTTTTTTTTCTCATCTATTCCACAACTCTCAAGATGAGGATTTTCTACAGGTTCCTCCTCTCTTTTTACTCAGACAGGATGCTCTCTACATTAGCAGTAAAGCAAAAATTTATGTTAATGGCTTTATGAGAGGCTAGACAAACTCTTTAAAGCTATAAATCTGGAATCAAATTTTGGTTTGAGGGTGTGTATTTTGGTTGGTGGGGTTTTTTTGTTTGGGTCTTTTTCTCCCCCCCCCCCCGTTGTTTTGGTTTGTGTTTGTTTTTTTAGGGGTTTTTATTATTATTATTTTTTTTGTTCAGATGAACTACTTAGGATGTACGCTGAAAACCAAGAGGCTACTGGAGCATGATAGCAGTGTTTATAACTGCATCAGGCCCTGATAATAGGCAGTTTTCAGACTGGTTCAATGTCAGGAACACTGTGTATATGACTGGAATATAAATATTTGTGAATAGAACACAACTACTTGCGGTTTCTGTATTTATATAAAAAGAGATTTATAATCATTCTCGATAGCAAATCTGCATTTTTTTGGACTCAGAATTATGCTTTGCTGTAGTTTGAGGGGCCTGCAGGCATCGTCTCACAAAAGCACTACCCGAGTTATACTGAGTTTACCGCAATCAGTGANCCTGCCCTGGGCAGGGACACCTCCCACCAGACCAGGTTGCTCCAAGTCCCATCCAGCCTGGCCTTGAACCCCTCCAGGGATGGGGCAGCCACAGCTTCTCTGGGCAACCTGGGCCAGGCTCTCACCACCCTCACAGGAAAGAACTTCTTCCTGAGATCTAATCTAAATCTCCCCTCTCTCAGTTTAAAAACATTCCCCCTTGTCTTATGGCTCCACTCCCTGATCAGGAGTCCCTCCCCAGGAGTCCCCATTTCACTCACCGCAGCAGCTGCACACACCTCCATGACCAGCTAGCTTAAAGGAAACCAGTTTCTACAACTTTAAACATTAGCAAAGCTCACCCAGCATATGCCTGATACACCATCTGTTAAAACAGGAACAAGGCTGCAGAGAAGAAAGAACACACTGAGCAGGAGAATAAATCCCATTTCTCACCCTGTGCTCTGTGTATCCTGCCCTATCATCATTTTTCTAACTGCTTCAGGTCTCCTTTGCAGATTTGACTTTCAGCTTTTTCCTAACGCATGCAGACAGACCTCACACCTGCTTCTAGGCTGCATCTCAGGTCACCTATACTGCCCTTCCAAGTGGAAGTACGGTGCTAGCAAGTCCCAACTGCTCTTAGAACAGATGATGTTAAGACTCCCATAGGAAGAAGCATAAGTCTGTCCTCCCTATTCAAGGCTCGTTGTACCTTGGCCTTCAGGTACATCTTTCCAACTCTGAACTAGCCCCCTTGTTATTTCCTTTTGGTCTTATTTTTCTTAACTAGATGATGGAGGACAGCCAAGGCCCACCACGAATTCTATTTACCGTGCCTTATATGCCTCAATTGCAATAAATCTCAGGCTACATTTTTCTCCGGCATCCAAGCATATTGTTTTGATGGTATGAAGGAGGCAAAAAAACCCTGTAATGAATCTAAGCCTGTTCCTCGCAGGAAATTTCTTTCTTGGCTCTTGCAGTTGCTGTCAAGCGGGTACCTGTAGCCTTACCTCCTATTTTCAGTCTCCTGGGATAGGATCATGCTCCTGCTTTCAAGGCTGGGAATAGTTCAGAACGGTGGATGTATCAGGATTCCCTAGGACTAGTGATATATTTTTTTTTCTCATCTATTCCACAACTCTCAAGATGACGATTTTCTACAGGTTCCTCCTCTCTTTTTACTCAGACAGGATGCTCTCTACATTAGCAGTAAAGCAAAAATTTATGTTAATGGCTTTATGAGAGGCTAGACAAACTCTTTAAAGCTATAAATCTGGAATCAAATTTTGGTTTGAGGGTGTGTATTTTGGTTGGTGGGGTTTTTTTGTTTGGGTCTTTTTCTTCCCCCCCCCCCGTTGTTTTGGTTTGTGTTTGTTTTTTTAGGGGTTTTTATTATTATTATTTTTTTTGTTCAGATGAACTACTTAGGATGTACGCTGAAAACCAAGAGGCTACTGGAGCATGATAGCAGTGTTTATAACTGCATCAGGCCCTGATAATAGGCAGTTTTCAGACTGGTTCAATGTCAGGAACACTGTGTATATGACTGGAATATAAATATTTGTGAATAGAACACAACTACTTGCGGTTTCTGTATTTATATAAAAAGAGATTTATAATCATTCTCGATAGCAAATCTGCATTTTTTTGGACTCGGAATTATGCTTTGCTGTAGTTTGAGGGGCCTGCAGGCATCGTCTCACAAAAGCACTACCCGAGTTATACTGAGTTTACCGCAATCAGTGAATAAGTGAGATGTAAATGAGATTAGAATCCGGGTCGTGGTATATACTGCGCATTACTGTGTACGGGGAAATTATCCTACTTTCCTCTCTGGTTACGGTAAGACTGGTACGTCGTTAGGAGTTCTGCCAGGGGAAATCCGTATGTCCCACGCTTCTAGGAGAGCAGAGCTACAGTAGAAACTCTTCAGTTGCCAAAATGCTGTTGAACCTTATTGATGCAGATACAGGGAGGAAAGATTTCGGTACAAAACAACAGAACGCACTTGTGAAGGTTAGAAATGTGCAGTGCTGCAGTTCAATGCACCTGCAGAATCCCGAGAGTCTTCAACCCTTCAGAGGCTTCCATAAGAAATAAATTACAGAGCAGTTCCAAATAAGGGAGAACTGGAAGAATCGTGTTTCTTTTGTTTAGAGTAGCATCAAAGCAGGCTGTGAAAGGGAAGAATAGTTCATAGCTCTTCTGAATTCACAGCTCTTTTGTTTCTTTCTAGTATGTAACATCAGCTGAAGGATTAATTTGTTTTTAAGTAGTTTATTTTTTTAATGTCTCTTTTAAATGTGGATTGTCTGTCTGTGGGGATTACTGCAGAACTGGAGAATAAGTCCCAGAGGATGAGAATTCAGCAAGGGAAAAGGATATTTCATCGGGATGCTAAAATATTAGAGTGAATTAATTGCTCGTTTATATGGCAAGAAAAAAAGGCCTGGAGAATGTGTGAGATGCTGGCTCAGCAAGAGGGAAAAAGAGTGATGGGAATGAGAAGGGAAGGAGAACTTCATCAGTTTGACTCTCTTCTGTACGATTGCTGTTCCCAAGTGGAGCCCTGCTGGAGGAATAGAGGGTGCGATGGAGGGAATTGCTGAAGAGGGATATTCCTGATCTTGTTTAGAAACAAGATTGATAACAAAGCAATTCTGAATCGGGGTAAATGCCAAAGTGTTCTTTATCCAGCCTGCTCATCTTCCTAGTTGCTCTTCACATACTCAAATAATTCACTTCAATAGGTAGAATCAGGCTTACATCATTCCTTCCTTGAAACATCAAAATCCTACTGGGAAGGACTGGTGGAGGGAAAATGCATTTGCATCTCTCATCGGGATCGCATGTGGCAACCAAAGTACTGTCACTGTTTCAATATGAAAAGACCACCAAGGCCTTGTACCTGGCTTTGGAGGTTCAGATGTGATGTGGCTGGTGCTGTGCCAATAAAGAATAATGAAAAACATGAACATGGTGACACATTTTTACACAGTGCCTGAAACTGGTGTAGAGAGCAATTGTTACTTGTTGTGTAAATATTTGGGTTTGATAAAAACGACAGCCAGCCGCATCTAGAGAGATGTGTTGAGTGAGTCACAGAAGGGCAGGTGAGCGCTTCCCAAATGTATATAGAGAGTCTTTATGATGTTTCTACTTTTACAAGAAATCAAGCAACACACCATTTCCATTTCCCTTCTGGAAATGGAAAATCTCATCTTTAAGGAGGAAAAAACCTCGACTATTGTAAGCCAATTGGTTCTATGGAACGAAGGATCTGGCTTCTTAAGGTTTATGTCACTTTGTAGATCTTCTGACATCTAAAGTGATTTGAGTTTTGAAGGAATCTTTTTCTGTCTTTTGAGATGTTTGTCTTCCTTCTATAAGAATTTCTGGGTTGTATTTGTACAACCCCCTTCAATTAGGGAATAATCAGTTTTTCCCTTTTTCTTTCAATGTGTAGGAACTAAACACCTTTCTCCCCTTCTGGCATGTTTGCTTGAAAATGGCCAACATGACCTAGGACATGAACATCCAAGGAAAACCAGACAGGTTGGAAACACACAAAACTTCCAGGCCAGCGGCATGAACAAGAACATTTGCTTTACATTTCATTTTGCCAGGCTTGAAAAAAAACCCATGCTGTCAAGGTTGGCTGGTAGCTTTAGCAGCTGAGCAGCACTGAGGCAGCTGAGCCCCTGTGTCTGAACCAATTACTATGGTTTTAGTGGGATTGGGCAAAAAGGCAGCTCAATTCAAACTGCTTTATTGGCATGACTAGTGTCACAAGCTTTGCCAAAAGGCACGGTGCCACCAGGGATTTGAGAGATTCAACATGTCAAAATGATTTTGGTCTTAAAATAAGTGCCATTTGATACTTTATTCTGCAGTGATTAGAACTGGAGAAGGTTTTGATCTCTGTTCCTAATTTTAGAAGTTTGGATAAATGGTCTTGGTAATGGCAGCCTAACGCTGTCAGCTACACAGCTGAGGAATAAGGGAAAGCTCAGTCTTTTTATCTAAAACCCGACAAGGGCTGAACAATAAGACTCTTTCCAGTGTCTAGAGATAATCTAGAAAATAGAATTTGGCTTTAGGACACAATGCAGAAATCACCCCCCCCCGGGTCTTTTCTAAAACTGAAAAAAAGGCGAAATCTTGCAAACGGCCTGTTAATTGGCAAGTAATTGATGTAATAGAGAAGTGCTCAGTTCGCCGAGATCTTTGGTCACTACTTAGAATGACAATGCACAGAGTCAAATCCTATTTTCTTTCCACCCAATATTAAAACAACATCAAACAATGCCCCAGAAAATGTATGTGAATTGTAAACAGGCTGGTTTATACTTCTGGGAGTCTAGCGTTGTGTACTGGAAAACGTTAAGCTGATAAAGAGTAAAGGGCTGCGCTATTTTAAGCTCTCTTATCCAGTTAGCTGGCTAAAACTGTTTTATAGCTAGAACAGAGCATCTGGGCTGGTACACATAGCATTCATCAGTGACTCTAAATCTGTGAAAAAGAGCAGGGAAACAACAAGCTTGGAATAGATTCTGTCAAGCCCACAACATGTGAACAATTTGTAGTTAGAACCTCCCCCCCGTGATGCTCAGAAATCACAAGTAGCTGCCAGTCCTTCACAGTCCTTCAAGATTGATTTTTTTTTTTTTTTTTTTTTTTTCTCTTCTCTGCGAGCATGTGCTGTTTTTCTGAAATTCCTATGTGCCTTCTAAAAAGAAAAAAAAGTGGAAGATGGAACATACTGTACTGAGCAGTGAAGCCAGCACTGAAGGAAGAAAAACAATTCAGGCTGGGACACTTCTACCTCCTAACTAATCATAGTTTGCTTATACAAAGGATGTTAAACTTGGTTGTTTTCTTTGTTCCTCTTGAAGTTTTAATGTCAATACCAGGTGACTGGTTAGTGCCCTGTTGCTCCCCTCTAAAACCTCCAAGGAGGTCATGAAGTTTATAAGGGATTGTCTGCCCCGGGCAGGTCATCTGCTAACAGATGTAGCTCTTAATCTTGCTCATGGCTTTTAGCCTGAGCTATGTCTTGCTCTCACTGCAAAAGGCTCAGTAGTGCCATAATGTGTGCCTCGGTTTCCAGATTCTTAATTAAGAAAGTAAAAATCCAGAAATTTACCACTTCAATATCCTTTCCTGCAAAGAGCCACTCTGTAGCACTTAAATTGCTACTTTTGCTCTTAATACAGGGTTTTGTTTATTACATCGATGTTTACTAAAATGAATTGAGGAATCCTGAAAACAGATCTTCATTTGCAGATTAAGAAGCTGAGTTAAAACAGACCTAATATTAACTAAAAATACCTTTTTTTTTTTTTTTTTTTTTTACCCCACAAGTACAACAAAATAAAATCCTTTTTTCTTTTCAACATCAAAATCAAAATGTATCATGAACTGCTTGATTATATTCATTAGAGAAGTGAAGAAAAATGTAAAGAAATCAACACTAACCTCTATTTTGGGGTGGCTGTATAATTTTGGATCCTTAATCATATGGGTTTTATTCGCAAATTCCAAGTGGTTTTACAACTGAACTTGAATGGGGACTTGTCACCTTTGCTTTCCCCTCTGACCCAGGCAGAACTGATCTCTGAGCCGTTCCTTGTGTGTGTGTGAAGATAGACATGTTAAATTGACTCCCACTCACCTGCCCTGTGTGTGTCTTGTAGATCAGACAGAAAACTGTTGGGAGAAGGTGGCTGTTTTATTCCAAAAATACACCATGGAGCCCTGTAAGTTGATATCATTTTCCAGGGCTACCTTTCAGTAACAGGAACACCAACAAGAGCGAGATCAGGCTGTGGAAGATCACCTTCCTCTCTGCTGAGACAGGTGGAGAGTCCATTGCTATAAATGCTGAGCCTGCCAGGGGTCACAGTGAAGTTTTTCTCATGTTCAGATGGAATTTCCTGTATTCCAGTTTGTGCCCGTTGTGCCCCTTGTCCTACCACTGGGCACCACCAAAAAGAGTCCAGCCACATCCTCTTGACACCCACCCTTTAGGTATTTATAAGCATTGATGAGGTTCCCTCTCAGTGTTATGTTCTCCAGGCTGAACAACCTCAGGTCTCTCAGTCTTTCCTCATTAGAGAGATGCTCCAGTCCCTTGATTGTATTTGTAGCCCTCCCCTGGACTCTCTCCAGTAGTTCCCTGTCCTTCTTGGACTGGGGAGCCCAGAACTGGACACAGTGCTCCAGATGTGGCCTCACTAGAGCAGAGAAGAGGGGGAGGATGACAGCCCTTGACCTGCTGGCCACACTCTTTTTTAATGCACCCCAGGATATCATTGGCCTTCTTGGCCACCAGGGCATATTGCTGGCTAGATGGTGTAATGGTGGTAGTAGATGCTTTCTTGGACATGACAGTGGTGGTTCTACCTCAACTTAGTGAGCTACTGAGCTGTTAGAGAACCTGGGTTGGCTTTCCATCTTGGTGCGGGAAGGAGAAGCCATTGCCACAAATTCTCAGCCCTAGCAGAGGGCTTTCCCTTCTTCTGTTGTCCATGTGTGCTCTGGGTCTGGTCCCTCTTGGGCACCTTTCTCTTCCTCCTAAGTGCTGTGATAAGGGGTTAGGTGAAATTGTGGCTAGCACAGCAATGCACCACTTTGCTAAGTGTTTTAGGCAGGTGTAGATGGACGGTGTCCACCACCCCACCACGGGTGCGGGAGAGAGGAGATAGCCATGGCAGGTCAGGTAAATGGAGATGGGCAGAAGGAGCAGGCTGCCCTGGGATCAAAATCAGGGGCAACACAAAATGGAAAGAGTCTCCTTGCCTGCATATTTAGCCAAGGGTGTTTGCTTTTAAAGTTGGCGTGCTGTGAGTGATTACATTTTCCCTGCCCTGTCATAGCAGTCGCTGCCAACCTCATTAAACAAGCATCTCCTACCTCTGGCTTGCTGTGGAGTGGGTGGACTGACTCCCGCTGTGTCTGATCCGGTTAGTGATCCCAGCTCCAGCCTTGATCCCTGCTTGTTACACAAGTGACACTGGCTGGGAGATCTTATGGCGAATCTACTTTTTATTCTTTTTGAACACAGAACTGAGTGTTGCAAGTGAAGCAGCCACAGGTGCCTGGGATGGATTGAGGATGGAGTTTCATTAAGGGAAAGGGAAACTACTTAAGCAGTTATGTATAAAAGTTTGCTCTTATGGCTGAAACAGGGGTGGGTGACCCCAACTGTGTTCTCTGAGGGACCTGATCCTGCCAACTAGGGAATTTGCTATTCATGTTTAATCCCGTTCAGATTTCATACTTGCCTTGTCATGCACCTGTAAAAGGTTGTTCTTTGCTCACCTTCTACAGTTTCTCTAACATTGGACATGGGAAGAATATCTACTTTCTGCATCTGTCCAGGAGAGAGCTTTTCCTAAATAACAATCCCCAATGGCAGATTGTCATCTGAGGCGGGATGAAAACCCTGGAGGGGGGAGTTGAAGTGGCTGAGTTTGGGAACTGTGGGTTGAACCTAAACTGCAAGCTTGGAAGGAGAGGTTTGAAAGGTTATCTTTCCCATTAAGGTTTCAAGCTGAGGCCATTGTATGGGCCTTATTGTGAATATCAGATGTGAAACAGGCTGAGGTGATGCTTTTGTTGTTTTTTTTTTTGTGTGTTTGTGCATGTTGAATAGAAGTAAGACCTAGGAAGCAATGATAAGACTGAACTAATAGTTACTTGGTTTGGTTACTTGGATGTCCTTAGGTATTTTGTTGTTATTGTTGCTTTCTGCTGTACCTCAACAGGCATTGCAGCACCCCTGTCCGGAATAACCCACTGCAGGAGGAAATGAACTTGTCTTGGCTGTATGGAAATGGGGATGTGATTTCTATTGTGTTTCCAGGAAGGGCAACAAAGCTGCTTGTGACACAGCTATTAAATTTGCTTTTTGCCACTTGCACCCTTTTGTTATGGATTAATTGCACCTGGCATCGACACAGCTTGGTAAGGGTTATGGAAAGCTGAAATTTTGTAATTGGAAGCATCCAAAGCTATTTTATTACAGTGAGTCTTGCCAGTCAAACTCCACGTGAACATGGCTTTGTCTAGTTTTGCTCTTAAATGGCTGAGACCTTGGAGTCCATGTAATTCATTGTGCTCTATGTAAATGAGGCTGTACTAAATGACTAACGCGTGTTATCCACATAGATCTGAGATGAGGTGTTTGGGGGGAAATGATAGTATTTGACTGATAACAGCTTCCCACCAGGGAAGTCCCTGGCCTTCATTTCTATAAAGGTATGAGCACAAATATATTATTACGCTGCTAAAAAGCCAGAGGAAGGAATTATTCTCCCTGCCCTTTTTTGAGGGCACGCGGGTCTTTATCCTTCGAGCCAAGAGCAATTTTTGCAACAATCTGTCTTCTTGAGGGATTAAGTCAGTGTCAAAGACGGGGGAGGCAGAACTGTTAATTGCAGGCAAATCAGTAGGGGTAAAAAATGCAATTAGAAGAGACATTGTGGGAATTGGCGAATCCCAGGCACAGTTTCTTTATACCAAGATATTCTATACTTTGATTCATGTGTTCAGACCTGCCAAGCTACCAAGTTACAGGCTTGGTAAAGCCTGTAACAAAAAGGGACTTCATCAGCAATTCATGGTGAAGACATGGAAAACCTCTCAAGCACCTCATGTCAAATTGCACATTATTCACCTGCTAGTGCACCTGTTTAAGGTTCTCTAGACCTACCTATCCCTGGATTATTTTTAAAGGTACACGCTTTTAAGCAGTTGATGAGAACTGCCGTATGAAAAAGACTATATAAAAACAAACTTTCAGCTAAAGGCACTTTAGGGTTGAAACACAGGTGACTGAACCGGATTAATCACTTGTTCATCTAAAAGAAAATACGATGCTTGAAAGAGTAGAGTCCTTTATTAGAGTAGGTGTTTCGTAAGTAGTATTCCCATACGAAGAACTTGATTCAGAAAGATTCCTCTGTAACTCCATTCATAGCAGGTTATGTGCAGTTACAGAGTTTCTAACCAAATCAACATTAAAATTTGTAGAGAGAGAACCCTGAAATAAAATTACTATAAAGAAAGATCTCTTAGAATACACAAAAATTAGCTCATAGAGCTGACGTAGTGAAGCTCCTATGTCTCTTAGACATTTCTCCTCCCTTTCCAGTATTCGCAAAGGTATTAACAGGTTTTTTTTACCTTGATTTGGAGGCTGAATACAGGATTTCTGTTATGGAGAAACTGATGAAAGAAATTCTGCTTGTTAAAAAGACTCCTTTCCAAGCTCTTGGGAGTCTGGCTCCCTAAAATTCAAATACCTTAGAATTCAAACTGTGATGTACAAAGTTTTGGTGTTGAGTTCAGTATCTACATGACTAGGGCTCTAGACCTAGTCTGAAGAGAAATTAAATGTTCACAGGATGTTTATACCTTACTAATGCTTCCTCTGATAAAAAAGGTAAATGCCATGGCATTTGCAAGCCGTCTACCACCTCCAGGCATACTGCTTAGGATTGTAAAAAAAAAAAAAAACAAACACCCAAACAAATCTGGGGAAGTGGGAATAGTTGAGAGTTGATATCTAACTGAAGATGAAGAATGTAATTTGGCCAGAACATAATTAACATCATGCTATGTAGAACAGATTCACCAAATGGGAGTGTCAGTTCTGATCTCTATTCTCTGTCTGATTCTTGGTAAAGCCTGAAAAGGAGGTTAACATGATATGTCTGTCTCCTTTTGTGTGAAATTGTAGAGCATAATGAAGAGATTTGTGAAGAATCCATAACACTAAATAACATATATAAAAAAAGCCACAAACAAATCAACCCTTGGGAATTAAAATTACTTCTGAACAGTGCCTGTCCTGAGCTCTGCAAGAAGGGTTGGTTTTGGTTTTGTGGTGGTTTTTTTTTGTGGTGGCTATTTTTTGGTTTTGTTTGTGATTTCTTTGATTGTGGTGGGTTTGGGGTTTTTGTTTTTGTTTCTGTTTGTTTGGTTGGTTTTTTAATATTGTTGTAGTTGACATAGTATCTCTAATCCGGGTTACAGCATTTGAACGCGATCTAGTTCACTGTACCTTTTCTGACACTTGCACAACCCATATTGTAGTCAGAATAGTGGCAGCAGCTTGTTCAGGTGCACCTGAGCTAGCCTGGAAGTACCCACACTAGCTTAAGAAATAGAGATGTGGCAATCTTTAGCTTCCAGAATTTTTTTTTATTACTATTATTTTTTTTAATCCAGGTTTCCACAAGAATGCTGCTATAGTTGAAGTGGTGGTGTGATTGTTGGTGTGTTTACATGTAGGGCTAACACTGATGGAAGTCAGTACTCCTCGGTGCCAGAGGTCCATTCTCCCACCAAGAAAACTTCAAGCCAGTCCCATCCTTTTTCTTGAGCCATAGTAGCGATTAGACAGATGACAGATGAGTTGAATCTACTTGCTGATACCGATAAAGGCTCGTTATGAGTTTGGATTGGGAGCAGGGAGGGTGGCTTGGTACTTTTCACAGCAGCATGGTCTTGAAGCATCAGTGCAACGGTGCCCTGAGCTGGTTTCTGGCTGACTCAGGGAAGCCTACACAGGGGGTAGATACAACTTTGGTCTCCATGAGTGCAAATCCGAAACGTTAGGGGTGTCATGGTATGGCAAGAACAAAATTCCAACTCAGGTAGTATTAATGAGCCTGGATTCTGGACTGTGCTGTTTCCGCAATCAATTTGACTTGGCTTGAAAAGAAGCAAGAAATTTCTTTGCTGCTATAGCAACTGAGTTTTAGATGTGTCTTCTCTTGAATGCAATCCAGAGTATTATGTATCATGTGCCTAGGATTGATGTCTAGGAGATAGAGGGTGGTACAGATGATTTTGAAGAATGTGCTGTGGCAGTTTAATAAGTTGCTGCTACTTGCAGCTGTGTGTTCTGCCCTTTTGTAGGAGTTTCTAGTCCCCATTTCAGAGCTGGCAAAGGCAATAGGTGTCTACACCAAAGCTACCTCAGATCGTAACCTGGCCTTGTAGCTTAGACTCATAATGGCTCTGACTCCTGTTTACAGGGAGATTTAGCTGTGTTGGGCTAAACAGGGCTTGCCCTGCCCCCATACAAAAGGCCAGAAGGAAGAGCTGAATGGGACTCTCAGTTGCTTCTGAACTGTCCCAATTTACACTGATAACATCTGCAGACTCTGGCAGCTGAGCTCTGGACACACATCTTCTGCAGCTGTCTCCATTACAAGAGGACAGCAGTAGGAAGGCAAGAGGCAAATTATTTAACTGTAACAGCAAGGTTCAGCAAGGGTTTGTTTGTGGCATCTCTAGCTGGCCCAGAAGGCCGCAGGTAGCCGGTGTGTGGAGCAGGCCGTTGTCCAAAGTCACCAGTGTTGAACTACTTAAAACTCACCAACACGTAATGCTAAGAGAGAGAAAATTCTGAATGTGTCTGGTCACAGGTGTGCTCAGGCAGAGAGCTTTCAAAGTGACAATCTGGGACTCTTCAATGTAAATTCTGATGAAGTATTTGAATTTGGAGTTGTTCTACTCCTTCAAGGCCTGAGGGAAAGACTACCTGCTTGAGCAGTCTACTCTGCTGCTCATGAATAAGATGATTAGACTTAGAGTCACGCCAAAGCAGTGTGGATTGGTGCTATCTGGTAAAATACAGGTGGAAAACGGGATCCTTCTCTTGATTCTCATTTTCACAGTACTTAAAGTTCTATTAACATTTTTCATTGGTTCACGGTGTTTATGTTGGGATATGTGGTGTACAGACTCTCATTAATTAACAACAGAAAAAGCTTTAGTTTGGATATATTGGAATGAAAGAGTCTCTGTGGTCAAGATGAAGAAAGCCAGCGGTGGTGTTTCTGTACCTCTCTGTTTTAATAGTATGGTTCTTTTAATTAGTACTTAATTTTGATTGGAACCTGACTAAATTAATTTCATGGAAAAAAAAGGAGCAATCAAAATTTTATACTTAGAAAAACCCCTCTGAACTGAAAGTCTGGGAAATGGCTTAGGTTGAATTCTTAACCATGTGACCTTATATTTGCCAGTGGAAATAAGGCCCAAGAGCAGGTTTTGCAATAAAAAGAAAGTGTTCAATCCAGTTTGGTTTAGAAGTAACTGTAAAGGCTGTTCTTCTGAAGGGAGACCATTTTGACAGAAAATAACTTCTGTTTTTCCAAACATGCATAAGTATTTAAGCTTTCTAGCATGAAATTTTTAAAAGGGGAAGAAAAAAGATGCTATCTCAGTTTTGGTGTTTGATTTTTTTTTTTTTTTCCATAAATAAGAAGCAAGAAAGAGAGTTTAAATAATTTGAGTCGTTCTATAAAACCAATTACAACTGTGTCCTCACAGCTGGTAAGTATTTTATGTATCCTGTGTATCATATCTAGGGGTAAGAACTGTGAGCTGAGCAGGTTTCATTCTACCTTGTTGGAAACATTTATGATCAAGGATTGCTGAACAGCCTTGCAAGGGTCAGTGCTTTATAGGCTGCTGGATCTGGGAGTCCTTAGAGATATGTTATGTACTGGTTTAGTGTGTAACTGTCCATTCAAATTTCTGGTATGAGAGCTGGATGATGATGACTATGTTGTGACTGGGTATAAATGCCCAGGGAGCCGAAGGGGGCTGCAGTCCCCTTGGCCTTTCCTCCCTGGCATTCCAAGAGAGGAACATACTTCTGGTTAATCTTGACCTGAAAATTAACAAATAAATTTTTCAGGGATGGCTTAGTCATTTTATCCAGTGAGCGTGAAAAGCATGTAAAATGCATACGTTGTTCTAGAAATAAAAGTTGGTCAGGAGCCTCCCTTATGACAGTTTACAGAATTGATTTGCTCCTGTTGCTCCCATGAATCTAGCTTTTTTTGTTTGTTTGTTTGTTTTAGGTTGGGGTTTTTTTTCCTGTGTGTTTGTTTGTTTTTCTGAATTACTGGATGCCTTCACCAGGCCTGTTAGAAAAGCACTCTGCTGAGAAACAGGCATGTAGATGTTATTAGGTCCTCTGATTATCTTTCAGTTGTCATGTGAGTCCCTGACTCAATGTGTTAAATACAAGAACTTCAAGGTTCCCTAAATAAAACACATGCATCTTCATTTTTTTGAAGGAAACTTGAATCTGTCAAAAAGAGATAAATGTGCTCTGAGATTACCTACCAGGCCGGGTGTTTTGGGAGTTGACGTGAAGGAGACCCCTATTCAGGCTGGCTGGGAGCCTGGTACTTGGTGGCCCAGCCCCAAGAGGTCCTGCACCTGGGCAGGAGCAGCACGTGTGACATGTGGTGAGGTCAGGCAGTGACCGGGTTGGTTGTGGCCTGGTTTACAGCTTTGGATTTTAAGTATTTCTTTTCCACCTAGATTCTTTATTTGATTAAGCCCAATAGTTCTAAAGTCTTTAGAATTATTTTTCAGACTAAGGTGATAGCTATGTATCTAGCTTAATTTAAACAAATATATTTATAGATTCCGTATGCTACAAGTCATTCTCACATTTCTCAGTTCAAAATTTAGACTAATGTTTTTTCAATCTTTATCTTGGTTCTGTTAATATGTTTTACCTTGACCCTTCTAAACCATTGAAATTCCAGTTTTCCAATTTCCCTTGATTTATACAAGCAGAATTGTACTTTTTCCAAATTTCCTCTAGGAAAGCTGCACTTCCACAGATAGACTAATTCTAAAGGCTCTCCAAGATTTATTTTTTTTTTTAAATAATATTATTATTCTTAAGCTGCATTTGTTTTCTGCCTCAAGTAGTTCCCTACTGCTATTCCCTAACTGCTAGAGACTACAGCTGGCTGGGGGGAAATCAGATACAGTTTAAAATCCCTTCATGAATTATTTTGTCACATCAGTGACAAGAATAACCTGATAAGTAGTGGCAGTTTGTTTGTCAGATGAAATCCAGAATGAGGATTTCTAGATAAGCACAATGAACACTTAAAGATTGAGGAGCTGACCATAAAGACCCTCTATTTTCACAATATATAGGTCTAATAGCAGCCCCCAGGCTTCGAGGCTCTGTGTGTTGAGTAGCATCTCTTTAAGGAAACCCAGATTCACCTTTTTCCAGGCTCCTCACCTGGCATCTGTCAGATGTCTGGTTATCAAGTGCTAGTGGCCTTCCCACACCATTAAGATGTTGAGGAAAGCAATAACCAACCTCTAACAGTGGAAGAACTATTAAGCCCTATCTATAAAACTTCAAATAATGCAGGCAATTGTTTTCCTTATTACAAGAGGGAAGAACCAAAGACTGTGTTATAAGAAAGTACTTCAGACCGAGTTATTATAAAGCACTTAAGGACAGGTGTCTCTCCTGGTGTCATCAGTGCTAAGGAATTTCTTTGTAGCACTTACAGGATGAACTGTACCTCTAGTTCACTTGAACAGGGTGGAGTTATTTTAATGAAACTGGGAGCGAGCTGTAGTGGTGTAATACCCAGGGACTACGTGCTGTTCCTCAGCCCTGGCTGGCATTTCATTGCCGTGGGAGCTCCATGGCAAGCACTGTCATATCAGTAAGGAAACTTTAGAAAGAATAAGAAAGGCCAAGTGTCCCTAAAATAGTTTACCTGTGTTGTACGGGTGTAAAAATGACAGCTCAAAGATTTGAACAGAAATCCAGTTGTTTTGTTCTGAAAAAAATAGATCCTCCAAGGCACTTACATTTTCTGAGATCTTCTGAGAGTTTTTATTAAATGCTTTTGTGAGAAGAAAATTTGACATTTGTTGCAAACTGGGAGCATTCTCATATTGGTCATAACAGTAACATATTACAACAGCTTTGGGCAGGCCAGAGTCATTAAGAAAGGTATATGGTGGTAGAAATGTACATCCTTGGTGCAGGCTGCAATTTTATGTAATATCTTAGACAACAAAAATATTTTAATCAAGTTTCTGGCCAATGCTAACTTATCAGTTTCCTAATCTAAACCACATTTCTCCATTGGTTGCACCCATACACTTGCTTGTGGACCAATAAACATCACCTGGTGTATATGGTGCTCTCACAGGTGGTTCTGCCAGAGGGTTGGGGGGTAAAAGGCTGTGGTACAGAGGGGAGAGGAGCAGAGGGGGCATCTCCCTGTTCCAGCTGGGCCACTGACACTGGCGTTGCATGTAAAACTGCTGCTGTAGACCAGCAAGATTGAAATCTCAGCCAAGGTAAATCACATGGCGAAGCTGAAAATGGCAGTGCTATGTAGACTGAGGTTGTTGGGTGTTCATCTCATTGATTCTTCTCATTTGACTCCTCTTGGCTGTTTGTTTCCTACAGAAATGGTGCGTGCTGGGCTGATATGGGTGGCTGGTGCCTCTGTTCTAAGCAATTTACTGCTTCATAGGGCAAATTTAGAAGGCAAAAAAAAATAATCCGCTGTTGTGTCTTACAGCCTTCCACGCTGGCCTCTGCTCCTCAGTTTTGTGCCCCCTGGAAAATATGAGCATTGAGGATATTTATTTCAAAAGGCTTTTCAGGTGCAACAGAATGATTTTAAGTAAATGTGACTCTTGGAGTGAAGGGAGTCTAGTTTTGCTCAGCTTGAAAGCAAGTGAAACCATGATGCTTTGACAAATGTTTCTCTTGGCTATGGAAGTGTGGAGATGGGGAAAAATACTTGGCTGCTCTAGGTAACACCTGCATTATAGCTGTTGATGTATACATGGATCTTGCACGTACTCGTATATCAAGGCAGCACTAGAAACACTGAAGCATAACTAATTTTAACAGAAAGAGGTAGCCTTATTTCCAGTGTAATCTCTAGTGTAGCAGATTACCTCCCCACCTGTCAAGCAAACAGGGCACCATACAAAAAGCTTTAGTGGGATGAGCACAGGTGTGTCTCTAAATATTTTAGAAGCATATCTTCTGGAAATGTCTTGTAAGTGAGTATCTGTTTAATATTTGCTGGGGCGACTGTGTTGCAGGTGTATGCACCACAGCTTCTGACGGCGTAGGCGTAAGCAAAAAGGCTCATGGAGTGGGGAGATGATACGCACGTTAATCCAGTTCAGTGGCTCTCGCTAAAAAGTTGTCCTTGCTTCTTCCCCTTTTTTCCTGCCTGTCCCCTGCCCCCAGCCTCAAGGACCTGTCTTCTTGTTCTGGGGCTCACCAGACTGGTTGGTGTTTAAGTTCACTATCTCAACAAACAGCTATTCACATTTTTTTCCATGATCTCTTTTTTTCACTGAACTAGTGAGTTGAAATGTTTTGTTGTATGGCTAGGTGTGTCTGTCCCAGTGCAGGCGCAAGGGAGATCATGGGAGCATGCAGCTGGGAGTGAGGGGAAGGAGATGTGCAGGGAGGACATCTGTCTTTCTGCAGCCTTGAGGTACTAGACTTGTTCAGTCCAGTATTGTGTAACTGCCACGTGATGCCCTAGGACAAAAATAACTGACTAATGCTTGGTTTCAGCTTTAGACAGAAAAAACGAGGAGATCATAGAATGATCACCTATTATCTCTTGCTTCATGGGTTTAATTTCTTTCCTGCCTATAATTCAGCTTCCTTCTTATAAATAATAGCATCTCGTAGTTGCTGCAGAAAGCATTAGCAAATATATTTCATGTAAATTGAATTGGTTCCATGAGTAATCATAGTGATCAGATTAGTTCTCAGTATAATTTATTGTTTAATAAAGGTTTGTCAATAAAACTGGTTGTGAAAATTCTGGTCAATATACCACAGCATGCAAGTATTTGCACAAACCTATATAGGCACAAGTGCTTGGACTAAAATTGTTCAGGTTACATTCCAGGAATCTTTTGAACTTGAAAGTAATCCCATTGGGAAATAGAACAAAACTGGTTTTCTCTTGTGGTCATTCAGTAGCTAATATTAAAAATAATATTAATGATGAATATTTAGTGAATAACCTACTAGCTGGAACATGTTTGTCGTTATTAAAAGACCGGCTTAAGGAAAAAGATAGAAACAGCAGAAGGCCTATAAATTAGTCTGAACTCTGCGAAGATTCCTGGCTTGGATAAAGCAGTGTTTGAAGGGAGCTAAGCCAGTTTATATCAACCAAATGTCTTCCATTTTCACTGGGCACTAATACTTGACCAGCTGTAGCTCTAATAATTGTATAACTCATTAACATTTTACCAAATTGTGTATTCAAATGGTGTTTGACCAGTTTGGTAAATAGCAAATTAATGTGAGCAATTCAAAGTGTGTTCACAGAATTCACATGCATCGGGGAAGAAGAAAACTCTTTCCGTAAATTTGGATTTTAGCCTAATTCAGCAATATTAGGTAGCCTGCCTTTTGCTTCCCTGTACAGACTGGCTCATCCTTCAAGTTAAACTGTTGGATTGCAGCCTTTGGTGTTTCCCAGTCAATTAGCACGATGATCCTTTCTCCCCTTGCTCTGAAAAGGCTGGTCTGAGGTCGCTCACAGGCTCTTTAGCTGTCCCCTGCTCCCATTGCAAAAGTAAAAGCAGGTTAAAGCTTTGGCCAGATGAGGGTTATGAAAGCATTTAGATTGACACGGAGCTTTGCTGGCTGACGTGTTTGAGGTAAGACGCTATTAGGCAGTGGAGGGTGGGGAGGGAGTTTCCTTGATCAGCGTGGTTTCACCTGAAGCCTACAGAGAAGTCATAAATACTGCTTAGTCCTATCTTAATCTCTAGTCTGTCTTGTCTAGTTTCTTTCCAACGGCTGCTTCATAACACAACTTGAATATTTTAGTAGGGGTCTCTGAGGCTCTGTCTCTGATGGGTATTTACCCACAGCAGTGGAAGCCGTGACTCCTCCTGGTGGGGAAGTTTAACAGAAAGGGGTAGAGAGGGTATTGGTGGCTTCCACAGGTCACAGCCTGGCTGATAGCCCTGGGCCACCAATGAAGACAGCATTGTAGCAAGTTACAAATTGTGAATGGAGACCCGAGTATGTGTCCTTTTTTGCCTGCTGTCCCCAGCAAACGATACGCTCTGGACAAAGTCCAGGGACACCCTCCATCACGCTCATCTTCCCCTCTGGTTATTGCTTTAGATTATAATTATCAGCTTAAGGGCTAGCAGAATAGACTTCAAGCAGCATTTAGCAACTCTGGGGGTCCCAAATTCAACACAAAATAAAAATGAAGCATAACTTGAAGCATAGTCTCACCAAGTAGTGTTATATTGGACAACCTTCAGGCAAAAATCTGCTATTTATTCTTGGCACATTGTTATTTTCCTGCACTGGCAGCACTCTTACAGAATCTGTGGTGGAGAGGATATAAAACATAGTTCAAATGTGAAAAAAGGGTGGGTTGTTTTTTTTTTTTTTTTGAGTTTTACTGTTAAAATTTTTTTTCCCCAGTTAATCATCTGCCTTTCTGTGGAGAAGAGAGAGCAAAAAAATTTCAAATACCAGGTTAATTCCAACACTGAATTATTTTTAATGTTTGACTGTGTAGTGTTAAATATTGTGGGCAACTGAGATCAGAACATAGCAAACAAAGGCCTAGGTGAGCTACAAGAATATATTGCAAGCAGAGTACTTTTGTGTGTTTTGTTTTTTTTTTTTAACAGCTTTTTTTGGTAAAATTCAAGGATCTGCTCTTATATCCATTGAGCAAAATAAAAAAAGGCTGCGAAGTCAGGCTTGAGGGCAGAAAGTTTCTGGTGAGATTTGAAGTAAGTTTAATGCTGTTGATTGGGAGCACTTGAAGGCAGTTAAATTGGGCAGTGAGACAGGAAGGCATCTTGAATTGGCTCTTCCTCATGCCCTGATTCCTCTGGTTCCTCATTAGCAGCACGGACTTAATTGTAGTCCTAGTTGGTTTCTCATACCATGCTCACTATGCGTGTATCTCTGGCTATCGGCACTCCAGTGGTACCGGAGGCACGCTAATCTCTCCCTACCAATAATAGCTCTGCTTATAAGATTTGTCTTCTAGCTGGAATAGTAGCCCTTGGGTTTCTGCTGGAGAAATCTTATGACGTACTTCATTGGATTCTGTTAATTAGTGGTGGCTTAAAAAGAAAGGAAAATTAAAAAAAGAAGATGAAACTGTTCATCAACAAAAATGAGCGATGCGCAGCCGTGAGGCTACGGCTGATAAGGGTATGGCTGGTGTGTTTGCTCTGAATTTTCACGGGTACAAACAGCTTTGAGCTGGAATGACAGAGCTCAGGAGCAGCTGGCTGTGTGTAAGCCCAGACTTTCTAGGGTTAAGGGAATGCGTTAAACCCCCTGGGTAAGCTAGTTGTGTGCGTGGAGATAGGAGCATTTAGAAAAAAACTTGGGGAAAAAACCCAACCAACCTTGCTCTCTTCCACCCTGAAGCACATCTACAGATCAGAACTTCACTCTTCTCAGAACTGGGGGTTAATAGCAAGCTGGAGGGATGGATAATATTATAAATTGTCTTTTTTTTTTTTTTTTTTTTTTTTCTCCAAAAAACAAAAGCATGTCATATACTTGCTGCTTTTTGTGCTTGTTGTCTGTGAGTACTGGAGTTCTCAGGCTCAACCCCTTTTTCGGGAAAAGTCCACTTTGAACAAGTGCTCTTGACCAGTGGAGTCGCAAGTTATGCCTTTATGTTGTGAGAACACTCCATAAAGTGGAAAGGTTCATCAGAAATCTTTTCCAGAGATTCAGTACAAATCTTTGGAACGGATCCAGGAAATGTGTCTGTCTCCACTAAGGCTGGGTATGGGAGGAAGAGTATTTAAACTTTGCACTCAGATGATGGATTTTTCCAGAAACGAAAGCATCCTACAATTCTCTTTTCCCATTTATGTTGCACTATTACTTTCCTTTAACTGATCTTGCCTAATCTCTGACATGTGGCTGCAGCCTGTGCGTGTAACCAGAGGAAAGAATTACCTGAGTGACTGCCTTAAATGTTTTTTAGCAAAATGAGTGACTTCTGTGCAATATAAATGAATTGCTATTCGTATTGAGCATTCTTTGCTGCTGCGTTTCAGAATAATTTTCTAAATGGGTCTAAAACGTTGACCCTCTCTAACGAAACACGTCATTGCTACCGCAATTGGGCGGTAGCACTTGGGGAACAGTTGCAGTTCTTCCCCTTTCATTTCCTCTTCTGTGTACTTCCCTCTGAACGTTAGAAGAAGAACTAGATAGAGAACCAGAACTAAAAGACCTGAGGATTAAAGGTGGTTTTGAGGAGTTAAGGGCTGGATTGCCCAAACCCATGGTGCTGCTGGTCTGGAAGTGTTAGGGTGATCTTGGCTCCTGTTGGGCTATGGAGCATAATTCAGAGCAGAGTAGAGCTCAGTTGAGTAAGTGGAGAGCTGATGCGATCTGCTCAGTGACCACGGAAGACCAAGCTAAATGTGCCTGCCAGAATGTCCCTTAGAGAAATTAATTCATCTCCATTTAATCATTTTATCAGACAAAACCAAATGTCTCAGCAGTGGCTGTTTTTTTTGTGATGCTTTTTTTTTTTCCCACAGCTGGATGTGGACTGCAGGAGCCTTGCTCCTGCATAAAGTTGCATGTTTTAAACTTTCATTGACATTAGGAGTGATGTAAGGCATCTGTAGGCACTTGGCAGGTGTCTCTGCAACTCCTATCTGTGGTCCTGGTGGAGGTGGTAATTATATTTTCATCCTCTGGTGTTTGCCCAAGTTCAAATCGGTACCTTCCATATGTGGTAGAGGAAAAAAAAAAAAGCTATTACAAATATATTCAATCACTTTTAAAAAAGTTTTTTTAAAGTGATCAGAATGTGCTTTAAGCTATGAATACTCACTAGTGAGGCACTGACTGTAAGCTAAAGATGTACATGTCTTCTTCACAAGAGAAAGTAATAACATCAATTACATCAGTATCTGAAAAGTATTTCCACTTTTTCTATCTTTATAAAGATGTATTTAGCAAGAGAAAAACCGTAACCAAACCCAAGAGTGAGTTTCCAAATGTGGCTCATCGCGTGGCTGCCTGAACGCTGGTGCTGGCAGGAGGGAAGGGGTAAGAAAAGACACGAACAGCCAAGGCTGGGAGCACTGGTTTTGGCACGAACCCACAAAACCCCACAACCCATTCATTTGAAATAATTATGAAACTGAAGATACAGCTTTAGGAGAGCACTAAGGAGAGAGAAACACAAGCTACTGTGAGAGATTTCGCTGTAGACTACAATACAGACGGAGGGGTCTAGCTCTGTGGATTTGTGTCAAGGCAAGAAATTGAATTTTAGGGGTCCCACTTACCGCTAATGAGCACAGCTATCTAACTGTTGGCTAATTTGAGGCATGAGTTGCTATGCATGTGGGTGACAACTGGAAAAAAAAAAAGAATTTGGTTTTAACTGTGCTATATTTTTGTCAGAGGTTGCATCTCTATTATATAAAATGTCATAGTTAAGTGGTTATGGTGCTTTATTATTCATATCCTTCCTTCTTGATACATAGCTTCTTTTTATGGACTTGCATTTATGCACGCTGCATGTGTAGGACTGGGAAGATGCTCACACACATTATTTCAGTACATGCTCTAGTCTCAGGCTGATTTATATTTCCAAAAGTTTCTTAGCTATCCCTCTAACTACTGCAGTTCAAATGGAAAAGATGTTAGATTTGAGGATCAAATTCACGGTGGGTCTGAACCATTTGTCTACTTTTGTTTTTTTTTATTGCTACTAAACATGAAAACATTAGAGAGTTCTTCCTATTAGTGTTGTGCTAGAATTCCTTTGCACAGACTTCTTGTTTCGGCTTGTTTTGTCCAGCAAAAGGTTTTGCTGAACATTTGGTCTTCAGCATGTAGCGTAAGGTTTTCTCTTTAGAGATTATTAGCACCTTTTTACACTCTGTCTATATTAACTGTACAAGCAGATGGACAATTTTGTATAATTGTCTTTAATTTAGCCTAAGTTTGGTTGCTGGCCAAGTACTCATCACCTGTGGATCAGACTTGGCAGCCCTTTTGTTTCTCGGCCAGATATTTTGTTCACAGGATTATTTCCTTTTGAAAGGCCACACCAAAGTATAGCAGAAAAGCAAATAAAACACACCACTGGATTTCAAATAACAAAGAACTGCTGAACACATAATTTCTCTTGTTTTGGTCCTTTTAGGATCATTATTCAGTGCTTTTGTTGGCCTAACTGCCAAAGACTAGAGCATAAACAATTAGCTGGAAATCATCCTTTTTTTTTTTCCTTTCCCCCTTTCCTGCATACAGGAAGTTTAGCTCAGAACATCCCGTTCTCTTAGGATGGACCTCTGCTTTGCTTATTGTTCCTCATTTTCTTAAATAACAATAACTAGTATGTCGTAGGCTAGTTGTATGAGACAAAAACATTGTTGTAGTACAGTCAATAGTACAAGCTTGGTTTTTTTCGTGAAACACCCTGGTTTGGGTCCAGCTCCACTGCTTCTTCCAGCAGCCTGACTTCATTGGAGTGATGTCTCCTTGTCTCTTGTTTACAGTCACTGGAGCTGAGCGAGAGGTCTCAATATTTTCCAGTACAGCTGTCCCCGGGGGTGTGTTGCTCTCCCTGTCCACTGCAGGGCAGTTGCCAGCGTGTCTGGAAGAGATGGTTAGGAAATAGAGACAACCTAAGGGAGCGTTCGCTCATCTAAATCACAGCGACACTGGCTGATGGTGGCTGCTTTGTGTCATCAGAAGGTGGCTCGATGCTCATCGGAATCTCAAAGGCCCTGTCACACTTGTGTTAGATCACTCAGTCTGAGTGATGTAGTGTAAATTGATTGAAATGAAGAAGGGGGTTTGGGCTTAACACTGAAAAGGCAATTAGTTATTGATGTCTGTTTGGACAATGAGATAGCTCCATGATATGCAGCAAGTCAGGGACAGAGAAATAACTCCAAATTTCTCTAAAGAAAAGAATCTTTTTTTAAGTGTTTTAGGTCATTATTAATTTTATTACCCAAAACGGGCCTTATGTAGGAACAGTTTAAACAAATAAAGGATATTCTACTTTTTTCTTTAATATTCCTAGCTTATAACTTAAAATATTAAAGAAATAAAAAGTCCCTCTGAACGTGACTCATACTTACCATAGAGGTGGTACTAAACTCGTAAAATGATCTTTTGCCTGTTTGTCTTAGGAAATCTTTTGTCTACTTAAGCCACAGCTCTGGAAAGCAGGATGTCACATCTACCTCTTCTAGCTAACAGTTCCTGGAGGTGGTACTAAACAAAGCATCCATCCAGGAACGCTGGAGAATCAAACCCACGAGAGTTTGACTTTGTTGTCATCTGTAGCTGCCCTTCAAGCAGCAGTAAAAGCTCAGTATGGAGCATTGGCAATGGCTCTTCATGGGGGATGCAAAGGTGTAGCTAACCTCACTTATTTGATTTATGTATTTCAGCTGAGACATGTTCATGCCTGTACTCCAAGATGTATTCAATTCTTGCTTCCAACCCAGCAGTGACCTTGGACCATTCAAGACCTGTCTTTGCTATAGAAAAAGATTTCTGGCTATGGGAGCGTTAGTCAGGAATATTTAAGGACAAAATTACTGACAAATATTGTTTCTTCACATGAAAGAACATGGAAGAGGTAAAATTATTTTGTCAAAACAGTTGTTTTCGTGGCTGTGGTTTCTTTCCCAGGAAAGAAGCCTTGAAAAGGCAGGATTAGCCACCACACAGAGCAACCTGAGCCAAGCTGCAGGTTTCTGGTATTAGCTGCATTTACAGTGAGATGTACTTGGAGTTGTACAACAATGTCACGGGCCATGTGGTTCTGCTGTAGTCCTGGTCTCGAGGTTTATAAACCCTTCCTTTCGCTCCCTTGTGCATTTACTCTTACCAACAAAGGGCCACTTTTTGAAAGAGTGTGTCTTGCTTTGCTGCAGCTCCTCTGCCACTGGGGTCAATGCCTTAGATCAGCTGGGAAAGAAGCTGGGTGCTTTGAGTGCTGTCCTGAATCCCTTCCATTACAGGAGCACCAGGACACGGTAGCTGTCATAAAAGCCCATTGTAACTTAAAAAGCTTCACTGATTAGTCAATCTTTTCTCCGTTTATCCCAGAAGATGGAATTAACCACAATGGAAGAGAAAGCCTGAAATGGGTCAGTTATTTACAGTGCATTCAGCTTTCTTTTGTGTCTGAAAAGATTTCTGTTTAGTTTTTATATGATTAAAATAAAAGACAGAGGAAGCTGCCAGGGGGAAGAGCCCAGGATTTTGGGTAACTGCTTTTAGCAATATAAAAATAGTAGTGAAGCAAGGCTACCAGATATTTAAGTCTTGCTGGAACAAACCCAATTTTAAATGACATTTCTAAGCTGTTTAATAGTCTACTCTTTCTCCAGATTCCTGTTTTCACACCTCCTTATTGACATAAGGATATGGCTGGGGTCAGTAGCAATTTGGGAAAGAAAGCAGAACAAATTTCCTGATCGCCATGTGATAGTACATCTGTTGTTTCAATTTAAGCCAGCATCTGAAGCTACTACTGCATTTGTAGGCATTTGGCCAGATTCTGATCTAACTGGCATCAGTTTTAGACTTGTGCAACTACTCTTTAAATAAGGGTAACTCCAGTGTAGTCAGCTGAATAAGAGTAGATGTAAGGCCATTTTTTACCAGGTCAGCCTATTTTGTATAATATTTGTAGAGTCTCAGCAATTCAGCTCAGCCTTATAGTTGTTTCTTATCTCTTGCAATTAATCTGCTTGAGCTCTTTCTCTGCGGTGTCCCGGTGTACTCAAACGTTGGGTGTAGAAGACAGGACGCTATCGCTTGTGATCTGTATCTCGAGGCACCTTTTATAATCTGTTCTGTTTTCAAGGTTGTCTTTATGGGGTCCAAGCAAAATTTTAATGTAAGGAGTCCTTAGTGTAGGCGATTAAAAAGTTGTAGATAAAATGTACATATGCGGTAAGAGGAGTGCTCTAATATATGGCCTAATCATTAGTCTAATTCAGACAAGTAGTTGGGGTGTGCGACCCCCACAGGTCACACAACTGCCTGTGATCCTGGACTGCATGTGTTTGGTGTGGCCGGGGCAAAAAAGCAGTGTCTATTCATCTGGTCATAGGGAAGTATGTGATGAAACGTCGTTCCCAACAGGTAGCTGAGGCTAAGAATCAGGCTTTCCCTATTGAAACTCAAGTAAATCCAGTTGTGGAGGTGAAATGTAACGTGGACATGGCAGAAATAAACAACATTCGGTCTGAATAACCAACGTGGGATAGTTTACCTAATTACAAACAACCTGATTCAATAGGTTTGAGTAATGCAATAAATAAGACAGTATAAATCATTTGGAAGGGAAATAGCTGTGAATAAAGAGAGTTATAATGCCACTAAATATATTTATATGCACTAACAGGGGTTAGTGCTCCTATTTATTGGATTTTCCTGGGAGAAGTTGGACCAATAGCCCTTTTAGAACTATTGGCTCAGTCAGTGACACAGCTTGTGCGGATCGATATAGTATGAACATTATTACAGACAGTCCTTTAGTGGCACAATTGTTTAAATCTTAAATGTCAAATGATAAAAAATGGCAAAATGTGGTAATAGGAATGTTTCTAAAGGCACAAAACCACACATGAAAGAAACTGTCATGTCAGAAGACAGTATATCACAGAGTGGTCCGCTGTCAACTTTCAGAGTGACATCTTCTCAGTTAATCTTGATTTAGGCATTTTTTTTTTTCTCCTCGGTGTATTTCTGTTCTGCAGCTAGAATAGACCCGTGTAAATATCTGAGAGTTTTGCTAGGGCTCTGTGCAGATGCAGCTTGTTGTCATGTGTTGCAATGAGTGACAGGTATTGCAGGGACTAATTGCTTTCACTGATGACAATGTTATCTCCTCACTAGGTTTTGTACTCACTTATTTTATCACGCCTAAAAGGTAACTTTATAAGTTCTTAGGATAAGCAATTATTCAGTTAGTTCACAGATTTTTCTTCCAGGTTATTCTGTGTGCTATTAGTGCTATAACACTTTCTGTATTTTGCATAGTCTTCTAAACAGAGATAACCATAGCCTTAATTGCAGTTCTTAGGTATTTTTTTAGAGAATAGGAAAGCCACATGACCATCTTCGTTATCATTGATAATACATATTAAAAAATCTTGAGATAGTTGCCAAAGGGTGAAGGTGTCTTGTTTCTTTCTTTTCTTTCTTTTTTTTTTTTTTTTGCTTTGTTGCTACTCTGACTTTCAGAGTTAGTATTTGCTTTCAAGTTTCTGAGCCTTTAACAGCTCAGATCCATAGTCAGTTTTTTGCAATCAAGTAATTAAGTGTGTATCTCTTGAAGACAAAAGCTAAGCTTTTCATATCATCTTCTCTGTTCAGGAGCTGGTACCCAAATTAAAAAGTGCAGTTGAAAGTCTCAATATTTGACATTCCCATTTCTCTGTAGCCAGCTTCACTTTTTATTCTGTATTGATTTTCATTTAAACATGAACACATTAAGACTACTCACAGGAAAATTATGCTTAATTTTGAATGTAATTTTGAATTTAATTTTGACAATTAAATAATGCTTTGAGTGCTGTATTCAGATATTGAACTGTTGTCTGTCCGTTTGAAGTCTTTTTTTCCTTGCCTTTGATCTTTCTACTTTCTCATCCGGATTTCACTAATAATTAGCTCCAAACAGTACACCAAATGATTATACCAGGTAAAATGAAAAAGGTGGTCATAGGGCTGTCATGATCTTAAAAATACAAATGGCTCGGAGACTTTAATTTTGCTGTGGGCCTTTTCACTAAACGGTCCAAAGCTAATCCTGTAAGGAATCAGAGGCTGGATCAATAGCAAAGGTTCTATTGGATGTGCTTTCACCATGTGCAGGGTCCTAGGTCCGTTGCACTCAGATCAATGTTGAATGCAGGACATTTCAGCAGGTTTTCTGAGTGTCTTTAGAGCACAGCAAACTTTTGAGGTCTTTGGACACCTACAGTGGGAGGATGGAATGGATTCTAGGAGGTGCGTTTACTGTCTTGGCGAAGCAAGATCAAAGAGATGAGAACTACTATGCTCTCGACCTTTTGGTGACTCGGAGGATGACAACAGAAGACTATATATCCAGGGTTTGGTACAGACCTGGAGAGGAAGGAAGAATAAATCAGCAGGGAGCATGACAAATGTAGTTCCTTTTCACCTGATCAGCAAAGCTAATATTTTTCATGTGATTACCACCATCACCTTCGGTCTGGGCTATCTGCCCCCAGAAAACATAATCTGTACTCCAGTAATCTTCATTTTTTGGGCATACGCAAGGAAACCCTGGCAGGTGGTGAAGAACAGGGGTGGGGCCATGACTGGGTTGGAGCTGGAAATTGCAAAAAGGAAATTGCAGGAAGTCGAATGAAGATAGCAAAGAAATGTTATGCAGGTGCTACAATAATAGACAGCATGAGCCTGGAAGCTGGTTTAAGGATGTAGGAACAGTGTATCAGTTTATTTTCCACAACTTTCAAAGTAGATTTTTTTCTCCATTTTATAAATAAATAATATTGTATCAAAGATAGCTCTATAATTTATTTCTTTTCTTCAGCTGAAACCTTTGTAGAACCCTAATTTTCTCTTTCTGTATTCAGAGAAAGTTAATTTGAAGTAGCAGGAAAACTATAAATTAAAAGATCATTCAAATAGAAAAAAATCACTTTTAGTTTTTCTTTCATGAAATTAACAGAAAATTTACCTCTGTGGGACTACCGGAAATCTTCTTGGTGCTATCGTTTTCCAGCTTTGTGATGTGTGACTGAGACATAAAACTTCATTAAAACTACTGAAAAAAGAAAAAAACCCTGCTATTCATGATTAGAAATGTATTTGTCTAAAAGTGTGAAGTTGATAGTTGAAGACTGCGTGATAATGAAATTGGTAAAAGTCAGTGGAGAAGAACAAGCAATTTTTGCTCCTCTAGTTCTTAAGTATCTTTCCTTTTGCCAACTCAAAATTAATTTTTCATTAACATTCTTGATGAAATCACTTGTATGTGAACAGCAGTCAGAATGGTTTAAGTTTGCTAAGTTGAGAAGGGTAACAGTACCTCAGTCTATAGAATGTGACCATTAATTTGTTATTTCAACATTGTGGGTTAAAAATTTGCAAGGTTCAGTTTTTCCTTTTTATAAATGTACTCTGTAGTCATGATACAACGTAATGGAGAAGGGTCTTTTGTCAGTGCTGTTCTCATGGTGCTGTTCGTGTTTGAGTTGGTCCATAGATCTGGATTCCACAAAGATCCATCCCAAAGCCTTTTGAAGTGAGTAGAAGTAGCAAAGGCCCATTTCTCAGCCTGAATATTCAGGTTGTAGCAAGGAGATGATAAAAAAAAAAAAGACAGAGAAGTAATTCTCCTGTAGGGCTGCAGCCGAGTTACCCTACAAGCAAACGCTTCAGCCCTGTGCCCAGGAACACCTCCATGGGTGTTGCACAGATGATGGGAGTGCTACAGCACTACATCTACTGAGGGAAAATGAAAGTTGAAATAAAAAAAAAAAAATTAAAACAAATTTTGTTCTCCTTAAAAATCATTATAGTGATTTTAGTCGTCATGTACATTTTCATCCTGTTTATGCATCCCTTGAAATAGTACTGTAGAGCTCACGCACCTCCACTATTACATGAAAAATGTAATGGAGAATGTTTTATTTAAACATTTTTGTCAATGTTTTTGAGAGATTTCTCAGTACATGGGAGAGTTTTCTCAGTACAGTTCCTCCTTCTTTTCCTCTCCCTGATTTGTGGCCCTGTTGGTCCTGCTAATTTGCTTTCCTAAAGATTTCCAGATTTTTCTTTGATCTGCTTGAACTCAGCAAAAGTGCAGCAAAATACCTAGGTTTTTGGTGGTTGGGTTTTTTTTTTGGGGGGGTGGTGGTTTTTTGTTTGTTTGAATTTTTTCCTATAGAGTTTCCTACCTTTTTAACAAAGGCAGCAAACAGCTATGAATAAAGCTAGCACAGAGGGAAGTCTGTGGTTCTAGTGCTGGTACCAGTCAAACTAAATTCTCTCTCAATTTGCTGGAGCCACACTTGGGACCGTAGTGAAGACACAACCTTTGTTTGGTGGTATCCAAAGACTTCTTAAGCCATGGCATGTGTGGCTGCTAATGTAAGATAAGCATAGAGGGAATGCATTTGTTACAGTACGTGGCTGCATGCAGTAGGAGATAGAGAGGTTAATAACAAAACTGGAGTTTGGCTGAAGGGTTTTGATAACATTAAAAACTTTGAGAGAAATGTGAATGAAAAGATATCTTCAGATCACAGTATGAGTGAATTACAGCATTAGTGATCTTGCACACCACTCAAGCCTATATCCTTTAAAAATCGGAGAAGTGAGGAGAGTGCCTATATCCTGAAAACTACTTTCAGGGACCTTTGTTTAAGGGGAAAAATCCCAACAAAACAAATCCGAAAAGAAAATATATGAGTAAAGATATTTCAGAGTATGCAAATGATATCATGTTGATGCTAATGGGTATGTTTTGCTTCCTTATCTTTTTAAATGCCTTACTTTCTATATCCGACAATTTAAGAAGCTGTTTTATATCCCTTTGATTTTTCCCATATGTCACAATTTCATCCTTGAGAAACTAACCATAACTCCAATAGATTTATTTTCATTAATGCCTCAATAAATATCTTTACTGAAAAAACTGCAGACCTTTCTCAGCCTCTGCCCCAAAGAACCAGTGTCAGGTGTAAGGGTCACTCTCAGACCAGGCTGGCTTCTGTTCCCTGCATTTGTTTCATCATTAGTGTCGTATGCAAGCCCATCATCTAACTCTTGACTTTATAGTTTTAATGAAAACAGTGTAGAAACAAAGCAAATATATCATTATTAATTGTTTGTGAAGTACTTTGAGATGCTGTATTTGGATGAAAGCCAAGCATACAGACAAACTTGTCTATTGACAGGAGGTGATTAAATATCTTTATCCTTTTCTGCGTTCTGTTAGTGAAATAATTTGAAGCAATTCTCAAAAGAATATGATATATTATTGTTCAGATAAGCAACCAAATGTTTGGCATGCTATCTGCAGTTTAGATGAACTAACCAAAATTTTGTATTGAAAATTGGCTACAGCTCACCCAGGAACTGGCAACCCATTGAAGTTTCTGGTATTCTGTGTTGGCAGGAAGATGAAAATAAAAGAAAAGGCTTATCCAAAACTCTCTGTCTTCCAAAAAAAAATCTGTTTAGCTCTGCAAACTGGTCTTGGTTTTGAACATGCAAAATTCTGCCGATCATAGCCCTGCCAAACAAGGCCATTGCTGGACTATGAGCTGTCATGCTGATTTTGATAGGTAGAGTCCCCAGCAAAAGCATTATACATTGCAAGGGGGCTGATAGAATAACATCTGCTTTCTAAAGGTAACTTGCCGACTATTTCACACGATGACATATCCTGCAATACTGATGATTTACTGAAACCACAGTGCTGAGTGAAAGTGCAGAGAAGCGTAACTATGTCTGCTGTGGGGTATGGCATTTACACCACATCGGGCTTTGCCAACAATAGGAGAGGTTCAGTACCGCCATTTATAAGTTAAATAAGGTTATTTAGTAATGTTAGCATCTCCTTTTCTTGTTCAGAATTAGTCAAAATATTTATTTTAATTAGTTATAGGCTTAGAACACCTTTTCCTTTCTCTATAGGTGAGAAAATCTTGAAAACAATTTTGAAATATCTGTGATACCAGTAAGGTTCATTTTCTTGTGAAAATATATGAGGAAGTTTATCTGAATAATTTCATGATTGAAAACAAAGGAAGCAGATGAGAGGGCATTTTTATTTATTCACTTCCAAAACCAAAATAATCTGAAAGTGGCAAAAAGTGGCAAGAAATCACTTGAGATGGGACTTTCTTTTCTAAAGCCACAGTTTATATCTCAGAGATGTTACACCTAAAGCACCTGATGTCTTCTCAAAAGTGCCAGCATCCCTCAGCTCAATTTCTGTCAAGGTCTTCAGGTACCCTAGAGGGGTTCTGAAATGCTGCTTTGTTCATTCTCATTACAAGATGCCAGACGTTGGTGAATCTGGCTCATCTTCTGTTTATGTCTTAGTGCTCATGAAATTGTGGTTATTCAACAGTTTTCATTACCTGCACCTATGTGTTATACCAAGACAGTGTTCAGCAGGCTATAATCTAGAGAACCATTGTACCACTGTTCTGATTTATAAAGGTCAAGACCTGGTGCTATCTGTCTGCAGAACAAGTAATTTCCACGCAAATTGGGACAGATTGAGTGATCTGAACTTTAGTCGGCACCATTAATTTAGGTAAGCATTACTCATCAAACTAATGAAGCATAATTGTTTCTTTTTCTTTGAGCATGGAACACCATGGCCTTTATTTTCTTTGAGCATGGAACACCATGGCCTTTATTCCTATGCTAGCCTCTGGAGTCTTTACTCTTCATAGAAATGTGAAAGTTTTTTTTTTTTTTTTTTTTTAAATAGTTCTTTAGCACACTGCTGATGAAGGACAGATCTGAATATAATTGGCTGCCTTTCTCAGTTGGAAATGAAGCTTATTATGGCCAAATGCAGGGGAAAAAAATCATGACAGCTCATTTTGTACATCATGAAAGGCACTTCTTAACCTGGTGGTTACTTAGTGAGGCTGCTTGACCTTATAAAAATAATCAGGTAGTTAATGTACAGGCACTGCCTCAACTGCAGGACGTGAAGCTATTATTATCGATACTGCTTGAAATGGTACAGCTTCACTAGGAGTACAGTGTTTGGGGCTAAACAGTTCCATCTGCACAGATCTTTAGTTTGTAAGTCTTTAAAAGGATCTTTGAATTGCTTTGCTGGTTGATGGCAATTCTATGTTACATAGATGTTCCAACTGCTTCTAACCGATATTGGAGATGAAAGCCTGGAAACTGGATTTCTTTAGGATTAAGAGTTTAGCTGGGTGTAACGTGAAGCAACTTTTGAACAAAATCCTTAGTCCCAAGGTCTACATCCTACTGTCCTTTTTTACGCTAGAAACCAGGAGACAGGACATATATAGTTTATGCATATCCCTGGTGTCACTTGTTTGCATAGAGATGCACATTGACAGCAAATTACTTGCTATAGCATACAGAATTTCTTTAAGGATCCTTAAAAGAAGAATTATTGAGAACAGTGTTCTAGCTAAAATGTAGAGAAAATGTTAGAGCACGATGAGTTTTCTACAAGGATGTTTCTTCGTTCACAAATGGTTTTGTCTCCTCAGATGACCAAGTTCAAAATGTGTTCAATCAAGCAAAAGGAGACTTAGGCACTGATTTTATTACAAATTTTTCCCCAAGATGGTAGCACAGCATTCACAAACTCTTCCTTATGTCTCACATATCTAGACATTCTTACAGTAACGTAACTTAGTGTCCACTACCTTGTAAAGGGAAATGCTGCTTAAAATTTATATGAAATCAGGTTTGTCTTAATTTGGCCTGGGATTCAGTAAGTGCCCAAACACCTGGATATTGGTCCATAATGGCAGTGAGAGGGAAAAATAAGGAAAACAAAGTGTGTGTTAGCTTATAATTTTTCATTTGCTTTGTTCTTTTGAAACCTAAAATTATGAGCCTGGAGGTGACATGACCTTTTTGTTTCCTAGAGATGTTTCTCCAGCACAGAAGAAAGTATGTTGGCAAAGTAGAGAGGGAAATGTGCGTTATGAATTTTATGTGCGTAAATGGAAGACTCAAGTTACCAAGTCTTCACGATAAGAGGATTTAATTTATTTAAAATTGAGACCTGATATTAAAAAACAAAAACCCACAACTTCTTTTTTTTTTCAGGAATGTGACTATGAATCTCAGAAAATATACTAGTCAGCTCTGCTTGATTTTTATTACATATAATCATGTAACTGGAGTAGGTGGCCCAAAGGGGTGGTAGATGCCCCATCCCTGGAAACATTCAAGGTCAGGTTGGACAGGGCTTTGAGCAACTTGATCTAGTTGAAGACATCCCTGCTCATTTCAGGAGGGTTGAACTCGATGGGCTTTAAAAGTCTCTTCCAAACCAAACTATTCTATGACTCTGATTATAAAAAATGTACACCTTTAGCAATTGAACAAGGTTTGTAGTGCTTTCTGGGTGTAATCTTGTTTTTCGACTGTTCAGTGCACTGAGATTTTCCTATATGTATACTTACAACATGTAGGAGACAGAGCAAAATTTTACTGAAACTTGTTGCTTTTGATACTTTTGTAAATCTTTGCTTTAGAATATATGAACGTGGCCAGGCATGGACAGGAATGGACTGTCCTAAGCCTGGAAGCCCTCTATCTGTGTCAGTGCACAAATGTTACACACTGAAGTGTTAAACCCTGACTCCGGGAGGTTATCCCTGTCTCAGGGGTTGCTGGTGTGGTTACAGAGCTGTGCTGACTACTTCTGTACCAGGTTAGCTCGTGTCCCTCCAGCATGGAGCCTCAGAAGAACATGCCTATGTTGGTTTGTGAAGGTCCTTGTAAATATATGCTTAGATTTTCTTAGGTTTTGGGTTTCCTGGAAGACGTGGTGATTTCTAGCTCTGCTTTATGACATTATCTCAAATAAACGTAGATGTAAATGCATGTATTTATAAAACTATACAAATATGCTTGTGTAATAGAGATAGGATGTGATAAATCGCAAGATTAGATATTAGTTGTTGGATCACAAATATGATATATGAAAACCTTACTATTTTAAAAAGGAGCAGCTGCAGTGGTTTTTCTGTTAACAGATGCACCCCATGCTAGTAGGAGTTTTTACATCAAAAATAATGTGTCAAGAAGAGGGAAGAAACACTGTCTGTACTAGCATTTTTTTCTTCATTCTGTTTACTATGATTTAGTGGAACAGGAGCAGAAAAACAACTTAAAGCTCTGTATACATGAGGGTAGTTTGTTCTCCGGAAGAGATTTTAGGGATACATTACAAGGTTTCTGCATGTGTATCAAGTCTCTGGGTTCAAATTTAATAGAAGCTAAACTGACTTTGCTCATGAGGATTTGATCAGCATTTTAGTGGATTTTTGACTTTGGATAACAGTCAGCATCACTCTTTTGATTAAGTCCCCCAAAGCTGATTCCTTGTTTAAAATACTTCGGAAGATATTTAGGGGCTGTACAGTTGCCAGTAGGAGACTTTTCAGGAGAAAAGTCCTACCATTTAAGTTATGTCTGACCTATAGTGATGTCAGCAGTTAGCTTGGTACAGCATGTGTGTATCTGTACAACAAACCAGTTGGTTGTGAGGAGCTGATGTCCACACAGTGCATGTGTTTTTATGGTTTGCTTTTGGGTAGCTTGAGTCTGGTCCCTTAGGCTGAACAGCTACTAAAGGATGGAGCATATTGAGTGCCCCCCGGAGAGCATCTTCCAGTTTATTTTCTCAGAAAGATATCCAATTCATGAGATGGTTTTGCAATGCAAAAGACAATGCAGGAAACAGGCTTGATTGGGAGATCTGCTTCTACAGTGCAGTCCTGATTTGAGTAACAAATGTGGATGTATCTGCACCCCTACTTAACTCTGTCTCCCTGTTGTGAATGGGATCTGTGTGATAATGGCTCTTTTAAGTTTTTCTTTGTATTTTTATTTTCTCTATTCAAAACACATCAGAGAAGCTGGGCAGGAAGTGGTTTCTACAAAGTACTTTGTGATTGCAGTTTTCCTGTTTCACCACCCAGGATAAGGTTGGCAGCTTTTAAATGTCTTCATGAAAAACTAGGTTAAGGGAGAGAGACTCTCTGAAAACCGCTAGCAGCGTATTTTCTTCTGAGAAAGGTTGGTCTCCTGAGAAAACTTTTAGTTCCAGTGAGTGAATTTGGCAATTTCGACAAAAATGCTTTATCAGCTTAAGTTTCCATTGCAGGCTAACGATGTCGATAAATGAACTTTGTGTTCCAAACTTCTTGAGTTTTTGTTACAATTCTCATTCTTCCTGCACAAATAAAATTCAAAGGAACACAAAGCAGCTGGCATTAGGAGAACATTATCTCAGTAAATACAGATGTAAAGATGTAAGTCGGCTGCCTATAGTACTCTCTGCCCACCATCGTCTGGTGTTACAGAAAGACTCACAGACCTGAAAATGGAAAGGAGCATGAAATGCTAATGTAATTCCCACTTGCAATAAAACATGTTACTGGAATCTATTATCCACTGAAATAGTGTTAGTACTGACATAACTTGCCAGCCATTTGTAAATATTTAATATATAATAAAGATTAAATATTTAGTGTATAACCATTAATATATAATCATGTGACATTACCATCACTGATGAGTATGAAGACTTTATTGAGAAATGCATGTCTCAAAACAGTAATAAACTTGTTTGTAAATTTTTTCCTAAAGAAAATTCTAGATCATATGATGATCTAGAATCATAAGAGATCATCTATATTGTCTGGATGGTCTCTCAAAAGGGTTCTTCCATTTTTGCTTCTCTTTGTATAGATCTTTTCCTAGTACATGCAGAGTGCTTTACATTTGATATGTAAAATGGTTGGTAATTCTTTAGCTCGTTCTATATGAGAATCAATAAATGTAGAGCTGAACATATGCAATAACGAAGTTAATTAAATACTTAGATCTTGTTGGCTATTTGTTTTTCATTGTTTTGTTGGCACATTTCTCCCCCTAAATTACTGGTGTTAATGATACTCACCACTGAAGACAATTTGTTTATTAGTTTGATTACTAAGGGCTTTTTCTATAAATAAAAGTGTTAATTCACAGGACTAACTGCTCCCTTATAGAGGAAAATTGTTGAAGAATTTATGGTTGGAGTCTTATTATTTCTCATTCTAGGCTTTTGTCTGTGTTTACCACGAAGCTTAGAGACATTTGCTCTTACGGATCACTTCTGAGGAAGTGGGAATACAAGGGGAGTGTTCACACGTATTTGAACTCACTGTTCAAACTAGAAGTGCATGTTTTCTGGACTGATCTTTCTCCATACAATTCTCTCTCCTGACAATAAACAAAGCAAAACAAAAGTTTTCTCAGTCCCTTTGAGATGCTAATGAGTGCTCTTGACCCTTCATTTCAGCAGGTGCTTGCATGGTAGTGATAGTGAAGAGATGATGCTCCTCCTCTTTTCTGTTACAAGACCATATATTTTTAAAAAATATATGCAATATTTAAATAGCATTGCCTCAAGCCTTAATGAACAAGGAATTAAACCTTGGCTTTGAAGTGCTTTGCTGTGCCCTATTTGAGTACATGGTCTTCTGTATCCGTGGTGTCTCCTGAGGTCTCTGGTATGGCACTGGTGGTCCCTGCTTCTTGTAAAGTGCAGACACTGATCAAGATTGCTACATGTCTAGCATAAGAGATATCTATACACATGCTATCAACCAGGATAATTGAGTTGGATACCTAATTGATTCAAGACTTGTTCAGCCTTTTCAAAGCAGATGTCCTGGTGAGGATCTGAAAGAGTGGTCCAAAACAGAGCCGCTTTGAGTCACAAAATGGCAACTTCTCCTTTCCTAGTAAATATGGCAATGGCTGTGTATTTATGGAGGAGGAATTTCAATCCCAAAGTTTCAAAACAGCCATAGGCTGCCAAGGTGATGCGTGTGTGTATTTGTGTTTTTCTCACAAGTTTCTTCTCGGTGTTGTGCTGCAGAAAATGCATTGTTACAGGATGAAACTGAAGGCTTCAGGTTGTATGCTTTATTTTTAGACAGATTTATTGTATTGGCTTGCAATGAACTGATAATACACGTTAGAAATTGCAGTGGTTTAGCTGGTTTGGAATAAGAATCCAGCTAAACTAAATGGAAAAGATCCGGTTCTTTGAGGGACTTGCATCATTTCTTTTTGTAATGAGATCTGTGTACTCAGACAAGTCCACCTGTGTGTTTGGAGCCTCAGGGTTTTTCTTTGGCCAAGCCCTTTGTAGCAGCACAAACTGAAATCGATCTCATTGCAGCAGGGAAAGTTGACAGGAGTGCTATAGAGTGGGGTATTCATTCAATGAACATCTTTGAGGCATATCACAATGACCACAGGAACCTTTGGTTACTTGCTCACGGTCATCTTTAGGCAAAACTTGTTTAGGAGAAAATATTCTGTCTTTTTCTTCCCTTGGTTTGCTTTGGTTCATCAGTGTATCTCCCATCCTTGCTGCCTTCATTAGCACTCGTGCTGTGAAGTGATTACTGGAGGTGAGGAGATTAAAATCTTGCATGTTAGGTTTCAAGTGCATCCTCACACTTCAGGAATCTTTTTAATTAAAGCCTCTGAAAACTGTATTTACTCTTTAAATTCAACACTTAGCAGCTGCAGTGCGATGCAGGCCCTTTCACAGGAGAAGTGCTGAACTGCCTGAGAGGGGACAGGGTTTTGAAAAGATTACATGTGCCCTGGGAGGGCAAGGGCTAATTTGCTACTGATGGAGTTTTCTAAAGCAGTACAGGCCACTTAGCTGCATTAGTTTTAACAGCCTTGACGTGACCAAATTTCTCCTAGTGCTGTGGGGATAACCAAACAATGATTGTGACTTCCAACGTCCGTGTTATGGCACGGTCAGTGGAGAAGACATTCAGGTCAGGTGCACAACATGCTGTGGATCAGCTCTTGTAGTAATAGTACTTTACTAATAGTAAAGACTATTAGTTCCTGAAAAGCATAACAAATGACTCAAAAATGCACTGGAAGGTTGTGTTAGACCCTGCCTGAACTTGCTACATTTAATCTCCCAGCACATGAGTGGTACCACCTACACCCTTCACATGAAAAGATAATATAGCTGTCATCTGCTGTGCACGAGGGACATTTTCTCTCCATTCTAAGCAGAGGTAAATTGCATTAGTATAGAAGACAGTTTTTAGGAACTTGCTATGCTTGTATTGAGGCTGAAAATTAGCTATTAATTGGCAGTATATTTACATTCTTGCTATGGAATATTCTTGCCCAGAGAAGCTGTGGCTGCCCCGTCCCTGGAGGTGTTTAAGATCAGGTTGGACAGGGCTTTGAGCGACCTACTCTGGTGGGAGGTGTTCCTGTTCTTGGCGGGGGGGGGGTGGGACTAGGTGATCTTTAAAGTCCCTTCCAACCCAAACCATTCTGTGATTCTATGGTATCTACAAGAAGGCAGTTACCTCCGTGCTCCACTGTTACCTTAAGAGGAGGGGTCACATCACAGAGTGCCAGTCCATTGACAACAGGAAGAGGAAGGCAAGTGAGTGTAGTGAAAACAGTGTCACGCATCATCCTCTGCTTCCTCCACTTCTCTGTGTGTGGTGCAAAGACTTTTAGAGGCACAAAACATGATTTCTCAGGATATGGTCCCCTCTAGGAATTGTTTTTCAGTGTATTGCGCCTGCTGCCTCTGTGCAAATGGCATGAGCCAAATAACCTGATGGGTAAATCCGTTCCAGCGTGGCATATGTTGGACTGTTGCCTGGTAGTTTTGGGATAGCATGCAAGCTACGTGTAAATTTGGAGTAAAGAGACAGCTGGTGCAGTTTTTCATGCTTGAGGGAAATCTTCATTGTTGACCAGCATGTATTGCATCTGTCATGTTATTTTTTGATTCTAGAGAATAAAAAGATCCTGTAATGTGTCTCCAGCCACTCTACTGGTTTATTTATAATAAACCAAATAACTTTGTGGCATTTTGGCATATTTATACACAAATTAGCCTATTTACAAGTTCATTTCCACTCTTTTCTTTCTGTAGTGGTCCATGCTTTACTCTTTTCAAAATCCATACCAAATTCCCTTATAAATCTCAATTTTTTGTTAATTGAAAAAAAAAGTTCCTGCTCGCTTCCTTAATTACATTACTCACAAATTAAAACAAAAAATTCAGTTCTCTGAATTATCATCTAACTTCATACAGGGATAGGAAGAATTTCCTTATATAATATGTACACTGTCAGAATTGGCTGTCAGTGACAAAAGTGAAACTATGATATAGCTTTCCTACATGACATTCAGAACAGCTTCTTTTGGCAGTTGCTACCTCACAACCACACGGTTTCATACTTTGCTGACACATCATTAAAAATCTATCAATGTTAGTAATCTGTCATCATAGAAATCAATGGATGAGCTTTACTGATTTCGTGTTTATCCTGCAGAGCAGGAGCATGTAACGAAACAACAAGGAAAAAAAAAAAACAAACCCCAAAACTGCATTGTGCTGCATAATTATTAATTCCAAGGCAGATTGCTGGAGCAAAAGTTGCAAGTTAGAAATGAAGTTGGTAGAGTGTACAATCTGAATTCTGGAATGTTCTTGTTTTAAAATGTGAGGACTGCATGGTATAGGAAATTCCTTTTATCTGTTTGAATAAAGTGTTTGTTCTTGGTGCTCTCATATAAGCTAAAGATATTCTAAGTACTAGCTGTGGTCTGTGATTTGCTGGGATGAAGATTCTTCTGAACTCACCATTTATAAACTGTGGTTCAGGATGTTATTCTGCAAATTTCTTTTGTTCTGTGGAAGAATAATCTTTACCTTTGGATAACTTACCGGCTTCATCAAAATTTATTGCATCTTCTGACACATAGCCACTGAAAATATGTTTTCTGCCCTAAGTCTTCCCAGTATGAAGGCAAAATAAGAGACAACTTCAATATACAAATTTATGTGTATAAACTACTAAAGATATAAGTGGAGGAAATGGAATAATTCCGTAGAAATTAGTGCAGTTATGCATCTATCAAACATTTATAGAAAGGACCTGCTTTAGGTAGGTAATTACAGTAGGTAATACCAAGAATACAAATAATCTCCTTGAAAAAAGGTCCCAGGGCTTTCCCAGAGAAAAGAGGTTGACGAGTGGCTGTCTTTCCCTTACAGTACTTAGTTCTGTGATGATTGTTTATTACTTTATGATAAAAAACAGAAACCTGTTAGTATCTGATTTAATGACAATTATTCTGTGTTTTCAGTTGCTCCACTATAAGAAATAGTGTCTCTTTCAACAGCAAAGCAAAAACCAAGGGGCCAGGATAGAGCAGCAAATCACAGATAACATAATAAAGCCCATTGTTTTTTTTTTTTTTTTGTGAAGGGATGAAGTGCATCTCCTGTGAAGCCTTGACACTGAAGAGCTCCCAGGAAGAAAAAAGGGAAATCTGCTGGGTTTAGCTTCATTTGTGGCAGAACAGAAGGATCTAATGTATTTGGAAACCTGAAGTACCTTCTGCTGGCCTTTAGTCGGACTTATTTTATGATGGTAAGTAGTAATTGAGCTGATTTTTTCCCTTAGTTCTTTTGCGTTTTTAGTATCAATGTGGACTCCAGGACAAGAAATATATCTCATTTTACTTTCCAAACCCTTCCATATTGAGAAGGATGCTCCTCAGCTTCTGCGAGAACCTTGCTCGTAGTTCCTCACCCTGAGCACCACTCAGAAACCAGTTAGCCCAGTGTAGGGCATGGGACTGGCCACTCCTTTTTGGTCAGGCACCAAACTGGAACAAATTAGACAATTTCCACCCAAACCTCTGGAAAACAGGCAAGCAGAGATTTTCAGATATCAGAAGAACGTGCAGAGACCTTGCTACAGAGGGGTGGTGCAGGAATCTCACATTTATGGGGAAACTAAACGAGTGGGTAGATTCATTGAGTGCGATGCTTCCTGCATGGATGTACTGCTGCCCTCAGTGCTGCCCTGTCGAGCTCGGGCACAGCCAGCTCACGTTTCCATAGCAAGTGGTACAGGTATGTTCTTTATTGACTATGCCCAGCTTTGAAATGTGCTGTACTCAGGGCTTCCACTTCAGCTGGATACAGAAGACCTTTCAGACCAAGTACCAAGCATCTCAGTGCAGATATGGCTGCCCAAATGGGAAAATACTGATTATCCTGAATGGCGTCAATATAATAACCTAGTTTGATTTCCACTTTGATATTTAAAGGTGAAAAACAACTGCCACAAAGGGCAAGTGAAATATTTCTAATGTCTTCTAGTTTGTGGATTGACCTTAAAAATAAAACCACCCAAGCAGCATTTCTTTAACCAGAAAATAAATGGCAATCACTTAAAAAGAGATGTGAAGCAAGAAAGAAAACAAATATTTAGTCCTGTAATCAGATATGGACTGACTGTGTACATTAGGTAGATGTTACACTTTCTAGATTTCCATTTACTCACACATCTGCTTTTTTCTCAAAAGTAGAAGGAATAAAAACCTACTTATTCCTCAGTAAAATTGCCCTATCCCCTTAAGAGACAATGTGGGATAGGTGATGTGTCCTAACTCTCTAGATTGAAGTTAGTGAAGGAAATAAATAGGAGAGAAATGAAGACTTGGGGAAGGAAGAAAATATAGTAAACAATTAAAGAACATGCAATGTGAAAATAAAAATTGGCGAGAATGGTGAGAAGAGTAAAGAAGTGAAGGAGAAGTGAGAATATTAATGAAAGTTGAAAAGGGCAATTTAAAACAATTGGAGACAAAAACGTCTAGACAAGTGAGAAAAACAGTAAGGAAGTAAAAGGAAAGTAAAAGCAGTATGCCCCAAAGGTGAGATTTTCAAAGGGAAGATGTGCAATTAAGCAGCGTTAATAAAAGTTGGACTATTAGCTGTTTTCTGAGTCTCTTAACATCTCCCCTGTCTTTGTCATGATGGTTATTTCATCACAAGAGAAAGAGCTTGTTAGAAATTCTCTGGTTAGTGCTGTGCTGGTTTTGGCACATGTTAGGTTGTTAAAGACAAGTTATTTTTCATTGAAAGGGATAAAATCTGCCAAAATATTGTTTGGAATTGGGGATAGGAAAGGGAGTGGGAAGCCCATCGCCGAAAGGTGGGAGTATGGCCCGCTGGCATGTCAGGACCCATCCTGCAGACTGAGAATTTCAAATTGTCTACCACAAACTGAGCATGTCTCTTAACTGCCGGGGTGCTGGTTTTCCTGGGAATGGCCTTTCTGCTCGGTTTTGTTTTGTGCTGTTTTGCCTTTTGAACCAAACATTCGGAAAGGTCAGATCCAAACTGAGCTCTCAAATCTGTGTTGGTTTTTTTGGTTGGTTTTTTTTTTTTTGGTATGTTTTGGGTTTTCTTGTGCACGTGTGATTGAGAACTCCCGCTGTTTCAGCAGTTGTACATAGAGCATCATTGAGGTATATTTTTTGGTGTGTATTCTTTGCCACAATTTAACTCTAGAGGTGCTTTCTTTATGTAATCTGTTTGAAAACCTTGGGGTACTTCACGCTCTGGGGTTGGTGGATAGCCAGCCCCTTAGCACTGGAAAGAAGCGTTTGGAAAACATCTCCTGTTTTCCCTTTTCTTTAAAGATAACCTTTTGCTTTCAAGCTACACTGTATTTATGTGTAATTCATTATATTAATCCTGCTCTAGTTTTTGCCTCACCTTTGGTATTGGACTCTGTTTCTCATTATCACTCCCTTTTTCCAGTCCAAAGTGCCTTTTCTTTTTATACAACTCCTTTCTTTCACTCCAGCCAACACCCTTTCTTTAAGCCTTTAGTTTGAACCTAACAAACACTTCAGATTAATTCTCCACCTTCCACAGGTGCCTGGAGGACAGGAGACTGGGGAAAAGAATGCTCCTCATTATCCCTTTTGTGCATTTGCCAACCACTGTCTTTGGTCACAAACTTTTTGTCTCAGCTTTTTGTTTGTTGTCTGAAAGGACAATTTATGTGTGTATGCATATATATATATCTATATAGGTGTATACACACACGTACACACACAAATATGTATACATTATGTTTGTAAATTTAAATATCTTGGTAATTCTCAGCTAATAGTCTGCTCACTTAATAGTCTGCAGTATTTGTTTTTCTGGAGAGTGAATGCTTTGAACTTGTTTTGCTTTCACTGGAGTTTACTAGAAGGGAAACATATGAATTTGGCTGGCCTTCAAAACATTAGCAAAACCCTTCTAATTACTGTCATCGTGTCACCACCTCTGGGGTGCTGCCTTCTCGCAAAGTGGGTGTGCCACGGCTAGCTTTTGTTTTAATGCTATTAATAGGGGAAGCACAGAAAGGGATGAGCATGTACGAACTCTTGCGTGTGGGACACGCACCTGGGAGTGCATGAAGTTCCCCGGTGTCAGACCCATTGTTCCCCAAGCAGAACCATTTGTTTATAATTTGGAATAATAAGCATGTTTTGGCAGCCCTCTGTGTCAGGAACATGTGTAAGCCAAATGCAAGTGCTACTTGAAGCCTCAAATTAGGCTTGAATATGCAGTTATAAAAGGGTGTTTTGAAGCACCCTTTGTCCCAGTGAAATCTTTCAGTAGCTCAAAGAGCTGATGGTCAGGGTTTTGTCAGACGCTGACTTTATTGCATTATTTTTCTGTACATCCCAAGAGTGTCTTTCGTTCAGCTGCTAGAATGGCAAGGTACTACTTTGCCACTCTGTTCACGAAAATTTGCTTTATTTGGGTGAAACCTATAACTTTGTTCCCTTAAGTAATCAAAAAAAGCTGGGTGTTTAGCTTGTCCTAGCTGAACACAGAGCTGCTTCGTTTTCAAAGTTTGTGGTGGCTGGGAGTGGGAGGCTGTCGGGTGGAGAAGCCCTGCAAACCTTCGTCCTTTTGAACCAAGGTTGCAGAAATCTTGCATCAGCTCATAGCACTCTTGCATTGCACTGTTGAGTAATGAGGTGGCAAACTCGGGTGGTGAAGTGGAGCTACATGAGCAGAGCAATATCCATCTGCCAGGGAAATTGTCAGCAACTGGATGTCCAATTTTAAGGAGATGGATTTGCTTCCTCTTACTATCATACAGGAGGACCCCGGCTTTACTCTGTCCTAATCACTTGTATAGTTCTAATTTTTTATGACTTAGCTTCTTGAATTCTTCCAAGTCATGTTTCTCCTGACTCTAGCACCCCACAGAATGAAATGATTTCTTAATGATTGAATCATAGAATAGTTAGAGTTGGAAGGGACCTTAAAGATCATTAAGTTCAACCCCCCTGCCCTGGGCAGGGACACCTCCCACCAGACCAGGCTGCTCCAAGCCCCATCCAGCCTGGCCTTGAAACTCTCCAGGGATGGGGCAGCCACAGCTTCTCTGGGCAACCTGTTCCAGGCTCTCACCACCTTCACAGGAAAGAATTTCTTTCTAGTATGTAATCTAAATCTCCGCTCTTTCAATTTAAAACCCTTACCGCTCATCCTATGGCTCCCCTCCCTGATCAAAAGTCCCTCCCCATCTCTCCTGTAGCCCCCTTTAGGGTTTGGAAGGGGCTCTAAGGTCTCCCTGGAGCCTTCTTTTCTCCAGGCTGAACAACCCCAACTCTCTCAGCCTGTCTTCATAGCAGAGGTGCTCCAGCCCCCTGATCATTTTTGTGGCTCTCTGCTTGACCTGTTCCAACAGGTCCATGTCCTTCCTGTGTTGGTCCTGCTTGAATTGAGGCAGGGGCATCCAGGAAGAGAAAGCTGAGAAAGACAAAAGGCCAATCTATACAAAAGAAAAAGGCATGTGTATCAGAGTTCCTGAACCTTTTAAAGTCTTACTGTGCATAAACAGAGCCAGTTGCAATATAGTTTACAAAGACTCTCGCTGAAACTTATAATTAGAGGTTACACAAGGGCAGGTAACATTTCAGAAACAGGTAAGACATCTGACCCAACATGCCTGCTCGCTGAAATGGAACGGCCTTAGGCTCTCCTGAGATCATTGCAGAGCAACTCCCCCAATTTCGATTGAAGGCTTTTCCTTCACCTCTGTGCAGGTTTGTCCCTTAAGAAAAGGAAATACTATGTCAGTCTTCAAACTTCTGATTTTCTGCAAGCGCCATTATTTAAAACATCTTTAAAACTGGCATAATCACTTCCCAGACTTGTGGGAAAGCAAAAATCCATTCTGCATTTGGCCTTCAATAGTCGGTGTGCTTATTACCATTCATGTTCTCACACCGTGTTCTCTCGGTGACAGCACTTACCCCCACCTCAGCTGACAAAATTTAGCTGTGTGTTTTTCCTTTATGCTTTTCAACAGCTGCTGTAGAAGCTTTACAGCTGGGGCCATTCAAAATCGCCTGCCAGCATTTGGCATTGCTGGGTTTTAAATCAGTCTAATGCTAGAATACTTGTGCTTTGCCACCCCGTTGATGACTCTGAGATCTCGGAGTGCTGTGGACAAATCTGAATTTAGCATCATGTTGTTGAGGGGTAAACTAAGTGACCCATCTGCCCAAGCTGCAACGGCACGTCACCTGCAGATCCTCCTGATCTGACTTAAACTGATAAAAATGTCCTTCTCATTCACTTTTAATCTTTTCAGTCTTTTAATCTCTTTTGGGATAACTGGTGAACCAATCAGACCGGTTTCCTTGACTACTGTCACCACTTTTTTTTTCCCCGCATGAGTGAAACACTGCATTCCTTCAGCAAAGGGAGGAGAGGGAGAGGAAGGTGGCTTCATCTGAGGGGAACAGTTCAGGATCAGGCTGCTCACCTCCTCCTTGATGGACACAGAGCAGGAGAGCGTGCCCTTGGCCACCCGGTGAGGGGCAGAGATGAGAGAGGGTGATAAACCCTGGGCAGAGCAGAGCTTATGCCCTGGCTTCAAACCCATCGCATGGATTGCACACATTCAAAACTCAGTCATCAAACTTGACAGTGCAAGGTGAGGGACCTGTAATTCCACATAAATCTCTTGGAGGCTGCATGGAAGCGGGAATGCCAGGGTGGAGAATCTGCTTCTCCTTTGTGTTTTTGAATCATACCCGAACCAACTAATAGATTTTGCAAGTGTGTCAGGAATAGACGCTCAGGGTGAATATTTTACATGCCAGCTGCCCTGATCTGACACAAATCTGTCAGTCTTCTTGCCACTTAGTCTTCTGCCAGGTTAGAGAGTTAAACCACCTCCAAGCTACTGAAAACAGTGGGGCTGCATCACCAGGGGCAGGAGGAGAGTGAGATGACCCTGTTTTTTAGCTGGCACCAAGCCATTCCATCTGTGAAGTGCCACTCCAGTTCCTGGGCTCTAGAAAGGAGCAATAAGCAGTGTCCCAAAATGTATGCATTTATTTTAGTGATGTAGCTTGTCTTAAGGAAATCCTGTGCACACTGAGGGCCTCCCCCACCCATAACCTCTAGCCACATGTTGCCTCCTACATAGCATCCCTGAAGTTGTGTCAGTTCAACTGTTTGTGAAGGTGTGAAGCAAATGGACCAAGGAATCAACCAGGCTAGAAAATAATCCAATAAAAAAATGTTATGCTTAACCTTGATTGGTTCTGGGTTAAAAATTACTATAGTTACCTTTGTTATTCCTGCATAATAATAATTTGATTTTCTGGCTTCCTCCTGCCTTTCCTTTGCAAAACTGTAAGAATCTAAAAATTTTTCCTTTTTTTTTTTAAATTGGTGAGAGTTTAGTTAGGTTTGCGACCCAGAAAATAACAGATTTGCAGTCATTCAGCTCCCCAGTATGTCTCATCCGGGGCTGCATGGGGGCAAACTATGGAATGCTTGCCCTCCATAACTGTGTAGGAGAAATTGTCTGTGCAGTATTTCTATGTATCTCTTCAGATTCAGTCCTTTCCTGGGGAGTCTCGTTATTTCCCCACCATCTGATGGTCCCAGTCTGAAATGAGTGGCTTAGGTAGGTTGGGTGATAGGCTCAGGAACGTGTGTGTGATGTGAATAATCTAGTTGCTTTCTAATATGAATAATAATGCTATATACCCATATAATGTACCCGTATATACCCTTGTTGTTCCATATAACAACAAGGACTGGCAATGTGGAGATGCTTAAATGAAAAAATAATGCAGAATGTCTGCACAGCGGGTAATATACTTCTTACCATATTTTCTGGACTTACTCTGTTTTGAAGGAGAACAACTCTATTTTTTAGCACTATTTGATGGGTATGTTTCAAAAGACAACTGTGGATTTCAGAGCAATTCTGCCTTTTGTGTCAAAATACGGTGATGTTTGACACGTTGCTGTGACCTTGTACTAAAATTTTCCTTGATTTCACATCCATGTTTTTCATATTATCATGTTTCACACTAACACAGATTCTACAGCCTGTGAAAGGCGGGATTGTCCCTGTAGCTGTGTTCACAGAAGTGACAGTCTTCTAGATGGGCTTTTTATTTTTCCCGTAGCATAAATGCAATTCTATTCTTCTTTTAAGCTCCTTATACTATTCTAGAAGATGATCCCGTCTTCTTAAATTTACACTAACTTACAAATGGCAAAGTTTTGCAGCAGGTTTGCTAAATGTGCTGATTTAAGTCTCAGGATAAAGTCACTTTTAGACGTCAAAGCTGTTCTACATAGCATACTGTTAATATGTGGAATACACTGCCATGAGCAGTATTAGAGCTAAATGTTTTAAAACATCAAAACCATATATTTTTTGACTCTTTATATCATACCAAACAGCTCTTTATTCTATGAAAATATGTGTTCATGCTCCTGTTGATATAGGGATACCCATATGCCATAGTTATCCTTGCAGTCTGCTCATTCTCTACTGGGATTGTACATTGCCAGGAATTTTGTACACTGGCTGGAATTTCTAGGTAGGTGACTGAGCTACAGCCAGGGAGAAATCCAAATACCTACTGAATGTGCACAGGTAGGTTTCACGACATTCTTCTAATGGAGTTGTACTTCTGCTTGGTGTCAGATCTGCTCTGTGTGCATAAGTTTATACATACCTCAGAGAGCTCAAGCTTGCAATGCTGTACAGAGCATGTGTCCGTGTTTAATTCTGTGAAATCCCAGAGAAGAAGTATGACAATTCTATATTTACCAGAGCTACTTAACTTACATGGAGGGAAAGGGAAATTTTAGCTTATCAGATAAAGATATGTTGAACACTGAATACAGTCTTACAAAGACGGAAGCGTTATCTGAAATGCTGAGGTCTTGGCTTTTTTTGCTATTACTCTTATTTGAAACAGATCTCTTTTGTTCCAGGATGCTGTATATTGCAATGACTGATCCAACTCAGTTACTTTGAAATGAGCATGTAATTATCCACACCCCTACTAAGAGTGGGATGAGCCTTTGACAGCTTTTTTTTTTTTTTCAAAAGCCATGTAACAATATGCAATTATTTCTCAAGCAATCTACTTGTAGTCTAAATTTAGGAATTGTTTCTTAAGCCAGCTGTTCTCAATAAAATTGAGAAATAGAGTTGACTTAGTGGTTTGGTGGCCAAGAGTAAAGACTTCCTAAGTGTTAAATTTTACAGTTTTTGAAACTCAAACTTAATTCCTAAAAAGTCCAGTCTTGCTTAGAAGTAAGAATGATAAAACATCTGTAGAGTGGAATGACAAAAGAAAATAATAATCTAAGATTGAAAGTAGGAAGGGACAAACAGAGTTAATTGCTGAAGATTTTTCTCTCCAAGAAGTGCTTAGGTTGGGTAGAAACAGTATTTTGAAGTACTATTATGAAAACTGTAATCAGCCATTGAAGGTGATTATCCATTAAAGAAACTATGGTCTTTGCTATTTAAATGATACAGGGCAATTCTGAAATGAGGTTTTATGCCAACATGGCTTTCTGTGGTTTACTTTTCCTGGCAAGAACAGCACAAAAGCTTATGTGGCATATACTACATACGTAATTGAGTTAAAGCGTGTTTGCAAAACACAGGCTTCTTTCAACACTTAGTATGTTAAAGGGATGTGTAAGCAGTGATTGCTTTATTCTCTGGAGACTGTAGCATGTATAGCCACAATACAAAATCCTAAAGCAAATCTCAGGAGTAGCCCGAGACTCCTGCAGAGGTAGTCTTGTGTTGGGTTTTTTGTGGTTTTGTTTTGTTTTATTTTTTAAAACTTCCAATCTCTGAACACAGAAAGGGAAAATTGTCCTCTGTGTAAGTGTTAAGAAGGGTCTTGCCCCTCCGCAGCTGCAGGTGAGGATGGGAGTGGGGCAGCACTGCTTTACGTAGCACCTCTGCTTTACAAATGTGCTGTTCTAGAGAACTGTCGTGAGCCGTGTTTATTTTTGTGTGTGTGTTTTTAATTAGACCAGTTCTACGGCACTCTGAACCCCTACAAAGGCTGTCCTGATGCCTGGTATTTTCAAGCTTGGGTTTGCTTACAATGCAGTGAAATTAAAATGAAAACCAAAAGTATTTGTAGGCCTGTTTTCAAAGGACTCGTATTTAGGGAATGACGTATCTGTTCTTATTACCTTAGCAATATTAACAGGAAATCCAGTGAAGAAGAATAGATTATTTGAGGTTTTTCTCATCTTCTAAAACTCTTTCCTAGTCCCGTTTCCCTTTCAACTACAAAATCTTCCAAAATGAACCATATTGCATTATTGCATACTTTTAAAGGACTGATCCCCATCTTGTACTTCATAACGATTTTTTTTTTTTTTTTTTTTGCTTATTGAGGATAACACTACACCAAGTAAAAGCTCTGCTCCTGCAAGGCATTTTTAGTCCTGCAGTGTTAATGAAGAGATGTTGAAATAATTGGAATCTGTGCAGCTGAAGGACCTGTGATATAATGAGTTCACCACTCTTATCTCTGCTACTTACCACTACAATAAATATCAGAGATGTGGACTGTACAGACAAGGCCATGAAGGATCTACAGCTATATTGGAAAGAATTGGGATGGTAATTGCTGATAATCTACAGGTAAACAAAGAATCATCAGGAGTAGGCGTGTAATGCGGTCATAATCCAATTCTTTACGTACTTATAGTATATCCTATAATAATAGCATACAATGCTGTGAGACACTCTAATCCCCTCTTAGGCCATATGGAGTCATCACGCTGCTCTGCATTGAGAGTGTGGATCTGGTGCCAAACACGGATGGCCAGCTCCACCACATTCCTCCAGAATAGTAGTTGTAGATGTGTCTTCAGCTAGGTTTGTTTGTGGTTTGGCTTTGTTTTGTGGGTTTTTTTTTATTTTTTTTTAATTTTAAGTACCCAGTCTGGACCTACTGATTGAAATTGGGAAGCTTGCAAAAGAATAAGACAATTGTCTCCAATTTTCTTTTAAAGTAATACCACTAAATGAAAGCTATCAGCCAGATCAATACTGCAACGCAAAGGCAAGTTTAAAGTCACCCTGGGTGGGTTTAATCTCTAAATTTCAGATTACTATACAGGAGGTGTCTGCAGTTGAACTGAGCACGAGATCTCTCTTAGCATCCATTGATCTATCTATAAGCCCACGCTCACACACAGGCTCGGGGCAAGCACAGCAGGGCACAGCTGTGAACTCAGATTTACCAGCACCCTGAGCACCCCATGTGTCCTGCACGTCCTTCTAAGGAGGAAGGACAGGACTGTACTCTCCTGGCAGCATTGTCATCTGCTTGATGGAGGGCAGAAGGAGTTGCCTGGTGTCGCCTTCGTCCAGCAAAGACATGGTGGCCATGCAGAGCCACAGCAGGCAAAGCACTGGGTGCTGACCTGGTCCCCGGCCTGACCACTAATGATACAGTATAAATGTTAGCTTTGAGCCCAGGTTGCAAAATTGCCCTTCCTGACCGTGATATACTGAAGTTCTGGTTCATTTTCTTTCCCATTTCCATTTGTGACATAACTTAATTGCTGTCTGTGAAGGGTAAAGTACTGAAAAAGCTGCTGCTGCCGTTAGGATGCTCTGGAATGGGGTTCCATAACTCACCCACTTAATTTAGGTTGGAAAAATGAGGTCTTTTCTTTTTTCATTGAATGTTTACTCTTTTTATAACAGGCTTCTAGAAGGTTATGACTCTGTATTGGCAAAACATGAAACAGAATAAATGCAATTACAGTATTTTTTTCTTAATTGCGATCTGAAGTTCGTAAGCTTGTGAAGTGAGCACTTCCCCCCACCCCCCCTGCTCTTTCTTAGTCTCTGCAGTGCAAGAATTCAAGCTCCTTCCTCTCCTCTCTTCCTTTAAAAGACATCTATGTTACTATGGTGAGGAAAGCTTGTAACATTGAGAGCTAAATATAACTATTTTCATAATCCTTTTAAAGTATTATGCCAACAATTTGCTGGATTAGTTCCTATTACAGCAAGCACAATCTATTTGCCCTAAACATAAGCACATAGAGATGGTTAATAAACATCCTAGGAGATCGAGAAGGGAAACCTACTTTAAACCAGCACCCACTTCTCCTGAATCCAGAACTGGTCAAGTCTAAAATAGCAACTCTTCCCTTTCCAGAAGTACTTTACTGGTAAAAGTAAGGGAGAGGAGAGATGTTTCTAGGCTTTCACTATTTCTTCATTCTAGTTGCTTTTTATTCTTTATTTTCATAGTCAGTATATACATGTAACTAGCGTGACTGACTTGAATGAGGTTACAATTTAAAAGAAAAGTTAAAAACAGAAAATAGTGATATTACTGGGACTCTATAGGAACAAAGTGCTGAACTGTATATTATCACAATCTAACAATAGTAATTTATTGAAGGTCAGTCACTTGGGCAGCTCCAAAATAAAACTGGAAACACGCTTTCAATTTTTCCAATATGTTTGCTCAGGTTATATTGGAAGATACAGCTGGATAATTGTGCTGGAATGGTTTTCTGGTATGTGTTTATAAATACTGGCCGTAGTACACATAGATTATATGGATGGATGATCCCTTAAATTACAACCATATTCATAAATAAACTTACAAATGACCTTCTCAGTTAATGGCCACTAAAGATCTTAATGCGTTAATTAGAGTCTCTGAATAATTCACCCTTTTCTTTTTCCTGGTATGGATAATCAGTGTACTGTGAGCTCAGAAATGTTCTTTCCAAGAGAATGGTCAAGGGCAGGCTCAGGGGGGCTCAGCTGATCTATTTGTGTGCTTGGTCAAGTACATTGAGAGTATCTGAAGGATCTGTGTGTTAGACAGTGTATAATATCACTTAGGAAAGGCTGGAGGAATAATTCATGACTGTGTTACTGGTTTTCTGTGCAAAGATTTCCTGAGAAAGTATCCTGTCAAAAGTCTGCCACAGCCTGGTGGTGAATCAGAGCTCCAGTTTCTGACCAACTCTGGTGCAAAAACCCCAGCTGTGTATAGTTTGGTGTTGGTGGCTGGGTAGGCATGGACAAACTGGATTTCAGAAACTTCCTCATTAATCAGAAAAACTTGTGGCAAAGCTCTCACGAATTAAGATTTGTGGTGCTATGAAGGCAGGATCATTTCTGTTCAGCATACTCCAGTGCTCTTCTTTGTGAGCAGTCTTGTTTGCAGAATTCCACTCTAGCTGGAGTTTTGGTGGGCTGTTAGGCATTGTTCATTTAATTTGATGCTTTTTTTTTTTTTTGAGTGATACCTGAAATATGAAACAGCTTTTTCCGCTTACGCTTCTGAAGTTCCCACCAGCAAGTCAATCTTTCTAGTTTGCCTCTATTTGAACCCTGGAAACATTGATGAAGATTGTGTTAGTGAAAGCCTCTCAGACTAACAAAGCCAAGAAACAGGTACAGACTGTATTATTGGGCAGTAGGTATGGCAGTGCTGTTCAGTGAGATAACCAAAGGGAAAAAGAAATAAGAATGACCTCTTTTGAAAATAGAGAGTTTTCTTCTTCTTGTCAACATGACTTAATCTATACCTGTGATTTGGCAGTGTAAAAGGAAAGAATATTTAAAGGTTGCTAAAAGATCCCTAAATATGAGGAAGCTTTTATCAAAGAAAAACAATAGTCTGCCTGGCTTTAGAGTGTGCATCAAGACTCTAATTCTACTAATACTTTTATAACAATCTTGTGATCAGAGAGCTAAGAAAAAAAAAATTGTAGCTGTTTTCCAAGCTCTATGAGCTTCTTGTTACTAACTATTGCTTGTCTGTAAATGTTGCACTGCAGTGTTCCCATTTCACTTATGTCCTAGCTCATGGCCCTTAAATGTTTCATGACTGTATAGTATTTACTGATAATAAAAACACACCTGTAAGTGAAAGTTTAATTTTGTTTTTCCCTTTCAGAAATATGTAAACCTGGCATCAGAACCAGGATATTCTGATTCATTATTCTGTGGCTATGCTGCATGCAAAACTGAGCTGATAAATGTTCTAGTGCAAGCAGCTTTATGTTTTCCTTTGGTCAAACCCACTGGGGATAATGATTGAATCAAGAATAACAAAAGAAATAAGAATATGCTAGCAATGCATACCAAAACAGCACTTTATTTGCATAAAGATGTTTCTCCATATCAGATACTGGCAGTATTTTTAAGTTTGTAGGCACGCATCTAAGACAAAGTAATTACAGTATAATGGTAAAGCTCCAGACTTTGATCGTAATTTAACTGAAGTCAGTGGAAGTCTTGCAAAGGGATGTAACCCTTTAAGGCCATTAACTTTTGAGTAATTAGAAACTGCTAAATTGAATCTCTCATAAAAAAAAATAACTTACATTTCCCAAACTTAGTGATCTGACAGCATATAAGAAAAGTTTGCCTTGGCCAACTAAACGTGAATTATGAGTATTACTTGCAGAGGAAAAACAATCTGTTAGGGTTAGGTTTAGGTGGCTGTTTCAGGAGTGACTGAGCTGATCCAGTAGTAGCATTTCTATTGTGAAGGGGATGTACTGCTCTTCCTGAAGGTTGACCCCAGTGCCCCACTCCCTCGTGGCTCTGGCACTCACACTGCACTTTGTGGAGCCCATCGATTCAGTAGCTCCACAGAAAACTCTCTGGTTGTTTTTGCTGGGTTACTTTCCTGCCAGGTTAGCAAATTGGCTTAATTCACAAAAGGGAATCCGAGAAACAGCAGGATGGATTTGGAGGAAGCCGGGGAGTGTGCGGACATGAGCGAGGACAGCTTTGTGGGGGGAAGTTTTCCCTTTCAGTGGCTGCAAACAGTGAAATTGCTTGGGTTGGCTAGTGAAAGCTCACCCCTTGGCTAGCACCTGCTGGCTAAGACTTCACTCAACCATCATTCTCTGATCAGGGCAAATCCTAGAGTTACAAATTTTGAGATGATTATTATCAGGAATAACCCCATGCACCAGGACAGGTTGGGGGCTGACCTGCTGGAGAGCAGCTCTGAGGAAAAAGACTTGGGAGTTCTGGTGGACAACAGGATGACCGTGAGCCAGCAATGTGCCCTTGTGGCCAAGAAGGCCAATGGCATCCTGGGGAGCATCAGGAAAAGTGTGACCAGCAGGTGGACCCTGGTGAGGCCGCATTTGGAGCTCTGTGTCCAGTTCTGGGCTTCCCAGTTCAAGAAGAACAGGAAACTACTGGAGACAGTACAGGAGAGGGCTACAAAGATGAGGGGCCTGGAGCGTGTCTCCTATGAGGAGAGGCTGAGGGACTTGGGTCTTTTTAGTCTGGAGAAGAAAAGGCTGAGGGGGGATCTGATAAACACCTATAAATACTTAAAGGGTGGGTGTCAGGAGGATGGGGCCAGTCTTTTTTCAGTGGTGCCCAGTGACCAGACAAGAGGAACTTGACACAGGAAGTTTCATCTAAATATGAGGAGGAATTTCTTCATTTTGAGGGTGGCAGAGCCCTGGAAGAGGCTGCCCAGAGAAGTGGTGGAGTCTCCATCTCTGGAGACATTCAAACCCCACCTGGACATGTTCCTGTACAACCTGCTCTGGGTGGACCTGTTTTGGCAGGGGGGTTGGACTAGATGATCTCTAGAGGTCCCTTCCAACCCCATATCGTTCTGTGATTAATGAAATGTAGTTTGGGGAGTGGGAGGTGATGACTGAAAGGCAGGAATGAGGCTTTACTGACAAGATTTTACCGCGGTTCTCAAAGAGCTGGAGCCGCCTTTCTGGGCAGTTGGTGGCTGATGTTTTAAACACAGCTGCTGCCTGCAGTCCTGCCAGACCGAAACTTTGCAGCTGTGGTTTCTGTTGGGTATCAGTTCCTGCTTACAGAGCTTTCAGCTTTTGAAATCAGCTTTCATAGCCATGGAATTTTTAGAGATTTTTTTTTTTTTTTTTAATATTAACTGAAGGAAATCTGTGCTCTTCTGAAGTCTTTTGTGGAGAAAAAAAAAAAAAAAAAAAAAAAAAAGCCAAATCCTCTCTAGTGTTGTCAAAAATGGAACCAGCCTATGGTTAGAGAACTCCTGTAGTGTGCTTGCATCCCACAACCCAATATTTTCTGCTCTCTTTAATTTCTCTTTAAGTGCTTGCCTGCATCAGGCAGAAGGACTTCATGTTATTTCCCTAGATTGCCCATAGGAGCTGTAAACAACTGGAATATTATTTAATTCCATGTTAGAGGATTCCTGATGACGTGCTTTTGGCCAAATAGTTCTCCAGTGGGACTAGTAAGCCTACCTAGTGCCTAGAGATCTAATATAAACAGGTATGCACCTCCACAAAAAAGCATCCTTAAGATGTTATTTTTATTACCATTTTCCCTATTTTTGTTCAGAAAATTGCCAACCATGTGTAGCATTACCTTCCTTATTTTAACTTTAACATGAGATATAGATTTAAGGGTGAACATACTGAAGCCACGTTCACTTTTTCATTGTAAAGAGACAAGATATTTCTGGAAAAAGGACATTATTTTTACATGTATCTAAGTAAATAGATTTTAACTATAATTTGCAGTATGTAAGATCTCCACATCTTTACTGAGTTTTTTGCAGCTGTGAAATGCCTTCGTGTCTTCAGGGTAACAAATATTACCGCGTTATTCCCAGATAATGTATATAATTGTTTATTAGCATGTCTGAAATACAGTGGGGTGATCTTGTGATTAAAGTAAAGTCTGAAACTGTGGGGACTGCCCTCCAGCTCTACTGTTTTCATTTATCACTAGTGAATCTGTGTATAAGGATAACTTTTTTTTTTTCTCTCTCGTGAAAATTTTCAACCAGAAAACCCTAACCGTGGTCTAGTTTTCATGATATTTTAATGCAAACCTTCAAGTTCATGAAAAATGGCTAAACTTGAAGTATTTCAGACAAAATATGATGAATATCAGGCACTTTTTATTCAAAAACTTTTTCCACTAAAAAATTTGACTGAAAAGGTAAGTTAAGATGAGACGTTTTCAGTCAACTACATTCTTTGTACCTTAATTTTCTTACCTGTAAGTCAGGGTAGGTCTGTCTGTGTGAGATGTGGCTGGTGGAATTGTGTGAACTGAGGCGGGTCTCTTTGCAAACAGAAGAAATTTGGTAAGAAAACAAGTTATGTGTGAAGCCTTCCGGGATTTCTTGCAGAGGGAATGGGGGCACCAGGGCCTGCAAATAGTCAGGGGGAAGTTCGTGAGGTGATCAAAAAGGAACAGAAGAGGAAGTGACAATGTATGTGGTCATTAAGCTGCACAATTTTGGCAGCTTGGGGACAGACGCTGGGTAAGCAGCACAGTGCTTCCTGACTGCAACCTTGAATAAAAATGTGGATGAGGCTCCTCAAAATCCAGGTGAGGGTCCTGGAAGGAACTAAAAGAACCGAGTGAGGCATTTTGCCCCAAGGTTGTAAAGTGCGGCCTAGTCCTCCAGTGAAGAGTCTGAGCCTTTCCTAATTAGGAAGACAGACTTGAATGTTATATGGATCTGAGAAAAAAGTTTTGGCTCGAGTTATTTTTTTTTTTTTAATATGGAAACTGTTTTACCTGGCAAAATGATTGTTTGGTATGGGGAAGATCTAAGGAATTTCAAATATCCAGCTACCTATGAGCTGTCCCAGTAAGCTGCCTGGAAATCTTCCTCACAAAGCATGTTTCGAGGTGTAACAGACTATGGGGTTTTGAAGTGTTTGAAGATCTTGGGGGAGGTAAGAAGTAATAACACTTAGGTATTGTCGTTCCTTCATCTTACTGTTTATTTTTACAATCAGAATTAGTCTTGTTAAAAAACCTCGTTTAGCTTCAAAGCACAGATGTGTCTCCTCCTCACTATGAACGCTTTGATGGTGGGAATGAAAAAAATGGAAGAACTTTCTGCCAGAAGCAAGACAGGTTGCCTTAACAAGACTCAATTAATAATTATGATTTCCCCCCTTCGTGACAGTTAAACGTATCTATCTAGAAGACAAAATGCTTTACAGATTAATCAAAACCAAAGATGTCTTAATAGACACTTAGGAAACATTGAAACAGTTTGGTACAGAGGCTGGGATTCTCCTTTTTCCTCTGTTCCCGGAATCCCTGGTTGTCCCTGTAACAGCAGCAGAAAGGGGGCTGTGCAGAAGTGGCCTGGAGAGATAAGAAGTATAAAATGGGTTTCTCGTGCTGACACGTGAGGTGTTCTTAATTTATTTAGTGTCCTTAATACATGCTCTTTGTGTGCTGACTTGTGCGTCCTTTTCATACACATTTAAAGATTAATGGCTTCTACTGGAGAGGGAAGTGAATATGCAAAGACAGATATTCTTATTAATTATCTGCATTTCTGTTTCTGACTCAGTAGCCTAACAGCAAAGCTTTGCATTTAATGTTTAATTTATATTGTTACATATTTCCTTTAGAAACAATAACATAGAATAGCATTTGTTTTTTATAAAACCTCTAATTTTACAGTCATTTCAGGAATGCATCTAATGACTGGAAAGACAAAGACTTGGCCTTTAAACTCTCTGCAGTATCTTTGGTTTAGAAATTTTTATATGTAGGAGGGCAGAGTAACTGGAAAAACGTGCAGAGTTGATACCACATTTAGCTTTTGTTTTGACAGCAATGTCACTAGCATTTTTCTAGGTCTCATGTGTATGCTAGACCTGTGCAATATTGAAACACCAAATCATATCCATAGCTGGTAGCCCCATTGACCAATATTGATGTGGGATACAAGGAAATCCCGTGAGCAGTATGTCTGAAGTGCAGATATGAAATTGAAATCTCAAACAGTGAAAGTTGAGTTCAAGAACATGAACAGACAGTGCAGCGAGGCAGCCTGGCCAACGAGAGTGAGAGAAATTATTGGGTGAATAGTGTCTTGCCAGTGGTTCTGTCATGAAAATAGTAAACTCCACACACCCAGTGTGGAGTTTACATCAGACTTGATGGTGTATATAAGAATCAGACAGCATTGCTAATCTGAGTATTGACCAAGGATGTGAAAGTTAGTCAAAGTCTGACCAGACTTGACAAAAGAAAAAAAAAGAAGGTGGTTTTGTTGTTTCTTTTTTCCCTCCTGAGCTTTACTGGTTGTTTTTCATATACCGGTTAAGATGCACCATGGCTACTGGAGGACTGTAAATGCAGAAGTGCAGTACACACATGCAACTGAGAAACAGAGTGAAAGGGGAACATGGAGAACATGAGCTAGGCTCATGAACTGGCTTATAGACAAGGTAGTTGTGGAGAACAGCGTCATTCTCATGAAATGTTTGCACAGTCCTTGTTTCAGGGTTATCACCACTGCTTTTTTATGAGTTTGCTTGTATGATATGGTGCTTTGACCCAAAGGCAGAAAAACAGGGGAGAAGGACCACACACCAGTGTTTATTCTCTGTCTTCCTTTAATTCTTGAACAGAGGTACTACAACTGTTGCTGCTGTGTCAGCTCCTGTCTTCAGATGTTTGTGCTATTGTGGACAACAGAAGTGACACAAACAACCATGGGGAAGTCATGACTTCCATCTCTTGCGTGTTAGAATCAAGGTGGAAAGAGCTGTTGGATCAAATACTGCTTTCCCAGGCGCCTGGTGTGTTTATGAGGCAATGCACCGTTAGGTCTGGCAGGTGGCCATGCTGCTTTAGTGGCACATGGGTGGCAGACCTGCCCGGCAGATGAAGGCATCATTCACGTTGCCCCATCACCTTGTTATAACATGCCACCACAGCTCTGTGCCTGTTTTGGTGAAACGTGGTGCCTTCCAGGACAAACAGTGGGAAATCATCTCTCCACCACTATCAGAGAGAAGATCTTTGCAGGCCTTTTGCCCTTTGGCCTCTCTTGCCCACGGACCTGTCAGAACAGCAGACCTGTGCACGGGCTGGTCAGGGGTATGGCTCGCTGCCTGTGAAGCCAAGAGAATGTGCACAGCAGCTCTGAAGCTGAAGCACAGGTGTTGAGTTTGTTTGAGAGCCCAAATTACCTTTTGGATAGTGGCCCCTTGGCTACTGGCTTGTGTAGGCAAGTTTGTGTGTGCCCCAGGAGGAAAAGAGTGGGATGAGATGGGGAGTGAAGGAGGAGGGATGGTGCAACGTGGCACAGGCTGCTCTAGCTGTACAGGCAGAGGTGTTCCCAGGGGGGTGACACTGTGCTGGGAGGGTACCCCTTGAGGGTTTCAGGAGGGTTGTGCTCACCTGGGAGTCTCCCACCTTGGAAAAAAGCCATGAGAGGGGAAGGTTTCGGGCCAAGAACAGCCTAAAAGAAGCTTTTGATGATCGTTGGTCATAACCCCCCATTGCATTATTCTTCCCTTTGACTGCAGAAACAGGATTTCATACAATCTCTTTTGAACATATCTGCTTAGAATCAAAGAATGGTTCGGGTTGGAAGGGACCTTAAAGATCATCCAGTTCCAACCCCCCTGCCCTGGGCAGGGACACCTCCCACCAGACCAGGTTGCTCCAAGCCCCATCCAGCCTGGCCTTGAACCCCTCCAGGTATGGGGCAGCCACAGCTTCTCTGGGCACCCTGTTCCAGTGTCTCACCACCCTCACAGGAAAGAATTTCTTCCTAAAAAATTAAGAATTGCTTGTTTGCAAAGATATTATTCCACCAGTTTACCTGCAGGCAAGACTAGACTGAAAAGATTAGTTGGTTGGGTCAAAAGGGAAAGTGATACTTCTCGATGAAGTTTGTCTTGGAGTCTTTACTGCCAGAAAAACACATATGACTAATCAGTTATGCCAGCTGGAGATAAGCAGTTTTCTTTTTCTTCAAGTGGTCTCTTAAAATACAGTAGCCCGTGTTTCAAAAATGCTTCATGTCTGAGGGCAATACATCTTCTATGAGAAGGGCTCTCGGAGTGAATGTCAGCATTACAGGAAAGCATTTTGGCACTCTTTTTATATGAAAAGTGATTAGATGTCCTTTATTCCATCAAGTATATGTGTTTGTTGTATATTACTTCTGTCTGTATATACACGACTCTTCTCTGCGTGGTGGTCCAGGCTTGTAAAATAGGTCTCTCAAGTACTGTGAAAGGCTTTTCAAATAGAGCGTTGTAGCATGTGCTGTTTTACTAGTGGGGATGTCTGAATAGAGCCTATAAATAACTAAATGTTGTGATGTTTCAGCAATGGCTATTTTGTTTCTATTCACATGGCATCTGGGTTTTTGGATAATGTTATTCAGCCTTTACTCATTTTTTATTTTTTTTGTGTGTGATGCAGAATCTTATTCGCACATGCAGAAACAAAAAGGCAACGTTCTGGTTCCTACCCTGACATAGGCAGAGGAAAAATACTGCCCGCAAAACTAAATTGTAAAACTTTGTTGTGGGTTTTGTGCATTAACTTTAGTTTAGTGATTTGGAACAATCTGGGCCTTACTGAAAAAAATTCCTTTGAAGCCACTGGCAGCAGTTTTTTATTTCTCTTGAACTTCTATTTTGGGGAATGGGGGCTATTTACTGAAAAATACAACCAGGTGAATGAGCAATAATACTCATTTTTAATGGGCTAACCTTTTATTTTTTGCTTTGTGTATGATTCTCAAACTTCTAGAGTTGATTGACTGCTTTGTACTTCTTTATAATGGAACACACCCGTACAGAGAAGCTGGTATGGCTGTGTGCTGAGGTCTGTATTCGTGTGTGCTTGTGTTAAAGCCCTGAACCCCAGAAACACCCTATTTTAACTCAGCACAACAGTGACCACAGACTGTAGCAGAGAACCTTATAAATTGCAGACAAATTGAGAGCTAATGTTAGGGGACCTGCAAAAAGTGTGGCATTGATTTTTTTTTGCCCACAAAATACAGAAAAAAATGTTAAAAATAACGCAAAAGGAATGTGTCTAGCTTTGCACTGCATTAAAATATTTCTCGTGAAATATTTAGTGCTGACATAAATGTTTAACACCAAGTGTGCACTTATGGGGTTTTCCATGTTTCTGTTAAATTTTAGGTACAAGTTATTAGATGGTGGCAAATGAAAAGGATGCAAAACATCATATTCTTTGTAGCTTTGACCCAATGGTTGAATTCTTCTGTAGTGTGGAGAAGCCTTCCCTTTCTGGTCCACAGAACTGAATGTTGTCCAAGTTAGCCATTGCGCATGTGAAATTTCTGCACTGATAAGATGTTTCTCAGATGGAGGAAGTGTGCTGTATGCATATAAGAGCCATTCTGCAAAGTAGGAGGCAGGATTTTCTGCTCACCTTTTGATCTCTCAGAAATAAGTAAGTGACAGGGATGCATTTAGCTCTAACAAATCTTTAGGGAAGACTTAGAAACATTTAACCACATTTAGCAAGCATCTCATTTGCAAATTGTCCCTGCAGATTTTATCTAGTGCTGTGAATTCATAATGAATAGTTCTTATAACAAAATTATCTTTATTGTGCTGTATCAGAGCCCTTAAAATATGCTGCAGAGCATGTGCTGATAAGCAGGTGCTTTTTAAAGATTGCGGAACTCTGAAGGAAGGGTGAAATGTCGGAGACTGTAAAAATCTGCGTGCTTCATGATGGAGCTTTCCCCGTCTGCACTGCTGGCTTATGTTGTGTTACTAAACTTTATCTGTCAAATATAAGCACGTTATCTTCCTCTAAAAATGTGCTTTTTACTATGAAGTAAATCAGAAATTCATTATGAGAAAAACGCCATTGAGTGTGTGGGTTTGCACCCTGGACTCTGTGGAAGGGAGGGAGGAAGGAAGGACGGACGGACGGACCATGGGGTATTATGTGATCACTCAGTGCTCTGAGTGCACCTGCTGGGTGACTGGTGTCACCCAATACTTTTTCAAATATGTACAGATTTTGGGCAATCATCAGAAGAATTGCTGAATGCCCTTTTGGTGAAAACCAGTGCTGTGCTGGGGTTTATAGAGTTCAACGGGCCCAGTATGGATATGTACTGTTATCATTTGTAACTATGAACTGAACTGCTGGATGTCGGGTTTTGTTTGTTTGGTGTGATGTTTTATTGTGTGTCTGGTGTTTTTTGTTTTTGTTTTGTGGGTTTTGTTTGTTTGTTTGTTTTTCTTAACCTGATGCCATGTCATCTAAATCAGGCAGCAAACTTTCTCTGGAGGTTTGCAAACGGATCCAAAAGGACCTGCTGGAAAGGCTTCATACAGTGCATTGTTGACAAGAGTTGTGTTTGTCTTTGTTTAGTTTGATGAAGCATAAAAAGCGTTTAGTAGACATTTCATTGATCTGTAAAAGCAATGCCAGTCTCTGCACTGTCTTGGTGGGGTTACCATGACACCTGCACGTGTTCTTCTCTGTCTTGAAAGGGATTATTTTGGGAATTGCTGAGGATGACTATTCTAGTTTGAAAATCAAAGCCATGCTAGAGCTGAAGCTGCAATCAGGAACATGAGAAGCTCCCAAGTCTCCCTAGTTATGATCAATAACTATGATCAATTTTTGCAGGCTGTGGTTGTAAAGTAAGTGATTGGTTTTTAATCTCCAACTTGGTGTTGCATTGGTTTTAAAGCTGCGCCATTAAACTGTATTTTTTGAAAGGAAAATATTTTGATATACCAAGCTTACAAAACTGATTTGTTTTCATTCTTTTAGATCAAACTGAGCTTTCTAGTGTGTAGTGACACAGTGTGCAGTAAATTTATTGCCTGTGCCAGTTTTAGACTATACATGACTTTGTCACTGGGAAAGACACAGCTGGATTTTCCCTGTGTATTATCAGGACTGTGCAAGTTGTGACAGTCTTGCCTCTCTCTTACTCACTTTCTCTCATTCCTCCAGGCATGTAGATTCTCCTTATGGATTAGAATGTTTCAATGTGAAATCATAGTAATTGTGAATTGTATTTCTTGTAGAAACCAGTGGATAGGAGAAACACATATGCACAGCACCTATAAAGCTAAGGATGGGATAGATGCTTCTAATAACTGTCGATTTCTATGAATCTATAGCTGTCATCCTGTCTTCAGGGTATCTCCACTTAATCACACTTTTTCTTAAAAGCACAGTCAGATTAGAGAGATTAAAAACTTTTTGCAATCTCAACTAATTGAATGGGAGGATAGTTAAAGAGAAAAAACAAAACACAATCGTTAACTCAGTTGGACTTTAGGCAACAAAGTATTGCAGAAGGCGGCCACATCCCAGAACCAAGCCAACGTTTTGAACGTACTCTGATACTCGTCTCTCTCCTGGGAACAGGTGATCTGCGCTGCTTTGGAGACTGATACATCTGAATTTTTTTGGTTTATTGGATCAACTGAATGGAATGAGCTGTTGTGATAGGTGGGCAGTGCTGGGGAGCCAAGCTTTTTGCCCTGTGCTTCCACAGGAGAGGAAGGTTTGGGGGCTGATCTTTAGTGATCACACTTTTATGCTTTTGAGTGCCTGCTTTGGAGTTGTCCTTAGACCTCAAGCAGAGTAGTGTTTGAGGTGCTTCAGTAGGACTGCCCCAGAAACCTCCATTCCCTGCCTCTTTTTTTTCAAGCTGGTGGCACACCAACAAGGAGCAGGGCTGGTGCAGTAATTAGGTCCTGAAGTTATTTAATTCTGCAGGAGTGAGAGCAGACTGAATGAAGTTTTAAATGAAGCGGTGACCAGCTTGACCAAATGTACAGAAAGCACAGCTGAAATACGAGGAGAGGATGTGGTGTATCACCTTACTGCTCCCGTATAAACTGAGTGACAGAGGTGTTCTTTGAGAGGGAGAGAGGTAAATGCAGGTGTGAATGGTTACCTGGAGTCTTGACGGAACCCTCTACTCCAATGTCAACTTGCACATGGCAGCAGAGAGGCTTCCCAAAGTGGAACAGACTTCACACACAACGCATCGAAGCTGAAAAAGGGGCAGAATTCTGAAAGTAGCTCAGCTCATGCTGTGTCTTTTGCATACAGAAGAGCCTTCTGCTAATTCTGGCATCTCGTTAGAAAACATTGCCCTACTTTTCTGTAACCTGCAGCTCAAAATGTTCTCAAACTGACAGGCCTTCTGCGTGAAATTGGAGGGCAAGCAGTGATAGCAGTCAGAGACCCTCTGTTTTGGAAACAAAACTGTGGACCCTGACAAGTAGTATCCAGGGAAGTTTGCATGGCTTCAAACAAACTTGGGAAGTAGAAGTGCTGCCACTGATTCTGCAGGAGAAAGAAAAAAAGAATGAGAAAAGGAAATATGATGTGTGATTCCAGAGGGAGTCCCTTGAAAACGTGTGATTCCAAATCTTGTTCCACAGCCAGAGGTTTGTTGGATTTTGCTTTTTTGTAGCTACCAGTTTTCCTGTGTTTTTTTTTTCTTTTTTTCCTCATTTTCCTTTCCAGTCCCATCCAATCTGATCCAATCTCCATGGATTAATATCTATGATGACCAACGTACACTGCTGTATGCTATTATTTGTGGTTAATTATGCGGTTGTCTTTTACAAGGTTTTATCTAAACAAGCCAGTATTCCCATTTCCATTTATTTCTCCTTTCCACATATAGAAGATGGAAGGTTATATTTGAAATGGTTTAATGGATTCATCCCTACATAGAGCTGACTTGGTCACCAAGATGAGTTAACACTCTCCACAAAGAGGAGCAGCTTTTTAAAGTGGGAGGAAGTTTGATAGTGATGCTAAATTGAGTACTGGAGTCTGCTCAGCTGAAGGCTTCCTTTTGAGCCCAGAGCCCTATGCTAGGAGAACCCAATGAATTAGATTCCTGAGCTTCCTGCTGGACAAAATATACCTGGGTGTTATGACTACAGAATTTAATTTTGGTGTAAGGCGAATGTTTCAGCAAATGAACAAAAATGATTGGCAGATTATATTATGATCCCAGTCCTGCAATTTCAGGGGGATGTTCAGACCCCCAGGAGCAGTGTGGATTTTAGGTATGATTCATTCCAAACAAAACCAACCCCCCCAAAACACATCCAGCTTTTAGACAGCCAGACTTGAGTTTCTTGTCTGATCAGTGGAGAGTAACAGCCTTCTCTAGTGTTGGAGAGAGGGTGTTAGGCTTCATTCTACAGTGGTCTTGAATAAGAATGTTGAAATTGCCTCCAGAAAATTATATGGTCTTCCAGTGAAAATAGAGGGAGATGATGTGACTAGCGTAGACTAGATGCCAAAATTTTATATGATGAACATTTGGCATTTGATTCAGCAGTTCTCTTTTTCCATTTCTCCAGTGGTGCTGTTGACACTGTTGACCAGAAATTGTATGCTTAAAGGAATTTACTCCAATGTGTTCAGGGAAGATGGCATCCTGATCTTCTATAAACTCTGTGTTCTCCACAAGATAGCAGTGGTGCTACTTCTTTGAAGTATTCCATGGAGTACTTTCCACGGAAAGAATTTGGTCTATTTCTTTTAATAGACTGTATTAGAACTGTCTGTGTTTTTCTGCCATATATTGGTCATAGGAAAGACTAAAATGAAAGTAGCAGACTTGAGCAGAATAAAATCAGAAGGTTTTTTCAGTTTTCTGACAGAAATACATGCTGGCATTCAAAAATGGGGGGAAAAAAAAAAGCTTGGATTTACTTCACTCAGCAGTCAAGCTTCAAAGGCTCACAAGGCAGAGAGAAATCTGCATGACTGGCTGTCTGGCATAAAGGAAGATACTAAAGGTTGATATAATAAAAGTGCTGTGTATAGCATCTTAGTATGTCTGCATGGCAAAAAGTATATAAATGGTTGAGACATCTTCTTAGACTTCTGCAGTCATCTTCACATATTGTGCAATATTTAATCTATTAGGCACTCTGTGTTAATTTTTCTCTCTCACAATTCAGTGCACGCATTTGGAAACACTTCAAAGTACCCCCAATTACAGTAATTCTTCAAGACAAGAAGGCTAGTTTCATTAAAGATTCATGGTTTTTCTTCTGGAGAGGAGAGTTTAAAAAGCAGCTCTCCTGCTATATTACTGATGTTTAACATTGACCCTTCCATTGGCCAGTATCTAAAGATCACATACACCCTGCCTGGTCATACTTCATATTCTATCCTAGGTCCTTTGCACACTGTATATTTGTAGTTCATGAATATATGTGGTGGGTTGACCCTTGCTGGCAGCTAAGCCCCCACCCTGCAGGGGGTTAGGGGGGAGAATCGGACAAGCAAAAGCAAGAAAAACTCATAGGTCAAGATAATGGTAGATTAGGAAAGTGAAGGGGAAAAAAAAGCAAGACCAAGTGATGCAAAGGCAATCACCTCCCACCAGCTGGGTCATGCCCAGCCAGTCCCCAACAATGGCTACTTTGGAAAAACTCCCCTCAAGTTTTATTGCTGAGAGTGACATTATATGGTATGTAGTATCTCTTTGGTCAGTTGGGGCCAGATGTTCTGGCTGTCCCTGCCTTCCCAGCCTCTTGCCCACCCCTGGCCTAATTGCTGGGGGGCACAGTGAAAAAACAAAGATCTTGAGGCTGTGTAAGCGCTGCTCAGCCAAAACTAGACCATAGGTGTGTTGTCAACACTGCTTTGGTCACAAATCTAAAACATAGTACCATAGAGGTTGCAGTGAAGAAATATTATGTATATATACACAAAGTATTATATATGTATAAATAATATATATTTCCATCCCAACTAGTCCCAGTACATTATACCATCTGAGCTAATGCTGCAATTGCTTTAGCAGCAATCTGTTAGCAGCAAGCAACAACCATTTTTAGCAGTTAGGAAAAGATAGGGTTACTTAACCTAACTTCAAAATATCCTATAGAGCATTATCAGCAGTTAGGAAAGTTTAGTTGCCTTGATATTCATCCTTGTCCCTCTTCAATTATCCGAAAGATGTCTGCTACAAAGTCAGCTTCTACCATAGACCACAAGTCTGGTACTTTATTTTAGATCATATATCCCCAAACTCTAAAAGGTGTAAGGGGAATCCTGGAAGAATACAGTTTTCATGTCAGTAAAAATCTTAGTTTATTAGATTCCATTGGTTTGTGAAGACTAGCTGAACATTCAGCATTGATTAAATCTGCTGGTTCACAAATAAATTTTACGCAAACTTCCTTGTTATTTAGTGGGAATCAGAAATGGGATATTTATCTGCTGTTCCTGAAGTGACTTTTAAAAATGTGACAGACAATAAGTACATAAGCACCTTGCAAGAGGCTGTAGCTGCTCCATTTATTTATTTTTTGTTCTTTGACAGGAGCTACTAAAACAAATCACCAATGTCCAAGTGGTAATTACAGTTAGACTTTGTTCTCGGTTAAAAGTGATTTGTCATTAAACAGAATCAAAGGCTGCCATTTAGTTCAAGTACAGACAAAATGTGCCTGTACAATAAGCTGTGCTCTCTCATATTTTAGGTTGTCTTTAATCATGTTGTGAAATCTAGATTTATAAAGGCACACACATAATAGAGGCTTGGAGTATTAGCATTCTTTGTTCTTAAATTTCAATTATATACTATTGTTTCCTTTTGATTCAAGAGAAGTAATTAAGTCTAGCGTACTGGTGGTCAATCCCCAGACACAGCTTGTGCTGCTGCTTACTTCAGAGATGCATTTTACGACAGACTTTAGAGTAGCTATAAAGAAACAAAAGTCATCAGTCAATTATTGCAACAGAAAAATCTTGGCATAGGAGCAGGAAGGGCTTGAATTATGTTTGCACAGGTGTACACCTTGATAATGCTGTTTGCTTTGGTTGAATGAGCCCAGGTTTTCATTGGTGGAGCAGAAAGAAAAGGTTAACCTCAACGGGACCAATTCACAATGATTAAATTTGCTCTAGATGCGTTCCAAGGAAACTGAGGAGCAGCACTGAGAAGTGCAATTTGCAAGCTTGAAGCAAGTTCTGAACTCATGTTGCTTCAGCAGCCTAATAATCCATAGCCCTTCTGCATAAACATGCCGATAGCCAACTAAAATACATCGAGTCTCATGATCTTTGCAGTGCTTTGTGCTTTGAACTCAAAACTTTCACACTTTCCCTGCTTCACTGCTATTTGAAAATAATGGTTGAAACGTTTCAGATTCTCCAGTGTCTTAAACTGGCGTAGGTTGTTTGACTTCAGAGAACTGAGAAATCACATAGGCATAATTATTTAGCTTTTCTACCTATTCTTGCAACAGTTTAGCGCAATCATTGCTTTCTGTAGTTCTGAACCACTAAGAAAACCATGTGCAGAATATTTTGTTGCCCCAGATACCTCACAGAAGTTGAATTTACCGTGGATTCTCCCAAGATTAAGAAAAGTCAGTATTTGGGAAAATCATAAAACAACGTACATTTTTAAGACTCATGACATGAATAGTAGCACTGAGAATGTACAAAACGCACAGCTCAGTTGGAAAGGCATTATTTCAAGGCAATTTATCCAGTGAAAAAACATATGCTGCTTGAAATGTAAAGTTCATAGAGAAATAGCCTCAGCACTGTGTGGTGGTCAGACACCTCATCGTGACTGTGCTGCCTTTTTCCCTCATTAGCTCATCTGTGTGATTACCTCAGGAGCATCTGTTTCAAAAAAAATGCCTGACCGTTCCTCAATTGCACAAAACTTTCAAAGGGGTGGTTAGGCACCAAATAAATGTACAGCAAACAAACAAAAAAACCCTCAAAAGCGTGGCAGCCCGTAAACGTTCCCCAGGCAACCAAGTCGGTGTTTTACTGGTAACGTGGTAACATGCAGAATGTATACACTTCTCCATCTGATCGGTGTATGAGTAAAGGGAACGACTATTAAAATGTCTCTAACCAAATCTAATTTGAACTCTTGTGAAAACGGTATCATACTGATGTGAAAATTTAGGAAGGAATTATTCTGGTTACATAGCATCTTCTCTCTTGTTTTGACATTTTCTCGAACTGAGCTCCAGCAATATAATCTTTTTCTGAAGCTTTAAAGTAACTGTTGTACCTTACTTTCATGCTGTATATGATCATGGATGAGTCATTGAATATTTCTTCATAGACTTGATCTTCACAGTGTCTTGTAATATGCCCTTTGTTAATATCATGAGGTAAATCTGATTTAAATATCCCACATAATGCTGTAATGTCACAATATTATATTATGTTATTCTTTTCTGGCTAAAATTCAGTGGAAATAAGCAACTAAAAAATTCAGATACACATTTGATATGAAACTCAGCTGAAATCTAACCTTTATGATATTTTTGTGGGGTTTTTGGTTTGTTTTTTGTAAGAAACATATTAAAATTAATACTTTGTGGTTTTCCAAGGCTGTAAACAAAGATGGGAAGAGATAGTGTTCTAGTGTCTTTCAGTTTATGTTTTTTTTAGCCTATTTCAGAGGAATCTAACTAAGAATGGATTATTAAGGATATTTTTGAACCTAAAGGTGAAAGCAGATTCCTAGTAGCCTAGAATCTCTTTGTTTTCTCAGCGTTTATGTGAGTTTTATGGGGCTTTTAAAAATATAATTTCTACCTCTATTGAACTCTTCCTTCCCTTCCTTATTTCATCTCTCCTTTACATGTCTGGACAACAACCAAGGGGTTTGGGGCGGGGACTCATGTAGAATTTCATTTAATGGCACCATTTAGCTGGGAAGTGTCTGCTGCATCATGCCACAATTTAAACAAGATAGTCATATGAAGAAGGCTAAATTCTAGTTAGAATACAGTCTAGGACTATTGTAGCAAGTGTGAAGACTTTTACTTATTGGTTATGGAGCAGAAGTTGTAGTCTGTGAATGAAACACCTCATGTGTTTAAAACACAAAATGTTCCCGGAGCCTGGACTGTTCCTAGGGATAGGGTTGGTAGTAACAGCAAGAGCTTTTGAGGCAAGAAAATCCATCAGGGGCACATCATAGCTAACAGTCTCCCCTGGTTTGCTCAGGCCTGTGAGAGTATATCTGAGGACTAACCTTATTCTTTTTTTTAAAAAAAAAAAGAGAAAGTGGAAGAACAGGCTCCTTTAAAACATCCCAATCATCTTAAACTGGGACTGCTGCTAAAAAAGATGGTCCTGCTCTTCCCTCTTCCTGGTTGCTTATTTCCTCCTCCTTCCTTATGCTGGTGCAGTGATTTCCATGGCTCTGCAGTGAACCGAAGTGGGGAACTGGTCCTGAATTGATTACTACTCAAACGTGTTCCCAGAAGTGCTGGTTGAGTTCCCTGGTAGAGCTCAGCACCAGGGTTGGGAGCAGGAGGGATGGAGGCAGGTGGCAGAGTGTGTCTGGGCACGGAGGGAGGGCAGGACCTGTCCTGGCAGCCAGGGCACTGCTCACCCTGCCTTGAACTGCTCCGCAGACTGGGGTGCCAGAAAAGCCCTTGGGATTTGTTTGGGTCCCTTCGAAAGGAGATTAGAGGGAGGTGTTGAAGAGCACTTGTAAAGCCGTAATGCTCAGTCAAACCCTGTTATACCAGAAAGCCTTTGCAAAATTTGGCTTGCTGTCTTACATTTAGTCATAAAGTAAACAGCTCTAGTAAAGTAAATGACGGCTGTGTTATATGCTTATTGAATTTTACCCCATGTGAGTGAAGTATCTCTCAATGTGTTTTGCTTTTTTCTTCTGCTGTCCCTTTGCTTTAAGAACTTTCCAGGAGGTGAAGCTTCGTGTTTGTGTTTGGGCTTCCCTTTCCCACCACTGGACTCATCTCCCCTCCCTTCAAGCTTTGAAAAATACTATTTGCGTGTTGGCTGTCTGGCTGAATTTCAGCAGTGGGGAGAGATCGACCAGCACTTTCCCCGACACCCATTTTCAAATCTGTGATAAAGGGTTGCCGGGTCCCCAGCTGCAGTTCCATGGGCTCAGGAGCTGCATCCACACGTACAAGCTGAAGAGGTCTCTGTATGGGTTGGTGCAAAGATACTCGACTATTGTAAAAAGTCTGTCTTTCACAATGGTTACGATTTTGAGGGTTTTTTTTTTTCTAGGAAATTAGCCTAGTAAAATTCTAGGAAATTTTACTAGATTATCTTTGGAAGGGTTTTGTGAGAGGAAATTAATGACATTAGTAGATTTCAAAACACTGTAAGATTAACAGTAATGTCTTCTAACTAAATAAATCCCAGTAAAATCTGTTTTAGATCAAAATAACCAATCCAAGCTATTGTTCTCCGGAGTTGAAGAAGCTCTTGACTTTAACTAGTCTAGGTTCTTCCTTAGGACATTTCAACCAGCCTTTCTAGGGAAGATCAGCATGTTCTTCTAGAGAAACAGGTGTTCACTACTACTATCAACACCTCATTATTCACATTGCTTACATATTTAGGATTCTGGGTTTTGATGACGACAGGGTAATGATTGCATTTGCAAATCAAAGCCATGTATAAATTTTTAAAAGCCACGCCCATGCATGGAGACCAGAACATACAGTTCAAGAAAAAAAGGAATAAACCATTCTTAAGGGCTTTCAGCATCATTAAATACTTCACTAGGATTTTCTTCATCAGTATTTTAAAAAATATAGTACATATCAAACATTGATCCCAATTCAACTTTTGTTTTTCTTGTTAATGAATATTAATAAGCTCAGAACTTTTAGTAGTTTCTGAAAAAACAACCAACCGTTTCTCCTTCTCAAAGCTGTGAGCATGGGATTTTTTACTGCTAGATGTTTACCATCATCGTCTGCCACAGAAGGAAGTGTTTCTCTGGGGGTTCAGCAGGATGATGTTGCACACTGCACGGAGACTTGCATTTTCTTCCTATCAGAAAGTGCAGTGTCGTTATTGTTATTTTCATGTAAGTCAAGTAGTTGTAACCACAGTTAGAAATAATGTCAAAGTTATTCCATGTAGATATTTTTATAACTTTTGTGTAATGGACTGACTCAATTTCAGTATGTCTTTGATGAATAATTTAATTATGGATACAAAACAATTTATTCAGCTTCCAGTGCAATGAAATTCTTTGGGGTAGGGGAAATGGCAAACTCAGCAGTCCCTTTAAACATCTGTGCACAGCTTCCAGTGTGTCACAGGCTATAAGGATGCTGTGCGTGCATTGTGCTTAGACTATCAGTAAATTAAATAGTAAATGCAATGTTAGGACTACTGTTTCTCATTAATTCTATGTACTATTATAAACAGCCTAAATATGTGTCCCTGAGCTGGTAACGGCCCTATTCTGTGAGAAATTTGCAGCGTTAAATGTATAAAATCCATCATTTTATTATGGCGTCAACTATGCTCCTGTTGAAACAGTTACACCATTTCCTGATGACCTAAAAGGGAGCCAAATAAAATCACTATTGTTCTGCTGATTTTCTCTTCCTTAGTCTTTCACACCCTCTCGCAGCCACAAGACAGGAGACTGGTGCAGAGAGGGAAGCTGTTGCCTGGGCAGCGAGAGCTGTACCTGCAAAGGGCTGTCACCTGTAACCCCACGAATGAAGCCAAAGTGCCTCCTGAGGGTACCGCGGGACTCGGAAGCACAGCTGTGAAATAAGCATGACTGGAATTCAGCAAACTCCTTGCTAAAGGCTGCTGCAGCTGCTGGTTGGTTCCTAGAGCTAAAACCCAAAAAAGGAGCACAGGCCTAGGATCTAAATATATAAACAGCACAAGTTGTTTTGGTATTTGCCTTGTGGAAAAAGCAGAGCAGCTATAAACTTCTTACCCCTGCTGGTGCAGGGTGGAATAGTGGCAATTTTAATATTACAGCAGCTCTTCTAGTCTCTACACGGGTGTTTGATAGGTTCTGGGTGTGCTTGCCTGATTTCCCACGTAAATTGTTGTCTCGTTTTGCCTGTTCGTGCAAGCACAGGAGGGGACAAGGTGAGCGAAGAGCTGTTTGGGCAGGACGGGTTCTGCGTCGAGCTCTGCTCCTTGCAGTTCTACCGGGCAAAAATAGGCGGGAAGTTGCTGTGCTTGAGTAGAACTGACTCCTCTTTGCACAGTGAATGCTGTGAGGGCCTGTGTGTTTAAAGAAACTTTGGCTTTGTTTATCTGTCTTGGCCAAGGGTTCCAGTTAATAACAGTCCAAAGGAAGCCATTCTCTCAACAGACCTTAGGTGCTGAGAAAAACCACATAGATAATTACATATATACACAATTTTTCAAAATTATAGTACATACTAAACATTGGCCTCAACTCAGCTTTTGATGTTCTTGCTAATACAGTAGAAATCCCAGGAGTGTTTCGTGTTTTTTTTTTTCTTTTTAAAGATAATCATATCTCCTTTCAAATTGAGGAACAGTGATCTTGCTGTTTGCTACTTCAGAAAAATGTTTCCGTGAAGGATGGTCTGCGGGTTAGATTTCAATCCTCTGTATATAAAACAGGTTTGTGATTCCTGCTGTATGCTGTCACAAAGTGTAAAATTGCTCAGAAGGGATTTCTAGATATTTTTCTTTTCTTTTCGTATCTTCTCAGATATGAAGTTGTTTTTTCTGCTATCTCTTGACTAATTTTCTTTTTTACTGGGTTGATTTTCTACTGTTTAAAGTAATAGCACAGATGGCAGAATGTAGAATGTGATTCCTTGTGCTGATCAGAAGTAGCTGCCAGTCCAGGTACTCCGGTCCCATGGGACACACTGCGATATTCTTCTTAAAGAGACTCTCTTAAAGAGATCTGAAAACATAATCTTTTGTTATGGCGTGCATATGTGTGTATTTATAAGTGCCTAGCCTGATATGTCTTTAAAGAGAGGAGGGGACATCCTCTCAGCATGTTTATTGACGCAGCCTCCTTTGAATGTGTCATTCAAGGAGGTGGTCATGGAATGAATATAGGTTTTGCTGGGCATTAACTTCTCCTCTGCACTTACCAAAACCCTCTATTTAGCTCCAAAATAAACTTAGCTCTCAATTAGGACTGCCCTTGCAGAGTGTGCTCTCTGGTATGTAGATTCTACCTCTGTCCTAATTGAAGTCAATAGCTGAGTTCTGTGGGGTAGAGTTAGAGATCTACTTATTAGGGCAACCTAGCAAATGCTGACGTGTTACTACCCAGGAGTTCATAATAGATCGTTAAAGACTCTCTAAGCCTGATTTGAGTGACTGATTGTGGAGATCGGTGCTGCAGAATGGTCAGGGAAGGGAGCAGAAACCTGGTGTCCCATTCCCAGACTGCCCTTGTGAAAAGTGGCGTCTGTCCTCAGATGTCTCCCTGATGATGTTAGGTCACTCATTTTTTTCAGGCACAATGTCACTTTACACATCTCCAAAAAATGAGTCCTGCGTATTGAAAGCCATGAATCTAGAAAGAAATTGATTATGAATTACAGACTGCTTTGGAATTTTTTTTTTAATGTAATGCCATGGTTAACTGCAAGTACAAAAGACTGAGGGCTATTTGGAGCCTTCTTTTAAAATTTGGTGCTTGTTGCCTCTATCTGCTTGTAATGTTCATAATCGCTACTAGGCAATTGTAGGCATTCAATCAAGTGTGCTTTTAACTTGCTTTATGCTAAACAGGCTTGCATTTTAAGTAACAAGATTAATAGTGGAAGTACAGGTGCTTACTTGCTTGATTTGACCAGTTATTCTATTTCTTTCTTTCTAAAGAAAAGGGAAGCAAGAATGACTCACAGAACTCAATGTCTTTGTCCAGGACACAGCAGGAATAAGCAACATCATGAAATTGGTGTGATGCCAAGATAGAAACGTTCTCTCCCACTGGCTAGTCAAGGGGAAGAGTTTGAATTTGGTCTCACTGTACTGCTGCTGTACTCTTGAGCAATTTCTGTGTTTTCCTGTATAAGGACTGCAATTTTTCTGAGCCCTCACAAGGAGAGTAAACAGACAACTCACTGGGTTTTTGCCCAGGAACAATGCGTCAGTGACTTTATACCCTCTTACTGGTGTGTCTCTAGTGCTTTGTCTTTGAAGCTTCTAATCAACACATATTTCCTGACATGAAATCACCCAAGGTCATTATTACACCCGACTCTGTGCACCAGCCATTGATACCACGACAAAGGAAAATTATGCCCAGCAAAATTGGTTTTGTCTCTAGACATGAAGCAGGTGCTACTTCATCATCAGGTGGAATTTGTAGGCCATTAGTAATCATTGTTTATATGGATTAAAATATTTTACAGAAAAGCAGATTTCAAAACAAAGAGAACTTAACAAATCAGGTAACTAATTATCTTCCAGTTAAACCAGACTCTTGAGTCTAACTTCTATGTATTCTGTAAGAGGACTTCTTCTGTCTCAGCCTGTATGTCTCTTAGATTTGATGACAGGTTACTCTTGTTCCATAAAGGATCTCTAATTGTCCAGTACTCATGAAGTCCCAAGATTTCTAGATTTGGCACTTTAGGTAATCTATAATAGTGTTTGGTTTGTTCATTTGTTGGGTGTTGGGAGGTGATGGAGAGAAAACAACTTAGACAGCTGAAATTATCTTTTTTTTTTTTCCCCACAGAAACCTTTTTCATTCAGAAAGTACTGATTTTTATACATTTAGCAGCTTCAGTGAGAATGTGCTTATATTCAGTAAGGTTCTTTGTAGAATGCAGGTAATTTCTGTTTGATTTGCTATGCAGCTGACAAAGCTGTACGTATATATTCTCCTTGCATCTAGCAACCCTCTCCACTCTCAAAGTTCAGGTTCAGTCTTGGCTAAAGTGTAGGAATCCCTGATCTGTGTAGATCTTAGATCCTCACAAACCATTTATTTGGTTCTCTTTTAAGGAAAAAAGTAGAAATTCACCAGTAACTCAAACTAAAATGTTTATGTTTGAAATCAGATTTTTTTTCTTTATATTTTTCCATCACTGAAGATCAAAAATGTATATTAAGCAAAAATGACGGGGATTTTGACCATGCTAATCAGGACTGTGGCACTGAACTCCTTGGCAGATGTAGAAACATGCAGGGACATGGCCAAACTAGTAGGACTAGATTTGGGGGATTTTTCCTGTGGGAGCCTCATGGCAGCAGCTGCTGCTGAAACAAGTGGGATGGTTTGGAGTCTGCTGGCTGGGGGAAGCATTCCTTCCAGGGCAAAAACTGGATGCTACATGATTCCCTGCAGTTTGAGGAAGCTCGGGTGCTTCCTAAATTAGCTAGCTATTGCCTGCCTGTTAGTTAATATTTTGGTTTACTTGTGTGGCTGCAGAATAGCTCAGATAACAAAGGTGACACGTCTTACATATTTAGCATTTTACTTTATTGTTAATAACTGCATCACGGTGATATGCTGCCACAGAGAGCTACAAGGTGAGAAATAATTGAATCATTGAGTGGTTTGGGTTGGAAGGGACCTTAAAGATCATCCAGTTCCAACCCCCCTGCCATGGGCAGGGACACCTCCCACCAGACCAGGTTGCTCAAAGCCCCATCCATCCTGGCCCTGAACCCCTCCAGGGATGGGGCATCCATGACTTCCCTGGGCACCCTGTTCCAGTGTCTCACCACCCTCACAGGAAAGAATTTCTTCCTAATCTCTAATCTAAATCTCTCCTCTTCCAGTTTAAAACTGGTACCCTTGTCCTATTGCTGCACTCGCTGATAGAGTCCCTCTCTAGCTTTCTCCTAGGCCCTCTTCAGATACTGGAAGGCCATTATAAGGTGCAGGTCCAACAGGTCCATGTCCTTCTTATGTTGGGGGCTCCAGAGCTGGACCCAGTACTGCAGGTGGGGTCTCACCACAGCAGAGTATTAAGTCTCATTTACATTCTTAGTCCTACTGAGCTAAAGACTTCACAGGCAAAGAGAAGCAAAGGAATTACCTGCCCAAAATGCTTTCCAATCTAAAGATAAAGAGAAAAGAGCTGGATACAACGAGCACGAGGTAGCAGGCAGAGAGCAGTGGCATATTTATGCTTAATGTAGTGGGCACTGATCATACATGCCAGTTGCTTCAACTTTCTCAAATGTTAGATGCCAGCTTGAAGATCTAAAAGTTGAGTCTTTGGGAGGCAGTCAAAGAAAGGCAGAGCATGGGGGCTTATCCAGAGAAGGGAGATGAGTGAAAGAGAAGGAGAAACTTAACGGTGCTTGAAGAAGTGTTTTCTCTGGTGTGCAAAAACATCTAAGAGCTGCCATCGTCAGGCAAAAGCCTTGTCTGTCCCTGGGTAATGCTTGCCAGATTTCAGCAACCAGTAACTTAAGCAGTAATACTTACTCCTGCTAAATTAGCGTTATATATGAATATTCTTGAGAGTCAATAAGGTAGATATGCTACAGAGGGAGGGAAAGCAAAGATGGTAGGATGGAATAGAAAAGGAAGGACGAAAGGAAGTGAGTGACATGACTGCAGTACTGTTTGTTGCTTATGTGCAAAAAATCGGACTCCAAAAATTGTGAGAAATCATAAAAAGGACTTTCTTTTTTTTAATCCTCTTGTAAATCTTCACCCTATCTAACATATTTCTGAGTGTTTTTCTGCATCCAGAAAAACTCAAGCCTTACCAAGGTCAAAGAAAGATGTGTTAAATATTCACACTGTGTGTGGGCGTGCTCAAGGCAATTTTGAGCGTTGTTGATTTCAGCTGCTTTCCAAGAGATTGTCAAGGCCTCAGATGTAATTTAGGTCCTTCAAAGCTTTGGAGAAGCATGTCTCTAGGAAGAATAGATAAGTCTTATAACTCACAAGAGAAGCTTAATTGAGGGTTGCCTCTTTCTTCAATGGCTAAATTGGCCATCTGTGAGCTACAGATCCACAGGGAACCAGTCTTGCTTGTAGCCTGACTTCAGTCTGGTTCTAACAGAACTTCTCGTTTAACCAGATGACTTTATTTATGGCTTCTGTGCTGGTTATGAGGATAAATCAATAATGGTAATGGCAGGTACTTCTTGTATATAACCCTTCTTAGCTTGCAAAAGATGGGCGATCTCATATTTGGCTGAACACATCAGGAATCAAGGAGTAAAAGGCCATTTTTCTCACCATTCTCACCCAGACCAATACTACTTTCCTTGCTGCTTCTTAGGTCACCAGCTTCCCTTGAGCATCACTGCTGCTCTTAGTGCAATTCCCCCATTTTTTCCTCAGGGACATGAGGTACCATTAGCCAGTGTTTTGTGGATGTGGTTTAAGTGTCTGCTCAGTCTGCCTGTGCTTTTGGCCATTCTGTTTTTTTTTTTCTTGTTTCATAAAAAGAGTTTAAGGGTTATTTATTTTTCTGTCCACAAATGTTTGCAGAGCTTAATCTAAGTAATTTTAAACTGATAATTTTTTTTTAGGATAATAAACTGTGCTTAACTTGTTGGAAGTGTATGGAAAATTCCTATTGCTGACAGATCTGAGGTTGGAACTACTTCAGTAATTATGAAAAAAAAAAATTTTGACTGCTTTATTAGTACTGAGATTTTATTTATTACTGGGTAGGTATTAAAATTACAGTGTGAGTTCCATTGTATTTAATTAATAGCTATCCTATCACTTGATAGTTCTGTATTCTGAAAAATATTCTGCATCCCACAAGTTCTCTACAGTTCTCCTTTCTCTGAATCTATTGTAATAAATAATACTTATGCTGATATATGATCTTTTTCTCATTGGCCTTTGTTGTGTTATCAAGATTAAAACAATGAGACTTGAAGAGAACTAAGAGAATAATTCATGCATATTATTGCCACGCATCTATACTATGTTCTCAATCAGCTCTGCATAGCTTACTATGAAAGATTCACAGCAATTAATGCAACAATAACACAGTTTTTAATTAAATACTAGTGAACAACAAATCTTCTAGTGTTTATTAATTTGAAATGTTTCTTGACTCTGCAGTTGATTATGATACTCTGTAGAGCTTGTGCAACCATGTATTCATAGATAAGTGGAGATATATAATATATTTATATCTTTACACACTCACCGAAAGACTTCTAAATCTGTTATTCTGTATATGTATTTTCTTTCTTTTCTTTTGAAGTGGAGAAAGATCAGATTGAAAGAGGAGTTTATGGGTCTTCTGCAAGACACTTTAAGAAGTTTATGCCCTTTCACAGGACAGTAGCACTCCTCTTAAACTGGTCAAGTTTTCCAAACTTTTTTTTACTGAAAAGCTATTAAAAGATGTTCTGCAGCTTCAGTGGAAAAATGTGCCATCTTTGGGCCTAGTTGTAAATATATGTTCCAGGCACAGGACGTGATATTCACATCCTGAGTGAAGAATGACAGAACTGTTTAGAAAAGATACCAGAACGTAACCACAGACCCAAGGAAAATCCTAAATCTCCACTGACATGAAAAATGCAGTCTGTTTTCCATTTTAAATCACAAATAGAAAGAGATGAGCTATGTCAAAGTGTCTCACTATTATTTCACCCACCTACTTATGCTTTGGAGAATGTAGGGGGTTCATGTATTTCTTTAAGAGCTGATACTGGATGTTAAGAAAAATGGGCTGGGAGTCCATACTGAAAATCTCATCCTTATCAGTGCTTGATTAAGTTCTTGGGAGTTTCAGTGATACTCAATGCATTATTTCTGATTATTATTTTCTACCTCTTAAATAGATGGTAGTGTTTGAAATATATAAGATGTATCCATATACAGATGGTCCAGTCAAAATATAGTTTATCCTTCTAACATTTAGTAATTCAGAGTGGTTAGTGAAGAGTCAGAATCACATTTATAAAATAGACATTTTTAATGTCAGTACCATGAACAGATCTTCTGGGGGGGAAAAAAAAAGTCTGGATCCATAGTTCCCATTTGATGATGGAAAGAGGAGCCCTATTTCAAAGGAAGGTGGAAGGATGGAAGACCTGTGCTGCCAGGTAGCTGGACAGTTTAAGGTCGATCTTGGACATGGAGGCAGAGGATGAATTTGACTTTGGAGGAAAATGGAGATTTTGTACCTGGCAAGTACTATTTAGTCTTAAATTGTAGTTAAAATGCGGATCTGCAGAACAAGCCTCAGATATTTCTGCACATAGCTTTAAGTATTGAAAACTCTTCCTACCATCCCTTTATCTCAAAGAATATCCAGCAAGTTCCAGCCTTGTCTTTGTCTCCTTTGTCTCCCTTTTCTTCTGTTTAAGTGTTCAGAAATTATGTTAAAGGTTCAGTTACTGGACTGGGCTGAAGTGCCCATGACTACATAATCTGAGCTTCAATGATACCTATGGGGGCACAGACCCAAGAGAATAATACAGATATGAAGGGCTGGAAGAGTGGATTTGGATGTTAGCAAGCAATTGTCCTTGTGACCAAGAGCATTTGCATCATGTGATGTCATCTGGCCTAGAGTCTGGCCAGCAATACTGCCTAGGTATGGACAGAAAGCTGCTGTAGAGTGCCTAGGCTTTGTTTGTACTCCATGATGAAGCCCACCAGAGCAGCATTCTCGGTCAGGCAGTCTGTGCAATGGATTTTGGATGGCAGTGCTGTGATATTTCTGCATTTGGAAACGTCACAGTTGGAAAAATGGTGAAGGTGTTGAAAAAAGGTCACACTTATCTTTGCCTGATAATTGCCTGATTTTGTCCTTGTGATTTTCTGAAGTGCTTGCAAACAATCTGATGTCAAATAAGCTAGTCTTTCCCTTGTGCTCTTTGCCAAAGGCTGCCTTCCTTGGTGCACAGGGTGGCTAACTCACTTGCTTGGCATTCATAGCAACTAACTCCTTGAATCTGAGCTATTTTGTGATAAGCAAGTGAGTATCCACTGGCTATGCAGTGGGACTGCTGCTAGAAAGAGTTGTTTTTTTAGTACTGTGCTGTCTAGTTTTATGAAATGAGATCAATTGTAACACATGTTGATTTGATCCAATGTAAGATGGAGCTGGAATAATATAGTTCAAGTCCTACCTACGAGCTGCTGAAAGTAGACCTCCCCAGAACTTAGTTAACTACTGAGATTTAACATTGGGGTGGGTGGGGGTGAGGGACAGAAAGGAAACTTTTATTGAGGAGACAAGCTCTGGACTTAGTCTTTGAAACGAGGGGTGCTGGTTGGTTTGTTGATGGATAACCCTTACTCCGGGTGTGTGTCCGGGGCTGCTGGATGTTGCTGCAATATGTATGACAAGCATTTAAAACATGAGAGCAATGCAGGCAGATGAGTGCACTGGGTTTACAAATGTTAAATCACACCCACAAACTGCTTTCCTTTGTGCACTGCCTGACCCCGTGGCACATTCCGAAGGAGAAGTAAATGGAGATGCCTGAGCTGACCTATCTCACATACTGAGTGCACATTAGCTTTGCTAGGAAAAGAACAAAGCATATTGCATAATTTTATTCAGGCCTATATGATGCTGAATAATAATTTTTTTTTTGTGTCGTGGAACCAGAATTAGTAGGTGCATGAATGTAAAAATAATTAGTGAAATTATTAGCAGCAGAAATAATTTGGGGTCTAATTTATGTTCAGCATCAAGGTGAAAGTATGTCCTATGCCCCTTTCTAATGATATCTCAATGTATGTTTAAGAAATATCACCATAATTTTCTAGCAGCCCTTGCACAGCTCTGTGTTGTTGTAGTTATAAAATTCCCAGTGCTCAAATTAATATATGGTTTTCTGTAGTTGGCAGACCTATAAAATGTTGTTGTTTTTTTTTTCTTTTTTCTTTTTTTTTAAATTTATGGGTGGAGGAAGACATAGGAAACAGTGCTTTGGTTAAGTCTAATCATTGGTGAGAGTGAAAAAGAAAGTTAAAGGAATCTTGGAAGGCCTTGAAGTGCCTTCCCTTCTTAATGAAACTAATGGCCTCTTTACGAAAAGCAAAGGTTTGGTTTCGTACAAAGTCACTATTCTGACATAGCATGTATTTTTGGGTGTTTGTACAGCCGTATGTTCAGCTTGGACACGCTCATGGGTTCCGGCGTGCACACAGTAGGCAAAATCTCTCCAGCTGTGCATCTGGTAAAGCTATTTACATCCATTTCCACTGTGGGTGTAAAGCCTGCTGTGGGAGAGGCAGAACTGGGTACCTGGGAGCTGCTCGCTTAGGAAGGAATAAACTGCTTTTAGGACAAGGGCTGTGGAGAATGCAGCTTTGTGGATACAGAGAGGAGATTTCTGGTCGGAGCGTGTTTTCAGGGAGTGGGCAGAGGGATTTTTTATTTCACTCGATCTGGAAGCTACTTAAATAGAAAACTACATTACAGAGAGGTAATTCTGTGGATCTTTTGTAAGGGATTTTCAGAACTCTGTCAACCAGTGAGTCAATAAAAAAAAGCCCAAACATTTTATTATTCAAGTTGGCAGGGCGCACTGTGCCAGCAAGCTTCTATGTATTATTCTGAACCACAGTTTCATTTAAGGCCATTAAAATGTGTATATTCCTCCAGAAATAACTTTCCAAGAATTCTGTCAACACTGAGATGAGAGGGTGGTAATTCATAGGTGAAAATTATTAAAATAGAAATTAAAAATCATGGTTAAGCTCACAGTTACAGGAAACTAAACGTCGGAAAGCATAAACAGGAGCCGTTTAAACATCGAACTACTTTTCAAGGGCCTAGTGAACCTTGCTGACATACGAGAAAGCAACAAGGCATCAGGATAATCATCAGTGCTGACACCCCGCCTTATGAGCCATCAAACTAGACTCATTCAGGGCTACCAAAGCATAAAGTCTCTAGTAAAGATAATCTGCCAGGTTGTCTCAGCTGGCATAGGTGTGGTCTTCGTAAGCCTCCAGCTTCCAAGCCATAGGACAGGAAGAAAAGAGGTGCTGTGATTTAAGCTGGTACCTCCCTGGTGCTGGGTGTTACTGCTCTCCATGTGGGATGTGACACGTGCCCAGGCTTAACCACTTCTTTCCAGGGACAGGTGGTGAGTGTTTCCTTCAGAGGGGTGGCACTGGTAGCAGAGGGCTAACAGAGCACTCCTTAAACCTTCCCAGGAAGACTTTCTCAGACCCTGTCCATCCAGAAGCCTTAGACTTTGGAGAAAGGGGTTAAATAGTTCTCTGGGAGAAAGCTTAAATATACCTGCATTTTACAAAAAAAAAAAAAAAAGACAAGTTTTGACATTGTGTTTTCAATCCCTGCAATATAATTTAGGTGTATCTAATTTCTCAGGTCTACTTATACAGCTGATTTATCATAACATACCATATGTATGTTGATGCCAGGAGAATCACCCCCCTGTTTTTTTTCAAAACAGCCTGATATGGCTGTGTACGCAGCTTCTGTCAGTACTTTATGCTCTCTGGGAACTAATTCTCCTGTGTCCTTTAGAGCTGCTAGGCTATGTTTCTATTGCTGTGATCCAGCTGCTAGGTGGTTAACATAACATGGTACAAACAGATGTTTCCCTTTCTTTTGGGAAGAATAACACTCTTAATTGCAGATGGAGAACCAGAAATATTGTCCATTATCAGCAGCTCTCAGAGAGGTAGAGAGATTAAAAGAACTAGAGCTTGTTGCTAAAAATTCAGACTGGCAAGAAATAAAGAAAAGAAAAAGTATTTCATCCAGCAATAGGATTACTCTTACACAGACATGCTTTTAAATGTCTTTTTTATTTGAAGTTGTTGGGTTTTGTTGTTTTTCAAACACTGGCCTAATAAAAATAGGAGTCTTTTTTATTTCTGAGATGGAAACATTGGTCTAAAAATAAGATCTCACAAACAGTGCCAAATCCACTTTGATACATTGAGGCTGTAAATATCGCACTGTACACTCTTTTGTTTGTCATCAGTTGGCCATGGCAGCATGACTTCTCAAGCTTTATTTTACTCCACTACTCCCCAGGCTTGGACAGATGTTCCTGTGGTTTGCATAACACAGGATAGTATTTCTCTCCTAAGGACCCCAGCGAATTCTCAATGAAGCTTACAGTCAAACATAAGATTTTTTTGTAGCAGCCCCTTTTTCTGTTGACTTTTTGACCTAGTAACCGAGAGCATAAGCTACACAGAACGAGTTTCTATTTGCATAGTGAAGTCAGAGAAAACATTGCAGATGCAGCATGAAAGTTGCTGAGGCAGGTCTCCTCTTGCTTGTCTGTGTGCTACAGGACTGGTTTTTTTATTTAGAACATTTTTCTATAGCATATTTTTTTTTTAATTTAAGGCCTTTAATTAAATTGCTAAAGAAGCCATATTTTCACCTCGGTTTGCCTAACGCCGTGAGTCATCCCACGAGGAGGTGCTTTTGCAGTGCTGTGAGAGACACTCGCTGAGGTCTATCCCAGGCAGAGCTGCGTGCTGTGATTTACCTCAACCTAAGGTGTCTTGTGCTCACTGGCCTTTAATGTTAGGGAGGGTGTGCGTGTTGCTCTCCCAACCTGGTTCTTACAGGACTCTTCTTTTGTAAAGTCAAACTCATATTATATCAGGTGCTTAAAGTCTGGTCTCTTCATTCTGCTGCAAAATAAAATAGATGCGCGGTGAATGCTTATTATTTAAAGGATAAGAAAGTAATTAAAGGATAAGAAAGCTGCCCCTTAGGAAACAGCCGTTTTAAAAATTTCTGTTCAGATTGGTTAGCCACTGACAATGGTTGAACAATCTAGTCTAATTTGCAGGTTAGATCCAACTTAAAATTTGGCCCTGCTCTGAGTGTGGGCCAGCTGGAGAGGTTCCTTCCAGACTAAACTATTCCAGGGGTATACGCACAATCAAGCAGACTCAATCATTTGACCAAGAATTAATAAAAATAAATTGAAAACTCATTTCTTCCTTTGCAGAACTGTTATTCTGCATTTTTAATATTCCATTTCTCATAGGACTTTCCTTTACCATAGTTCTTCATAAAATGTTTGCTGCCCAACCAGAAATACTGCAGATCTGCAGTGCTCTGCATCAGCAAAGCTATTAGCTGCAATTCTTTCATTCTATCAAAATTTGTTCCTTGTGAGGTTTAGTGCAGAACTTCCCCCCCTCCTCTGGGCTCCTATTTTCTCTCCCTCAGATCTCTTGATGGAGGTTCCTGTCCAAGTTCTCCTTAAGCCACTTGAGTTACAACTTATCTTTAAGCTTAAATTGTTTAAATATTAGATGGATGCTAACCTTCGTCCTGTGAAGCTGAAGCCAGTTACGGGGCCTCACACAGGCAATTCCTCCAGCAGGTCTGCAGAGTAATGACAGCAAATGGCTGGTTCCTTCTGCCCACATGGCTCAGCCCAGTCATCTTCCACCTTCATAGAATCGTAGAGTTGCCTGGCTTGGAAGGCACCTTTGAGATCACCTAGTCCAACCATCAACCTAACACTGACAAAGCCATCACTAAACTATGTCTCGGAGCACTGTGTCTACCTGTCTTTTAAATATTGCCAGGGATGGTGACTCAACCACTTCCCTGGGCAGCCTCTTCCAATGATTAATAACCCTTTCAGTGTAAAAATTTTTCCTAATATCCAATCTGAACCTTCTCTGGCGCAACTTGAAGCCGTTTCCTCTTGTCCCGTCGCCTGTTCCTTGGGAGAGCAGACCGACCCCCCCTGGCTACACCCTCCTTTCAGGGAGTTGGAGAGAGCGAGAAGGTCTCCCCTCAGCCTCCTTTTCTCCAGGCTGAACACCCCCAGCTCCCTCAGCCTCTCCTCACAAGACTTACTCTCCAGACCCCTCACCAGCTCTGTTGCCCTTCTCTGGACACGCTCCAGCCCCTCAAAGTCTTTTTTGTGGTGAGGGGCCCAGAACTGGACACAGCACCAGAGGTGGGGCCTCATCCTTCACCCCTGCTGCAGTGCTTTCTGCCACTGCTGTCTCTGCTGATTTCCTTGCCCATTTGCCCTCGAGCAGCAGTAGCAGGATCATGCTCAGGTCTCTGATGCTGCCTCTGCCATTCACGCAGGAGCTCAAACTACCCAGGAAGGTCAAGTTGTGTGAGCGGCTGAGCTGTAGGTGGATGTTTTGCCTTTAGCAGTCCACGCAAAGAGACAGAGGGGACGGCAGTGGGCGAGGCAGTATCTCCAGCCATGTGCTTCTCTAGTCAGGAAACCTGGGAAACAACTACACTGCTGTAAATTTTTAAGCATCTTTATTTCATTCTAGTCTAAACGCAAAAATGAATTTGTAGCTTCTTATCTACAAGACAACACCTCAGGGAAGGAACTGCTCTTTTTAATAACTATAGCCATTGCTTTTTGCACTATAGACTTTATTAATCCTATCTATAGTATGAAATAGAACATGCTGGTTGGATCTATGCATTTCCACAAGTGATGTAAATCATAGGGTTGGTTTTCTTTTGCAAATAGTTATATTAACATATTATTACTGTGAATGAAACTCTATCAGTTTCAAGTTGTCTTTTCCTCAAATGATTCTTCTTTCAAAAAGCATCTGGTAGATTCAGAAGAGATGTCGTCACAGGAATTTCCTTGATGAGGAAGGGTGGTACACCTAGATGTTCCAAGACTGTAGCTCCTGAGCCTGGATCAGCTTCACACTGGAACAAGACTTGAATTATCTAATACTTTCTGTGCCCTGGTTTTTATGATGAAAATTCAGATATGGTCAGGAGATGTGTTTGTCATGCCCCAGAGATTCCCCTACCCCATCATATAGAATCAGGGAATAAGAACTGTAGGACATGACTTTGAGAGAAACAAACCATACATATCTGTCTTCTTGTTCTTCTTTTCTTCACCGGATTTTGCAGTGCAAAACCTGGCATATGTTTTAGATGTATCACTCAAGTACTACAATGTTTCCAGGTAGGAACACACTGACATCTGCATGTGTTGTCTCTTCATAGTGGAAAAGAACAAGAATTGCAAGCTCTGATTTTTGAACGAATCTTGTCTTAACAGGAAAGATTTGATTCTGCAGACTGAACACGAGAGTCCCACACGACACAGCCTGCCAGGGGTTTACTTTAAGCTTGAAGTAGTCAGCAGACGAGGCAGATTCAGGCTAGGTGGTCACTGAAGCACAAAGCAAACCTCACAGTCAGTCACAGGCATAAGTCAAAGAAAACAGTACTTTTCCATGAACAACAAATGGAAGAGCAGACCTCCTTAGTGCTCCTGCGCTGACTTTAAATCTGAAAGAGCCACAAGGACACAAGTGTTTTCTTGTTCTGGACAATGCGCCAGGGCAGGGTGGCAAAGAGTGAGGGTCAGGAGTCGCGTAACAGGCGCTGTGATGGGAGCCCTGTCTGCAGCATTACAGAGCAATTGCTCCTGTTGAACCCAGAAAGCAGGGCTTCTGTCTCTAGAGTTGGCCAGTTGCTTTTGAAGTCCCAGCTCTGAGAGGAACTCCATAGGTGTTTGTATTTACAATAGATTGAACAAAATCCCCAGGCTGTGTTACACAGCATGGTTAATTGATCTAGAAGTTGATTCTGGCCCAGAACCAACTTTTCCGTCTCCCGCTCACTGCTAAACTGACTGCCAGGCTTCTCTTCAGAAAACCGTTAAGTCTAGCAGGAATAAGGTCAGACTTCACCAGGCTGGCAATCATAGATCCCCTGCACATACAGTTCTTTCTGCTGGGGACCCTGCAGCATTTATGTCATCTCTTCACACTCTCTGTAGCGGTTCATGGAGAAAGCAAGTGCTAACTTGTTAATTTATTTTTTTTATCATTAATTTTCAGAGTCCAGCAAAAACGAATAATTAGAAGATAATCAAGTGTTTTAGAAAGTTCAAAAGCAGGAACCGTAGCAATCTCTGTGTGATAGAAAAGTCATTAAAAAAGATTTTTAACTGAACTTGGGTTTGCTTTCTAGCACTCAGCTCATCTTCCTTTCTTCTGGCTTACTAGCTGTGGTTTCAGTCAATCCTTGTATAGAGGAAGTGGTGGCACAGCATAAAGTTGCCTCTATTATCAGGGCACTGTACGTATATAAAAATATTTATTAGATGCAGCCAAAGCATTCTGTTGGGTTGAGCTTGTTTTGGGGGTCTGCAGTTTTGAAAGTGAACTTGTGTCCTAATTTCTAGATGGTTCTGAACGAAGTTTGATGGGCTCAATGGACAAGTTTGCATGATCATATTTCTTTCTTCAAAATGGGTAATCTACAGGCACATTCAATATCTTTGTAGACTGCACACTATGTATTAATGAAAGACAAAAGAAAAGGCATAATTTACCACTGAGTGTAGAACACCCCCCTCTTCCCCTTTCTTATACGCTTCCTTTTTAAAAGTAACATTACTGAAGCCATTTCATTTCAGAGGACAGATAAATCATGAAGTTGAATCAAATATAGATGATGTAAAACTTTGTCAAGGTTACGGACCAGGCCTTCACAGTGCTTCCTTTGTATTTCATTTGAATCATTGATTGTCTTCCTGTTCCAATGCCATTCTCTTTCCTTCTATTCAGGAGTTTTCTATTACCTTCCAGGCTATTGTATGACTACGCAAGTAACACAAAGTCCTTTGTACAGTAGAAATCAGGCACAAAATAAACACACCTTTATCCTGCATTCTCAAAACCTTCCTTCTTTCTGCACGTAAATACAGTGCCTTTTAAAAAAAATAAAAATCAGAGCTCTATGAGCCTGATGTTGCAGCTTTAGCCAACTGGCAAAGTCTTGAAAGCGCTGGAAGCTTTCTTCCATGAAGTCCACTGCCCCTGTGACAAAGCTCTGCTGCTGGTAACAATTGCCCAGTGATGTGAGTTTCCTATATTGACAGTCACGGTACTGACTTTAGCCTCTGTAGAAAAAGGAAATGATATACAGACACATGAAGTGGGTAGTCTGGGCCTCTTAATGACACCAGGCTTTGGAATTTTATTCTTTGCATGTGTTTACTCAGCCCTTTCCTATTCTTGCATCCTGCATAATAAAATAATTTATCCAAGTGCTGCTTTCTGCCTTTTGGTTCTGCACGGCAGTACAAGGGAGGAAAAAGGCGGAAAGAGCTTTTTTTCCTTTGTGTAGGTTGTGGTCCTTCCAGCCTCTCCTGCCTGGTGTCAGCAGAGGCACTTCATGGGGAAAAGCAGGGCTTCCAGCGCCCGTCAACAGCCACGGAGCCTGGGAAGAAGGAGCTGTGATTTTCGCTGCTCATTCCGACTCCTCTTGCCTGGGTTAGTGAGGAACAGTATGATTCTGCCCCACAGAACTACTTAAAAAAACAGTCTGGCCTCAAACACATGCAGGTGTTTTTTTTGTTTTTGTTTTTTTTTTTTCTTGTCCTTTCTCTTGGAACAGGTATAATCTTTCTCTCTCTCCCCTCCACACGAATTTCCCACAGATTTATGAACAACTTGTCCATGCCTGACATAATTTAACACACTAATGAGCCAGCAAGGAATTAGACTGTGTTTTTATATAAATTGTCTCATGTTCTGTACTCACTAAAATTATTGGAGCACTGAGTGTGGTTGCCTTAAGGATTCCTGAGGGTGTCTTTCTCACTGATCACATTATTTGGGTTCAGGGGTTTTCCCACTGCAGCTGCCAGAATTGTCTTGTGATCGTGGTCAAGGGAGATGATTCTGCACCTCTGCTCCACTCTGGTGAGACCCCGCCTGGGAGACCTTATAGCCCCTTCCAGTACCTAAAGGGGGCTACAGGAGGGATGGAGAGGGACTCTTTATGAGGGAATGCAGCAACAGGATGAGGGGTATTGATTTTAAACTGAAAGAGGGTAGACTTAGGTTAGATATCAGGAAGAAATTCTGTCCTGGTGAGACACTGGCCCAGGTTGCCCAGAGAATCTGTGGCTGCCCCATCCCTGGAGGGGTTCAAGGCCAGGCTGGATGGGGCTTTGAGCAACCTGGTCTGATGGGAGGTGTCCCTGCCCAGGGCAGGGGGAGTGGAACTGGATGATCTTGAAGGTCCCTTCCAACCCAAACCATTCTATGATTCTGTAAGTCAACTTTGTCTCTGTTAGACAACCTCTGCCATGTCAAGGACCTTCTGATCTTTTCTGTCTGCTATTTGGAGCTAAGGAGAGACATTATCAACTAGTTACTCTACCCCTGCTCTCCTGCCATGGGCCTCTGAAGGGGAAAGTAGATTTTTATTATAGGATAATGATTAAGCGTTGGCTTAGCAAAAGTCTTTCGTCTCTCTCGGGTTCACTGGTGATTTCAGTCTTATAAACAGCATTTGCTTCTCAAATGCTTTGTTGGGAGTTATAAAATGCTGTGACTGAAGTAACCAGAAACAAGTGGCATTTAGTGTGTTTGCTTTGCATATGTTCTTAAAGATTTGCATATGTTCTAAAGATATCGGTGTTGCTTTGTTAAGAAGAAGCTTCCTTTGGGTGAAATGCTAAGGTTTCAATGTATAAGAGTTTAGTGGAGGCACTGTTGTAGAATACAGTGGTGGAAAATTGCGAACTGATGACATGGGTGGCAGGGGTCTGTTTTAAAGAGAAATATATTCCTCCAAGAGCAAAGTAAAATAGAAATGGTTTATTTTAAAAAGGAACTGAAAAGAGTTACCCAAGCAGATTTTGTAATGTGTTTGGAGGGGTTCTAACCTGAGGTAAAAACTTGAAGGTGGAAGTGAGTCCTGTGGAAAGGAGTTCTAATGGGCTGAGCACGTGATTAGAGCCATGTTTTGGTTTTGCTTTGATCCTCAATGCAGGAGAAAATCTGTGTGTCATATATTCCTAGTACCCATCCAATACAGTCTAGAAAAAATAGCATTTATCTGGGATGTAAAATCACCTCATAATTAACCTTTGCACCAGCATACACATTCCTTTTGCTTGTTCGACTGTAAATTAATGTAGCTCAGACTGGGATTTTCAAAGGAGCTTTGGTGAATTAGTTATCCAAATCCCATAAAAATTAGTTCTGGACAGTATTTAGTTACTGCACAGTTGTTTGAACTTGCTGTTAAGCAAAATGCAATTTTGCAATTTTATTTTAGTTACAGCTTATGCTGACTATTTAAAATGATTTGGACAATTAATTAGGGCAGCTACAACCTCTAATTGTCTTCTATAGTTCCCCTCCTGCCTGTAGTTTTTCATTAAGATATCTGTCAGCTTTGGTTAACTGTATTTTTTTTTCTATATTTCTAAAATTAAAAATAGTATCATATCCAGAACACTCTACATGGACAACAGTAAAGGAAAAATATATGTTAGAATTTTTCATCAATATAATAATCCAAGTAAGAAATAAGATTAAGGATACTAACTAATTCATAGGGGAAAGGCTAGTTCTTCTATCAATGCCTTTTAACAAATGAGGTTCCAAAAAGTCTGTTTGTCACTGACAGACAATGTAGAGTTTAGGATATTTTTCAAGTGTGTATGGATTTGGTTGGAGTCCCATTAGAAGAAAATGAAGATGGAGAGGATAGGAGCGGTTCAGTGGTGAAATCAGGAGGAATGCTTGGTTAGAGGCTAGGTTAGTGCCTGTCAGAAGGGAGCAGGGAATTTTATGAAATAAGGTTATGTCAGCCATAAAATGGTGAACCATAAAAAAGAGAAGGTTTTCCAGTGCCTAGAAGCTGTGCAAGTGAGGCTTAGAAAATGAGTACAAGGTAGTAATGATAACCATGATTTAGAAGTTTCTGAAAAAAATTTAGGATTTAAAGTTCGAAATTATACTTGAGTTTTGGCACAGAGTTCAGCAGGAAATATCTGTTCTCCCATACCAAGGCCAATATCATCTCTCCGTTGAGATAATAGCAGAAGTTTGGGATTTTTCAAGACAGCTTCACAACCAGAGACAACAAAATTGTGCAACTATAATGCCTGTTAAGAATCCCATATTCAATACATCCACTTGCATGAGGTTTGTAACAAAGGAGTTCAAGCACATGCAGACAGTGGGGGTTTTTTTTCCCCATTTTTTCTTTTGTGCATTTATGTGTTTAGTTTCCAGACAGCAGCTCCAGCTACTGTCTCTGAATCAGAGATTAAGGAAAAAAAGCAAAGTCTGGTTGTCAGGGTCTCTTTTGTTTTGATTTGCATTTTTTGTTGGTTTTTTTCCTTTTAACAATTCTCTTTCCATGGACTCTTTCAATAGAAGCAACTAACAACAAAATATATATTCACAAGATTCAACACTTTTCATGTTAAAAATATGATAGAAAATGTTCTTGCAACACTGACATCAGCTCCAGTGTTCTCTTTGGAACTGTCTGAACTCAGACATCAAAAACTTGGATATAAATCATATACATCCAGCTCCTAAATCCTGAAGTCCATATTTCACAATTGGGTTTGAAACGTTCCGGGGAGATGGATTTGCTTAAAATTAAGTGCTTGGAATTTTGTTTTGACTCAACGTATCTATACAGACAGAACTTCCAGACCTTTGAAATTTTGCCAGGCACACTTCAAAGCCAGGAAACCGATGGTTTATTGTGCATAACATTTAGTATTATTGTTATTTATTATTTTCTTAAAACTGATAGTGTGTTCGTGCTGTGCAAGGCAGATATCATGCTATCTAGCTTGAAGAGTTCGTAACATAGAGACCAATATGAACAGCTTGAGGGATTTCTGGGCTTTAAACTAAGGAACAAAATTAAACTAATGTTATCCATGACACAAGAATTTACTTAAATTCACACATGCAGAGAGATAATGTCCATGTTCTAGCTGCATTTAGTTACAAATATAAGGTTGGAGAAATTAATGGATGAATAGTACTTGGCTTTTAATAAAAGTCTCTGTTCTGCACTACCCTCTCATTCCTTCCTCAACTGCCCCCCCTCACACACAAAGGTGAGAACAGTCGCTACAGCTCATGCCCTGTTAAAATCACAGGCTTTCCCACTGAGGGGGAAAAGAAGTGCTACAGAAACTCTTGACAATATCCTTAATTTATTACAAAGGTTTTAAATCGTGCCAGGGTAGAAGGGGTAGCATGGAAGGAAAAGAGTGTCTAAAAAAACCTCCAGCTGTCTAAGGAGACAATTTTACATGGTAGAAACAGAATGAAATTAGGAAAATGTATTTAAACCATATGTGTTATGAAACGTTACATACTATAGAGGCTTCAGATTTCAAATAGCATACATCCCTATAATCTTATCACCACCTCTATTCAAATCGTGTTTACTGTCGTTTTACATCTCCAGCACAGCGGCAGGGAACAGAACCAGGGTTTGCAGAAATTACATATCCTGGTACTTCTGTGATGGATATTTTCTTTCCTGCTCTATTGCTGCCAAATGAAAAGGGAATGGAATTTTTATTCAAAAACTGGAACCACCTGATCAGATGAGAATCAAATGGATAAACATCAAAAAAATCCTTTGCTATCAGATCTAAAAAGTATGCACAAAGACCAGCTCCCCTTCCTTTTTTCTCCTTGGGCTTGCTGGGTAACTTCAGTGTGCTCTGCTTCAAAATCTGTGCAGAATCACCACAGAGGATAAAAAAGCAGTGTAAAAGAATGCTGTGACCACCAATATCTATGGTTGCTCATAGGGTTTTTCCATTGTGTGAATAGCAAAAGCCACAGGCTTTATACCAAGCTTATACTTCTTCCCATCCTGTAAGAATACACGGAGGGGTCCTTCCAGTGTGTGTCAGAGAATTACCTGTGTTTTTATCTGTTAGTTGTGCCCATCACAACTAATTTTGCTCTGAGTTTTACCGGTTTCTTAATTAATAAATTAAGACCAAAGTAGAATTGTCTTGTCTTAAAAAGGAGGGTCTACCTTTGACATTCCCCTGTCCTTAAATATTGTTAGATGCAGAATTTCAAGCAGAGTATTTTGCCACCAGTATAGACTTTTGTCAGAGAGAGATTAGAAAAACCTTCCCTCTCCATCTCATTCTTTCTCTTTCCCCCTCTCTCCCTTTTCTTTTCTCCTTCCCTTTCCCCTTCCCTTTCCTTTCCGAAGGGCTTTAATTTTTCTTTTCTTTTTTCTTGATTCACGAATGTCAGTCTCTTCACGCTTCTCCTCAGTAATAGAAAAGTATTACACTCCATGATAATAAGCATTAACTAGTCCATGTTAAAACACCTGTTAATAACTGATTTGACCATGGTCAGTAACTGAAGATGTCTGATCCTGTTTATGCTGTTTGTGTCCATCCATTTACCTTTCTTTTAACTGTGGGAAAGGCAATGATTTGGTGAGTGTACAGGCTGGGAAGCAGGGCTCTTGGGTTGTTTCCAGACCTGCAGTGCTTTTTCTGGGTAACCCTGTGGGAAGGTGTGTGCAGGTACCGAATGCTTGTAATTCTGATTTGTTGGGACCAGTGGGTACCCAGCCTCTGCCAATGCTAGGGCACGGTATTTGGTCAACCTCAGTTTCCTCAGCTATATAATTTAGACCACAATGTGTGTGCGTGCCTTACAGAATGAGTAATTTAATGTTTGCCAAACATGCAGAGAGCCTCTGGTAAAAAACATACCAGGAATGTGCAAGCAAACCACTGTTCGTGTCGGTGTGCATTCCTCCTGGATTCTGGCTTCCTAACCCAGCAAGATCAAGCATAACAGAAAGTTACAGCAGATTCAAAGTGCACAGACTCCGAGGAAAAACATAAAGAGAGGCACTGGAAATATTACATCCTCATGGCAGCTGAATGAAGAAAGCTTTGCTAATGGAGCACTTTGTGACCCTCCTATTTTTTCTCTACTGCGAGCTATTCTTTGGAAGCAGCAGCCTTACTGCACAAAAACAAATCTGTAGCTTTCCATAGCTGAAGGATGCTAGAAGCTGAAGAGAAAAAAAACAACAACAACAAGAACAAAACAACCAAGAGAAAGCCACATAACATCAGAAAAAAAGAAAAAAATAAAGCACCCCAAGCTTCATAGCTAATGGAAAGAGTGCTCGAGATGGCAAAGTGCTTAGCTGCAAGCCCAGGGGGATTGTAGGATAGAAACTCACCATGCTTGAGTTTTAACATGTGGATGTTAGCTAATATATTGTTAACATAGTGCTCAGGGCCAAATTCACTCTCAGTAGTACAATTTGAGCTGAGCGGTGCCCTGAGGACACAGAGGTGGCAGGGGCAATAGCCCAGCACGTTTCTGAAGCGTTATGAAGAAAAGGGGAGCGCTGCTCACATTAGGAACTGCTCTCAGGAGAAGATTACACAAATATAAAAGATGAGACGTAGAGCTCTCCTAGAGCAAGTAATTAGAAACTGCAAATCATATCTGGTTCTTTGGGGTGTCTTTGTACTACAGATTGAAATGCTTTTATAATGCAAGTAGTACAAGAAAATCAGAAGCCTTTTTCTCTGCTTTCTGCTCTCGTAAGGTCTGATCTGGGATTCAATGAAATGAAGGTACAGACTACCACTGGATTTAATGAGTTTTGGATTAAAATCCTAGTACTAAGAAGAACTACACAGAAGAAATCTTGTAAGAGCAGTGTACTTCAGCAGAAAAGTAGGCTCTGGAAAAAAATCTGTTAAAGCGGCATTGAAAACTGTTTCTGGTAAACATCTAAGTGCTGCTCCTGTGGCAACCCATTCTTACAATAAGTTCTTTGACCCTTGTAGATTGTGCAGATTGGTTAATTCGACACTGTTTGTTTTAAGTCTCTTTGTAATTTTATTTTAAAACAGAAAAAAGTAATTTGGGATATTCTGTAAAACTCAGGCAGTCTTTACAATGGCAGATATTTTAGATTCGACAGAAAAAATAGATAATTTCTTTGTTTCAACTGTCAGAATTCAGATAAACATTTTATTTGCTCTTTAATGATCGCCTAAAGTGCCGGATAAATGATCTGCTTTTTTCCAACTATCTCCTACTCATGATAGATGAATCTTTTTTCCTTATCTGTTGTAAAAAACATTCTTATCATCTATGAGAATAGCAAGATAGGAATAGCAAGAAGGAAGAGAGAAAAGGCCATAGAGGGCATAGGAAAATGAGTTATTGTGATCACAGCACCGTGAATAATAACTCACACCGCCTGCTTGGTTTTTTTTGCCAGGGAAATACAACTCTCAACTGGTGTTTGCAGAGGATGGAGTTTGGCCTCATCCAAAGAATATGGTCAGTTCTGCCTTACATTCCTGTGTGGGAACATTCCTTCCTCCAAACCAGAAGGGGCTCTTGAAGGAACGGTAAGGGTGGTCTAGGGTCATCATCACCTGATGAGCCATACTTGCCTTGAGAGACCTAGGAAAATGAATATTAATAATTTATTTTTTTTTCCCCAAGACACCTTTAAATGATGACTTGGGAGACTTAGCACAGAATTGAGTTTCTGGAAGTAGATAATTCTTGATGTTTTAATCTAGCAATAAATAAATAAATACTGCTTTGCAGCAAGATCTAGTTTAAAGCTAGTTAGACAAATACAGGAAAGGACTCATATTTTTAAAATTTAGGTAAGAAATCATTAGGATGGTGATGGATTTTCCATTATTGCACACTTTACATCAAGGTTGGGTGTTTTCCTAAAGGATAGAATCAACTTCAAACTGAACTTGATGCTGCATTGAAGCTCTATGTACTTGTCTTAAGGAAGAGCTCAGACATGAGAGTTGTAGTAACAATTTTTGGTCCTAAAATACATGAAATAATAAACAAAAAAACATTACTCCCTCTATTTGTTTCAGTGGAGTTATACTGAAAGATATCACAACCATCGTCAGTTCAATCCAATTTAAGACATGGTCTTTTGTGGTATGTTAGTTTAAAAAACATTTACCTCTGATTTACTGCTCTAACTCAGTAATATATATATATCAATCTCATTAAGAACATCTTCAATTGTCATTAGTGAAATGAAATTATAATCAGAAACAATGTGTCCCAGAAATGGAATTTAGCCTTTCACCTGCAGTATTACTCTGGGCTTTTACATATAAATTTTATTTGTTCTAAACAAAAACCAGACTTTCTGGCAATGTTTTATGACAAAATTCCCCGCCGTCCACCTCTTGGAAAACAAATCTTCTTGTTATATTTCTGTATAAAAGGCATAATTTCCTTTCCCATTTGCCTGTTAACTTGGAACAGAACTGCAGTACAGTACGTACATTATTACAGTACATACTAATATTCAGAGGATACTCATCCAGATTTCTGGCAAGGACTTCACTGATAAGAGGGAAGTCTCATAAGAGATCCCATTAGAACCATCATGGGAATAAAAGAAGGAAAAAGTCATACAACCATTTCTTTTTTTAATATTTTATTTTAAATTTGATATTGGAAAAGCTCAGACAATTTCAGTTTCCTAGGAAACCTATCTATTGAGATGGTTTGTTATTGCTATTTTGTTGTCATTCATGCCAGTGTAAAGTGAATCAAAACGCCACCAGCCTTGTGTAAGCATGAGCATAATCTTAATAGGAGTTTTGCAGAAGGGCACAGCAACGAATAAACCAGTTTTAGGGAAAATAGTTGTTACAGTGATGCTTATGCAGACTTAGTGGAAACACAGACAATAAAGCTTGAGAACTCTGGTTTTTGAGGCCTGGGTTGAATCCTTGCAGGGCCTTAATCTCAGGCTGGCAAGAATTAACTTTTAGGTTTCCTGCCTCTTAGTTTGAATCCTCAGTTGTAAATTAGTCATCAAGCTTATATTCATGAAGTTAACGGGAAAACACAGATAATAGCAGGTATTAAGTCAGCTATGGGTAAGGCAAGTTACTTAATCTAATTCTGACCAGATGCCCAAGGTGGGCCCAGCTTTAAAGTAGATTCCATGTGAAAAATATTAGTTATCCTAACTCAAAAAGCCAATTTTAATTCAAAGAGAACTAGCAACAGAAACTTTTAAAGTTAAAAACTCAAAGTAGCTCAGGGGAATAACAGAGATAAAGGTCTTATAAACAGCTTATACCCACATAGGGGGGTAAAAATTAGGGGAAAAATGTAAAGCAAATAAACAAGCAAATCCTATTCATAGATTCACGGATTCACAGAATTGTCAGAGTTGGAAGGGACCTGTAGAGATCATCTAGTCCTCTGCTAAGCAGGGTTGCCCAGAGCACATTACTCAGGACTGCATCAAAGCAGGTCTTGAAGATCCCCAGAGAAGGGGACTCCACGACCTCCCTGGGCAGCCTGTTCCAGTGCTCTGTCACCCTCACCGTAAAGACGTTTTTTCCTCATATTTGAGTGGAACTTCCTATGTTCCAGCTTGTGCCTGTTGCACCTCGTCCTATCGCTGGAAACCACTGAAAAGAGCCCAGCTCCATCATCCTTCAACCCACCCTTTAGGAACTTGTAAACATAGATGAGGTCTCCCCTCAGTCTTCTCTTCTTGAGGCTAAAGAGCCCCAGCTCTTTGAGCCTTTCCTCATAAGGGAAGTGCTCAATCCCTTAATCATCTTTGTTGCCTTATGCTGGACTCTCTCCAGTAGTTCCCTGTCCCACTTGAACTGGGATGCCCAGAACTCGACACAGTATTCCAGTTGTGGCCTGGAACAGGGGGAGAGTAGAGGGGGAGAATGACCTCCCTTGACCTGCTGGTCACACTTTTCCCTATGCAGCCCAGGATTCCATTGGCCCTCTTGGCAACAAGGGCACATTGCTGGCTCATGGAGAGCCTGCCATCTACCAGGACTCCCAGATCCTTTTCCTCAGTAGTACTTTCCAGAAGATCCACCCCTAACCTGTATTGGTGCCTGGGGTTCTTCTTCCCCAGGTGCAGGACCCTACGTTTGCCCCTGTTGAACCTCTTCTCTGCCCAGTTCTCCAGCCTGTCCAGGTCACACTGGTTGGCGGCACAGCCCTCTGGAGTGTTGGCCAGCCGTCCCAGTTTGGTATCATCAATGAACTTGCTGAGAATACGCTCTGTCCTCTCGTCCAAGTCATTGATGAATATGTTGAACAGGACTGGGCCAAGTATTGACCCCTGGGGGATGCCGCTGGTTACAGGCCTCCAACTTGACCCTCCTCCGTTAATGATAACCCTCTGAGTTCTGTTACACAGCCAGGACTCAATCCACCTCACTGCCCCCTCATCTAGCCTATATTTTCTTAATTTTCTAATGAGGGTGTTATGGGAGACAGTGTCAAAAGTCTTGCTGAAGTCAAGGTAGAAGACATCTGCTGCTCTCCCCTCATCCAGCTATCTAGTTATAACATCATAGATGGCTATCAGATTGGTTGAGCATGATTTACCCTTCGTAAATCCGTGTTGACCACTTCCAGTAACTTCTTTGTCTTCAATATGTTGGGAGATGATATCCAGAACAAGTTGTTCCATTATTTTCCCAGGGACAGAGGTGAGACTAGTTGGCCTGTGGTTCCCTGGGTCCTCCTTCTTGCCCTTTTTGTAGACTGGTGTGATATTTGCCTTCCTCCAGTCCTCAGGCACTTCTCCGGTTCTCCAAGACCTTTCATAAATGATGGAGAGTGGCTGAGCGATAACAGCTGTGAGTTCTCTCAGCACTCGTGGGTGCATCCCACCAGGGCCCATAGACGTACGGATGTCTAGTTTTAGCCAAGTGGCCTCTAACCCAATCCTCCCCAACAGAGGGAGAGTCTTCCTCTCTCCAGACCTTCCCCCTTATCTCCAGGGTCTGGGATTCATGAGGGGCAGCTTTGGCAGTGAAGACCTGAAGTTCATAGCTTGGTTAGTCATCAGATCTTTCTCATGAAAGAAATGAAGGAAGAAAGTTGAGATGTGGTGTCTTTTTCTTCTAGAACATAACAGTTATGGTTCAGTCATTTGCTTCAGGTTTGGAAGACCTGTGTCCTTTCTGTTCTACCAAACTAGGAAAAGTGGTTTCTCCTCTTTCAGATAACTCCTTTACCCTTTTAGTGTAAGGTTCCTTGGTACCTTTGGATGGGTGAGCTTATGCAACTATACTGACAGAGTTGTAGCAAGTGACGTGGGAAGACAGAGTGTATTTTCAATGCTTTTGGGACAGGATGCTTTCCGTCAGGTGATTTGTTTCCTTATAGATTATGTGCAGTCTAGAAAACTACAGGAGTTAAGCGTTGAGGCTTTTTCACTCTTCTGTAATCTACTGCTGTTCATTCCAATTTTGCCAAATCAAAACTTTTGCCTTGCTTTTGGCTGTTACCAGTGCTGATTGAAAGATGTTTTCAATGAGAATCACTAATCCCAACAAGCTTGGCCATAGTCCTAATGTAATGCTTTTGCTGAAGTCACTCAGCAGGCGAATCCCTTTAACAGATATTAAATGTCAGCCTAGGAGACAAGTAGCCCCTGCGGAAATCAATATCCACGAGCACAGCAGCCATTTAGTGGTTATTCACTAAAACAGCAGGCTGCTTCTCCCACAGAATTAAAGACAAAATCCTTATAAGTTGATCACTCTATATTCCCTGCCTTGGCATTTTTAAAACATTAAAGCAGGTTTATTAAGAATCTAGCTTTTTTGACAAAAATTACTTTTACAGACTGGATGGTTATAAAAGTTCATGATAAGGGTATCCCTGTGTAACATGATGAAAGTGTGTAAATCCATCAAAATGCTTAGCATTCCCACATATTAATAAGCTGTGTTTGGATTGAAAGCAAGTGGAAAATGACCATAAAATTCTATCCCATTTACAAAAATAACACCAGCCAACCTCCCAGGGACTTGAAGAAAGTACAAATGATGTGTTCTGAAGGTTCTGATTTTATGCATGTATTATTTCAGTGGAATAAGTGTTATTTCAGTGTACACTCTGATTGGATGTTTGATATGGAAGAATGAAATATTATTATTAACAATAATATGTAGAAGGTGAAAAGATAACGGTTCCTGTTTTCATTAGCTCAGACGACCCCAGGAAGCTGGAACTGTGAGAGATTAAAAAGAAAGTCAGTGATATTTGTAGGTGAACTAACAGGGAAAATCACACCAGTGTTTGCTTATACCTGTCACAAAATGGTTCCAGTTTTCCTAGTTTAAATGGGAAATAATTTTATTTAGGGCGTTGATAAGGGTTTGAGTGTGACAGCTCTTTAAAAGAAACATATAGTTAGGCCTTTATTCAAAAATTAAGCAAGGGAAAGCAGCAGAGATATTATGGGGAAAAAAAATGTTTCGCAATTACAGGTTTCTTAATTGGGATTATGAACTCAGAAAGACCTTCTTTTCAGTTCATGAGTTGGACTGAGCAGGAAGGGTTTTGTTTTCCATCCTCAGGAGTACCTTGGTTTTAACAACATCAAAGGGGGAAGAATCCAGAACATTTTTAGTTAGTATCCCTATATCTATGGTATAGCTTTTCGTAGTGTGGGCTTCTAGACTAATAATTAATTAATAATTTCTACTTTTTAACAATAAAATTTCAAGTGTATTTAGGAATTTCTGTTATAAAGGAAAAAACCCCAAACAAACAAGCTTGTTTTATGAAAAAAGGTGGTTGAAATTCTGCAAGACAGTTTGCAGGCTTCAGTAGCCCTGGAAGTTTTTCACCAGCTGCTGGTATGTGATGGCTTTCTGGTTGTAATGGGAGTGGGTACGAAAAAAGGCAGAGTGACTATTTCAACTTCTTTATATGAAGCCTGCAGGGCACAGTATGACTTCCTCTCTTAAGCCTTATTTCTTTGGAAAAATAATTAGTATTTCTTGAACAAAACAAAGGTAAGTCAAGCGTAAGTTGGGAAAATAACCTGTTTTAAGCATCCAGCAAAGCTACTATTTAGAAATACACAGGTAGGAAAAGGAAATATCAACAGACAAAGATATCCTTTGTTTTCTATGGCCTGATTTTGGGAATCTCTAATTAACAGAGGGTTAGAGATTGAGGCGGCCTCCCTTGCACCTGGGCTGTGGATGATGCTGTGGAGGAGGGATTACAGCTGTAGTTTTCTTTGATCTTTGTCACCGTAGTCCTTTAATTACGAGAACAGCCTCTAACAACTGTAGTGTTGTTTTAACGTTTGGTGGTTAAAGTGTAACAAATCTTGTATCTCTGTTGTGTCGGGGCCTTGAATAAACACATAGACCTATGGTGTCTCAATAAAAGTAACATGATTTTTCTGACAATCTTTCTAATGTAAGTAGGAGTCATGGATGTTAAACAGTATCAAAATTTAAGCCAATTTTCTGTAGAAGCCTGAATATGGATATACATGATATTACATTGGTCTGAAAAAAATTGTCTTAATGGCCACCTTTAGATCTAAGAAATGTTTCTCACTGCTAATGTTACATGCAAAGTTTATGAGAAGCACTCAGGTATAGGAAGACTGAAATGAAGCTAACAGGAGAAGCCTACATCAAATTACAAATTCGGGACAAAGTCAATTAAATGTTTGTGTTCATGACTGTGTATCATTTACTTAAATGATAACTTTAGTTCCTTTGTGTTCAGGCTTCTTTGCTGGATGAAATTTTAAACTTTTTTTTTTTAAAGTTATAGGAAAGCAATTTGACCCATCTCCATCTCCGCTTCACACATCTTAGTTTAATTTTAAAGAAAAATGACTGTGTTTTAACTAAAGCGAATCTAGTGAAATAATTATGACTGAATACTTCAAATGATGCTTAGAAAAGCAATTAGAACTCATAGAATGAATGCATGGTATTCAATAGCTGACCTGTCTGGGCATTTTGTAGTCTGAGACTAGAAAAGTGTGATAAGGAGTAAGACCTACCTGCCTGTCACACTGGCCTCATTAACAGTGATCAATATTGCTTTTCCCAAATTGTGAGTATGAGAGAGTAAAAGAACATCCACACAACAGTCAGAGAAATGATGCATAGTTACTGGAAGTATTTAAAGAGATATTTAAAAATAATTCTTCCCTTCCTGAGTCAATTCAGCATGAGAATTCACTAATAATTCAATGAGACTGATTCTGACTAATCAAAGGTACGTAAGGATAGACTTATAACTGGCTACCAGGGAAGAATTTAAAAAAACACCCAAAACCCAAACCAAACCCTCTGAAAAAATCCCACCAAAGTATGAGGAACCTGGGCCTATACTTCACCTTGAAGAACTAGTTTTATTAGGAGCAGGCTGTATTCTGCTGACATACATCAAGTTTGGTGTCAAAAGCCATTAGACAGATATTAACCTCTCACTTTTTTTTTGACCAGTGGAAATGTTCCCAATACTGTTACAGTAGTCTGAAAACATTATCGTAGTATGGAAATTATTATTGTAAAGTAAGTAAGGTAAAGTAAGTGTGATACATTTATACATAGAAATTTCTAGAGGAGACAGTCTCATATTTGTTACTCCTACAGGAAGATATCATCATGTTTTTCCCCCATTATTTAACATCTGATTTGTCATTGTTAAATCTAGCTGAATTTGCCAAAGCACAGATCATCTAAGTGTGGGCTATTTTCCTCCCAAGTCAAAAGTAATCTAGTAACAGGACAATGTGTTGTGGCAGAAGGTTAAAAGGTTGACCAGTTTTGAGAGGATTGTAGTTACTGTTCAGAGCACCAAGCCCACCTACTAGCCATGTGAAATGAGAAAGATTCATAATAAAGCAGAAATAAAATGGTACAAAAGGAATCTTCATTCTTGTCTCAGCAGTGCCTAAAACCACCTCCCAGAACAGACAAGGGCCAAGAAGAAAAAGTGAAACATTTTATTCACTCATGGGACCAAACTTGCTTAATGCCTGCCAAGCCTTCACCAAGAAAGGAATTACCAATAGCCATTGGAGTTACAATGGTAAGATATGCAATGTTCTTATTGCTTGAATGTTTTGTTACTATTAAGGAGGTAGGAATCACAGAATCATAGAATGGTTAGAGCTGTGAGGGACCTTAAAGATCATCCAGTTCCAACCCTCCTGCCCTGGGCAGGGACACCTCCCACCAGACCAGGTTGCTCCAAGCCCCATCCAGCCTGGCCTTGAACCCCTCCAGGGATGGGGCAGCCACAGCTTCTCTGGGCAACCTGGGCCAGGCTCTCACCACCCTCACAGGAAAGAATTTCTTCCTAATACCTAACCTCAATATTTCCTCTTTCAGTTTAAAACCTTTACCCCATGTCCTGTCGCTCCCCTCCCTGATAAAGAGTCCTTCCCCGTCTCTCCTGTAGCCCCCATTTAGGTACTGAATGACTGCTATAATGAGTGTTGCAAAATAAATAATCAAAATTATAATAAAAAAATCAAAATGAGCACTTCACAGTATGTAACAAAAGGAAGATTAGCAGAGCAAGTCAAAGCAGTAATGGCATGCCAGGACAACTGCATCAGCAAGACCCCAGAACTGATGCTCACATGCAAACCCAAGAAGGTGGTGGTGGTGGTACACACAGCTTGCTGTCTGCTGTCTTTCTCCATCCCCATGGAGATGGGGATGTCTATCTCTGTCCCCAGTACTCATTGAAGTAAATAAATTGTTCACAGTCATGGAAGCAGAAGACATAAAATTCTTCACCCTGTGGTGAAGGAGTGGGAACATTATGTCATTTTACTTTTAGACAGTCCTATGAACAAAGCCTCAGTACCCTAAATCTGGTTATGTTACGACAGCTGACTGTACCATGGGTGAATTATTTAGGTGCAGACTGGACAAAATGTGGTGTGTGTTTTAATACTACAGCTTTTCTTGATAAAACGTATGTACATTGAAAAAACCATGCCTTTGCTGGTGTGCTAATTGTTCATCATCATGTATTGCCTCTTGGACTGTACACATTGTCTGCATAAGGTATTCCAGTGACTGGGGACAGTAAAACAATAATCTGGCTTTTGAAACAAATGCATTGCAACATCTATGTATGTGTGTGTGTACGTATATACATATGTATATATATCTATATATGTATATGCATTTATGTTCTTTTTTTAGCAACGTTTTAGAACATTGCATGTCCCTACATAAAAACAGCAACTTCAGTTTTTCTGTTACTGGGAGGTGAACATTCAACTAGGTAGCTTTTATTTTATTTTATTTTTTTCCCCAGTTGCCTTTCCAATTCACTGAGAGAGATTTTGACAGCAAGAATTAGGACCAATTTCAGCCTTAACCGATTCACATAAGTTCTGGATTTGGTCCCCAGTGTATAAAAATAAAAAATACAATAGGATTAGATTGCTGCATTTCCCTGTTTATTAGCCATTATTTTTCATTGTATTGTTTGTTTCGTTTGTTTTCCTTTTTGCTTCCTGTCAAGGCCATTGAAGACTGCCTACAGAGAAACCACTTACTCAAATTGCTCCTTGTGGAGGGAAGGCAGAGTTTTAGAAATGAAGCTTAGAGAGCTAAGCAGCAAATTTTGCCTTCTTTTCTGTGTGGAGAACTTTAATTGACTTAATTGCCAGTTCTGTAAACAGCCTGGGATGAATTCTGTACCCCTGTACAAATTTCTGGTTGTGAGCAAATAGAAGAGGATGGTTTTAAGTCAGGATTTTTTGAGCACAAAATTGGTTTATCCTAGTACTCGTATAAATTATATCTCTCGTTCTGTCAGAAGAATTGAGTGAGCAGTGGAAAATGCAGGGAGGTGGCAGAGGAAGCGGCTGGTGTGGCTGAGAGAGGACCAATGTAGGAGAACGCTAGTAAGGCCATGCCCACCTTGCTGCCAACGTGCTTTACCAAGCACTGAGCCTAAAGCTAGAATCCTGCAAAACAACAGCCAAACAAGCTTAGTCTTGTCCTCCTGAAAGGCCATTATTTTCTCCTATTGATGTGCCATAAAAGCCTAAAACTAAGGTGTCTTGAGTGTCTAAAGAAGTTAGGAAAGGTTTCCTGAGCTGCTCTCCTGAGTCTCCAAACAGTATTTTAGGTTCCCAAGTGCTTGGTTAAGCGTCTGCCCTTTGAGCTCTGACGAAATTAGAGCAAGAGGTTACAGAAAGCTTTGCTTTAGGGTTGCTCACTTGTCAGCAAAGAGGAGTCAGCAACTCAAAGGCAAAAACGTGCACCAGTAATTGAAAGAGGATTACGACAAACTGCCATGTTTTCAGTGCCAGGAAAAGGCTCTGTGTGTGATCTTTTAATTATCCTTGTTATGAAATCAAGTAGCAATCAGTGGAAGCACGCTTCCTGTTTCTCTGTACTGTCAAATCCAGCTTCAGAAACTTGACATCCCTATTCCCTTTTTTCCAGAAATAGTAGTATTGGACTATCTGTGGATCCAAATTCCTGGCCTTGAAACACTATGAATGTTAATTTTATATCTGGAAAAACAGATAGCTAACTCCTGAAAATTAAAGAATATTTGGCCCAGATAAATCATAGAAAATAGAAATCCTTGTCTCTCTATGTTAGAGAGCACTTTCTGTTAGCTTAATATCCAACATTTTACCAGACAATGCACTTGTTAAACTGAAACCAGATATTTTACTTCACTTTTGATCACATTTTTCTATATAGAACATCTGGTTTAATTACAGGACATGAATAATTTTGCTCATTGTCTCTGACGGCCTGAATTCTGTACATTGGCATTTTTCTCAAAAAATCTGATTTCTGTCATCTATGCCTTGCTTACACGTTCTCTGATTCTTCTAGCTGGTGCCAGAAGGGCTACTGCCTCGGAGTTGCTCCTCCTTTCCTTGTTATCAGGTAGAGTTTGAATGAACCCCAAAAGAATTCAGGCCATCTAGATAACTGTGTAGTCATAATTGCATGATGGGGTCTATTTTTTTAATAAGGTCATCCTACATTCATCAAACAGTTACAGGAAAACTAAAATACATGCTTTATTATTTATGGATCAAGTAAAGATTCTCTCTCCATCACATTCTTTAAATGTGTTTTCATGTCAACAGCCATGTGCTAAATTGCTATTTCTCCTGAGACAGTGGTTCATTAGGGGAAGGAGAATATTTTTTGTGGTATCTCAAAGGTGAGAAAAGGAATGAATGCTCTTCTGTGATGGAGCTTGTGTGGTGGAGGAGCCTATGTACTGGCTGTCACCGATCAACAGTGCTCTTAACGATCAAGAAGACAAGATTTTTTCTAGCTCTTCAGGATATTATTTGGATTTCTAGTCATTGCTATACCAAATCAGACGAGTTTCTCTATGGTTTAGAATAGCGTCTTGAACAGTTGCCAGTGAGGAAGAGACAAGCAAACAGGCAATAGCAGAGTAATATTACCAGAGACAGGGATTCTCATTAACCTCCACTAGAGATTGTTTTGTGCCCTGCAGCATGTGAGTCGTTCTGCCTGTAACAGATCACCCCCTGATGCAAGTCAGCGGCTTTATGTCATTTTGTTTCAGATGAAAATCTGATATTTGGCAGAAGAGATATAGAGTCTCTTTGTTTTCAGTCAATTTTGTCCTTCCTTCCTGCTCATTGCTTTAAATAAACATCCAATACTTTCTCTGAATCCTATTAAGCTATTGGCTTCTACAGTCTATCAAGGCAATGAATATTAGAGGTTAATTATGTGCAATATGCAGTTATGTTAGTGGCTAGAATGAAATGTAACGTGCTTTGATATCACCAAATCCTTCTGTGTTGTTTTTTTCTAGCAAAATGTAAACGGAAGTTTCTGACCTACCTTCTGTCTGTATCACACTACGTTTTCTGTGCTGCTATCATAGCTCATCTTAATTGGGAATATTCATATCATTGGTGTTTGTGATTAAATTATCTGGCTGGGCTAATCTGTGTATATTCAACTATTGATGGAAAACAGAGAGTACTCCTATTCTAGAATGGTGGCTTTTTTTTCATTCCTAGCACATACAGAAGTGTTCTTCATTTCTGCTCATTGTTACACTCAAAATCTTGTTTACAGGCACAGAAGAAACTCCCCCTCTATATAAAGTCAAGAACTCATTGTTAGTATGATTGAAAATCTGTCTAATTCAAGAACCGCTATTAATCTAGTTCCAATTCTTACAGAAAAAGAAAAAAAAATATAAATAACACAGTTAAAATTGTTATACACACATTTCCTAGTTCCTGCCCAGTCTGCTAGTGTTAGGCTCATCTAGTTCATCCACTGCTTCCCCAGGTGCTGAGCTTGATGGCTTCATGTGGGTGTTACAGTGAACTGTCAGCATCTTGAGTCCTTTGCCATGAGGAATATAACGTTTGTGTTGATGGTTTCTTCTTGCTAACTGTAGGATTGTGATTTTTATACATTTGCTAACAGGCTTTTATACCTTTGCTCGGTGTTCATTGGTCTGCATTTCCGCATTATCCCTGAATTTACTACATATGGTGCTTTTCCCTATGTCAGATACTTTATTTTCCCCTAAAACCGGTTCTGCCCAGCTTCAGGTCTGCGTTTCTTTAACTGGTGAGTTATAGCCAGGGGGTCTCCAGTGCCAGCCTGTGCCCCTTCCTTCAGCATCCTGTGCTTGTGGTCCTCGTCACTGCATCCCCTCTTCATTGCTCAAGGGCTCTGCTGTTGTAGCAGGCATGTTTTTCTCTGCGCTGCATCATCACGTTAGAATCATAAATAGCTCATTCTGCATAGGATAACTCCTTGTTACTGCTTTCTATATAAAAGCATATAAAGTTCCACTGTACAAAGGTAAACAAAACTAAAATAAATTAACCGTAGACATATGGTTAATGTGAGAAATTGCTGTCACTGTCACTCAGCTAAACTGAGTTAAACAAAGCTGGAGGCAGGTCAAGAAAAGTTCAGACAGAGCAAGCCTGACAAGCCTCGGTCCTGAGGCCTCGTAATTCTGTACGAAGCTTATGGCCTGTTACTACAATGGCAATGCTGTATTGCACGGTTACCTGGTTACACCATCTTTTATTTACTTCTCTTTCTGTCGTATCTTGCCTGAGAGAGCAAAGGGAGAGCTGAACATTCATATAATGTTATTATAAGGAATTGGGTCATTATTCTGGGCAGAGAGTTCTCAGTAATTCAGTTGCTGAGTAACGGCTCTTGAAAAGCCAACAGTTGAAGCTCATCACTAGTAGAACACGCCTCTGATTACTCTGCATGTTATTATTATTTTTCTTTCAGCTACACTACTATGGCCAGGACACCACCCTTTTTTTGATAGCACATTACTTTCCCCCCGCTCAGTGACTCAAAAATGTCCTTACTGGAACCGGTAAGAATAGATAAAGCTAAAATATGTGCCAGAAATGAGTTCACAATGGTGGGAAAACCTGTGTTTTTCCAAGTATTTCTCTGTGCAGTGCAGATTGACAGCAGCCTCCTGACTGCCTTCAGACAGTAAACTGTGCGTGACAGCACGGTGACATCCATGTGATGCGCTTCTTCCTCTGATGAACACGTCGTCCTTTGAGGGCAAATGGACCCATCTTTCTGTTTGAAAATATTTCAGAAATCAACCTGGCTGTAAGAGGCACGAACATAATTTGATGTCAAATGCATGACAGTAGGTGAAGGAAGGAAAACGTTGATTATAGTCGAGCCACTTTTAACAGAATCTAAATGCTGTTAATTCTCGCCAGAGATGGATCGGCTGAGATTTCTAACAGGGAATGGTGCTGTTAAGGCACCTGCATTCAGCTCTGACGGGGAAAGTGATTTTTGCTGTTGCTTTACCTCGATCAACAAATGCATCTCTTTCAAACTTACTGTAGGCAAACCCAGACTACTTTAACCTTGTTGTGTTAGGTACTAACACCTACTTGTCTGGGTTATGACTGTGCTGTAGGTACTGCACAGTAGTGTAGAGGAAAATGGGAAGAGATTCCATCCCATTTGTTGGAATACAAAGATGATTTGCTTTAATTTGGGCTTTGAAAGTAAAAGCTATTTCTACACGAGTAAAGACATGAAAGAATAAATTCAGGACTATTACCTGAAGGAAGAAAGAACATATTTGGATGGAGACAACACTTTCTACGTGTCTAATGCAAATAAAAATGAGGTGACACTTAGGACTTTGATGCCTGTGGTGCATCACGTCCCAGCTGCCTACCTTCTCCACTCTAGGTGAACATCTTTTCTCCTCATCAAGACCTGAAGTATTTTTTCTCCCACTGTGGCTTCATTTCTGGATGAACACAATTATATGAAAGGAAAAGTTCATGCATTTTTTTTGTCCCAGTAGATAGGTTGAAGAACTATTTCAGTTCTAGTAAATCTATCTCTTAGGTTTTCTTCATGTTTTGCACTGTTCCCTTGGTGACATGTTTGGCTTGATGTGTATAGGTCTGTAGGAGATCTGGAAGCAGTATTTATTCCCTGCAGTTCTAGAGGGGAAAAAAGATCTCTTTAGATGCCTCCAGAGCTGCTCCATAAATTTTTGAGTTGCCATACAGGGTTCCAAATTACCTGTGTTAACTCAGGAAATGGGTCTGTCTGCTTTGGAGTATAGCTGGATGAAGAGTCTGGTTTAATGAGCAGCAGTTGTACAAAATGGAAACAAGATGTTATGGTAATAAAGCATAGGGTGGGGAGCAGTAAGGAATACATTCTAAAGCTGCTATATGAATAAATCAACAATCTGATCTCAGCAACGAAACTGTAATTCTTACTCAGGCTCAGAAAGGATATTGAAAGGCTATGGAGAGGTCAGGTAGAGGTGACAAGATGTGGTACAGGGAGAAACTTTTTAACCTGAAGACAGTTTTAAAACCTAGATACGTTTACTTTAGAAAAGCTGCAAATAATGATGAACTAGTTGAATAGTTTAGTAATTCAGATTGTCTCTTTTATCTCTTCTTTATGACGCAAAGCGAAAGGAACTGTTGCATTGAGAGTGATGAACCCTTGAATGAATGGATTTAGCAAAGTTCAAGGAGGAAATGAGCAAGACTATTGTAATAAGTAGTACTAGCAAAAAGATATTACAAGGAATAAAAAACTTTGTAAATCAGGATTTGATCTCTCTCCAACAACTGAAGATTGGAACAAGTTTATATGGGAGGTGAAATTATCTCTACCCCCATTCCTCAGCACTGGAGCTGATCTCAGGCCAGATCCAGGACTCCTTCATCCTCTGGTACAGGAGTTTAAGAAGTTCTTATGCTGACAGCATGCATACACTTGTAGTACCTCAAAAGATCTTCCATTTAGTTAATATTAGGAACTTTCAGTATACATTCTAATAATTTCTTCTCTCATCCCACGACTCCTTCTGCATCTGCTATATCTTTTATGAGACAGGGGAACATATTTGAAGAAAGTATGCTTGTTATCTCAGTTTGTAGTACTACAGATTTTCAAAATGATTTCCAAGTCTGGATTTTTAAACAAGAATTTTTAAACTACATTTTTTGAAACTTCAGTTGTATTATAATCATATGCTTTTTTGGTGATTTGCCTACAATATGTTCATATCTTTTTCCTAAGTGGTTACATTTTTAGGATCCAACAATATGTAGGAGTAATTTAAATTATTATGCCTCTTGCCTTCTTAAATCTGGTAGTTCTGTACTACAGCTTGTTACTTAGATGCTGCTTCTGCTACTAATTAGAAACTGCAAATCAAAGCCTAATTATGCATCTCAGCAATGAAAACTCTGCAATACCAAGGAGTAGGTGGATTACACTGTTTAATACTTGACACAGCCTGTGGAATAAAAAAATAGAACAGTGAAAGCATGTTCAAGGAATTGTGAAAATAAGGTTCAGATGGTACAAGCTGGAAATCTTTGTTATGCTATTTAGGCAATGCTGTTCTGGTTTTTATCCTACCTTTTCCATAACCTGTTTTTCAGACACAGAGATTTCCATAGTTGGCTATGCTATCTAAGAGCCACATATCACCTTTTTTTGCTACAGCTACCAGCCCTGTTAGTGTGTACCACACTGAGGTTTTACCAACGTGGTTTTGTACTGGTTAGAAGGAAATTGAGTTAGGCTGTCCACAAGGTTGCACTCTGTGCAATCTTGGCATGTGTTGATTTAACCTGACATGAAAATGACTTAAAAAATGTCGATGAAGTGTGAATTGAATTATAGAAGACAAACTTATCACATCTCTTGTCTTGTGGGGTTGAAATCACACCTTTAATTAAACTAGAGCATGTTTGGAGAGAAAACCTTTAACTTCAGATGTAGTATGTACCATCGTGCAATCTGTCACAGAGAGCTAATGCGTTGAACTCCAGTGGCTCCAAAAAGAATTTGTAGAAATTTTGCTATCAGCTTATGAAAACATGACATATAGGCAATAAGATTTTCTTTGAGACTATGTGACTAAATTGTGTGTTAGTCAAATGTTTATATACAGATGATTTCCCGGGTAATATGGAATAACCAGGAAAAAAATGTACAGAATCCTCTTTCTGAATTTCTCTGATTATTAATTTTCTTTTTCCAAGTTAGCTTAAATTTGAAGAAGTTGATGAAGTTGTTTCCACCTTTCATTTTTCTAGCCTACTCTAAAAGCACAAAATCTGCAGGATTTAGAACTTCTAGCAGTAGCTGAATACTACACACCCTTTCCACAAATATCCAAAATTCAGAATGGTTTTACTTATATCATGAACTTTTTTGCTAGTGGATCTCATGGAATAGCAAATTTTAGCTACTTTAAAACGTGGAAAACAAATTTTAAATTTGCATTGTTTGTTCTGCATGCCAGCAATAGAATTCCATGATTCCTAGCTTTGGCACATCAGTTTATCTTATCACTGAATTGAACACAGCTCCAATTACAAATATGACATTCTCCAATTAACTCCTTATAAAATGCTTTCCAAATTATAAATAATCCTATAAAAGCAGCAAGGAAATTGTTATCTTTTCGTGATCGAAGAGAAAAGCTAGAATTTCAAAAAATTGTTTTTTATGAAGTATTCATGGCGAAATTTTGATCACTCCTGCGTTGAACTGTGCATTTCTCCTTCCTCTGTGCATCCACAATAATGTATGAACTGATGTCTAGGAGACTTTTCTAAATGGGAAGCATAGATTCAGAATCTTCAAAGTGAGAAGGAAATTCGTCTCATTTTTAGGTTGGATTCTGTAGCTACTCAGAAATCGTAAAAAAATAGACAATATTGTATTGTATAAACTATACATTTTTTCTCTGGCAAATTTTAAGTAGCTCCATGCTGAATATAAGGATTGTATATGAGTCTCCTGTTTTGTATCCACCTGAACGACTCCCTGTAGGCATTAGACAGAGAGCTGAAGAGCCCAGTTTTGACTTTCAGACCAGGAACAGACACTCTCTTGCCCTACTTTTATGCTATTAGAATGAATCCAGAAAGATTTTGTCTCTCTCTAGGAGATTGCATTGTGTAAATGTCCTATGTTTTTGTTTGCTTAAAGGATATACAGGAAGCAATACATGGTTTTCAAAAGAGTCAGCCATCTGAGTCGAATTAAATTCAACGAAAAGGTGCATATAACTTGTATAATCAATGACAAGCAGTCACCGAATCTAAAAAATGATTCTGTTGCCCTGAGAAACAATAGCTGTTATTATCACTCTGTGACATGGAACACCAACAACACTTGCACTGTGAGAGGCACTTATCAAGACAGTGCCAAATTTCAGTGGCTCTATTGACAGATGGGGCCTCTGCAATTATGGCAGGGAATGCCAGGTAAAGCAAAACAATCTAATCGTGCCATAAAAAACGTCATTCTTTCATTCTTGTGGTTACCAAGCCTGGCAAGGGGATCTGTCTTTTCCAGTGCACAATTAAAAACAAACGTTCTTTTCACTTTGTACCTTTTTTTGTTTCTAATAACACTGTTGAAAGTTGTGCATGTTGAAAGGATGCATAGACTCAGCAGTCAAATATAAGGCAACTAAAAAGGATATATGTAGACACAATACAATGGAAAGCAAGACAGTAACATCTAATCTCTGTTTTCTACTACAGTAACTGGGAAAATATGTGGTTATTCTCCAGGCTTTCTATTAGTTAATTATACAGTGAAATTATTATTTTAATGGAAAAAAATCCATGAGGAAGTACAAATTCTCTTTTGTACCTACTGCTGGTAAAACAGCCTTCCCAGGCCTTCACAGCTGACTTGCTCAATTTGAACAATGTTTTTTCCACCCCTAGTTTGAATGTAATCCAAAGAAATGTCTGTGCCTACTTCTAATTAACTAACTTTCCATCGATATGGACTTTGCACTTAAACTAAATAACATTTGGTGGTTTGATAGCCTCTCGCCTTCTGCTTTGATACTATCTAGTGAATATTTTCATTTGTGTTTATTTTTATTCTCAGACCACTACTTAAAGTAACAGAGAGCAAGCTAGCTTTGGTTTAGCACCAAATCTTTTACTCTTTACTACCCTTTCCTTCTTACACTAAAACAGTGCTTCTGCTTGATGTGTGGAGAGATAAAAATTGCTTCTGATATTCTTGAACATTAAGTAAAACAGTGTATCTTGACTATAGAAAGACTATTTTTACAGCAGCGTTGCCTTTTCCTAAATTGCTTTTCAAATATGTTATCCTGACTTGCTCTTAGAATGTTCTTTCTATTTCTGCTTCTCAAATAAGAGAGTAAAGTCTTGCCTTTCTTTAATAGCAACTGAGGTTGGTGGAGTTCCAAATTCATCTTTGGTGAGTTCTTTTAGTCAAAGTTTCAATCCTTTTCTTCTGAGCTTATTGGTTCCAGTGAGACAGTATGTCTGGCTCTTCTGTCACTTTGTCTTTTTTCCAAATTCATTACTCTAGCTGTGCCAGCTACAGAAAATGTTATTTGAATCTTTCCTCCTGCTGTTACCAAAAATGCATCCTGACACCACATGAAAACATAGTATTATTAGGCCTTTGGGACAACAAGTGAATTTGGGGGCAACCACAGTTTAGGGCTTCTTTTTCTGATCCTTAGTCAGTCCCATCTCCATAGACTGAGTCCTTCGCTCAGGTTTGTGCTAGAGGCACTGAACAAATGCTCCTGTTGTTCACCAAAGGGCACAGAATTCCCCAACACAAACCCCACCGCCACAGTTCCCCTATACCTGGCACTTCTGAGCAGCAGAGGGACAGACTGATGAGGATGAGGACACGAGGTGTCACAGATATACAACCGTGCTGATGCTTAGCAAGGCTGGTGTCTTTTAGTAGTGTGCACACCTGGAAACACATTTTCTCTCTTTGACCTTATGTGTCTCCTGTTCAATGAAAAATCCTGACATATATTTCTGTCACCAATTTGTGAATGTCCAGACATCAGCTTAGAGAAAGCTCATCACTATTTCAAGGTCTGTTTCTCCCTTCTCTAGTTACTGTGGACACTATCAGCCATCTGTCTCTTAGATCTAAAACCTGGAGATCACCTTTGGCTCAGACCACCACTGGCTTGTACATTAAATCCTCCTCATCCAATTTGTATAATCTCTCTAGGATATGATTTATTTCTTCTCTAACTGAAATATTTTTTTGTTTCTTTTCTCTTCTATTATACCCTGTTGACATCCACCTAGCATGTGTTCTACTGCCTGAGACCTCTGAGACACCCAGTTCATCAGATATCTTCAGAGCACACATAGCAGCAAACTGTAGCATCCACCTCAGGGAGAGCACCAATCATTTGTTTCTGAACTATAACAGAAGAAAAACATGTCCTTTTGTATTCTAACAGGCTGGTCAGAAAAGCTTACCAGTTCTGAATTCAGACATGCACCCAAGTCCCCTGCTGTCCCTAGGACGTTCACAGCCAGATCTCTCATGTTTCAGGAGCACCTTACTCATGAGGATGTTGGCTTTTTCTGCACATAGGATTCTGCATTCTTTTCTGCACAGTATCAAAGTGGATGGGGTGCTAGGTGGCTTCATTCACCCTTTTGTGAAATGGAAGAAATGGGTTTTTAACCTTTTCAGTGTTCCCAAGACATGAAGCTTTCAAGAAGGAGGGGTCTAGCTATTTTCTCCCATAGAAAAGCTATGTACAAAGAAAAGCATGAGCCTTTCCTTAAAGGGATCTTCTGATTAAATCCCTTTATTTCAGAAGAGGATTCTAAGCTGTGGATCCCAGGTAAATAAGGGTGCTCATGCTCCTGTGTTTCACATTCCCTACACAGTAGTTTTTGGTGCCTTGCTTTCTGATCAGCCAGAACATTTCTCAGGGTTTCTACTGTGAGCTAATGGCTCTCCTCAGCAGTGGGTGCCGCCTAAAGCTCACACATCAGGCTCTCCATTATGGAAAAAATTATTATTGGCTCTAGATTCAAGTCATTATTCAGCGTAACACTGGTAGTAAGGTCAAAAGTGCACAACAGAACATTCCTCTGAAGTTTATCTTGCAGGTAGTCTGTGTCTTTTGTTTTTTGGCTAGTTTTGTGTTTTTGAATTCATCAACCAGAGTCCTACTCATATGCAAACCTTCTGCAAATGATGTTTTATATAATTAAAGTATACTGTTTATTAGTTTTGGTTGGTTTAGATCCAAATGAGGACGGATCGTATTCTTCCTGCATCAATGAGCAGATTAGCTGTTTGATCTACTAATTAAAGGACAGTGGTTTCTGAAGACACTTTGTTAAGACTGCATTTGATTTATTTGACTTGAGTCTATTCTAAGCTGTTTGTGGCTTAGGCTTTAGTGTTACAAGCAAAATATGCCTGTTACTTACCTCAACCATGAATACATTATATAAGTGTGAAATGAACTTTTCCCCTCTGGTTTGCTGATGTGAGAGGGTAGGATAGGAAATTCTCACAGCTGGCAGACAAAGAATTACTGTAGTTGCAAAGTGGTTGGAAACACAAATGTTGATTATTTCAATGAAAGAATTTAATTGGGGTTCCTAAAGAACAGGATATTACTGACATCATTGATTGGCAAAATGAGCAAAGTAATACAGCGCTTACCATTGCAATAGCTCTCTCTTAATGACGCCATTATTAGAATTTGGCTGGCATCCTGAAATGTGTACAATAGCTTGGCAATAGAAAAACGATTTGGAAATTGCAGATGTAAGGCAATGATGTGAAAGCCAAAGGTTTACTGAAAAGAAGTCCAGATCAAGCATTTTTAGTGCCTCTCAAATTCATGGATCTGTAATGGACTGACTATTCCTCAAAAATACTGCAATATGTAGGATAACTTAAAAAAAAATAAAAAGAAGGAAAAAGAGATTACTGGGTTTACTTAGTCTTAGAAAATCACTGGGTTTTCTTAGTCTCACTTTCCCACAGGCAAACTTTAATTCCTTTCTAGCTTTACCCTCTGCATTATTACAAATGTTTTTCTATCTTGTGCTATTCCTCTAATCAAGATTTAACAGGTGCTCTGAGAAGTTTCACTGTTGGGTCCTGCACTGATGCTCCATTAAGTAAAAGAAACAAGTGATAGGGACTTCCCCTGTCTCCTGTTATAGATCACCTTATGGATATTCAGTTTTCAAATGAACCAAAATGAAAAAAAAAATCAAAATGAAACTTTCAAAAATAATTGTGGTTGGAGCAATCCTTTTTTCATTAATTGATTTATTGAGCTTTTAAACTCTGTCTGAATTGGGATAGCTAAAAGCAATCCTAAGCACTTTTATTTGCAGTTCTTTTTAAAATACTAATGGAGAGGATACAGAGGATTAAATTAAAAAGGAGAGAGATATTTAGATGAATGACGTGGAATGAAAGAATGAAGAAGGTATATCTAATCTATAGTTGGAACTTATAAATTCTCTTCGCTCTTCATACTCCCTTTCTTTCTCCTCCCCAGTAGAGATGTGGGTTGGTATTTGAAACAACTGCCTTTAAGAGAACCATTTATGGGAGAGATTGAATTTGGGATACTGTTTTAAGAAAAAAATTCTTGAAATGGAATTACGTTTGATATTCATATGCAACTAATATTAGTCCTAGTAACTAGGAAAGGAGAAATGTTTTGAAAGGCTTCTTGTGGTATGAATATCCCAAAATACTTTGGATTGCACTTTACATTGAATAGATCCCAATGATTCTTCAAATTTAATTTCCATCTAATAATAAATTGCAGTGAATTCCTCCCAAACCCCTCATTGCTGAGCATACAGTAATAGCAGATAACAAAGCTCTTTTGGTTGTGCGTGCAGCTACTTTCAGCTCCAAATTCCTTCACATGTTTTCAGTTGCTGGGATTATCTAGACTCTGATTACACTCTGCCTTTGCTCTGTTTGAGCCTGCAGCCTCTATTTTAGAAATGGAGCAGAGCTGTTCCCTTCATTCATTTGCCTGCATATAGTGTTTCCTTCTTTGCAGCAGGTCACTAGGGCTGTATCTTTGCCCCCCACTGCCCGAAACCTGCTGTGAATCTGAAATGGGTCACCTTCCAGGAGATTCTGACTAACCTCTTCCCAATATTATTGCATACCCATGGGTAGTTCCTGGTAAATCAGTGAAATATAAGAAGCTGGCCTTCTGACTATTTATAATCCATTTGTAAAACAATTAACCATCTGTTAGTTAGCACTGTACAGTCACAGCAAAATTTGCTTTAATAATAAATAATTTCCCAAACTTTATGTAAATAAATTCATTTTTTATCTAAAAAACAGGTGCACAGTTCTTGCTGAGATGAAGAGATATATATAAGAGAGAATTTGGGCTAAAGTCTAACCTCTGAACATACCTAAAATAATGACTAGAAGTCTTCATGACTTTATTTCTTTTTCCATTGGAAGAAGTGGGTAGGTTTTATCATTCCTTATATCTACAAACAGCTGAATATGTTATATCCTAGGGGAAACAGAAGTTTGTAAGACTGTCAGCAGCCAGATTGCTTGCTACAACACATTGACACTGGCTATGCTGGCATTTGAATCCCCTCAGGTGGGGCTTAGATTTCTCTTTGTCTGGCAGTTGATGGAGAGGTCTAATCAATAGTACTACTCTCACCTATCAAGTGAGTGTAATCTTGGAAGCTATTATGATAAGAAACAGTTTCAGAAAACTTCAAAGGCTTGTTTAGCATTTTGATGACAGTATAGTGCTCTGCCAGACAAATTTTGGAGGACGAGCCTTAAGGGTTTTACTAAGACACAGCTGAGTTACTACATGCATTATAGTAGCAATGTCTGGAAATGCAAAAAGAAAGTGGAAAAGTGTCTTGAGACTAATAAAGTAAATAAAGTCTGTAGTAATATTTTGGGGTTTTTTTTGTATGCCCTTGTATCACAACTTATGTATTGTTCTAATTTTCTAACCAGCAAAATACCTTGAGTGATCAGTATAATAAATAGTTAAATGCTTGCTTATAACAAAAGCCCTTGCCACATCAAGGCTGATTTTTTTGTGACTTCAGTTATTGCTGCTTGTACCCTGAACTTGTAACTGTCTTTTCAGTATTGTTATCTAGGGAAGCCTTGGTAACATCCACATACATCACAGACATGTAAAACCTGTGTGGCTGCGCTACGGAGGATTATCATTGCCAGTCCTCTAAGCTTTAATGATAATTTCAAATACCTTTGTTGCCTTCTCAGGGCAAATTTTCATAATAATTTATGGCAGTACAGTAGCCAACAGGCCAGCAAATCAGTGCTGCCTTTACGAACATCTCTTCCTACCACCTATAAATTCTGATCAGGTCTTCAGGTGATTCATTCTTAACTCTTCTTGTCCGTGTTCTGAGGTCCAAATATATTTCTAAATGCTTCTCTGTTGAAGAGATATGTACTGCAGCTCTGATGTTATTTGTGTGAATGATTGTTGTAAGTTATAGTGAGAAATTTTTCCAAATGAATAAAGCTTTTTATGTGATATCTGTAGAAAGATGGTTTGTGTGGGGGATAAGCAATTTTTCGTAAGATGTAGCAAAGCTTAAAATAAATAAGTCTTTATGATACTTTCTTTGCTCAGATCATATCTCAATGACTGAATGGGAAAAAGAAACATGATGTTACTATCATTTGAAGAGCTACTGATTTAAAGCAGAGTCTCTGAAGAAATCTTGTTATACAGCAAGTTTATGGCTCAGATTTTCATTCAATGAGATTTTAAAACTTGAATGAACGTGCAGCAGTATTTGAAGGAATGTGATAATAAGAAACCATGCTTTAAAAGGACATAACCTTAGAAAAACCTTAGGACAGCTTTTGTTTTCTAGAAGACGTTCTGTATCATGGGCTCTACCTGGAGACTTACCATTTTCAATAGTGACGATGCTAGATGATGTTGACTTAAGAGTGCAAGCACAGCAGGAACAACAGCTGTTATGATTTATAAATGTTATTTTCTCTTTTGGATTACGAACTTAGAAAACTAGAAAATAGAGCTATTTCTGCAGGCTGTCATTCCATACCTGAGGCTCAGTTGTCTCAAGACTTCCCATGAAGTTTCCAACCTCTGCTTGTCTGGAAATGATTTATGTGTGAGGTGAATTGATCCCACCAATGGAGAAAAGGGCAAAGAGTTTAATCATAATTTAATGCATACAGCTTTTCAGTTATTCTCTCCTTGATTCAAATTTTCCACCGCTGTCAGCCAGTTGATATCTGGTGTGAAGCATGCATCACTATATTCCTTTTCCCTTGTGGGACTCCCATTACGATCAGCCCGTGGAGCTATACCTCTGAGTTTGTAACCTCACTTTTCATTTAATTTCATGCAGCTGTTCGGTTAGAAACCAGATTGTCCCATCATGTTTGGATTTACAAACTGTTTGTGAGCACTATGGCAGCTGAGTAGTTTTGAAGTAAGTAAGATTGACTTGGGTGATTCTGCTTGGCTGTACGTATGTACAAGCTTAGGTATGCGGTGCAAGATTAGAAAGTGTCTCCTGAGTGAGGCAGGAGGAGAGGAAAGAGATACGAGCTCAAGCAAAGCTTTCCAGGGACTGTGTGTTGGGGTGCAGTGAGGACCAGCGGTTTGCGCTGGACGAGGAGCCATGGGGGCTCCCGGGGGTGGTGGGACAGGGCCTTGCAGCTGGGCACGTCCCACCGGCAGATCTGGGGCAGGGACAGGCATTGGGGAAGGGCCGAGGCTGGGTCGGAACACGGTCTCAGAGGCTGGTGAGAAACACCAAACTCAGAGACAGGCTCATGAGCGGCAGGCAGGGCCCTGGGACAGGGCTGGGCTGGGCCCAGGCCAGGCCGCCTGCCTGGGAGTTGGGGCTGGGCTCCAGTTCAGCGAGGCCCACAGCAGACCCAGGCCTAGCTGCGATGGGGTGCCCAAGGCAGGGTCCATTCCTCTTCTACACTGCGCCTATCGAAGCTCATGAAGGCAAAGGTCACAAATCACTTGCAAAGTGCATGCTTTTAAGAATACAGAGTGTTTTGCACAATTTTCAGAGTAACTGGGTCAGGGTGTATCGCTCACGGTTCTGTCTGCTGAGGAGAGATAACCTGGTGGTGTCACTGGGGCCTGGCTCTGGAGGCAGTAAATCTACTAACTGACAGTTGATGAGAAGTTATCAAATACAAATAACAGATCAGAGCCTTTTTGTTTGTAAGGAAGATGATATACCTAATTCTTATTAATGAAGGACAAATTCTTCTACCACTACAGTATAAAGTTTGGGCATTATCTAATATAGTGCAGGCATCACTATATTAGACAGCAATAGATCAGACATACCCCTTGTTAGTTTGTTGCTGATGGTAAATTATTCAGTGAAATCAACAACTTGATTTTTCTTTTACCTCAGTGTACGTAAAAATGTAGAATTACCTTTTAAGAATGTGTTTTAAATTTTATTTTCTCAGGTAAGAGGATCTGAGAAAGATTCCAGATGTGAAGACTTAAACACAGGTTACAATTTTAATTATTTTTTTTTAATATTTTATCTTCGCTTGTCACAATCCAATATATATTTTATAAATTAGCTTAATAACTCTGAGATTATGCTGTATATTCTTTGCTTTGCCACAGAAATTAATTTGTAGAACTAGTGGAAGATTAAACGTATTCTGTCAGGACCTAATTAATATCTTTATTTACGTCAGCAGTGTGCAGCGTTTTCTTCCTGAGGGCCAATTATTTAATTTCAGAAAGGTCAAGGGTCCACAAATCAATATTCAAACTGTTTTTCCAGGCTCAATTAGATTGAGTAAGTTTTTGATCATTTTCTCCCTCAGGCTGCCTTATTTCAGATGGAAGTGCAATGTGCCTGTCACTGTGAAGAGCAGCCCCCTCACAGGACCCCAGTCCCCAGGGAACCAGTGGAAGCTGGTGGGGTCCTGCAGACAGAGAGAGAGCTAGGCTCTCAGAGAGAAAGACAGTAGGCTCTGCCTGTTTTTGCAGCTTTAGCAAACTCCCCATTTAAGAAAAAATCTGATAGAATGCTTTAAACAAGGAGAGTTGCACATACTTACTGATTCTATTAGGACTCACAGCTGTAAAATAACATAGACGGACACATCAGCTTTTACTTTAGTGGTTACCACGTACTGAGGTGTAAACATACAGATTGATTCTTCTCACTTATACTGTGAAACAAAGGTTGGAGCCCTGGCTGGCATTGATGGTGCAGAGTTGGCTTGCACACATGTTGTAAGTCTAGCGTAGTCTGCATTTGCTAGCTTTGCTGTACGCATGTATTGGGCACACCTGGCAGGGTGTGGGACTATCTGTGGGTGACCCATGCTAGGACAGGATTACCCCTGAGAGACTGTGGCCCATGGGCACCGCACACCAGGTGAGGGAGTGCAATCTCTCCAAAGGGAGAAGGATGGACTGACTGTAACCTGCAGTGAAAGCAGGTTGGAATGAGGAAGAGGGAAGTATGGATATTTGGCTTAAGTTGAGCCTGGAGAATAGGGAAGAAAGGTTTACTTAAGTTTCTGTTGTTTTGTTTATGTTTTTTTCCCAGTACCTGAATCAGTAACCAGAAGTTGATGTTAACTGGCAAAGAATTAAATTAAGTAAAAAATCCCCTAGTTAAGACTGTTTTGCCCATGACAGGTGTTCGGACTAAGTGCATATACCAGCTGTCCGATAGTCTGGAAGGTTTACCTAAATCCGATTCAATAATCAAATGGGATTTGTGGTCTCTTGCTGATGATAATTGTTTACCAGAAGCAAAAAATCAGGAGAAAGAATATTTTGCAGATGTCCAAATAATGTTTTTGTTTGAGATTTCAATCCGAAGCACAATAATGCTATGCTGATTTTATGCTTTTCATGAGGAAAATACAATATAAAGCAACTTAAAAATTAGACGCTGACGCAGCTGTGATTTGTAACATACACAAATTGTCTTTCCCTGAAACCATCTGGTTAGAATTAATCCAGACAACAACAAAAAATGGAATAGGTGAATATCAAGTAAAATAGCCATGCTCATGCAGAAATATAAGGGGCACAGAGTCAAATCACTTCTGCACAGTGTATAAGCCTCTCTTTATTGGTAAGCATGTTTATTGGTAAGCATATTGGTAAGCAAGTTTCTTCTATGAGAAACTTTATAGCAGATGCAATCAGTGGTGATGTGTGTGTGTTTGCATGCATCCTTCCCCACCATCTTAATCTAGAATGGAATATTACAGTAAACTATTTTTTCCCCAAGATTATTGATAAAGAAATTGCAGGATATTAAATAATCTTGAAAAACATTGTTTTACCTTCATGTATGATGATCTGGGTCAAAGACCGTTCTTTGGGCAGGAGAAAAGTATTTATTTTATTTAAGTAGTTCTAGCAAAGAGCAGTTCATGGGTTAATGCTATGAATATTCATCTTGGCAAACAAAATTATAACCTTTTCTAATGAATAGAGTTTCTGGATCTCTGGAAAACAAAGCGAGAGAAATACCATTTTAAAATTTTCTGTATATTTTTTGTCTTCTCCTTAGGACTATGACAGCACTTTATGCATGTAAAAGACTCAGAGTTCATGCTTTACCGAGCAGAAACCAGCGATCTCTTCTCACCTCTACCTCTGCTTCTACTTCTGATATGTTTTTCTGTGCTGTGAAAACTTGTGCAAATTTGTTATGCTAGTAGTACAGAATTTTATAACCAAAAGTAAGTCTTTCATTTAATATCCATCATAATCCATTAAGTCAAGAATCCTGGATGTTTTCTGTCTTTATGTACCTATTGGATATGTAGGGCTGGACTTCAAAGTACCACCAATTATGTCTGTATGAAAAATATATTTAAGGGACTTATCCGTGCTTCATTTCAGGGGCTTGGAGTCAAGCTATTGGTTTAATCACATACCATCTGAAAGATAAATGGTAACCAGTGGTAAATCTGTGTACGTGAGAGACCACTGAAGTTACAGTACTTAACATAAACAAGCCTTCAGAACAAAAGGATCAGAAATACAAAAGAAACTCACTTGTGTGTGCCCATGAGACTTGGTGGTCTCTCCAACATGCTTGAGAAGGCAGAAGGGCTCAATATTTCAATATCATATTTACTTATTTGAAGATATTCTATGTTATGTGTGATTCCCAAAACTGATGTCTCTGTGCTCTACCATCAGAAAGAGGGATATTTTGTCCTGATTAGAGAGGTCCCAAAAAACAGATTGAAAAAAAAATAGTCTTGAAATCTTTAGGTAACCTGCTCAGTGAAGCATTCTTAGTGTTCATTTCCTAATAGTTAGCATTCTCCTGCTTAATTTCTAAGAGTGGATGTTATATTTTTTTCCACGTTAAGTTACAGCTCTCATCTTATCCAATACTTCTGAAGGATGAATCTTGTACTTCCTTGAATTCAAGTCCTGAAAGTTGTCAGGGGGAAGATGAGAGCTTGCATCATGCTGGGAGTTATTTGGAGATTCAGAAGCAAGGTCTCCAGGGTAATTGTGCATGACATTTCAGATCTGAGATCCGTCTGCATCAGGAAGACCTATCAGCATCCTTATTTCAGTGGCTCTGTTGAAATCCTTCATAAGTGTTTAGAATTGTGTGTGGTTCCTGCTTAAGGTAGTAGTAAAAGGAGATCAGATCGTTAACAATCATAAGTCTTCATGAATCATAAGAAAAGTTTATTATCCTAAGAAATTCAGAATGCTTTGAGAGGAAAAGGAGGCCCATATTTGAAAAGAAAAAAAAAATAATTGAAGGAATTATCTTCATGATGTGTTCTTGAGGAGTACATGACATTTTATGTAAGGTTGCACATGGTGGCGTCTACTTGCTTTCCTTGGACTTTCACATTTATTTTTTGACACGTATCACTTAAAAACCTCATGAGAGGTATATGATATACAAAATTAAAAGTGAAATACAGGATGTTATTGACTAAAATTCTTCCGTGTTAAAAATTGGATTTGAAATAATACTGTCTGGAAAAGTTCATTCAGAGATTACATGAGAAACTCCTCTTTGCTAGGATATGATATGGCATCCATCACTAAGGTTGAAGGCCATGTATGAGCTTTTAAAAAAGATTAAGTCAGGTGTATTCAGTCCTTTTGGCTTCCTTGAAACAGAATAACAGAAAACGCAGTGTGAAAGGAAAGCTGAGATAAATCCTTTCTGGGCAAAAGTTATTTAATTTTATTCAGATTACCTAGTTCCAAAAATGCAGTATAAGTTTGTATTCAGCACTGTGCGGCACTATCAAACATATGTTATGAACAATGAACTGAACACAGTCCTGCAATCTATCTTAAGAGACTCAGAATGACAAGGCAAAATATGTTTTCCTACAGGCTGTTTATTTCACAGATGTCTGCAATTTGATTTCTTTGAATTTTCTTTTTATGTACCTGCCACAGATCACTGTTGGGCAGTCTGGGACAATGGTCTGATTGGGTGGATCCTGGCTTGTCATAACAAGTGCTAACTTCTGTCTGGCTGCTGTGTTGCCCTTTGCTGTCCCTTTTGAGCTTCCATGGCACTGGATAAAATAAAATTGGGACAAAAGCTACCAGGACTCTTTCTTATTATTTTGATAAGCTAGAGAAATAAAATGGTTCTTATTCAGAACTGTGACTTTAACACCTCATTAATCTAGGTACCCAACTGGTTTTGGGCTTTTTACCGTCTCACTGCTCATACTTCCATTTGTTCTGCTTATTTAATTTCATCTTAAGTTATCTAATACTTTAATCTCTTGATTTCAGAGGCTCAATTTGCCTATGGTTTGGAAAACTCCCAGAAAAAATGAGGTTGGGAACCACCAAGTGCTGCTGCAGTGCAAGAAATGGATGATCGGGCTAAGGTCAGGTTAGTGGCTTACTCCTCATCAAGAGAGAATTTCATGTACCCTTCAATGATGTGTAGCATATTTTTGTCAATAAACAACATTTTGTTGTTCATGCCCATGGGAAATAATGTATGATGCTGCAAATGTTGATCAGAGCTATATTCTGTTAATCCATTTCCTTGTAGCAATGTTAAATATTTACAGGTTCTCTCTTAGTATCCTGAAGGCTGTGTTAGCCCTGAAAAAGATGCTCAGCCTTTCTGCTTTGTATAGTTTTTGCAAGTATTTTCTTCTATTTCTTTTTTTTTTTTTCAAACATACATACGTGAAAAAGCATTTTATTGTGTTTGTACTGACTGCTCTTAATGCTTTATTACATTAATGTCCTGTGACTGTATACATTCATTGGAATACGGTAATTCAAAATTAAAGAGGAGAACATCTCAGAGATGAAATCCATCAGTGCCTCATCTCAAAGTGTCTGAAATAGTAGGAGAAAGAGCGGCTAACATTGTGTAATGTGTTGCTGTATTGTGAGAAGGCAGATAACAAAGAGGACATATTCATACCAATTTTATCTACCCAAATATTAATGAGATTATCTGGAAAGTACCTGAGCATGAAAAATTGAGTTATTCCCCCCTTATTTTGCACTTCTGTATTCTCATCAAGAAGTCTCTTGCAGGCTTAAAGCAGAAGATACTCTAGTCTTTCTGTCTCCTCTACTTCTTCATTCACCTCATCTAAATGTAGTCATTTATCCTCAATTTTTATACTAATGTACTAAAGGCAGACTTGATGTTGTCAGACATGCAATGGAATAAGCTCCAGGAAACCTTCCTGCCAGTGGTGAAGTGACAAATGAAAAAGAAAATAAAAATGGATTTTGCAATTTGAAAACGTAATGTGCTCAGGGAAGAATGCGTAGAGAGCTGTAATGTGATCTGATTCATTTCTATATATGCAGGGAAGGACTTTACACAAAAGCTTTATGGGACATGTACAGGATATTTAAAGTAACATAAAAACTATTCCACATAATGATGCTTATTTAATCTATCAAGAGCTAGAAGAAATGTTTCAATATTTGTGTTCACCCACTTATCTTTCAGTAAGATGTCACATTATGCCTCGTTCCATTACCTATTTAATCACCCTTTAAACCTGGTTATGTGTTTAGAGGGGAAGGTTGGCAAAGTGCATAAAGCAACATCCACACATCCTTCATTCGCTAAACCCCTGAAGATCTTGTTGATACTTCAGAAAGAAATTATGGTTTAGATATATATGAAGCTGATGTAAAAGAAATCAGTGCTCTAAATTGAAAATTTGGTGTGGCTTTGGTGGATTTCCTCTTCCTTTAAGTATTTTGTAATTAATGGCATGTGGATTTTAATGGTTTGAGCAGCTGCTGTTGCTGCTTGGGAAAGATTTGGGGCTGTTTTTTGTTCAAAGTTCAGGTTTCATCTAAGCACAAATGTAAATATCCAGTTTTTCAGAACCTTAAATCTATAGTCCTAAATATCAGCTTGGGTGTTAGAAGAGACAGAGCACTTTTAAAAAGTGCACTTTTAAAAAAAGCCACATGGAAAAGACAAGGGGAAATGAGTACAAATTGCAGTGGGGGAGATTTCATCTTGACGTAAGAATGAAATTTTTCACAGTGAGAACATTCATTCACTGGAACAGCCTCTCCAGGGATGTAATAGAGTCCCATTGCTGTAGGTTTTCAAGACAAGATTGGACAGAATGCCAGATAATCTCATCTAGCCTCCCTTTCCCATGAGAGATTGGACTAGATGATCTTCTGAGGTCCCTTCCAACCTGGGATATTCTATCAAAAACCTAGTCTCCATCTAGGTTATTTGGTGGGGTGGAAGCTGTATGAAAACCTGGCCATTACTGGGGACAGAGCTTGGGACACTTCTGTGGCTGACGTTGCCCTGGAGTGGTAAATAATGACTGCATTTGTCTCTTTCTTGTCCCATGACCGAGGACACAAAGTCGCTTATGTTTAAGGAGTATCACAGTGATGTTCTCTGCTTTTCTGTGTCAGTCCTTCTCCATAGATTAAGAGATCTGGTTTTAGCTTAGCAGTATTCAGCTTAATGTTTTCCGAATATCGGTTATTTTAGCTTCCTTTAGTTCCTTTATAAGAGGAAAATATCCCAGTTTCCACAGTAAAGAAACCAAAGCATGGATAAAGTGAGGAGATGGGTAGGAGCACTTTGTATCTTTTGCACTCAGCGTCCTGCCCAGATGAGTTGACTTGGCCTTCTAAAGACTCCTGAAAAATGCTTGGGAAAATGAAGGCCCTGCATTTTGCCCACTAAACTGCAAAGACAGTTGTGATGTAGTCAGTGTGTAAACCTGCCAGTGTGACTGTGTAAGGCCAGCCAGAAACCGAACCTAGATCTCCAGGTTTCTAAAGATGGGCCTTAATTTTGAGAAACAAAAGTTTATAATCTTCTCAGTCTCTACTGACTGGCTCTCAAAATAGAGTAAAAATCTTGGTATTAATGAGAACTGATTTTAGTTTAAGTGACTGGGACCTGTGCTTTTTGGATCATTTCTGTTTAAAACATATTTCACTGATGTTTTACTGGGGTGTTTTTACTTGTGGCAGACAGCTGTATCTGGTTATATGATTTAATGTTTTGTATTAAATTTTTGAGCTGATTTTTCATCTTCTATATGTAAATAAATTGCACTGCCAAAGTTGGGAATTGACTTCCCAAGGGGTGCCTAGCAGTCATGACCAGGTGTGTCCTCCAGGTGAGTTGACTGACTCGTTAAGACTAATGACTTCACACTCCTTGCAAGGTGAGAAGTTCACACTTCTGGGAGATACAACCCCTTGTATTCTACATAAACTCTTGTGGGTATATGCCAGCCAAGAAGGGCATCAGTGAATGATAAAAGCTGTCTTTTGTCAGTATACAAAGATGCACTTTATTATGCAAACAATCAGCAAAAGATTTGAGAGATTGAATTATTTCCTGAAATTCTGCCTAATACTCCATACTGCGGCATGAGGAAGTGGCCTCTTTTAAGCCAGTGGGGCCTCAAAGAGGTGGTTTCTGGTGAGTGATTGCATGCTTTCTAGGTCATTCATGTTAATGCTTTGATTATAGTGGTGAATTACAGAGGATGAGCTGCAGAGACTGATGTTTCACTGGAATTTACTGCCTTAGATGAAGAAAACAGCATTTATCTAACTTCAAAGTTTTGAGGCAAAGTGAATTGCATAAACAGATACTCTGTAAAGCAAACTTTCTATCCTGTATTATGGTGTTTTCAGATGACGGTCTAATCTTGGTGTCCTTCAGAGTTTGCTGTGTTTTATAGCAGTTATGAGCAAGGGCGGTTTGTATGAAATACTAGGATGAGCTCAGTGATGATAAGGGACGAACCCTTATGAAGGGCTCAGTTTTCCTGATATTTTAGTTATATATTGGAAAATTATGCTTGATCCTAGACAGCACACAAATGAAAACTCATAAGGCGGGGGTGAGGGCAGCAATCCTGCAGGGATGAAGGCACTTTACATTATAACACAGCCTGGTTCTGCAGCTTCACCACCACCAGGAGACAAAACACAAGAACAAGTACTGGTGTTAAGCCTAAGTGTTATGTCTTGATTCTTTTCTGCCGAGAGCGCTTGGGACTAAGTGCACAGCTATACATTAGACTCAAGGCTCTCTGTTTGCAGTTTTTACACCTCGGTGCATCTATACACTGTCTCTGACTGTGCTGGATGACAATAGTTGCTGCTGTCTTCTGGATAATGTACAAAGCTTGCATGATCTGGCTCTAAATACAATGATTTCCATGTTCCTTTAAAAGCAATGAAAATAAGTACAACCCCAGATCTGTCTTCGGATTTCAGTATATTGTATACAGCTTGAAATAAATCTGCAGTCACACAGGGAAAATTCACCTTCTTTGAGCTTGATTTTTAAGAGTCTTATCTACCCTGGGGATCTTTGTTGCTCATTCTCTGCTCCTTCTATGCACCTTCATTGATCCCAAAAGGCTCTCTGTGCACTAGACACAGTCAGGATCGACAGCAAAGACCTGTGGTACTGACAAGAGAAGCACAGCACTGGTTGGAGAGAAAATATGCGTCCAAAAATTGCCCACCATGAACATGTAGTTGGCTTTTTCTATGGAGAGTGGCATTGAGCTGAGTTTATGTACAGTCTAGTTTTTGTCTCATACCATTTTCAAGCTTCATCCATCTATGCCTCTGTGAATGCTCCAGGTTCCCCTCTGCTTCCTGCACGTGTAGGTTCTCTGTTTAACATTTGCAGTGGAAGCAAAGCATATAGGTATACAGTACGGTGTATGCAATTTGATGTGGAGGAGGAAAGGAATATTCTGTGTGTGCTTTACTATTTATGAAAAGCATTTCTTTTCTAAAGGGACTATATTCTGAAGGTATCAGGCGGTGGATTGACTTCCAGCTACTGTATACTCTTGCGTTGTCCCAACACTCCTATGTGGAAGCTTGTACTATCAGTTTTGCAACACTATTATAAGCACAAATAAATTAGAATATAGCTGTTTGGTTTGTAAACTGGAAAAGAATAAATGGTGCTATTATTTCAGCCAAATAGTCCCTCTTATACTCTGTGATGGCTGAAGTGTTTTGATCAGTGTATTTTACTTTGGGGGGGTCAGTTTTAGGGAAGAAGCCATTCTCTTTCCATTGTCCTTTCATGCACGCAAAACTTTAATAAAGCAAGGTCAGAGGAGCTGTTAGGCATCTCTTTCTTGTTTTGGTGTTAGTCTCCCGTTCGTCTTTCATACAGACTTCAGGCCACATTAGGCTCTGTTTTTTCCAATTTAAATTGTTTTTATCTCATGTTACCAACAACTCAATCAATCCGGAACCATCCCTATGAATACAGAACATCCATGGAAGTAAATATTGATCTCTCCTTAACTGTTTCTTATTATACAGTTCCCTGGTGTGAGGAAGACACTAAACAGAAGCTAATAGACATTACACTCACAGGCATTTTCACATTCTGACAAATACAGTTTTAGGATTTTTTTTCCCTGCCTTAAGAGCGTAGCTGATTTGCTTGGAAATAGGTTAAAGTACATTTCTCCTATTCTCTTTTTCAGCGCTGGAAAGTAGAAACTTGCACAGGTATTGGGAGTTGTTATTCACTCCGGTCAACAAAGACTATGGTTGCTTTGCAATAATCACTTACATGGTAGAAATAGTTATGTCTCCTGCTGTGTTAATTGGTGTTATTAGTAGATTTTTGGAAGGCAGGTATTTCTCAGCTACTGTGAAATCACTTGCTAGCCAGTCAGATTAGTACAGAGAGTGAAGGCCAGCCAAATTATTTTAATAGGTTTTGTACATTTTCCAGGGTAAAAAAGACTGCAGAAACAAAAATAGACCACTTAGAATCCTGCCACTTTTCACTACTAACATTCTACTCTCTACAAGTGTCTGAACTACCAGAAGCTCAGCATTGTCAAAGGTATCTATCTGTACGAAGATGAGGAAATAGACTCATGTGGAAATGTAAGAATAAGTGAATAAGAGAAGTAAGGAACAGACTGTTCTGAAGAAGATATGAACTGAACCCAGGATGTCAATCAAATATGAATGTCCTTTGTGGGTGAAGGAAATTGGTCAAAGGTGATTTCTGTCAAAAGTCTTACTCAAAGACACTTTTTAATTAGGTTCTGTTCCATTTTGCACAGTAAAAAAGGCCAAAAAGAATCCTTCACCCTGAACTGTCATTCACATCCAGTCATCACCATGTCAGAAATAAGAGCCTTTAAAGCTAAAGGACAAATTAGTCGAACAGTAGCATAACCCAAAGAAAGAAGGGAATGTCCTTGTATGCAAGCATATGATATGAAAGAGAACTGGTGCATATGCATAGACCCACTCTCACTCACACACACCCATGTGTGTATGCACACACACACATATTAATGTATAAAATAATTCATTTGCATTTTGGCTTCAGAAAATGAATTGTTTTCATTAGGACCACTTGACACAATACTGGCAGCATAAAGTGCCCTTTGCATTGATAAAAATCAATGGCATCAACCCTTTTTATGTCATCAGCAAGCAGCCAACAAATTCAGTTTTTCTTAACCAGATTCACTAACTTCAATATGTAAAGTACTATTTCCTGCTTTCATAGCTGTTTTTACAATTTGTCTCTTCCTTTTTCTTGTCTTTCTTACCTATTTTAACGTGATCGGTATATTATATAAAGTATTTACTGTCTTCACAGTGTTGGCAGCTAGAAAGATTAGAAAAGGTCAAATCACACTCCATTTTGATGAGCACCTCTATGAATAGCAGTTCGAATTTCCAGACTCCAGATACTGGCTTTAGTCACCAGACTGAAGGTAGAAGCCTACATCCAGCTACATCACTTGGTCTCCTCTTACAGTTAACAGAGAGAAATGAACACTTTTATTTGGTAATTCATCTTATCCTGGAATAGGCATCTAAGGTGGGTTAGATGCATCAAGTCATAAATATGCTCTTTTTTTTTTCTTTCTTTCTGAATTGATTACAGAGGAATCTCAGGAGGATGAGCTGACATGTAGATGTCTATAGTGCACATATATGACTCAATGCAAAAGAAATTCCCCCCCTCGAAGTAAAATTTCAGGAACTTGCTTAGAAACAATGGTGCTGGTGTCAAGGGCAATTTTCATTCTTGGTGTGGCTGTGCTGTTTGCTCTTTGTGTGCTTAGTTCCTTGTGTTGTATTTTAACTGCCTCTACAGAAAGAACATCCACCCTGAACAGGTTTTCACCCAGTGCGTATATATATATAAATTTTATAGTAAACACAGTATTGCTAGGTGCAAAATAGAATGTGACACTAATTTCTCAGAGATTAGAGGATGTGTTGACATTTAACTTCAACAGTTGTCCCTGGCGAAACCTGTTTAGTTTGTTTTATTTAGGCAAAGTCCAGCGAAAGCAGGTAGTCATCGTTTCTGCAGGAATTGTAGGCATTGTTTAGGGAAATCAGTCTGTGGTGCTTCCGCCATGCTCTCTACAGAGAACAAACTCATTGATTTTTACATACTAGTAAGTATTGGACTGCTGTTCAAAGACTGTTTCTCTTATTTTTTTTTTTTTTTTTTTTTTCTGATTGTACAGAGCATGTTTGAGAGCAGCATTACTTTTGCCAGGTTCTGACAAATTGTTTGGAAAGATATTAACCTGTCAGTGAGAGAGAAAGGTAACTAGTTCAATAGTCAAGCTCAAACTGCAGTGAAATTTAAGGAACTGCTTGAATTATGGGTGGCGTAATGCAATCTTTCGTTATGGCTTACAGTTCATTTTGGCAGAGTCATGAGACTGCCCCCTTTCCTCCCTCAGAAAACTGGTGAGCAGATGAGCATGATAAGCATAGTCTAGTATCACAGATTATAATGAAATATGCGTAACACAGCGTGCTTTTCTTTAATTTAGTAGTTTTTTCAGCAACAAACATTATTTTCTTTGTGCAATGAACAAAAAATCCTTGGACTGAATTGTAAAGCAGCACTATGGTAATAGAATAATTGATTCACCAGATGTCATACTGTAGGTAGTCCCTGTTACCATTTTCAGATCAACAAATACTGGTTTAGAACACCTACAGAAAATGCAAAACCAGTAAGGAATATCCATGGTTATTATTACCCATGCATATTTACTCTATTTAAAGTAAAAAACCCAAAAAGTATTTAGTGGTATGGCTTAAAATCCGAAAGACGAGAAGGCAAGTAGCTGTCAGCCCTGTGTTTAAGGAAACTTGATTTTTTAACTACTTACAGATAGAGCAAAACATGAAGTTTAGGGACTCCAGAGAAATCTGGATCTATCCCAGCTTCATTGTTCTCTCATAGATCCCAGATGTGTGCTACAAGCAGAAATAAACACCTACATAGGCTTTGCAAATTTAGCAATCTTGCTGCAATGTGGTAAGATGTGTTAATTTAAAGCAGTTAACAGAAAAAGAGCACAAAAGTTTATATGAAATATCTACTATTTTCAGTTCATTTCTTTGCGAATGTGCTATTCAAGGACTCTATGCGTTTCTCATTATATTGTTTTCCTGATTGAGATTGCATGCTCATTGTGGCATAGATATTATCATGGTGCTTTCCAAGGCAATATGTACACACTACTACCACTTCTAGTAATAATTCAGCAATTACCTTCTGAGTCTTTTCTTATTTCTATGATTCATACTGTAGAAATGTGACACAATTAGTTGGCTTTGAATAACTCCAAATGTTGGTGCTGTTAAAATGTATATTGACATGGGATTTAAGTCCTTGAATGTCTGTGCTATATTTTGATTTTGTTGTTTCCAGAGAAACATGGGGAATGACATTTCTTTGCTCAAGTTTAATATTAAAGTGAGTTCCAAAGTTTCAAAAAATGCCAATACCATTTTGTGAAATGTTTCATAGCTTAAGAATTTTGTTTCTTGAGATAGGAAAACCCACACAATTTTATTCTTTCCATATCCAAGAAACTCTAAAGCATGATATATGTCAGATACATGCAACGGAAATGTTTTAATGAAAACATTGAGAGTAACTAAAAGAAGTGTCATAGGTGAAAATGCTGAGAAAAAGGACTCACAAAGAATGTGTCAAGAGCAGCAATGCTTCTTTGATCTAATTTTCATTTTGTCACTCAAACTTGGAGTCAAAGTTAGTTACTTCTAGACAGAGACGCATATCACAGAAAGCATTGACAATCTCTGAAAGAAGAGCTGATCTTTTTTGATCTAAAATAGAGAAGGAAACTTTTAAGTATTTCAGAAATCATGTGTTTTGGAAATGAGACCCGTACTAGCAAATATCCTAATCTGCATTCCTGATTCCTTGCTCATTTTCAGTCCTTCATCTACGTCCTTACTGATCAATGAGAAAAGAATTGAAATGCCAACTATTTGAAATCAGGAATAGTGAAACTGTTGTACAAGTTACCTTATGCATGTTTTATTTTAAAAATACAAATTCTAACAGGAACACCAGATGCCAATATGCAAATTCATTCTTCTAACAGTGATTTCAACCAAGTACAGAAAATATAGTCACAACTGTGCTTGGTGGATTTGCATAATTGCATGTCTGAAAGACATAAGTGGCAATAACCACTGGTAAATTACTTTGTAATATGATTTTTCAAAAATTCAAACTAAAGTTTCTACAATTACTAATTGAAGGCAATTAACTAGGCATGACTATTAAAAACAAACAAAACCCATTGTCGAACTGATCTTAGAAGTGAAATAATGATTTTCTTTATTGAGCTCTGCTGGCTTTTCATTTGCCAACATTTCCTTATTGTTCCTGGGGTTGATGTTTGCATGTTCATATTGATATACAGAAAAACCACATAAAATTTGATATGAAGAGTTCATAAGATCCCATCCATTTTCAACCCATGAGATAGGGTTGGAAATGAAGATTGCTGTGTGGTGATTTTACAGCATGCTTCCTACTAGCAAACTGAATGCAACCATGGGATGCTCTTATATAGACTGAGCAGGAACACTTTGCAACATGTGATAGTCCTGTTGATATGAAAGTATATTTTTTTCAGTATACTTCCTTGATTTTGAAGTAACTGGGAAGACTGTACTAAAACAAGAGGCAGGCCTAGAATAAGGGGCCATGGTGCCACTATGCCTGAAACATCTTTCAGAAGGCCTACATGGTAAATTGGAATATCCTTACCTGGAGTAGATCCTATGTATTTTTCCTGGTTATGTGTATTACAATAATTTAAATGAGGGCAAATACTGAGACTATTTCTGCTGGTGGGTCATTAAGATCCTTGTCATGAGAGTCTGTTCTTATAAATCAATCTGCTGCAAATAATAATGTTCAGGTAGGTCAGAAGCCATAGCAATTACATTATATACAGTGAGACAGTCTAGGTAGACACCTGAAAGGAAATTAATGCTGAACTGGATTAATTTTCTGCATTATATTTAGGTAGAGAGAAGGTCTGGGATTCTATGTGGGACTAACTAGGGAGCTAGAGGTATTTATACAAACCCCAAAGATAGTACTTTTCTTACTGTTACATATTATAGGGATGCTCAGTGCCTGGTTTACACTGCATAGATACAGTTCAGACAGGTGAAATTAGGTGAGTTGATTACCATTTAAGTGAAATACTACATTTGCATTTCTTTGAGGAGAGAAAAGAAAATAAAACAATAAATAGTAGTTTGTAAGGCAGCTAAACACTTGTTTTAATAGAGGGTGAGGCAAGAAAATAGGTAGAACATTTGGCTTCTGTTTTATTACAACTCTTATTTTTTACCAAGGAGTTAAATTAAGAATGTACTAAATCATAGTTCTAGCCTGAGAAGGAGAAGGTTTCTGCATATACAAAACCCACTCATAACTGTATCCAAGGGAAGGACCTTCCCCTTAGGGCAATCAAAAATATAAGGTTCACATTTGTCAGAAATACTACATAAACTTTCTGAAAAGTATCCTGAGAAAAACAAAGCCAAAATAGTGCTTTGGAGAGTATTGTATGAGAAACTGCATAGAATCTCTGACAATACCTTTTGGTGAAATACTTCAGAGATTTGAGATGCTTATGCTCTGTTTAAGAAAGCAAAACATTACTTCAGAAATGGGAAGATTATATTCCCTTGCCTGCCCAGGGATGAGTCGATGAAGTCAGAGATGTTTCAGCAACAGCCACAAGGCTGTTTTCTAGAAAGAGGAGGAAAACTGGATTTCTCTCAGCAGTTTACTGCCAAAATCTTAGCAATATACAGCTCCCTGTAGCACATCAAACCCAACATTAATATGGTTCTGTGGGAATCTCCTTGGCCTTGTATGTGCATAAAATATTTGAAATGTAGTCTTATTTTTGAATGTATTGCTAAACAATAGAACAAACGTATATTGTACTTTGTGTCGACTTACCAAGCTGAAAAACATTAGGTTCCATCCAGTCAGCCTGAAATAAAAAGAAGTTAATGGAGACTTTCAGGTACTTCTAATGCCACTATTCTTTCATTATTCAAGGATTACTAGAAAATTTTAGTGTTTAAAAACATATCTTAGGTGAAGTACATGTCTGCTAGAAATGTACTGTCAGTGGCAAATATGTTTCCCCACCCATCATGTGGGGGTATATTTTTACAGAAGCATTTTTTTTGTACAATTGCAAAGCATTTAGAAGAGAATGAAGAAAAAAATAATCAGTGCTGTCTTCTAAAAGCAGACTAATTTGTACCTATTTAAAGGGAAAAAAATATCCTTCTTAACATTGAAAAACAGCTGCACTTACCCAGAACAAATATTTTGGTCGCTTGTGTATGTGGGCAAGTGCAAAGTCCTGCTGGTTTGCAAAAAATAACAACTGGGAGTATTCTCTTTAGGTCTACGTTCAGGAGTTTTTCCCCTTGCTCACTCCCCAGCCAGGTTTTGTAATGTCGCTTGCCAGTTTTCCAAGATATCCATCGTACTTCTGCTTAGAGTCATCACTTGAAAATAATGTCTGTTTTTTTTCCATCCATGTATTTTGCTCAACAGAATGATTGTGAACTCCTGGCAGTAAGATCAAAGAGCTCTTTCACAATTCATCTCTCTTGCTTAGCATGTAACAAGCTCACAGCAACTTCTGAAGGTTAACTGTTAGGTCTATCAAATACAAGTACAAACATGGAGAAAATGGTACTGACAGTGAGAATGTGTTTGTTTGTTTTTTTTTTTTAATTATTTTCCTTTTTTTCTGTGAGAAAGAGCTGCTAACAAAGTCATCAACATTTGTTAATTTTGATGAGAAAGAGGGGTTGGCTAAAAAAAAATAGGGTTTCATTGAGAACTTTATTTTTTCCCTTCCTTGCTTTCCTTTGTTTTGCTGAAGCATCACAAAATAGTTTACATCTTATTAAATCCAGCCGTGAAGTATTCTGTGTTCTCATACCTGTTTTTCATCCGAACAGATAATGTTTGCAGTATTGGTCACTCTGTTTAACTTTTGAGTTTTTATCAATCCTTTATTTTGTTCTGGTTATGTTTAAGAGCTGAGGGTAAGTTCTATTGCAGTCTGTGAGATTCTCTATTAAATATTCTTTCTGATCAAATATGATGTACCTCTGCTATCATCAATATCAAATCTTATTACTGATCTCAATAAACTAATGTAATTGGGGATGCCTGTGTTACATGGGGTCTGAGTATTCATGCAATGGAAGTGTCGTCCGTTAAAAAACTTCAAGCTTTTGAAGTTGTCAGAAGTTCAAGTAGCATCCTAGTGTGTCATTTAGCTATTGGACTTTATGAGTACTCATGTTTTATTGTATTGTGTCTTGGAAAACCTTTGCACCTGTATGGAATGGGTGCCAAATGTTGTTATCATGAAACTGTTTTTAAGTGTGCGCTTCTTTGTCTGATTTTGCACTATAGCATAGCCTACTACAGCATAAATCCATGTCATCTTACAGATTTCTGATTTTCTAAGTTACCAACATCCACAAAGGATAGGATACAAAAGCACCTGTGTTTAGCAGCATTTGGTTCTCATAATGATAGTTATTTGCTGACAAGAAAATGCTCATTATCAGTTCCTACTTGATAATAACAGGACAAGCCTGAACTGCAAGTATGAGTTCACACAGCAGTTATAAATGTTCAAGGAAAGCTAGAATTCTCTTGCTCCCTAATTTTTTTGCCTAGTGTCCAAAGTGCCTACCCATCAGATCTTTAGTTTGTATAAGCTGTCTCTGTACTGTTGGATTTTTAATGAATGTTATTAGTTAAATTATGATCCAGGGTATTCAAGCAGCTGAAAGAACCCTATTATTTCAATTAGGTTGAAAGATGTATCGTGTGCAATGGCACAACTTACATGCACAATTTTGATCAAGACCTAAAGGTCCAAATCTGTATTGATCCCTTCTCAAAAGCTCTGTGGATGACAATCCCTAGGAAGCACAGCAAGTTCACAGAGGCTGAATTTCTGAGCAGTTGGAATTCAGAGGCCCATTGAAGACTAATTGGCTTCCTGGACTAAAACAGTCAAAGCACTCTGGTATCATTCTGGGAGCCTTTGGCTCTCTGCTGAGCAACTGGTGCTGATTTTCTGCTGGATCAACTGGGGGCTGCAGGTTTTTCTTGAGACTGCTAACAGTAACTTGGGAGCTATAGGGAGATGCTTAAGTTGATCTGCCACTGTATTCCCTATTTATTATGATTAAGAAATTCCTCTTTATGTTTATCTCAGTTTTTTTATTATTATTCTTGGGCAATAGACCTAACCTAATTACTGTTTGCGCATGCTGACTCAAAGACTTTGATAAAATAAATTACTGTGATGGAATTGGCCTAAAGCTCTTCTTCTACTAGTGTGCCAAATGATCTGCTGGAGACACAGAAGGTACAGCTACCTAATCTACTTTTGTGATAACCCACTTATCCTATTACAGATATAACCCCACACACACTCTATTGCAATTTGAAGCAGGGCTTCAATCAGTGAAAATCAAAGCACTGACTTCAATGAATCTACATTAACTTAGATCACCTGAATGCCAAGTATTGACAACTTTTAGACATTTATTTCAAGCAATTCTGTGGTTCTATTATATACAATTGATGTTAGAAACTTTGCAACATGTTCATGAACATCCATTATATCCATCCATTCCTTCTCCTTCCAAACTTCTTAAGGCACTTAAGTATAACTGATATTGTAGAAATCCTCATGCTACTGTCCAGTTATGACCTCTGGACCTCAAAGCTTTCACAGTAAAGCAAATAAAATGGATACGTGACCCTTTAACTCAACAGGGGCAGGAATGTTTTGTTTAAAAGCATTTAATCTTAGCAAAAGAGACTAGAAAAGAGAAGCAGGTGCAACCGAAATGTCTGCATTTATTCAGCAGTCATCCCCTAATGACAGAGAACAAAGTATGCAGCTCAGCACGCTGGTGTTTAGAATGTTGTATTCCTCTAACAGTGACATCTTTGGGAGGCATGTATTTTAGTGTTTCTGAGAGGATGCACTAAATATACCTCTAAAATATGGGTAATGCTGCAGTAGAATAGTAAATAACTCTGCATTTCAACTACATTCTGATTAACTCCACAGCTTTTCTTCAGACACATTTGATGCATGTGATTGTCTACAGCAACATCTCTGTAGCTGTGCTACATCATGACTTTATTCTTCATTTTTTCTCTGTGGTGGCTGTAGTCTGAAGTGTGTTGGCATTCCTAGCAAGGAATCTCAGTCACAGGAAGGAGGGCAGGGGTGGAGGGAGGAAGGAAAACTCCTTTTCAAGTTCTGTCTCCTCAGGCAATAAGGATGCAACTCGCTCTGCAGACTCAGACTTGAGCATGAGCACAGCTGCTAAAGGCAGTGCAGATAAGGTGATGCTAGTCTTGCAGAGTGACAGCAGCAAACTGGTAATATTTGACTGGAATAATAATGATTTTTCTCTTTTCCAGTTTTTTCTAACAGTACATATCAGCCTACACATTATGCTAATTGTCACCTAATATTTTTTTATGATAGTAGTTTGCAAGGTTAAAAATTCATAGAAATACGTTTATAAATTATAAGAGAAGATGGCATTGGATAGGGAAGTTTTGTCACCAGTATAAGAACTAAAGAAGATTTATCAACTATCTTATAATAAGGAGTAAAAAAAGAAAACCCCAGAGCCAGAGAGAAAAGAACTAGCTAGTTACTTTTTATTCTGAGACTGATTCAAGTATTTCTATGGTATTAATTTGAGCCAGTGCAATGAAAATAAAAAATCCCTATGTTGCCTATACATGTTAATTATCATAGTCTGAAACATCATCACTGTTTTAGTATTCGATTCAACTGAAGAACACTAGTCATATTACACGGCATAGCTATAGGGATTTTTTTGTATTTTAAATGGAAAAATAAGAAAGCTATTTAATTTTAAATACTTGCAATGTATAGAGATTTTGATTTTCTCCAAGAAACTTTGGCCTCTCTAAAAATGCATACCACACCTTAAAATTGTGATGACATTACTTTGTTTCTCTTAATTCATGACAGAGGATAAGACTTGAATTTACTTTAAAAGACTTTCCTTCCTGATTAGGCTAGGTTGAGAGGGGATGTGGACAGAGAAAGGTTGGCAGAATGCGAACTGCGTTCAAACATTTTGCCAGAGGATGCACTGCTTGTCTCCTGTCTTACAGAGAGGCAGTCCCACTGGATGACTAATTTAGCTGGATCTTTGGGTGATAAAGCTGTTTACCTTCCTCATTCATTTTGCTGTCTTTGGTGCTGCATCATAGAGCCCCGCAGATCACAGATTAGTACCTTAAATTACTGCTGTGTAATATACTACTACATTTCCTGATACCAAAACTGGTTTCATAAACATGTGTTGGGGCAAACAAGGAATGCTTGGATGTATGATGGAGACAGGGATGTGGGACTTGTGAAAGGTGGTGAAATAAAGCTCTTTGCCATATTGCTCTTTGGAATAAGATTAAGATTCCCTACTATTCAAACTCATTTGGCAGATCCACTAGTGCTTTGATGTGGCCATGTTCAGTGACAATATAATTTATTGAAATACTTTTCTTTTTTTCCCTAACAGTTAATGGTAGAATAAGAGCAGACTCATTTAACAGTAGCAGGTATGCACCAGTATATTTACTTGACCATCAAAAACTAATCTGGATCTACAAAAATAAGTAGCAGGACTTGAAACCCAACACTGAAAGTTCTTTTATTATCCCACAATAGTTATTACAATGCCTTTGGTTTACAGAGGAATTATTAGTAAGGACTTAAAATTAATAACAAACAACAGAAGAGCCATTGCTGCTGCCAGAAAAGGTTGAACATTGCGATGAGAAAACTTATGTAAAATGCTGCTCTGTTTCTGACTCTGCTCCTTTTGATCTCTGTGTAGCAGAAGATAGTATGTGTTAGTGTTAGCTTTGTATTTTCCTGCTTCCTTGAAGATGTTCAAACATTCTTTAATAGCTGTTTTGTAAACGTGCCTAAGAAAAATGATACAGAGGATATTATAACAATTTGTTTTGTTCTCTTAAGTTGCGTTTCCTTTAAAGATGTCCAATCTTTTAAACATTTGCCTCTTGTTTAAATGTAAACCAAGTTAGATCAGCAGAGAGGTTCTGCTGAAAAAAATGAAGAATTTTATGTATGTTTTAGATTCTGTGTAAAATGGAGTACTGCCGCCTAGCTGTTCTCTAGCTCTTTAAACAACCTTATTAAGGTTATGGTTTGTTATGCTTTGGGAGGTTGTAAGAAAGAAAAAGTAGAGTGCTATCAGCCAGTTGTTCCAGAATTCCTGAGTTTTTAGATTGTGGATCACCCACGTAGTCAGGAATTGGCTCAAGATGAATTTTGAATACTCTTTAATACAGCTGTTTGGCATAGAATACACCTGGTTATTTATGACACCTCGCATTAGCAGTTGTTAGTGTTGTGGTAAAGCAGTAAATAAAGACTTACACGTAGTCATAGTCTCTTGATGAAAAAATTTCACCAATTGCAAGAGACTACTAAAAGAAAAGCCCTGATATTTTTCCGAATCCAGGTTTGCTTATATTATGATTTATTTCGGAGTGGTACCAGTCTAAACTTCAAGTCTAAATTCTATTTTTCAATGTCTGTCTCTGTCATGAGAAAATTTCAGTATTCAGTAATCTATTCTTTGTAGAGGAACACTGTGTAGCCTGGATCAAGTGCCATCTTCTGAGAATGAGGATGGCATAAACTGTGGCCGCCATTGGGTAAGCCTGTAAAACCAGGCACAGTGTAAACAACTGGTGCTTCGTGTGTTAAGAATATAGCATGTCTTGTCCTATAATAACATAAGAGAACCTTTTTGCCCATAATGGATGTTCTGAGTTTCTTGCATGATATTGTATACCAAGGTTAGAAAGAGGTGGAGCATCAGTGCTGACAGATTCAAATTGATATAGCTGAGTTGGGAACTTATTTCTCTCTATAGGTTTTTTGTGGGGATGTTGCCCATGCATGTATTATGGACATCTGCAGCTCTAACACCTAAAAGAAACACAAGTACTAATTTAAGCTACTCCTTACAGTCCCCTAATAAAACTACATAAAGTCTATCAGCTTTTACATACCTAAATGTTAGAAACTTGATCAAAGTAAGTCATGTAGGCTTCCTCTGTTGTTGTTGGAGAAACCTGCAGAGAGCTATCCACCCCGAGATGGTCTAAACTGCTGTTTGGAGTTAATTGTAGCAGTGTCTAAACAGAGATTGATGGTTTTCTGAAACAGGCTGGGCCCCTGATCTCCTGGTTGTCTAAATAGGTGATCTGGTCAGAGCCTGCTGTCTCTCCCTTTTGTTCCCCACACTTGGGTATACTTTCTGTAGTAAAAGAACACACAAGGTGTTATAATACAGACCTAATCCTTATAAAGGGTGCACCCACTCATATACCTTAGATATTTCCAGTCTCCCTTGTCTATACTACTGTGGTTTAGGCTAGATGACTGATTTTTAAACCTTTAAAGCAATATAAAACGAATATCATTCCAAATAGCAATCTCTTGGCATCTTTTTCTTTAGGTTGTGGTTGGGATTAGGAGTTAGGGCGTACGTTTTACTTTTTATGCACTCCTGTTTGTAAGTCTGAGAAAAGCTCTCTTGAAGATCTGAGGCCTGCATTTAGATCTCAGCAAGTCGTTAGATTCAGCAGTCGTTATAGTGAGTTCCACATTTGGGCTCCTGCAACTGGCAAGCTTGGTCTCTGATTCAGCTGTCTTATTCATTCTGTAATCACCTCATCTAGTTGCTTACGGTCCTTGCTTCTTTAGGTTATGCAATGTAAATATTATGATTTTTATCTCTTATGTACTTAGCTTTTAAATATTTAGGTGCGTGGTGGGTTGATTAAGCATATTGCAAAGAAAACACCCACTTCTCAGTTGGCCGTTTTCCTCTTTCAGAAACAACAGCTGTGAAAGTCCTCCAAAGCTATGGCTTATAAAAGGGAAATCTAGAAATAATAGATCATACCTTTTCCTGACCTGATTTCTCCGTTTGCTCTGTCTGCCAGTCCCTTTCTTTCATGTCCTAGTTTTGAGTATAATTATTTTAGATTTAAATTTTTATCTAGGCTATACAGAAAAAATCTGTTAATTGTATGAAAGGATATACCTTTTCTTTTATCCCTTGGATTCTGAAGAATGACCGTTGTACCGTTTTCTTCTTCAACAAAAAAGAATAACTCTCTTCTTAACTTTCTCCCTCCATGGTTTAGAAGGTTTTTTTGTTGTCTGTTTACCTCTTCCTATGTTTATCCTCATTTCACATTGTATTTGGCACCCTTTCATGCTGAGTTACCCTAGATTTCCTTCCTGTTTAGATGCTACCCATTGCAATTTCCTGAGCTGCTCTGCCTCCTGTTCTTCAGGCACCCTACATTGAGAGTGTATTTGATTTTGGAGGCTGATTTTCCTGACAGTATGGCCTAATATTTGCTTATAAAATTCAAAGGCCACATGCCAGTCTGGATGAGGTAGCCTACAGGTTTATTTGTTTTAGCGGTCATAGAATATCTCGAGTTGGAAGGGACCCATAAGGATCATTGATTCATAAAGGTTTGTGTCTTGACAGCAAAAGCAAAGCTTCAATATTGAAAGAATAAATCAGAAATTAATATGAACCCCTAAACACGGATGTCAGAGTTGGCAAAAATACCGTCATGGGTTATGTTTTTTTTCTTGGCACAAGGAAACCTCTAACTTAAAAATAAATTTGTGGGGAAAGTAGATACTTCATGTGGTTTTACATATGCTGGTTTAACAGATTTGTCCCTTGCAAGAAAAAATATGACTGTACTACGTTTCTGTTTGTATCGTCTGGAGTAAATGGTAAGGAAAAGCTTTCTTACTCCATTTGTATATCCTCACAATCTAACTTCAGTGGTAAAATGCATTTGGGCATTAAGAGAGTTTCCCTCGCACAATCATGTGAAATTAGAATTAAAAAAAAGTTTAAATACTATATTCTACAAAATGGCTATTCATCTTCACTGCGTGTTATTTCGTCCAGTGATTTTAAATAGCCAGTTCTTGTCCAATGTAACTATGAGTTACGTCTGAATTTTTGTAAGTGGATCTTCCCCATGAGATATATAGAAATACTTGTATGCATAACGCTTTAGCTCACTGGAGGTAAGTAAGGTAGGGAGGATAGGTTGACACAAAATTGTATCAGAAAACCATGGGACAAGTAGATTACTTTATACTGTATTTATGAAGGTATATTTTGTGAAATGTTTTGTCTTTGACAGGTTTTTTTTTATTGTTGTGGCCCACATTCACCAACTTTGTCTTGTCAGGACAATTTAAACGGCTTTAAAAATCTTCACCTTCTGCTATAAACAGAACTTCATGAAATTTATTGTAAAATTCAAGCTGGCATGATTGAAATCTGTGGCAGAACATTGATGTTCACACCATATAAACCCTTCCTGAAACAGAGAAATGAGAAATCACCTCTTATATTCTCTCCTTTTCTTCCTTATCCTCTAATGACTTGGCATAGGATCTTGTCCTCCTCTCTCACACTGAATTTGCTAACCAGTCACTGCAGCCTCGTTAAAAAACGAATGTAGCACAAAGTGACAGGCATAAAACCAGTTCTGCACACACCTTGCAGTCTGTCAAGAATCAGCAACGTTGTGTTTTAAACTAAAAACTAGTCCTAGAATTTTTGACATGAGTCCAAGTGAATTCCTTCTCATTATCCTGGCTTTGCTGCTCTCTTCTTGGGATCAAGATTTGCACTGTTTGGGCACTTGGTGTGAGGCATCCCAAAGGTATTTATTCAGCTAAATCCCATTCACATCAACACTGCCACCATAAGGTGGGGATTTTTTTCTCTCTGTGTGGAAAAACACATGCATTAAATGACTTTTTGCAGGTGACAGAAAATGATACGTACTTGTTGCTGGAGTGGGCCTAAACTTATCTCCTAAGGACAACTCAGAAATTGTGATTATATCTGGCACTCGTGGGTGTAAGAGAAAATTCCTTAAACTAGCTTTCCCTTCCTGCTGTGTCATGCATAGCTAAGTGAAAGCAAAGAAAGCAGATCCATTTTCAGAAAATGAGATTGGTTCCTCTGAAACAAGGAGCCTCTAGGATAACTAGCTGTTTAATTGGTTTTATTTACACACCCATAAAAAGAAAGAAGGGTAAAGAAGAATCGTCACACAAATATGGTCTGAGTTCATCCCTCTCTCCCAAAACAAGAGAAAAATCAATGTCAGAGCAGCTTTGAAAGGAGGATTTTCCTTAGTTCTATTTCACTAGGCAGTAAGAGTAAATATTTGTTTACATTAAAAAGTGAATTTAAAAGTCACATAAAATGCTACAAAGTCCTGCTCAGTAGCAACGGCTGTTTTTCAGCTCACTAGGAAATAACAACACACAGCACAAAGAAATATGTTAAGGCTATTTGTTTATCAGTTCTGTAGGAAATCTTCTGAAATGTAGGCTTAAATGAGAGCAGGGTTTTAGCAAAAAATAATAACCTGAACAAGTGAATTATTATTCTGAGTGTACATAAAATCTTACTCAGAATCCCTAACCCTCATCTTATATGGTGAATTTCTGTAGAAAGAACCCAAAGTATGTATGGGAGTGGTGTAAGTGTGCGAGGGTTTATGTTTATATATATACCATCTGTCTCTCTCATCCATCTACCCACGTGAACACTTGCAGTTATGTATTTCCAAATATGCTTATGACCAACCATTGAACTTCAGTGTGCATTTGTGTGAAATCAGTCACAACGTGAACTTATATCAGCACAAGCAATTTCTGGGTATAGAAGAACTAGGGCCTGGTTTCTAGAGGTACTTTTCTCTACTAATAAACATTTGTAAACATATCCTCGGCTCACAAAACACCTGTTCTTTTCACTCCAAGAATCAGCCTTGTTTCTAGGTGTGCTACTGATCCAACCACAAGATTGGTTTGTACCTTCTCTCTCTCTGCCATTTCAAGGGCCCATATCCCTTACATTGACACTGTAACTCTGTAGCAGTTACAAAAAATAGTTCCATGGGAAAACAATGCTAAGAAAATAGTGAAAGTAGCCTTGTAATTAAATTTAATAACTAAAAGTGTAAAAGGCATGATCTGTATGACTTGCTGGCTTTGTTCTGATTAATGTTAAATTGCTGTTCAGATCCCTAATGCCACAACACAGACTCTTTTTCACCCCGTACTAATAGGAACCATAAGATACACTTCTCCTGCTTATTTACCTAGTTAAAGTTTAATTTCATGATGGAGAATACATAATAGAATTAATTTTCTGCATTTTACTGATGCTCCTAAGCTATGCTCTAGTAGTTTACTATGCTTAGATCACTGTAAAGGACTCATAGCTTCCCGTTCATTTCTGTTACACTGAATGGAAAGCAAAAGACAGCTGTGTTGTGTAAACTTCTTCTTTTTCCTTTCTCCATATAATTCTTTATTCTTATATATGTAAGGATGGATTTGAGATTTGTCTCTGAGTAGAAACATCATCTCCAAATGCTAAAACATTTGAGGATGCCTGCTGTGTTTATGCAGAACTGCACTGAGATACATCAGTTCTGTAGAGCATCAATATCCGAGGTGAAGAAAGCCCAAAGTCCTGCAATCTCCTCTCTCATTCTCAACACTTCTTTCTTTGCAGTGTCTTTTGGGGGAAGAAACAGGCTCCTTGCTCTCTGTAATTGCTTAGAGGCAGTCTCTCACTTCCCATAGCTAGCACTTTTTATTTTTTGGAGTCCTTCAAACCTCTTTCTTTTTTTGAATGCGTGATTTTGCTATGTCTTTTGCAAGTCTTGTATTATCAAGTTCCAGAATCTCAAAATTCTATTGTTTACCTCAGTATAGTCAGAGAAGTAATGCTCTTTGTTGCCAAGCCAGGAATCATAAATATCAACCAGCCAGTGCTTCTCAGGCAACCTCTTGGGATTCCACTATAATAATATTGTCTACTTCCTTTGCAATACTCTGCTGAATGAAACCACTTGGTTCTGAGTACTGGAAGCACGTAATAGTCATGGGGTATTGACTCAGGGAAGTTGAAGGAGTCAGACACTCTAAATAGATATTGGTACACGCACTTGCTGTGTGTTAAAGCAATTTAAACTTAAAAGGGTTTGAGAGTCTCTAAAAGAATGAGTGTATAGTGTGAATCAAACAATCCTGTCTTGGTCTTTGCTAGATATTCCATATAGATAATGCAGCCTAGTGAGAACCGTATTATTATATTGTTCCTTAGGAGAAGATCACACTCTGAGTTATCTGGTTAGCTAGTTGAGCTGAGGTGGTCAATCAATATCTACCTAGACAATATTAAACATGTTTTTATTTAGACGGAAACTTACAGAAAGTCATTAAACTGCTAAGGTCATGAAGCCTGCAGCCTGATTACATTTGAATTAACTTCCCCAGAAGCTCATTTTTCTTAATTTCACCATTCCCGCATGCATGAAATTGATAAAATTTGAGAGTGCGGGTTAGAGGCAGCACTCCCCATAATTTTTCTCAAATGATAGGTGAGATGCTTGAAATTCAGCCCAGCATGATTGTAGTGCCTGAGTTTATAGAGAGCTGTCACCAGTTATCTATCTTTGTTTCAAAAGATCAAAGCAAAAAATAGCTTTCAAATCATGCATTTCACTTATGGAGAGTCCGCCTAATGAAGAATATTTGTATTTTTTATGTGGACGGTTTCCTTAAATTTCCTGTGATACGACACTATAAAATAAACATGCCTTGCTAAAATGTCTGAATGAGTCTACAATGTCAAAATCTTATGTTTGCAATGTTAACATGAACTTCTGCAGGAATGTGGAAATAATGAGATTTCACCAAAATGATTTGAAAAACAGTATTCTGTAATTTGTCAAAAACAATATTGCAAAGTCTGAAAAGCTGTAGCATTTTTTCAGTTCATTGCAAAAACATGGAATATCAAAAGTCCTGTCTGCCCAGAAACTTTGCAGAACTACTGGAGGTGAAAGGAAGTTTAACTTCCTCTTTCAAAAAAAAAATCAAATAGAAGTTTAAGTTAGAATTTTAAAAATGGAATTTTGTTATGAATACTGTTTGCAACAAAATATGCAAATTTGTAGTCTAAATTGTGCTAGTGGGGAAATCTTTGGGGGATTTTTACATCACTAATTAATGATTTTAATGTAAAATTAAGCCCCTGGCTCAATCACTGTGTTTTCAAAGGAAAGGTATCAGATCCACCTACTTTTTTTCTTATCTCATCTGCTTTAACATTTCTATGACTAGATGGAAGTTTTTTTTTTAAAAAAGTTACCTTTTTTAATTCAAGTGAGCAGTTATAACTCTGAATGCATGAAAGAATGAGGGAGATCCCATCTCAGCTTTGAAAAGGAATAGTAAAAATGCTAGTGCTAATATATTAATTCACAGGAGAAATAGCTGCAGTGCTCACTGCAGTCTTCTGCCACAAAGCTCAAGAAAGATATACTCCAAGGGACTCCGGTCTTGCCGGCCTTTCCTTATATTTTCTTATAGCATTGCAAATACCAAGGTTTCTTTCTACTTCAAAAACGTTACTTCATATTCCTGTGACCGGAGAAAAAAAAAAAAAAAAAAGAACAGCTTATAAAGCCTACTACCGTTTCTTTCAGCTGACTTGCTTCATGTGACTATAGCCATTTCCAGGGATACTTTTAACCTAGATGTAATACAAACTGATGCTTTGTTCCTCAAGTAAAAGCTTGCGGTCTGCATTTATTTCTCGTGCCAGTGGGAAACCCAGACTTTCTCAGTGGATTATCATAAATGCACTCTAAACTGCTCTAATGCTTAATCCAAAGAATACCTGGATATTTTCCATCATTATAAACAACACAGATGCCCATATTTAGAGCAGTGCAGTTCCCACACTTAAAGCATTTTTGGCATTTTCTGCTGTAAGAAACTCTTTTATTCAATTAAAACATAGACAGACTTGAGCTTTAAAATGTGCTTTGCTGCTTTTCCATTTCAGAAAAAACCTATAAAAATTGTTCATTAACTTTGGTTTACTTAAAACTTTGCCCAATTTTCTTTTAAAGAACTGATTAGATGAAAAATTATGCTACTTTGTGTTGAACCAGGGACATGAATTTCAGTTAGCTTGGTTTGTCAGAATTTTTATTATACAGATCTTGAAATACTGTTGTATTCTCCGACAAATCAGGCTACAGATGTTAAAGTGTGATTCCTGAATTATCCAAAGTGCTAGTGGTTTTGCAGTCAGTGTCCAATATGAACATTTGTTGTTGTTATTATTATTAGTTTTATGTGTATAATACTCCTTAATCTTCCTTATGAGGTAATCATACTGTAACAACAGACAAGTCCTCACTTAAATTAGTAGCTCTGACTCCATAAAAGTGTTTGAATTGTGGGCTACAAATCAAGCTTACAAAACCAAGTGTAAACAAAATATTGGACGGTTGCCCCGCTAAACACAGTTCACCCATATAATAAATGAGGCAGACCCCTGAAATAACTTGTGGTTACATAAGTGAAACGTCTTTATTTTAATTAAGAAAAGAAAAAAACCCGCATTTTACTAATGTTTAAGTGTCTGATACTTCAAATGTAATTTTATGTAATAAAATTTGTCTTTGTGTCTTATATAATACGTACTTTCAGATATATTGTAATTATTAATACAGAATTATATTTATATGATGAATATTATTTCATATTTTATAATTTCTTTGCTAAATGCTGTTCCATGCATAAACTCAGAGCCATACAGACGTAATTAGTGTTTTACCGAAGCAAGCTTGTAACTTTCCTTTGGATTTTGTGAGTTTAGAAACAAAAATAGTAGTAGTTATGCTAGAATTTTATATAATTTAGTTTGCCTGAATGGGAACACAATGTACTGCTCTTTCAGAAAACACACGCTTTCAAAAGCTTGTGTTTCTGAATTTGGGAAAAAGAAGAAGCTCCTGTCATTCTGTCTCAACTTCTATAGGAAAAAGGTAGTTGATAGGTCAGATCCTCAGCTCAGGTCAGATCTAACTCTCTTGACATCTGCATCAGCGTAATAATTAGCCCAGCTGAGGATCCAGCCCTTTTGAATGGACGAAAGGAAAGCTGGATATATTTAGCAAAGGAAAAATAAACAGTAGTGTTCAAGTAAGGTGTAATGACAAATTGGGTTTGTCTCATTGTAGAATATTCTAAATAATTTAAATCTAATTTATATGATTCCAAATCTTGTTCTTCAATTGTCATTTAGCAATGGATTGTGCTATTGCTATTTCTAGCTTTCCCATCATTTTCCATCCCTTTCCATCCCTTCTCTTCTCTTCTCTTTTTTTTCTCTCTCTTTTTTTTTTTCTTTTTCTTTTTTTCTGCTTAGTGCATTTTGTCTCTTGCTGTGCTCTGACCCTTTAACAAGCATCCACATGGAGTGGATTAGTTGTGTTCTGTGGATTCCGCTGAATTGAGCAGAAATGCTACTGTTAATTCAACAGGGCAGTGTGCTTGAATATTTGTAGGGCTTTGGAAATTATTTAAGCAGAAGTCCAAGACCAATTGGACCAGTTGAACGTTGAATATCATCATTTAAGTTTAGGTCCATCAGATGCAGCATTGTGATTTTACAAAAATGCTTCAAAAGGAACTCACATTAAAGCGACACTCCATAGACTTTCAAGTGAGAAACTGGGCTGTTGTTTAAAGTGTATTAACAAATAATATGAGAGTAAATGACAGCAGGTTTTATTCAATCTGTCCAATGTCTCTCACTTGCTTTAGATTACAATTTACTTGATAGAACTTGTGTGTGTTTGTCTGCCAACTCTCCTAGCTTCAATTTAAAACAGCACTAATGAATTACGGTTTTATTTAAAGGTCATATGAAAACACAGAATGGTGCTTTTTCTATTCTGCATCTTTGAGTCAAACTAATTTCAAATAAAGGTACTTGGTTTTGACACCTAAAGTACTGAAGGGGCTTTTTCTACTCCCGGAAGCTCTTTGACTGGTGTTTCTCTTGCTGTTCTTAGAAGTATCACCTTAAAGATGTACTTTGCTTGCTGCTTCTAGAAAATCATATATGCGGCAACAGCTACTCGTTCTTAGTGCAAGCATCCCAGCTAACTGCACAGCCCCTTCCTCTGTGTGCCTCTTGCCCCACTCTAGTAGAGCCTAATGACTGTGGAGAAAGACCAGCTTCTTCCTCTGCCAAAGGGAACGCTTTTCAGGATGACCAAGGTATTCACCCTGGCCACACCTGTGTTTAAGGAGCTTTGTTGCTTTGCAGAACTCATGTCCTCTGGGTTAGGCCCTCAGGTTCACAGGAGACTAGTGAGTGAGGCGGCTGAAGAGCTAGCCTATAGAAAAGGCTGAGGAAGGTTAGCCTGTTTCAGAACATGATGAAAAAATTCAAGCTGTGTATTCTGACTTGAGCTCTCTCAGTCCTTCCTGTCTATTTAATAATCACTGAAAGAGTAGCATGAACTAGAGCTGAGTACTCACTGTACCGACTAAAGAAGAGGGAGAGCTTGACTGTTTTTTGGCTTCAGGTATTTAATTTTGGCTGTGGCTGGAACAAAGGTCTACCATGTACAGTATGAATGATTGTAGTACTAACTATCTAACCTCATTGATCAAAAGAAGGACACTTATAGACATGCGTATTGGCTGAGATGTCACTGGATTTGTATCATGAATTGTGCCAGTACATGCCATTGTATTGAGCAAATACTGTTTAGATACTAGCACTTAATGTTGTCAGGTCTTGGTGACTGTGTGTACTTGCTACAGAAGAAGCTGGGGGAGCCTTTGGTGCTAAGAGAGGGAAAAAAAGTAGGTTGGAAAAGGTACAGGTGGGGATTTTGAGAATGGAGTGATGCAACACATGCAAAAGATTGGTTTTGTGGAAGTATAATTAGTTTTCTAGAAAGAACATACAGTTCTACACTGGTGTGTTTGTATATTTCGTTTGCTTCATTTGTTTTAAAGACAGAGTTGGATTGCAGAGCTGGAATCTGAGTCCAGTAGTCTGTCCAGTATTCAATAGGTTGCCCAGATATTTTAGGCAGCAATGTAATTTAGATCCAGAGTTGCACTTGTCTGAAAGCAAAGAGCAAGAGCATTCTGGCCCAAAGCTCCACCTGCATTCATGAGAAGTGTGGTCTCTGAATCTTACAGGTAATCTCAGGATTTGGTATTCCCTTGTCTCTGCATTGCTCTGAATAAAAATTGTGCTTTGGGCTCCTATTTGATTACTGTTTTTATAGAAACACAACCGAAAAAAGAGCGTCTTTGTAATGGATATCACTTCTGGTTTGATTTAACTTCTGCTAAGTGTTCTTCATGCTGGGTATTTCTCTCTCCACCTGAAAACCCTAAAACCAAAAAACTCAAAGCATTCTCTATCTTATGATCAAGGTCCAATGTGCCTTGACATTTTTCTTACAAAATCAAAACTTAAGAGTTATTTGTTCTTCAGACTGTTAAGTAACTGTTCTTGAACGTATTCCAGATCTGAAGGGCTGTTCTTAGGAATGCCTTCAGTATTTACTTGAATAAAAAGATCTTAACTTCAGCTCTTTCTAAAAATGCTTTTTCATATCCTCATTCCAAAGAAAATAAGCCACTATCATATACCACAAAGGCTTGTTACATAAACTGATTTTGCCAGGTGAGCTAAATTATCTTTTGGAGAGAAAAGAGAGTCTGAAATATTTGTTTGATCTTCATTTTCATATTGAAAAGGCAGGTCCAGAAAATGGGGGAATGTCAATTTTTTTTTGGTATAAGCTCTCAAACTTGTCTTTCAGCGTAAGACAGAGCTGGAAAAGTAGGAAATGACCTGAATTCAGAGGAAAACGTGTGCACTGCTCAGGTGCTTCAGGTGGAGTTGTGACTGTGTATCTAAATGATGACTTGAGATCAGGAACTATTTAAAATGAGACATTTACCCTTTGGTATTAGAAATGCATCTTTGCTGGAAGCAGCACCACTGTTAAGTCTAGAATAAATTAATAATCAGTCTTTTCCTTTCAATATTTCTCAGCTTTCTGTCTGAGTGTACTAATATATATGAGTGAAAAAATGAGTCCTCAGTGCAATATAAAAATCTTCCAAGGTAATAATTTTTGCATACGCATAGTGAGAGACTGTGCCCTGAAGAGAGACATAGACAAAGCAAAGGATTTCTATGTAAAGGGTTGTGAATTGTGAAGTAAGCAATTCTATGTCACCTCTGAAAATAACAGCTAAATTTAATCTGTTTGACTCAGTGCTGCAATTTTTCAATGGTAAAAAAAAAAACTCCACTTGAATCCCAGACCAGTAAAATGATATTTGAATAAAATCTCATAGGTTATATAAAATCTCATGCAGTGCCTATTTTTTTTGTGCCTAGATACTCTCATGTAATATATGACAGTATGTAATATATAATCTCCATTATCTGTAAGCTGATTTAATGAGGTATAGGTTGTTTATAGGTGCAGAAAAATCCAAGCTGACTCCAGGCAGAGACAGGTTAAGTTTAGGTAGGCTTATTAATTTAGGAATAGTTCTTCACAGAAGTGGCTGTATGATTTCCAGGACCAGCAAATTCCAAAAGCAGCTTATGTGGTATTGCACAGCACAAAGCTGAAGCTTATTAGGTCCTATTAGGTCTAAATTAGCAGCTTGAGGATTTCTGAACCACACTACCAGGGTTAGAAATTTTCTGGAAGGTGTGGGGACACCCTTGTGTGAATACTGTTTGGATTTAGCATGGACTTATCAGTACATTGTAGTTATCGCTGCGTTACCTTTTAATGCTCCAGGTGTCCAGAGAATATATTTGTTTGGAGGTGGGGAACTGGGCCCAGAAGTTTGGGGCTGCACCTCAGAAGAGACCAAGAAAACAGAGAAAGGGTGACAAAGGCATTCATGGGAACCTGAGAGGAGCCATTAGCTCAGCTGTGTAGTGAGTCCAAGCTAATAAACAGCAGTGAATGACCACATGGGGATCCTCTGTAACACACTTTCCCATCATGTCTCTGGTACTTTGTATTAGTGGGGTTATTCCATTTTCCAGCATAACCCAACAAACAATTTCTCCATATATGAGAGAGTTGGTAATATTTTATAACCTGATTGGCACCTTGCTATTTGAGAATAACTGCACTGATCACTAACGGGATCTAATAAATTAGTGCAGTTGTTTAAATAAAAAGAAACAAATTGTCAAGCCTGATCTGAATATCCCCACCTCCTGCCTCCCTACCCCATGCTAAAACAAACTGTCTGGAGTCCATATGAATTGAAATATTTTGTCACCTTAGAAAGCTGACCTTTTTACAGTTAAAAAACAACCAAGCAAACAAAAACCCAGCCCCGTCCCCCCCCAAGTCATTTCCAGTATGATGTCTTCTCAAACATCTCTGTAATGTGTCTGTGAAGACTTATCTTCTGTCAGGTTTTTCTAATGTGAGCACAGTCGGATGGACACGCTGATGTTTTCTTTGTAATAATTTCTCAAATATAGACATGGGACTGATTATGAACAAGTGAAATCTAAATTTTTTTTTTTTGTCTTGCTGCTGATCGACAAAGACTAGTACAAACTGTAGGGCACAAATATATACTATATCCCTTAGATACAATACGTATTTACTGATATTGGCTTTAATGGTTTACATGATTCAGCAATGTATGTAGGGTTTTGGGTTCTGTGGTGCTCAAGGATACTCTTGATCCTCGACATACATTAATAGAAATTGATCAGAGAATTTGCAAAAAGTCCTTTGATAGAGTCACTCATCATAAACTAGCGGAGCCTTCAGGATTCAGCAAAAGCAGAGCTCACCAGCCCTTTGTATATGAACCTGAACCCTCCCTACAGCCTGATGATACCTGCCTGGTGCAGAAACACCTGCTTATGCTTCCTACCAGTAACTATTATTCTGTTTGCCCTTAACCTCCTGCTATTCACAGCTGAGTGAGCGGTAAAAGGTAGTATGGGAGGATTTTCTAGAAGTTTTAATGGCTGAATATCACATGAATGAAATGCAAAACAAAGCTTCCTTTCTCTTATTCAATTCTGTGTAATGGGTTGGTTTGTGGTATTGCTGGCCTTAGCCAAGAACTGAGATAATGGAGTATAAAAAAACTGGTTAGGATTGTATTTTTTAGGTTATTTTATGGAAAAAAAAATAAATCTGCCTAATGACATTTTTAAAGTAAAGAGCTGATCACCAAACAAGTTAGTAGAGTTAAGCTACTGCAGAAACTAACTACACATCTTCTGCTTTGTGGTAACTTTCTGATTCAAGGCTAAATGCATTGGTTTTGTCCAATAGCAAATAGCCTTGAATTATCTTGCAGGGAAAAACAGAACAATTTAAAAATTGTGTGAGTTTCAATCTGGACTTAAATTCCCTTTTTTCTCAAGCTCCTGTTCAGTATTCTTGAAGGGTAAGAGCATCTCTCCTATAAACATGTGTTGAGACATTTTGGGTTCTTTCAACACCAGTCCATAAAAATATCCTCACGTTCCATCTGGAAAACAATTCACATTGCTTTTTCTATTTCAAGCTCAATCAGAAGTTCATTAGAGGGAGAGAATTTGGGCAGCTGTAAAAAAAAAACAAAACGCCACAAAACCCAAGTCAATGATGGGGTAATTACAAGTATAGTTCATTATTCAGCCAGCTGTGTATACAGGACAACACTGACATTAAAAGCTGTGAAAAAATACTTTTTTTTTCCCCTCAACACTTGTGGCTCAAACTATTTTTGACAAATCATAGGGAAATTTGCATCTGCTCTGTCTTAACATGTGTGATCTTAAAAGGAAACGGCAAGTTTTGGCACCGTAAAGTCATACCTACGTACTGCATTAAAAATGAGTCTGTTTACTTTCTTTGGCTTTGTGATAGAAAAACAAATGTTTTAATCACTATGGGGAAAAGTACTGTTTATTTATAATTGCACCTGTTCTTGCATAATAGGAAATACAGTTTGAGCCATGCTTTCCTGGAATTGTTGTCTGACTGGTACAGTTGTTCACTAAATCCTATACCCTTGTGATGTCTTTCAAGGGATATTTTATTTCTTCTACTTTATTTATTTTTTAAATGCCTGGCATGTTCCTCTTTATGTTGGTATCCTGGCTATGTTTCCTGAGCTGCCTCTGTGGATGTCTTTCCGGCCTGGACAGTAGCATCCAGTGTCTTCAAATTAGCATTCCTTGATGAAGTTGACTAAACAGGCAAATGAATGTGATTTTGGGCCAAGTTGGAGGTAAAGAAAACAGTGTTCTCCAAATTGTAGGAGCTGCTTGGGAAGCTTTTTTGGTTCTTTGCCCTCGTTAGAATATTTTGTTTACTTTCAATCTTAAGGTTTGCAAACCAGCCTTATCATTTCTACCACTTGCAAGAATTGTACCCATGCCCAGCGTCACTTCCTTCCCTCCCCCAGAGGGTTTCAGTTTTAAAAGTTTTCAGGAAATATTAAAAAGGTTTCATGGTGTATGTTTCACCAATGAAATAAAAGGAATTGAATTTCACATTTAACTTTTTTCTAAGCCCAGAATTTTTAATGTGTTCACCTCTGAATGAGGGAATTGCTTGTGTCCAGGCTGACACTTACTAAGTCTCATTAGTAAGAACAGAGATTTAAATAAGCAAAGTGATTTCTTCTGCCAAAGTTGTAGTGCAAGAATGCACTTTCATGTTCCTTAACAAATCAATTAAACTTTTAATGACTCTAAAATGCTCTAAACTTTTAATGGCTTTAAAGTCTTAAATGCATCCATGGGGAAAAATGGTTGGAAAATGAAACTTCTGACCTATGGAAAACTCTTAACATTTGGACTGGGTTTTTTGGTTTTTTTTTTTTTTTTTTTTTTTACTCCAAATGCAAGCAAAAGTTCATAGTTGTAGAATTTCTTGTTGAAAGCAAGTTTTGATCAATAGTTGTTGACATCTACAGACACTCAAATCCATAGCAGATCGGGAAGTGTTTTATGGAAGAAAATGACTTCATATGACATAGCCTGTCTTCTTGATAGCCTGTGTTAATTATAAGGTTTTTCATTAAATAGATTTAAAAATTAAATAGTTCTAAAAGCTTTAGGATTGAAAAATATAAATAATAATTCATTCCCAAATATTTCACTTTGGAAATTTTATAATTGTTAGATTTTTTAATAAAATGTTATCTTTGAAAGTATGTTCAGATTAGGTTGAAGCTAGATTTGCATATATATCTGCTTTAAGTCCTCCTGGAAATGTGGCTACAAGTAAATCACTCTGGGGGAAAGTTTGATGTGATTGGAGCAGTAGGAAAATCACAATTTGCTAACAGAAAACCAAGGCAGAATTACCTAATGATGGGGTCATGGGGCTGCATCCCAGGAGAGCTGAACCCTATTCTTGGCTTGCCTGCTGGGTGATTTCAGCTGCTTGACATCACTCAGTGTGGCAGTTAGTCATCTTTATCTCTTTTGAAAGACAATTTGAGTTCTACTGATGAAAAGGTTTATTGTTGCTTATTCTTATTTAATGTTATATTAATATTAATCGAGACAGGTATTTTCTTCCAAATAAATGCTGTTTGTTTTAGGAAGATTCAGTGTATTATTCTTAATGAGGTTTTCTGAAAATCTGTTCCTCTCATTGTAAAATAGCCTAATATTTAGCATTTTGCGCATTTATCGGTTTAAGGAGAAACAGTAAATACTAAATAATTAATTTGATCTCCATTAACTACCTAAGAAGGCAAACGGTCTAGGTAATTAATGTTAAACATTGCAGCACCTAAGTTCGCATTTAAAGACCGCATCTGCTGCTAAACTGAACAAAGTACTTTCTTAATGGACTTGAGCCCTGTGCCACCATCGTTTCTGTGGTTCAATGGGAAGCAGGATCCCTGGTGTGTGCTTTCTGTCTGTGCCTACTGGTGCTCTCCCAAGCAGTGTCCAGTTCTGGGGGGAAAGGACATACCAGGCACAATTCTCCGTAATCAGTTTAGAAGTTCTGCTATTTTCCGGCATTTCTGTTATAGTGTTATCAGAGTTTGTTCTGCTGAGGGGAAAACACTGAGATAATAATAGTTGTGGTAGTGGTACTGGTAGGGGTATTGGGATGTGTGTTTTGCACAATCTTCTAAGAGTTTTCCAAGTATAAAATGTAGTAGCACTTTAAGCAGGGTCATTATATTTTGGGTTGCTCGGATGAGCAAGCTTTTCTTGCTCTGAGGAGCACACATTGACATTTTACAGAAGCCAGACCCAGAAAGGATGCATCACATATTTCAGGAAACAGCAACCCTTGCAATAGTGTACGAAGAAGTAATGGCAGTGGCTACTCAAGAACAATGTCATTGTTGTTAGATGTTGCCAGGTTCATCAGATGGGCAGTGTGTGCAGCAGCTTCTGAGGGTGTCCCACAAAGTTTGCCTCAGCAGGCCTGACTAATGGACTCCCTTCTATTGCTGGTATTGGAACTTCTTGACCAAGTCTCATCAACGCTGAACGTTGCTGCTGATGTGGCATAAATGTATCATGGGAATTATGTTTGGATATCTAAGTTCCACATATATTTCAAAAGCTACTTGTTGGTCACCTTGAACTTTTAAAGTTAGGCACTTACCTGCAAATGACTTATTGGAGTATCTGTGGAAGCACAATGCAATGAAGCAAAGAGAATAAAAGCAACAAAATTAGACACGCTGCAAGCAAATATGTTTCAGTAATGCGCATGCAATAGTTCAGAAAACAGATATCCAAGGTTATTTGACTAACATGTTCTGCCTAATCTCTATCTGCCTCATGACAACAATGTCGTGCTTATGATCTTGAGAGATTCACATGGATTTGTTTGCTTCTTGGGAAGTGTTTAGAACACTAAGTTAATGCAACAGACAAAAAATTAATTCTCTTCCTTCTAGGGATAATGTTCTTTACAGTACAGTATGTTAAATGAAAAAGTAGGTAAAATGTATCCAGTCTTGGCAGTGAGGTGTAGCTAAACTGTATGTTGCCTAAATTATGAGTGTTTAAGCTCTGCCTAGTTTTGCTTGCCCTTTGTTATGCCATTGGGGCTGTATGTTCAACAGGGCAGTTGTTTTTTGAAAAGATGTGACAAATGAGGAGTATTATCTGAATCTTGTAGACAAAGTGAAATTTAAGGAACTGTGAAGTTGATTTTTGCATTCTTACTAGCCAAATGTAAAGAAATTCTGAACACCTGATCTCCCTCTTGTAGAAGATATGTTGAAATCTCTGCCATGTGATCCATATCCCCAAATTATACCTGGACAAAATTTTGCCCAGGAAAAGGTTAAACATTCGGAGAAATAGAAATCCAGATACATTTTGACTCCATCTGCTTTCCAGACTGAATCTGGCATCTCTCATCACAACATAAGAACAAACTAAATCTTGTCAAAATGTAAGTGTACTTTGGATGTAACCGGAGGGAAAAGGATTATGAGCATGATGGCTCAGCTCAAAAGAAAACTTCATGAATTTTTCTCTTTCTAATATAAGCACAAGTTGTACCTCAGAAATGTTTGTCTGACTTTCTGAAAACAGCAAGGAATGTGCTGTTACCTCAGGCAGGGAATTTCATCTTGGTTTACATAATATTCAGGAGTGCCCTAATGAATAAAGCCCTGAATAACTATTGCAGCAGCTCCTGCATCTTTGAAATATCACGCCTTAGCTCCATGTAGAATGCAGACTGTTAAAATGATGAGAAACTGCTGAGGCCAGATACACATCTAACGTCTTAACTGATTTGATTTCTACAAGTTGCATGTTTTTTCTGTATGAAAAGCCAAAGAACACAAGAACTTTTATATCAGTATTTCCCATAACAGTCTTCCTTGCAAAAAGAGAACAGTTTACTGTAGTCAGAATATTTTACTTCCCTGTGCTTAAGTTTTTGCTTACTATTGAGTACACTGTGCTTAATTTTCTCCTTTTCTAACCTCCCAATGTAACACTCTTCAATGTGATACTGTAGCTAGCAAAGTACAGAGTTCCCCGACTTTCAACCAGAATAGGTGCTAGATAGTCGAATTACTACGTTGAAAATGTGCCTTAAAAGATAAAATCAAAGTACTGTAGGATTGAGGATATACAAAGAGGAATTCAAACAAGAATATATCACATTTACATCTCCTGAATTTGTGCAATATCTTTTATATTCCAAAAAAGATGGGGCTAGATCTCTGGATAGCATCCCTATTACATCAGAGCTGTTGGATTCTCATGGAGAGCCATCATAAGAGGCTCCAGGAGAACAGAAGGATTTGAACAGCAAAAAAACAGTCCTTGTGATGCTGCCGTTAAACATTATATCAAAATATACCTTCAATTCCTGCATAATCTGGAATTCTATGATTTCCCTGCCAGCCTAATTTTTGATCTGTGGATTTTAAAATCTCACTTGTAATCCTGGAAAGAAGCGAGGAAAGTTGGTGGATGATCACTTTTTTTCATGCTGATCTTATCACATAAACAAGAAGGAGAACCAAGGAGAGAGAGAAAGCTGTAGGTATAAAATGTAATGACAGCTGTATTTTAACAGCAAAGGCTTCAGGTGTGCTGAAGTGTGTGATCTCATGAGGCGGTATCTGCTCCAGAATCTGAAGTTTCAGCAACGCATCACAGGCTACTCAAAAAGTGCTTATATCACTATTCAAGGCATCAATCTAAGCTCTTTTTTTTGTCCAGTCATTATCAAACATGTTTTCTAACATCTAAAATTTTTTTCTAACACCCTAGGAAAGGAAAGTTTTAGAGGAGTTAGAGGCTTGGTAGATTTGAATTGTATGGGATGGGGTTTTTTTTTGGTTTTTTGGGGGGCTTTTTGCATGTCCAGATTACATGCAAGGCCAGAGATAATTCTGGAGGAAGCAAACAAGTAGACAGTTGAAACTGGAAATGGGTGAAGTTTTAAGATCGTGCGCCCAGATTAGATGAAGGGGGCAAACTCCTTAAAGAGGGGTTGTGTGTTTGAAGAATGAAAGAGATAAGGAAGGAAAGCTAATGAAGAAATAAAGAACTGGCAATGAGCCAATTAGTTGACTTCACAGATAAATTTTAAGGGACTCTTTATCTTGAAAAGCTGAAAGATCTAAGATGATGAGAATGTTATCACACTGTAATATTATAATACCTGGATAACAATTGTAGCAGGTACCTTATAAACAATTGCGTTCATCTTCATACTCCAACGGATTAGATAAAGAAATTAAGTTCCAAAATAATACCAAATATCTTAAAAAAGTTAATATTTTCTTCTTTAATCTTTAGGGAATGAATAGACTGATTTTTTTTTTTTTTTCAGTGATTAACACTTTGATATCGTATTCTTTCTTTAGCTCAAGCGACAATTGTAGTAAAATTAGTATAATTATAGTTTACTTTAGAAGTATTGACTTTTCTTCTCGGGTTGGCTTAGAATGAGGTCCTTGGAGAAAATTCATTCTTTCTTAGCAGGCAGAATTTGTTCTCCTCTGTGTGTCTAACCAGCTTTTTCATTGCAATGTTGTTTCCTTCTGCAAAGCAAAGCAAAAGGAAAAAATACTACTTTTCTGTAGGGGCCTCTGTGAAATGAATAACTCTCCTTAGATCCTTTATGGCTCTCAAAGCCTTTATGGCAAATGTATTCATAGAATCTTCTGTGCAATGTTACTTAAATAAGATCTTCTTATCAACCACTTGCGTTCAAACATGTTGTCTGGCTTTTCTATATATTCAGAGCATGTGGCACTACAAAAATTACCAGGGATTCCCAAGATCTTTTTAACTTTTGCTGTGACACCACCTAATATGTAGAAACAATTCAGAACTCTCAACAACCATGGGAATTACTTGTATTATTGAATTAAGTTCCAGTATTTGAGAGAATTAGTATTTAGGAGTGTGCCAGACTTCAATTGTATGCCCTTCTCATGCAGCTCAGTCACTCCTGTGACTCAAAAATGTCATATAAGATAAATATGCTGAGGAAGAAGGTGGAGGGAAATCATCTTGTACAAAAGCCAGAGAGAAAAGGAAGAGTTGTTAGAGCGTGCAAAAGCAGCGAGATTCCTGTCTGCTTGGCACAAGCAAAATGTAGGAAAAGCCTGATGGTGTGATGTAGTGTCATTGGGCTGCCAGTCAGAGCTGCGCAGAGATGAAGTGGAAGGTGAAGTGAGGCAAGGGGAACCAGCTGGGACAGGAGGATAATATGAGTGTTGCAATGAGCCTTAGCTACCAGACACAGGGTGGGGAAGCTGCTGTCAAACATGCAGGTTATGCCTGAGAGAAGGATCCAGGGAGGATTATGCTCCTGATAATGCCTGTTCAATGCTGAAATCAGATGCCTGTAAGAGAAGACAGGGTGAGGACTTTTCATGTTTTATAGGTGATTACAACTATATTTCAGAAGGTTAGAGAGGACACAGGAATTGAACATGTTGGTGCTGGCTTTGTACTAAAATGACTGGAACAGATGGCAGAAGTGCTGTGCTGCAGAGAGAAAAAGGAAAGAACTGGTAGCTTCTGTGAAATAGCAGCCATGATATGTTCCTTGCATCTGGTCCTATGCCCATCACGTTGCACTGGGAATATTTTTGCCAAAAATCAGTTCCGTTTTGTAACTTGAATTTTCATGTAAATGTCCTGGTTTCAGCAATTGCCAGAGAAGTTGTCTCACATTAAAAATACAATTTCTGATCAAATCCAGAGAATGATTTGCCTGAGAAGAGTGCAGCATCAATGAGGAAAAGAAAAGCAGTTGCATGTTAGGAGCTGATATTGAACTCCTGGCCTGAATCAAGCAGTGTGGAAAAAGAAGCCTGACTTTTCTTCATCTTAAATGAATTTATTCAAGGCTGGCATTTCCCTGCTTTCTGACAGGAAACTTCAGCATCTCAGACTTGCCTAGTGCAGCATGGAAACATTTCTTTAATAATTTCCCGCTTTTGTATAATTTTTAGAACTAAGCTGTATTTCCAGTGAAAATGAATGGGGAAAAAGGGACATGAGAAACCTACCCCTATTTGATAGATGGGACTTAGCCTCCTATCTTCTCTAGCTCCTTTAGAAAGAGGTACCTTGCAGTGATATTCATCCAATAATAACTTGATCCATAACTGAAATGACCTGTCCTCACCTGTAGTAAGTAGTGGATAGTTCTACTCCTAGAATCTCCTGAACTGTCTGGCTCTGCCTGATTTCCATCAGGTTTCAGATATCTTTTTAGGCTTAGATAAGGGTCAGATAAATATCCATATTTTCATGTGCTTACTCAAACCTCTTGCTAAAGTTTATTCCTTTATTTTTCTTTTGTAATCATACATTGACACCTATATTTGAAAAAAAAAAAGTCACCTCTGAAAATTTCCTTATTCTTTCCTTGTCGTTCAAAGTGACAGGATAGTTGTGATGGGCCTTAGAAGTACCTGCTGAAAAATCATTTGCATTCTCATCTGTGCATTAGACTGTTGGGAAAAAATATGTGATGATCCTAAGTGGATCTGACACCAAATGGTCATGGTACAGATAACAATTTTCATCATTATTAGACTCCTATGTCCCCATATTTTCTTCTCTGCCTCACTTGGTAATGTCAACAATGACAGCATTTACAGAATACCTTGGGAAAGAAAGGCTGCATTTTGAGCAGTTAAAACTAAAAAAATATACCTGCAGAGCAAACATTTTAACGAGCCTTTAAAGAGTTTGTGAATATGCCAGGGATCTCTGCTGTGTGTTATCAAGCACAAGCTATAACATTTACATCATGTTACACTACATGAAACTTAGCCTTTACCCAGCCTTTTATCATAAATATTTTTTTTTCCCTATCTCTCCAGGTTCCAACCAGTCTTCTGTCTACAACTGTTTCTAAATGCTCTTTGCAAAGTGTTTTCTCCAGTCTAGTGGTGTGCAGTTTATATGTTTTGGGACTTCATGATCAAACAAGGCTTCTCTATTGAGGATTAACATCCTATGCAAGGAAACAGTCAGAGGGTGAAAATATTGCACGAGAATCTTTGCCCTGAATTAATTCAGGAAAACACAAGTTAGTCTTCTACATATAGTGAATGTTCACTTTACACTTACAGAGTCCTTGTAAGATGATATTCAAATGAGTTCTAGGATGGTGTGATTTTGCAACTTCCATTACAGTAATCATCTAATGGCTTCTTGTTGTATTTTCCCTGGAAAAACCATTTGATTAGCACCAGATCAGTGCCCTAAAGTAAGGATCAAAATCTTAATCTCATTGGTTTTCTATTTGATGGGAAATTTGGGGGGGGGGAGTGGGAAAAGAAGTGTCAGGAAGTAAAAGTTTTGTGTGTTGCCTCCCTAAATCTCCCATATAACAGTGCACTATTTGCTGATACCTTTACCAGTTTGTCATCATTCTACAGTATATTTTTAATAGCAAATGTGCAGATGAACCTTTTGCTTTAATGGAGTTAGCCATGCACTTGAAATTAAGCCAAACACTTCAATTCTTTAGACCTGACATATTCGGGTTGATTTTAATAAGTGAATGAGAGATCGGAATCAAATTCTGGCTCTCCTGCCTGATGACATAAATCTGCACAAACCATTAGTTACCATTATTAAAAGACAACATTAATGATAATAACATCCGAATCTCACTGTAGTAATCCTCGTTTTCATGTACTTCTCTCTGATGAGCAAAACATGTTTGCGCCGAATGACTTCACAACAAATTGATCAAACCTTAAATTCTGTAAGTGAAAGAGAACAAATTTTTAGAATGTATTAATTCACAATCTTTCCAATAACTTTACTGTAAAAAAGAACATGAATACATGGGCAATGTCCTTTATGTCATAAAGAACACCTGAAGTGATTATTAGCTTGTAACACGAACTGAGCTCTTTGCTTTTTTGTTTGACTGTAATGTACAATGTGTTGTAACTTCAAAATACATAAACTCACACTACTTTCACTATGAGAGTACTGTGTGTGCAAGTGCATTTCTTAGAACCCTTTTCCTTTGTTTTATTTTAAGAATTATATACTCTGGCTCCTTTTACCCACAGGTCTGTGAAAAATAATATGCCCAACCTCTGAGCCTTATAAAGGTTTCTCAAAATTCATAAAAAATCTACTATGGTCTTTTTAGTTCTGTCAGTGCAGGGGACATGGAGGATGAACTTAAAAGAAAAAATTATTTTCACTTTTTAGACTGATTTTAAAATTCAGTTAACTTCGTAAATACTTAAAAATAAGAAAAGCAAAAAATTAAAGATCAAAATGCTGCAAAATCTCTGCATCTTTTTACATCATTGAGCAGAAAAATTACTGCAACTTCTCTCTGTTATGAATTATGCACAAAAATGCCTTCAACTTACCACATAATACCATTAAGCCTTTGAATAACAGCTTTACAACAATAGCATTTATTTTACCACTTGTTTCTGTTTAACATAACGTTTCTATGTTTATCATTAGCTAATGTATAATTTCTGTACATTCTGATGAAAATTTCTTAGCCTACTTGCTAAAAAGCTATTTATGTCCATCCCAATCCTGTGCAATAGAGTGAGGATCTAAACATCTCTGGAAGTGTTTAGGGCCAGGCTGGATGGGGCTTTGGGCGACCTGCTCTAGAGGGAGGTGTCCCTGCCCATGGCAGGGGGGTTGGAACTAGATGGTCTTTAAGGTCCCTTCCAACTCTAACCATTCTATAATTCTGTAAATTTCCATCTTCCATTTGAGTTTTTCCAGAAAATCCTTGTTCATCTGTACAAGTCTTCTGCCTCCTTTTCTTGATTTCTTGCTCGTAGGACCTTGAGCTTGGAGGAAGTGGTGCCAGTGGAAAAACTCTTCACATTCACTTCAAACTCACACTCACCTAGGGGAAAGACTCTTCACTTTGATGATTTTCAAAAAGTAGGCTTGGATTTAGTCTCAACACAGAACTTCATCAACTCTGTAATCATAGAATGCTTCCAACCCCCCTGCCATGGGCAGGGGCACCTCCCACTAGACCAGGTTGCTCAAAGCCCTGTCCAGCCTGGCCTTGAACCCCTCCAGGGATGGGGCAACTTCCGAGGATTGGGATTGTTTTCCATCAATTCTGCACATTTGTCTCCATTTCTTTGGAGTTGTTTCTGATATCAAAGTACTGAAGTCACTTTTTAAATGTGTGCTTTAAATTAAAAAGAACTACAGTAATGAGATATGACAGCATCTCTGCTTCTTTTCAATATCTCTCGTAACTTTTTTGTGGGTCTATCACCAGTGAATAGGAAAAGTCATCCTATGGCTGTATGCTTAGATTTATAGCCAAAGTATGAATTTATTAGAAGCTTCTGACACCTTTGTCATATGTCCTATAATAAGAATTCTTTCAATGGCAATGATTAGCAGAAACCCCCAAGATTTACAGCTCCGTTGATTTATTCTGTTTGAAATCACTAAGTTCAGAAATTTTACACTCTCATTGCCAGAAGATGAACTATATAAAATGTTGATGTCCCTTTAATGGCTGGCCTTGGCTACAACCTGTAAGGCAGCAAGAGAGACTTTGTACTTTTCAACTGCAAGGGGGAAAGGATGTGGAGAGAGAGGTGAGTTGTCCTACTTGATCAGTATTAGACTTGAACTTTATAAGATATTAATATCTCACCTTTCTCCAAATCCCAGAGCAGGACTGAAAAGCAAATTCACTCAAATTATACAGCATGCTAGAATAATCAATGCTCTGAGACATTAAAAGTAAAGCCCCTTACTTTTGCCTTGTGCATTTTTCTATGTGAATATGTATATACATACACACACGCATCAAGAAAGGTTCCCTGCTGCCTTTGTCTTTTGATTTTAAGTACCACAAGAATGTTATAGAGATTCAGTAAACAAATCCTGCTGATTCATTTCCTGGAGGGATGAAATCACTAAATCTCCTGGTCTTAGGCTGTAGTGTTGGTTCTGTTCATTAATTATTGACTTAAGATTAAAGTGGGAATTGCTCCTCTGCCATCATAATGACAAAAAGCAAGTGAAAACAGGAGGGGTATGTGCATTTCATAAAGATTACAAATTCTTTAAAAGAAGGAAAATAACAAGGAGAATGGCTGTCTTGCTGCACTGTGCAAAGAGTACAGGAAAAGGGGCAAAGGCTGGAAAGGCAGTAAAAGGACCTGATTGCTCTCTGGTGTGGTTTAAAAGCTTGTACTGATCAACAACACTGTATAACAGCCTTGCATTGGATGTAAAGACCCACAACATGCTTGAGTATAAGCATCTACTTAATCCTACCTGCACAACCAGAATTTATTTTGGAGATCCTGGAATGTACCTGAAATGTTTTAAATTACAGTAATTTGTAATTATGTATTTTAGAATATAATATTTTTTTCCCTTATTATTTGTGGTTTATGCTCTCAGAGTACAAAATTCAGCACTGTAAATAACAGAAGGAATCCACAAGCTCTCTTTGTGTACATTTTAGTAAATTGAGGACTTCAGAATTTGATCCCCAAATAATTTTTTTCTTGCTAGTTTCCCAGCAGAATGCAAGTAAACTATCCCTGCAGTCAAATGGAGAGAGTCCAAGGGTCCAACTGATGACTCCTGAGCCAGATGTATCTGAACTGAGTTATTTCTTCCAACCCAGATCAAGCAATTGGCAAAAATGTTGCAGTGATACTGGCATTTCTGGGAAGAGGAGGCAACTCAGAGGTGCTGTTGCAGCACAAAACAGTGAAATACCAGTTTCTTTTTCAACAAGACAGAGGTATCCAGGGGCGCTCTTTCAACTATTCCTAGAATCCCCCTTTCTGGGGCTCCTAGTGGTATGCAAGCTTTTTTGTGTGGCTGTAGTCTTCTGAAAAATGTTGCATGAGGCTCTTCATGAACAAGGTTGATCACTCCTTCTCTAACTTTTATTCTGTGGTCAGGAAAAAGCAGGTAACTTTTCTCATTTGCTAGCAAGTGGCACACTCTTTCCATTAAACTCAGAACTACAGAACTGAAATTTTACCAGTACAGTAAACTGACATCCACCCAAAGGAAGGGGACTCATTCAAAGTTAACAGAGCTTTCAGCTGATTTTTCTGACCTTGCGAGCCATCATTTATATACATTATTACCGTTCCCACATCCAAGAGAGGACATAATCCACAATAGAAACATAAAATGAGCAGCCACACCACAGAGGATACAGAGCAGAGCTGACACTTGAAAACATGGGGATATAGGAAATTAGTATGTCATCACTAATTTTATTTGAGGAAGGTAACTATCAGTGACCATTACTTGTTTGTGATTGTCTCATCTGTGAGTTCCATTTGTGGCTGAAAAATTATAACTGTAAGAAAACTCACTACAGTTTAGTAAAGCTGTAAGAAAGTTGACTACATACAAAATTACATACATAAAATCACAGCGTATGTGCACATACAAACACAGAGATATACAAGCAGCAGTAAATTATTTTGGTGCTCTGAAGAAATATAAACAATGTGCTGAAAAAAACCACCCCAAACCCAAGTAGTTCAACCACAAATATTATTGAAAAATATTGCCTCTGGGTCTTGTAAGAAAATCACCGATAATTTTTAAAAGGCCATTGACTTTAAATTGCTTTCTCCTTCAGGCAAGGATTTTGTCCTTTTCCTTTTTCATTATTATTAATTAAAACTAGCAATGTTCCTGGAGAAAAATACAGATAAAACAGCTATTTAAAAATGTCATTTCCTTGAAGAGGTTAATATGAAAACACTACCAGGGTTATTCATCTTGAGTGACATTTTACAGATATGAGGAATGCCATTGATTGGAAATCAATTGGGTTTTTATCTTTTAAAATATAAAATAGCCTAAGACCCAGAGAATATGTGCACATGGACAGATGCAAACAGGTTTGTTTTCCTTTACCTAGATTTGAAATTGGGCTGGACAAAGTCAAGTATTGATCTGTGGAGCTGCTCCTGGGCTAATTCACCCCAAAAGAAAGGCAGTATATGGTTATGCTCAGTGATGTGTCAATATGGTTATATGCAGGGAGCTGACATCTGACATTTGTACTCTGAACTCATCCATGAGGTCCAGTTCAGACTAAATACGCCATCATTTCCGCTATGAGATGTTTAAATGTTCCCAGTTATGATATTTAATAAGTATGGTATGTAAAAATATATGCTGTATATTTAGTATAGTTTTTATGATTTGGTAAATGTTCGATAATCTTGACTGGAAGAAAACAAATCAATGGTATTCATAATAAGTGAGGAGGAAGAGAATTCATGCTGTGTAACTGTAGGCCTCTAGTTTGCTTGTCTGACAGAGGAATTTAAAATCTGCAGAGGCTCCAAGGTGCATTGCAGCGTACTAAGGGAACAGGCTGATAGTGTAGGTATTCTTCATAAGATTTTTTTGGTTTTTGGACTTCACATGAGGCTTCTGAGCAGCAGTCGCTGCTGATTTCTTCATAGCATTCTCCATTCATTTGCAACAAGCTTAGATTTTATCAGACTTTGTCAGCCCATACAGAATTTTTCTGCTTTGGAAGTGTGTTTTGGGTTATAAGAAGATACAGAAGGACGTGCTGGTGTTACTCATGTTGCTGTGTTCTCAAATAATCCTATTGCCTTCCTTCTGAGTCCAGGGAATGAGACTATGTTGTTTGCTCACACTGAGTAGCACACTAATGCTTAAGGGTCTTTTGGGAGCTCTGTAGGTCCCATTCAACATGTGGAAAGTTATCAGAATATCTCTGTATTTACTGCAAACTGGATGCAGAACAGGACACTCTTTAAATGCCAGTATTCTCTCTTCACTTTTTTTTTTTTTTTTCATTCATTTTACTTACTCTTTACCTAAGATTGTGGGTTTGATGCGGCATCAGTGAAGCGGTAGCAGTTTTTATGCTTGGTGTATTAGTTTTCCATAGTCCCATGTTTGTATTTCAAATACTACTCTGTGACTAAACTTACATTCTGACACACTATTTATTTTTAATGGCTCATAGATTCCACAATTTAGTTATTCACCTGTCTCGTATGCACATATGGGAATAAATTCACAGTGTAATCAGACTTTGAAAGCTTATTCCTATTGTACCTCAATACTTTGAGCTTATCACATTCCAAATTGTGCTTTTTGAACCGGATTATATTTCATTGCCATGTAGGTTTTATATGACTCTCTTTTTCTAATACAACAGTTTTCTGTCTGTGGTCTATACATACCTCCAGACAAGAGGTCTGTAAAAGCTTACTAAGGAATAGTTTATTGTCAGTAGGTTTACATTTACCACACAGGGGTCCAGAGCTCCACTGAGAATTTTCATTGCACTCTTAAACAGAAAAAGGCTGAAAGCTCTCTAACCATTTGTACATCAAGAAAAGACTACTAATATACATTTACTAGTATGATGGTATCCTTTTTTGTCATTTATCTGTATTTGTAAGTCAGAGAGAAATTCATTTTACCAAATAGAGGTAAAAATATCTGAACTTTTTATTTAGTCAGCAGAGAGAAATAGGCATTGCAGGGTGCAATCTCAATCATAGAGATATCTGAAAGGATAGATGAATTGGAGAAAATAGGCCTAGAAAGCATGCTTTCTTTTACTTAGACTGCAAAATAAATTTTTCTTTTAGTTCATTGTAGTTTTGATTATTTTCTTAAAATTTGTATAAATGTAAGTTGAAATACATTTCAGTGCAAACATTTAGAAAAGATTTATTTAGAAACTGTTTAGTTAGCAAATCAGTGAATTGAAGATTTTGTAAATCTTTTTGGTTGGCCTCCAACTTCATTTTTTCTTATTTGGATAAGCAATTTGTCCCTCACTAATGTGCTCTTGTTGCTTCTGTGAAACTCAGTTCAGAAAGTGAAGACCAGTGGCAGAATAATTATAAAGATCATTATGTTGAGATGCCATATGTTGTCATATGACATCAAGCTGTTGCACATCTGCACAATTCTTTTCCCTTCAAATCAGTTCTGAATCTGTTCTGGGGCTCTGGCACACTGTGAGGAAATCACGGCCAAATATGCTGCCGTTCAGCTGCCACACAAGCCAAGAGCCATGGCCAGATTTTCATGTCTCATTCAACGTTTGCCCTTGGTAGCATGATTGCTATTGCTGGAAATAACTAGACTATGTGCTGTTTCAGAGAGCGGTAGAACTATTTTGTTTTATATTGGGGAAAAAATTTGACACGCTTGTAAGCATTAGGTATGATGTACAGAAGCTTCATACTTTTGTAATCCTAGTGGGGTTTATCTTCCATTGGTGTAAATTATGAATTCATTGACCTTCTGTTCCATCTTTATCTCTGTAAGGCCATAGATAATTTTCTATAGATGAATATTTTTTCTAGGCTGCTTTTTCTTAGTTTGCTATTTATCTTTTGCCATGGATAAGTACAGACCACTGTATAAATAACTACTGATGAGATAGTGTTCCAGTAACAATTTCAGTTCTAGATGAAAACCCAAATGTTCTGGTCAGCATTATAAACTTATTATTACAGAAAACAGATGAGAACCTATAAAAGTGCAGGGTAAACCCTTTTACTGTGAAAAATAAGATGCAAATTTGTACTCAGTATGCTAAGTCCTTACTTTTCATGGCATGTGAGGAATGTCTCCATGATTTGTCAACTACATATGGGGTGATTTGGAAAAAGGCCATCTGCCCTGTGGTATAACACAAATAAAGACGGCTGTTGCACTCGACAGCACACATGGCTAAAAGAATTTGACCCTCCTGAGATCCACTTGGAAATGTTATTGCAAGAAAATTGGATTGCTTTGCTGATATTGTTTACCGCAGGGAAAATGAGGTGAAAGGACGATCACAAGCGAGACCAAGATAAGATAACTCTAGGTTCTCTCTGTTTAGTTTGTGAAATTCTCTCTATGCATTTTGTAAAACTGTTCACTGTACTTCTTTATGGGGTGCTTCAGATCCTTTATGTGTAACCAGGCAGTGTGGATGTATACACAAACCATATAGTGAGAAGTCACATTTCCCCACGGTGCTGATGATGCCTCAGGGACCAGGAACTGACGCAATACAGATCCTGATTCTCTCTTAGCATCCTTGTTTCCACAGTATTAGCAAACCAGTCCTGCTCTTTCAGAGCTCTCTGGGTTTTGCTAGTCTGTAAGTGCCCTGTCTGTACCACACGCTGCCAATTTACTTCTAGCAGGTACTCACAGCCCCTCCTCTTTCTTCCAGTCACTGAACTTTAAACTCTCGCTGTCTGATTTTTAGCAGTTTTCCTGTTCTGTCTCTCTATCCACTATGCCTCTCAATGACATCTCTCCATTTTCTCCCTCCAGACTTTAGAGGGATGGATTTTTACAAAATGCATTTCCTTGTCACACAAACTTGAAAAATCAAAGTTCTCACTATCCATAATTCTTACGGGTGCCACCCTTATCTTACCAGCCAGTAGTCTTAGTGACTTCTTTTTAAAAAACTATAACATAAATCTGAACTATGTGCAAGCTTTATTTATATAAATGTTAAATCTAAATATACGAAAAAACTTTGACAAGGACTGGGTGTGTATCCTCCTGGCCCTTGTACATGGCAGGGCTCATCTCAGCACCTCCACACTCATCTGCAGGTTCAAGAATGCTTCAGATGGACAAGGAGCGGGGGGAGGCAGAACTGTAGCCTCAGTGTGCCTCTGACTGTGAGAGGTATGGCGTAAACCTGCTCCAATTATGCTGAACTAATGACTTTGTCAGTCTCATGCTCTGAGTAAGGCAGCTTTAACTTTTAAATTTATTCCTGTGTATGGTAGCGGCTGCGTGGAGTCTTCAAACACAAACTCGGCATAGCTGGTGGAGATGATTCAGTTGGAGTCAGATCCTTCTCTCATCTTCCTCAGCTCATTTTGGGCAGAGGTAAACATACCTCTTTCCTGGGCAAGACAACTTGGTCTTCACCGACTGAGTCTTGAAAAATGAGAGATCTCAGAAAGGGGCCATTTTTTAACATCACAATGCCATGCCTTTTACATTGCTGGGGAGCTGGTGTAAGAGTGTGCCGGTGTGACCCTGGTGGCATAATGCCCAGGAACTATGCCAGGGAAGTATGCCAAAATGGCATGGTTTCCTCTCTGTTGCTTTTTGGAAACATTACCTGAGAAATGACATCTGGGAATTTTCTGGTAAAACGTGGTCGTGAAACATAAGCATGCCAAAGGCTGTTCCAAAAATTAAATCATATGGGCAATGACCTTTCAGCATCTTGAGCACATGCCCTGGTTGTGTTCAATTTACTCGTACAGATCTACCTTCTCCTTGACAAAAGTTTTGTCATTTTTTCTGAGTTTAGATTTCATCAATGTTACGCAAGTTTTATCTGGGAGAAAGCTGCTACTCTTTTTCTGGTTTTCTGATGGTAGTGCTTTTAAAAACAGCATAGGAGAATGCTACATGAAGTTACTGGATTGGTCAAGGGGTTTGCTGTAGGAAGTTACACCAAATTCTTCACTGATGGGTGAAGAGCACAGAGGGTAGCAATGGGACAGGTACAAAATGGCCCCTTTGTTATTATTTCAGTTGCTAAGGAGAAAAGAAGTATGGGTGAGAATAGAAGAATGGAAAAGCAAGGGTGGTCACTTTCTGCTCTGGAATTTTCTTAGGGTTAAATGGGTACTGTCAGTCTACAATAGTCTTAGACAAACACTGTATAGCAGCACTACTCCTAGTTAAGAAGGATGAAAAGAAGATCCTTTGTAGGTAGGTTCATAGCTATCCATTCAGTCTGTTAGAGTGACAATGCAATAACTGATAGCCAATAAATTTTCTTCTTTATGTAATGATGATAAAATTTCAGTTGTGCTTTGCTTGCAAATAGAAAGATATGATGCCATTTGTACCTCTTCCTTTGTTAATTTTGATTGTTGGGAATGACATCATCTCTGCTTCTTTATGAGGTTTGTGGAAATGAATTATCTGAGAGTTCTTCACTCCCTTCCCAAGGTCTTCCAGTTGGTCAGCTTCAAGTCTTAAATGTGTTTTGTGTGTCCATCTGTTAGACCTCAGACAAAATCAATTAAAGCAATTGAAAAACATTTTCCATTTTCACTTTAGAAATAAGGTTCATGCCCCTTCAAGGCTTGAGGGAATAAGACATGTATAAAAACATACCAAAGTGAAGATCAAAGCATACCAAAGGGTGAGCAAGTGGAGTGCCTACAAGGCATGTCTCAGACAAAAGGATGCATTGCTGTGACCACAAAGAGCTGAATCGACTGAAATTGTGCTAAGCTCTGTGGGCTATTTAGTTTCCTACTAAGTGATCTCATGACAGGTCAAAACAAGACAAATTACTTCCGATAGACCTCTAGTCACAGTGCTGTAGCTAATCTTGTGATAAGGTTAATGTTGCTACAAGCACATTTCACTACTCCGGGTAATGTGATTCAATAAGTTATATATTAGAAAGTATAGGTTAGGTGTGTATGTTCACTTTGGTCAGCCTCTGGATAAGTGCTTTCAGAAATTCCAATTTCACTCGTTGACAATGCTGGGGAGGTCATTAAAAAACGTGGGCTGTGTGAAAGCAGCAGAGAGTTTTTAATATAACCTGATTAATATCAAACCTTGAGAGAGAGAGGAGTGTTTATCATGTCCAAAATGCTTCCAGCCACAACGTGCAGAAGGGAGAGGTAGGCCTTGGAAATAAGTAGCTACCACCTGTCTCTGTAGACAGGCTGCTGGCAAGGTCACCTTGGCTGATGGAATGGACTGTTCAGCCATCCCTGTGATAGAGTTAGGTAATATTGCTATGTATTAATAGGTTATATTTTTATCAAGTAGAGAGCCATTCAAAGCTTGCTTTGGGTCTGAATTTCTGATATAAAACTAAACAGACAAATAGTGCCAATTAGGTTATTTTGTGGTTAAGTAGAGTGTCAAATTTATGGAAAAATTGGTATTAGCTTATGAAAATGATTTTTTTAATATGTTGCACTTGAATTTGACAGTCTTTCTCTGAAGGGACTGTTTTTATATTGGTTTGGGTTTAGGCTCTTGGAAATTTGATACTGTGTGATACCGATTGCAAAATATTGGTGGCTTAGTTGAGTCTGTAACAATTATGATGGAAGATGGATGGCAGGTTTTTAGTTCTTTATTCATTCAGCGATTTGAATGTCTTTCTAGTATATGCCAAATGAATTGCAAGCTACTGGCTTGATATAAAACTTATGTTAAGTTCTCTTGCAATACTTAATCAAGACTAGAAAATTGTAATTATCCTATTTTCTTTAAAATGATAAATTGCATATAAATAATAATAATGATATAAATTCATTTTATTTTCTGTTCTTTTTCTCTTAGACAAGCTATGCTATGAGATTCAGATGCGCCAGATAGTGTATTAATTTTATCTGAGAATCCAACCATTCCTTCCTTTATCACTGTGCTTCTGGAAGCCACAGACCTGAAGAACATCCCGTAAGACATATCCCACATTTGTAGTGTAGTGTTTAGGATGTTTGTACCAAGAAAATTGCAATTTCAAGATATTGTATGTCACTGAAAAGACATGATTTGGTGAATATTTCTCAAAACATTATTGCACCGTAATGTTACCCAAATGCTCAGGGCTGCAATGCTTCAAAAGTCCTGCTTCTACACGTGCTGAACTCCACATAAAATTACTGTGTGTCACCACTGAGCTTTGTGAACTCGTGGCCTGAGTGTCAGCAGAAGGACAGAGGTCTTGAGTGAGGTCTGCTAGAAGTGACAAGCGCAGCCCTGGGTTCTGCCCATGAGAAAAGGAGCGCATGGGGGACAGTGCCTCCCGTCTATAGATATTCTTGGTCTGTGTTGTGCTCAGCCTTAGATTTTTTTGACAGGAAAAAGCAGAGAAAGTGACTCTAGTTCAGTTGCTAGGACCTGGCCTACTGAAGGAAATGTCTTCTGACATGACTTAAGGAAAAATATAGTGGCTACAAACAGGGGTTACGGGGAGAACACCATCATGGAAGTGCATAGAATATAAAGCACTACCCTGGTATATGGGGAGCTGAGGTTTAAGTTTGTCATTTCTGTCAGTGATCTGGCAATTAAACTGATATTTTAGTCAGTCTCGCTTGTTCTCTGCCTTTACCCAGGAATTCCTCCTTGACAAAAATGACATAAGCACTCCTGTGAAAGCTGGTAGGATTCCCAAACCACTCTCACAAAAAGGGCTGTTCTGTCAGCCTGCATGCACAGCTGGTGCCCTCAGTCACTCATTAAGTGCCTTTCATAGTTAAAACCAGTAATAACAAGCTATCAGAACTAGCGTCAAGTATCACGCCATCAGAGGTTTTTGCCTAGTAGCAGTAGTGATGAGCTATAATCCTTTAAATAAAGGTACCTGACAGGAGGCATTTTCGTTATCGCTGACTAAAGCTTTACAGGGAGCGTGTCGTGACGTGCTGTCACTGCTGTCATGCTGCTGACTGAAGCCCATATGTTGTTTAATACTTGATTTCTGGGATGCTTATCAATATAAGCACTATACTTCAGATTTATCGTGTTTTCCTCAGCCCTATGTGAGGCCCTGATCTGGTGCATGCCACACTACATATTCTGAAGCAAAAGTTTCCTGGACCATTTTTAGTTCCTTAGCATAAAGAGCGCACAGCTGTACATAGTTCCACAGCTGTGCTATCCTATCAAAGCACAGGCATTCCTCAATACCGTGCTTTCCCTGTTGTGCTTCACGACAAAAGAGTTTCAAAAATATTTAGAGATCATTTTCTTCCTCTGATAGTGATATTATAAGTATGCCAAAAAAAGATTAGAGAGAGAGGGGGAGGACTATTCTTTAAATAGTGGTAAAAAATATTTTTCAATGATTCTTTAAATTGTTTCAAAAACCACTTAGTAAATTCCTATTTTTAAACCCGTGACTGACCTCCCAAGTGCGTATACACAGAAAAGATGGTCTGTCTGACCTACACATATTACACTGTTGTACTTAGAGATGGTGTCTGGTAAAAAAGCAAATAAATGCTGAACACTGGTATCTGGCAGTATTTCTGTACCTCTAACAAAACAGAGCCAGAGATCATTCCCTGATATACATAGCATTTGGCCTTACTTTTAACAGGCCTTGGTAGCCCAAGAGAAAATTACAATTGTGTGTGCGTTTGGGCGGGGGGAGTCATTTTTAAGTATCAATAGCATGAAATAATGCACGGACTGTGTGAAATTCAGAATATGTGTTGTATGCTGTGGGACGTGACACGTAGGCATATGGGGATGTTTAAGGTATTAAATCCTACTGGGAAACTGTTGGAGGATTACACATAGAGATAAAGGACCCCAAATTTGGTCTTTCCTCTTCTATACTTACTACCAGGAGCTGTCTTTAACATCTGCAGGCTCAGCTGTGCCTGGGCATTGTCCAGGCAGGAAGCTTGTTGAGACAGGCCTGTGCGATGCTACTAACAGAGCTCCTGGCCTTGAGAGGGCCCTGATGATCCAACTTACTCCCTGGCCTTTTGTTTTATGTGGTGGTGTAGGTACATGATGAGAGACCAGTTTTCTTCTGTAGTGAAAATGTCATGATATATCTAGATAAAGCCTGATATTTTAACTGTAGATATGATACTCTATCTGTTCAACTGGTATGAACTAGCATCATAATGTGCTGTGCAGAAATATTCAAGGTAACCCTTTCTCTGGGTGCCTCGGGGGAGTGAAGCACTGACCACATTGCTTATTTTTGTAGTGCTTGGGTATCTTTGCACAGCTCTACACTGGGCCACATAAGCACTACAAAATGCTCAATGAAAAGGAAAAAAAATGTCTTTTCCCCTCTCTCGTGCTCTCCTTACATAGGTTGCCCCAGTGTTTCTTTACAAAGTCTAGTTTCTCCCTGAGTGGATTTCTCATCAGACTCTGTGTCCATGCCATCCTGCCGGGGGCTTTTTCTACTTAGGCTAATCCAGCAAAGGGACCATAAATCCCACAGTTACAACTATGGTGTCTCTTTATAGATTAAACACTGACCTTTTAATGTGAGGCCAGGCCAAGGATTCTTAACTGCAGAGAGCATTGTGATATTTTAAAAAGTAAATGTCAAACGTGGAAGTAATGGAACATACACAGCACTGTTAGAGAAGACAGAAGAAAATTTAGAGCCTCATATTAATTTATCAAGAATAGGTGGCACCTCAGGGGTACTTATAAGGTATCTAGGCTGCTTGAATTCCTACATAGTAGAAGAATAACTGGAAAATTAATCTGGTACTAATACAATAATAATACCAAAGCTTTTCTATCAGAAGCCAAGTGTAAAGCTATAGTTCTTGTACTCTACATTTGTCACAGAAAATTTTGTCTGTACGGACAGTCTAAGAAGTTTTCAACTGTATTAAAACACAGTGATTTATGAAAACAGGAATACAGCAAAGTCCCATAGTGCTATAGTTTTCATATACCATTGTATGATTTAACCTAGGACACTGTGGTTATCCCTTAAAGAACATAAGGTGTATTAAGGAAAACCAATTACAAAATTATCAGGTAGATTTATAGATTCTCTTTCTTTGCTCTTTTCACATACCCTTTAGTATTTCTGTGTTTTCTGGGCACCATTTTAAGCCGATAGATATTCTTGAAAGAAAAATTCAGCAACATGCTGGTATTTGTTCAATAATTTGACCAGCAAACACTTTGCCATTATGGCATATTTATGCAATAGATGGTTAAAAGGTAGCACTTAAATAAATTATCAGTAGCATAAAGAACTAGTAAGTGTGGATTTACTCTGTTTACTGTTAAAGGGCATACTCCTGTATACATTTCAAAATAGCATGGAAGTTGAATCACAGATGCAGATAATCCTGTGATTTTTCTACATTTAAGTTCAAAACTACAGCATTCTTCCTTTGGTGTCTGCCAAGCTATAACTGTCAGCAGGCAGACTCAGCGGTTTCAGATACTCTACTGTTTCTTAACTCTTCCGCACATTTAGATAATTTGAACCTTTGCACAGTGTCAATTTATTCCATCTAAGTGAAATGAGATGGTGTCTCACCATTCTGAATTATGGAGATAATATTCAGAATCAAACCACTATCTTTTTGTTCTCAACAAGTTTCTAATTTAAATAGTATCACTAGTTATGAAATATTATCTTTCTGAGGCTTATGCAAATACAAGACCAGTTCTCTAATTATTTTTGTATTTACACACAAGTGTAAGTGCTGACTTAGTATCAAGTCACACAGTTTTACTGAAGCTTAACAGTCAAAACTGCTTTTTACCAACCAAGGATAACAGAAGCATATTATGTTAAGAATATTGGACAATCAATTAAATATAGCAGGTTTCTACTGACCTTTTTGTGTGCAAATCCAAGAATAAATTAAATTAAAAATTTGAATGGTAGTATTACTTACTTACTTTACTATTGAAGATCTTTATTTTCAATTGCTTATAAATTTTTGAAAATCAAGATGCATATATAACTTTAACAGGTTAAAAATGACACGAGTTCTCATCAGTTGGAGTTTGAGTGACGAGCTCTCAACAACTTTGTATTTCCTGTTTTTCTATTAAATCCCATTTGTATTGATTAAAATAATGGATGAAAATATTTTTAAACACGAAAATCACCATTATCAGTGAACTTAAGAGCAACAAGTAGAAAAAAGAAAGCAAAGTTTAATTTTTCAGCTGCTTAGGTTGGATCTAGCTTACGCCCTACACAAATTGTAGCATGGGGCTTTGAGTCAGTAGGTTTGGGATTGTGTTCCAATTGGAGATTATACCCATATATTGCTCCAGATAAGTATAATCCAGACAACTCATTAATTAAATAAGTTTAAGGATAGAAAGAGGTTGATCTGCAATGGTCAAGTGCATGGCAGGAAGAAGAAAAGCCCCTCTAGCAAACCTGAAAATATCTCACGAGACCTGCTGTGTAGGTGGAAACAAGTTCAGACAAATTGACAAATTCCGTGTAAGAGTCATAGTAAAGCCTGGATCTGTAGCTTTTATAGTCCTAACACAGTGGTGCTTTAGATAGTCTTTGGATAAACACAACCTGAGGTTAGAATTGCAATGCTGCTTTTTTTCCAAAGTGGAAATGTATGATTTTGAAAGGCTGTTACTCTTATTTATTATACGTGCTCTTTAGATTTCACACAGGGATAATCTGCTCTTTGAAAACTCTAGAACTGAAATGTACCCAGCTTTAGCCTTGCTGGCTAAATGGAGACCATGTTGTGCGATTCATGAGAATCTCTCTTATCAAATAAAGAAAGAAAATAATTTTTGATCAAGGTATTGTGTTTTTTAAGTAATATGTCTTTCCTGTGGGTTTAGAAGCTTTTAATACATCTAAGCAGTAAACGTGGGTGATTAACAAGCATTAACAGGGTAGCTAACAATTCTCCATCTCTTCCATTCTTTTCCCCTCCATTCTCCTGCTTTTTTTAGCCACAGCCAGCAAGATGTGTGCCTTTCTGAATCTTGTGTATTTTCTGTATCCATGTGGTTATTGAACACAATAGACTTTTGCACTCTTGGCACGATGTTCTTGGATGGAGACCTGTGCGGGAAAGAAGATTAGGAGTTTGAATTTGGTACACTGGAACTTTATGGGTGAAGAAATTACCTGGATAGCGTGAAAACACAGAGAGATACATTAATGCACTTAAAATTAATTTTAAGTGGAACTGAGTCAAAGTTTCCAGGTAGATGTCATAGACAACACAAACTACTTCAAAGCCATCCAAAGAGGAATAGAATGCTCTTGTCTGTTCTGTTTGGGTTCATGATAGAAGTGATCTGACTCTTTATCAATTATAAAACTCCATTTGAGGCACACTTTCTAAAAGTGATTTTTTTCTTTACAAGCTGGCCTAGGTAGAAAATTGACAAATTTTATTACCTTAGTTTTCCTTTAATAGGACTCTCTATGTTGTAGGGCCCTGTAAATCAATATATTAAATCTGGAGGAAATCAGGTTCCTTGGGCAGTATCAGAAGTCAGAGGCCTGTTTGTCAGGGTGAATAGTTCAAAAAGCTTTCAAAACGCAGCTCAGTAGCATAAAAGAAAAATTGCTATCAGACTACAACACATAAAACACAAGAATATTGATTCCTCAGGCTTTAATCCTAGGTGGTCCAGCAAAGCAATTTATTTTATGTCTTTTTTCAAATAAAGTGTTTTATCAATAGAGTTTTGTTAAGACTGTAAGAATAAATCTTTCCTACAAGGAAACTTAAATAATAGGATTAGCATTTGGACCACATAATCTTATACGATTCTTTTTTCTTTAAAAGCTTATTTGTGCTAACCAGTTCTAATTGAATGACTATAGGGTGCTCAGAAGCCTGAATTAGGCCAACATGTTAAGTAGGATAGATTTCCCATGTAACAAATTTAATGATCAGCTTTGAAAGATAGGTTAAGAGATAATCAATATCCCCCCAGGGATGTGTGTTCAAGCTTAACGGATTTGACCAAAGCAGATTTCCTAGTATTTATAGTTGTTCGCTCTTCACTGGATGGTTAAGAAAACATATTTTCTTTAATTGAACAAAAAAACTAACTCATGTAGACTTATTTATGAAGCTATGCATGATAGCAGGTTTAGCCCTCTCAAACTCATGTATCTGTGTAACATTTTTATGGGGAATTCCACCATTTGATTTCAAAGCTTTGAGAGAGTAACTTAATCTTATTAGGCTTGGATTGGCATGACTCGACATGTGGTCAGGCTGGTGTACTCAGAAAAAAATCCTGTCAGTTGTTTCCCTTGATGATGGTGATAGGCACTGCATAATGATTCTGTGCATTCTTTCCACCACATGCTCTCTCAAAAAATGTATGAGATCTTTTAGGAGCTTTCATTTTGTCTTTGAAAGTCACTTTCCTGACAGACATTTAGCTCTGAAGAGTGTCTGGGCACCCTGGCCTGTACAGAATACCTTACCCTCACTCAGCAGTTCTAATAATCTGCGCTTCATGGTTTTGTTTTCCTTCCCAGAGAAAATTTTAGTCTTGATTGCCATGTCCATCCACTGAAGTAAGTAATATCTTACTTACTTTCAGACAACACACACTATCTGAAAATTTGATCCTATGAATGTACCAGTGAGAAAGCACTGAGAATCCTACCTTCTGGGTGTGCTAAATATTAGTGTTGAAAATTAAGTATAGAATACTAAATTTTTGTAAAGCCACAGTATTTTGGATCACAATCAAGAGTAATATGATAACTGTGATGACTTATTTGTATTAAGGTAACTTCAGATGCAGAAAGTTATAATCCCTAGTTCCCCCTATAGCCAAGAAAGAGAAAAAGGTTTCCTCAACGATCAGTTGGGCACAGATTTAAGCTGTCCTCTGCTGAAGTCTCTCTCTCTCCACTGTCAGGAGGGGACCCCGGAGAGGTTAGTCCAATGCTGGCTTTTGTGACTGCTTCTCACATCTGCCCTTTTGCAAAGTAAGCACAGTTTTAACTGAATCTTGTGAGAATTCCTCAAAGTTACAACAGGAGAGAGTTTGACCAAGTATCTTTGGCCAAGGACCAGGAAGATGATCAGGGGGCTGGAGCACCTCTCCTATGAGAACAGGCTGAGAGAGTTGGGGTTGTTCAGCCTGGAGAAGAGAGGGCTCTGGAGAGACCTTAGAGCCCCTTCCAGTCCCTAAAGGGGGCTCCAGGAGAGATGGGGAGGGACTCTTGATCAGGGAGATAGGACAAGGGCTAATGGTTTTAAACTGAAAGAGGGGAGATTTAGGTTAGATTTTAGGAAGAAATGGTTTCCTGTGAGGGTAGTGAGGCACTGGCCCAGGTTGCCCAGAGAAGCTGTGGCTGCCCCATCCCTGGAGGAGTTCAAGGCCAGGCTGGATGGGACTTTGAGCAACCTGGTCTGGTGGGAGGTGTCCCTGCCCAGGGCAGGGTGTTGGAACGGATAATCTTTAAGGTCCCTTCCAACTCTAACCATTCTGTGATTCTATCTGAGAAGCAGCAAGCGATAGAGCTGGGAAACAGAGCTCTGCTGACTGGCATGCTTATTGAAGACAGAGCTCTATAGGGTCCTCTATATTTCCCAGATGACAGGCCTGAAATTGGGTCTGCAAGGACCATCTCTAAACTTACAACATGGTTCTTCATGCTGACTGACCTTGAACTTCCTTTATAACCACTAACTCGGGCACTGCTTGGCATACACATAAAAGCTAACAGTTACAGACACATTAAAGCTTCATGGAATTTTATCAGTCTGCCCCAAATATCAGCTTCAGTCTGCATTATTCTGGTATTTTGGGGTTTAGACACATTGGAGATAAGAGGAACCCGAAAACTGGGAAATGTGGTTTTAAATTGCAACAATTACCAACTGGATTTTAGAGTATCTATAATGTTTGAAACTCCTGATGCATTTAATAATTTTGATTATTTTTTTCCAAATATCTTATACTTACTTTAATAAACAGAGTCATTAGTAGGCACATCCTGTGAAAAAGTATTCACTCAAGTTATCTTACAAATGCCATCCTAAAGCATTTTATTTGATCATAATCTATATTTCTTATCTGCAGAATTCCGATTTGTCTTTTGAAGTAGTCTCCCTTTTTATATTCCAGGAATTCTTTGTGTGGTGTTTGCTGTAGATGAAAGCCATGATAGAAAGATTTATAAGAGTAGAAGCTCTTCAAAAATTAGATATGCTCCATGCTATCTCTTTTACTTGACAGACTCTGGATGCCTGGTTCACAGGAAGACAAAAGACCCCAATTTTTCCTGTCTGATTTCTGATGAACAGCATTGATGAAGCTGCAGAAACCTGAAGCTGCATCTGGCACAGAAAATCAGGTATTCAGGTAATATTAAAGTCTCTGCATAACGTTATCTCATTCATAGTGTTACTTTTTCAGTCATGCTTTTTGAGCAGGGAAGGAACATGTATTGCCAACAATCCATGCTGTCAAACAGGGCTTTTTTAAGCATACAGGTCCTGATTCTGCAGTGATCTCTATACAAATAGATGACTGTACAGAGCGCCAGTGACTTATCTAAGGTTGCAGGGATAGATGCTGGTGTAAAAGCATTAATGGAACTCCTGTTCATGTCCATGTCAAACTGAGGGCAATAAGGCATTTGATCCTCATATATAAAAACTTAATGTTAAGTCAAAATAGTTTCAGTCTACTCCTCATCACTGACTTTTACATTTTCTTCATTAAAGGAGAGTGTAAGTCCCATCTTACCATGATACTCGCAACCAGTAGTTTCAAATAAATTGTGTTTCCTCTACTACCACTACTACTACTTTTTTCCTTGAAGTACTAAATTTTGACTTCTCTGTCTCTGCCAGCAGTTTTATCCCTCAGGAAATACTTGTCAAATGTAAAATCTATCATCTTTCTAAACAAAAGTACACTGTGCACTTATGAATAGTGCATCAAAGAGCTGGGACAATGCAGTTATCTAATTATTAGAGTGATTAGAAACTCACTGACACTTTTGATTGATTTTCTACTCTTCTGCACATATCGAAGTGGAGTGGAAAAAATGCCTTGATGTTCATCAATATCTGTTTTTAAACATTAATACTTGCAGGGATCACTTTGATATCAGCCTAATACTTTTTCCAGACACAGGTATAGATAATCATAGATTTTATTAGCACATTTTCAAAAAGGCAATTGCAAGCATAATGGAAATGCTTCTTCTCCATTGTCAGAAGCTTCAGAAGCAGTGAGAAGCTTTTGTGCGTCTCCTTTAACAGCATATTAGCAATTTAAAAAAAAAATGACTCCGTTTATTAGTTCTCATTTCGCAAAGCTCTTTGAGCATCCACTATGACGTGCATATGGAATGCAAAGAGTTGCTGGATCCTCTATGGAGGCAATTCTTTTATCACATGCCATAGTTTCTGTTTCTTGTCATGATGATTTTAGACTCTCTTGCATAAAAATTGTACTGCTTATCGCTGCTGAGTTTAGCTCTTCCCTCTTCATCACCCAGTGACACAAACTTTTTTAAAAAAATGTCATAATCTCCATGGCAAATAATCACAATATCATAAAGACATAGTTTATATGGCTCCACTCTCTGCAACTTGCCTCAGATGTAGGATTGGCATTTCTGTCCCCTGAAGGAATCTCTTCACATTAGGAACTTCTTTTTCCTTGAAACGTGCTTTGGGATAGTTTTACTTTCATGAGTGTTTAATTATTCAAACAAGTGTTATGCTGAATCAACCCACTACATGTACTGGTCACTGGCAGCCAATGGGAACAAAGAATTAATTATTGGATCTTTAATTAAAAGAAAAAAAAAGCCTAATAAATACAGAGAGGAAAAAACCAACTGATTTTCACAATTTCACCAATCTAGCAATGTGCTTGCAATTTGTGCCAAAATGTATTTTTAGGTTCTTTACCTAGAAGGAATGTCAGGGCTTTTGATTAGTTAAAATGATACACTGAAATACAGGATTGTTGTTTGGTTCATTTTGTATTATGCACCAAGTCGTCTTTGGGTCTGAGAATGAAATAAACAAACCAAAAAACCAACCCACATAAGGTTGTTGCGGTTGGGTGGCTGCACTGTCAGATTACAAAGCAGCTCAACCACCTTTAATACCTAAATTTGACTGTGCTACGCAACAAAAGGCCAGCACTTGCCAACCTCCGAATTCAAAAGAACCAATTGCACAGAAAGGTGAAAAATTCAGTGAAGCAGTTGTCTGGCCACGTGCGGAGAGACACCTTTGTCATTGCTCGGGCTGGATTCCGTCCCTTAGATGACTTATAGAGAAAGTTTATGTTCTACCAGTCCTTGTTTGTGATCATGTCTCCATCCGATGGTCAGGTCTCTTGAGGAGCTTAAATGTTGCATTGAATTAAGTGCTTAAAACACGTTTTTACCAGAGCTCCAGTATCATTTCCCTGTGAGTGTGTGTGAATCGTCTAATGTTCCTTGCTGCTGTCTGCAGCATGTCAAGTTGCGTGGGGAATGCCAGAACAGCAGCAGCAGGAGATATGGAGTAGTCTCTGGAGGAGAATGTTAACAGTATTTGCAGATCTTTGAAGTATCTGCCTAAGGCGATAGCATATCAGAGTGTGTGACTGAGGATAACTATAACACATGCAGGGGAGAGGCCAAAGCACCAGGTTGTGAGAAAAAGCTACCAGCTGAAATGTCCCGCAGCACCAATGTCCTATCCCAGCTTCTCCTTCCCTCTGAGGAGTACTTGCCAGACAGCTGCCCACCAGTCTGACCAGCCAGGGATGGGATGTGAGATGACAGAAAGGGAGAAAAGTCCAGGGACAGATTTGCTGATGGGGCCATGGGAAATAGGAGTTGGGATTCTGTGGTGTAAACCCCATAATCTGTGTGTGAGATTTGGTGGGGTGGGCTTGCTACCTCGGAGTCACAAAGCAGTTTGCCCCCGTCCAGCTACCCTCGTGTCCTGTGTTGATTTATAATGGTGAATACTAGAAACTGTACAGTCAGCACTTGTGCAGTACAAGTACAGAGATGACTGTCTCTTTCATGTTTGATCCTAATAGAGGTTTCGAGGAGAGATCCTACTTCAAAAATCTTCCACAGAGAAGCCCATATCCTTTGAAATGCTGACATCAGTGGCCTTCCAGATTCAGGGCATTCTCTGAAAGTAGTAGCTTGAGCCATAATGACTTTGAACAAGGGGACCCCAGCTGAGAGTGTTTGACAACCCAGAAGGAAGAGCCACTGAACTCAGCATCGTCAGGATCAGGCCTTAGATAATTGGCCAGTAGCCTGAAGGTTTGTGTCACAATTTGATATTGTTACACCTTTCCTGCTGATTTCCTTGACCTCATTACTCTCTTTTTGTAGAATCACCAAATGTGCAATTTGGCTCATTTATTTATAAAGCGTAATTGGGGCTAATGATAGAATGGTCCTTTTTTCTTCTTCTGTGATGATAAAAAGAACAAGCAGCTGGAAAGTAGGTAAATGCTTCTCAGGGTGTCTGCAATTACACAGCTGAGAAGCACTGCTGGCCCTCCGATGTCACTCCGACTGTCACAGCTGTATGATCCACTAATGATAAAAACAAACACTCTCCCCTTCTACCCTTACCCTCTGGAGTAAGAGAAGGATGTTGGAGGTGGAGATTAATTTTTTGGTATTTAATTTAGATTTTGTCATCATTTGCACGGGATGAATTCTAAATAATTGTTGAGAATGCAGTGGCCTTGAGTACCCATAATTCCCAGTGGGTGGCACTGGGTACTGGTGCCACTTGGCGATACTGGGTACGTGAGAGAAATGTGATGAGGAAATAATATCTAGCTGGGCAATTTTCACATATTTACAACTACTGGAGAGGCCACTATTACTGCTTTCTCTTTTGTTTTCAAGACATCATAGAGGGCCAACTGCTAAGGAGCATTGCAGCACAGACCCTGGTCTCAGAAATCACTGAATACAGAGATGCTCAGCGGTGCTTCAGTGGGTCAACTTGCTTGCCCTGTGCCAGAACACTCATGGTGTTATATCTTGATCAGGAAAACTATTGTCAACTATGCTTATATTTCAAACTAAGCTAGAATTTTCAGCACTAAAAATTATTCACTTCCTCTGTGTCTGTTTACTTCTGCTACATGAGTCCACTGTGCTACAAGATGGTTATACTTAAACTTTCTAGCTGAGGCTGCAGGTGCCTCAGCAAAGGAGCTAATGCGACCTGGAGAACCTGCCTGAGAAGCAGAGTGGGTACCAGGGGAGACAGGTGGAGCAGAAGATGGAGTTATGTCAGCTGCACTGTAAGAATGAGCAAAGTGTACCTGAAAAATGAGCCACGTAGTTCGGTGTTCATCCTGGCCAGTGGCCAAAAGGTGATTTCTAGGGATAAATGTAGGAGGACATAGCCAAACAGGGAGGATTTTTTCTTTTCCAAGCTACAGAGCTCTACTATGCTTGGTTATTTCTCATTCTGATGCCATTTCACGCTTTCAGTAACTGTAACTGCCTTCTGTGAACCTTTTTGAGATGGACACCAGAACTGCATATTCCAAGATGCTCTTATACTACAGATTTTGTACCGTGGCACAATGTTTTGTTATCTATTCCTTTCCTAGTAACTTCTTGTGCTTGATTTGGTTTTGTGTCTGTTGTTGATCATTTGGCTGCCAGGCCCTGAGCTACAGGGTACAGCTGGGGCTGAAGCAGCTGCGTTACTGTGGTGCTTTGGAAACAACACAACTACCCTCCTGCATTGCTAATGTCTTCAAGTGGAACTGTTGCAATTCACCACTTCAATTTTTGTTTAGACCAAAAACTTCTAGTTTAAACTAGTAGGATGGGCAAACACATGGGTTTTTTATGTCAAAGGCTAAAATGATCTGTCCCTACCGTTGTGTAATGGTTAACACCAGGGACTAAATCAAGACTTTACTGTGAGTCTGCAGCAACAGATAAACTACAGGTCTTTAGGAACAGAATAGATTGGATTCCAGAGTTTTGGGATGAGTGATATCAGGAAAGGAAAATTCTCTCCACAGACATTTTTGTGCTTTATCTGTAAATCTTGCTGAACACTTCTTGAAGCTGCTTTGCAGCAGAACACAGTATCTTGATGTCATTAGACACTATTTTTCGGAAAGAATTATCTATTTGAAATTTTCATCAATGTATATATGTTTCAAATTGCAAACTACTTATTTCTTAAAGTGCAGTTGAATTATCCTGTTAATGTTGATAAGTAGCACAGTTTGAAGCAGTAAAACTCCACACTGTTGCTAGGTTTTATAGCGTCAGAAGATTTTGTTACTATGTTTTCACTCTGTCTTTGTAAAACCAAGATGATTTCTTGCTCTCCCCAACCTGGGAGCAGATAGCAACATTTTGGAAGCTAAATAATATCCAGTTACTTAGCCTTGCCAGCAATTACTGAATACAGTGACTATATAGAAACCTTTCCCTGATTCCTTCCTGCTACAAAGCTCTTCAAATTCAGAAGAATTTTGGGTGTCTTTTACACTGGGTTACTAGAGACAGTACTTTCCCACACTAGGTTGATGTTCTTAATTTTTTCATCACTTCTTCCATTTTCCTTTTCTCTTGCATTAGAGAAAAGTGATGCTATTCTAGGTATAGCAGTATATGGCTGGCTTATTCCACAGCAGACACCCCACTAATAGATCATAACTAATAAGATTGGTTCACTGACATTAGCTGGAGGCTTGAAAAGAAAAGCCTTGCATACTATTGATTGCTTTTTTAGAAAACAGGCTGCTTTCTGCTCTGGATCAAAGACAAGGATGAATGTCCAGATCTTGGGATTCTAATTTAAAAGAGGGAGCTCTCAAGAGACTCAAGATTTAAAACTCTGTTCTTGTGCTATTTTTAATATTTTGATTAATAGAGTTGACTGACCAAGGAAACAGGTGGGCTAAGTGCATTTCCTGAGGGTTTTCTTACTGTTTGGATAGCCTGACCTATTTCCTTCATCCTTTTTACTGCTGTTTAAGCTTAACTAATTGGATGGCAGTATTGGTCACCAGGAACATATAGGAGCTTTTAAGATTTTTCATTGCTTGTATTTGGTACTTTATAGCAATTGGGGGTGGGGTGATGGCTGACTCTTCTATTGACCTTTAGAGATGCAGAGAGGGAGTAAAATAATACACAGATGCATTTTTATGAAAAGAAAAATCTGGATTTAGGTTGTGCAATTACAGATGACTTATCATCCGATAAAATACCTTTCTAGTTCTACAAATTGCAAATGAATTGTAATATCATTCTCTGTTTCCTTAATGGAAAGTGTGATACCAACTTATTGAAGTGAACCCTCAATATTGCAGGTCTTTAGTCAGTCTTTAAATAGAACAAAGTGAGTCAGACCCAAACAATTATGTTTGGAACAAAGAGATTTGATTACTCAACCAGAGGCCTCTGGCTTTTAACTCAATACTGTAATTTTGCATCTGCACTTGCAGTGATCATTGCAAATATTGCTTCATACTTTGGTCTTCTTAAAGTCTTGTCAGGAAACAATTACAAAAGGCCAGCTTTAGAACAAGCGTAATTAAATGGAGTGGAATGATACCAATGATGCATTAAGTTCAAGACTACACTGAAGTCTAAATAAAAATATTAAACTGTGCAACTGTTTCTAATTATCTAACAAGAATAAAATAATGTGTGGACATTTCTAGAAACTAATAAGGACTTATGACTCCATTAGAAACCCAAAAGTCATCAATTGAAATAAAGTAAATATTCCAGTCGGCACAACTTTCCCCTCCATCATTCCTTACACTGTACAGATTTGCATTCCTCTAGCTGTTATGATGGGCAGGTGAAATGTAAGTTTCTATTTTGCAATTGGGCTAAAGTTCTCCCATTCTATCACCAGATTCCTTTATGTTCCAGAGTTACCACGTCTTTCAGTATTGCAACACTGCAGTCTTAGAAATCTGGAACAATTGCAGATTTCAGCACTAGTGACTGCATGCCAAAGGAGAGAGAATAACATCATCATCATATCCTGCATTAGCTACTCCCTATATACAGACATAGTGAGCCTGGAACTTGCCTAGGAAGTTGGAAGACTAAGGAAGCCCTTGACCTCAACATTTGTGAAGTTCATAGAGGAGATGTTTCTCCATTTATTTGGCTAGGAGAAGGGGGAAAGGCACGATTTGGTAGTATGTTCATAACATACCTTCTGGAATATGCACAGACAGTGGTTATGATCATATTTTTTCGTAGTAAAAACATATGGAAATCTAACTGAAAATTTACAGGCTCATTTCTTTCCCTGACATAACGTAGGATCTCATGCTTCCCACTAATCACTCCCTACCAGGCTGAATGGCTGTGCCAGCGTAACTGCATAGAAGACTTGAGGATTCATTCAGCCAGAAAGGTGTCAGACCATCTACAGTTCTTGCTGCCAACTCCCTCAGTGGGGTAACTTAGTTTGCATCCTATTCTGAGGTGCTTTTTACTTCAGGCTCTTCAGGACATCAGCTGAAAGATATGGTTGATATTGTGCTTCCATGTGCATTTAACCACAGCTGCTAAATTCCTCTCTGATAGCCGTGCCAAAAATACAAATACCACTTTGTGAATTGGGGACCAAGGTCATGGAAAGTAGGGTATAATGAACAAGGTGATCAGCTGATAAGAGTAGATTATAGGAGCTACCCATGAGTGACCATGAACAAGAAACAATTGAGTTTTATTAGACTTTTTAGGGTTTCTAAAGTCTAGTAGAATATTTGGTGTGGGTTATGCTTTCATTCTGTGCATGCTTTTAATTTGAAAGCTCACTGTTTCCTGGTGGTAATGTAATTATGTCTAGTGAGGAGTAAAAATTGAAAGCACACATTGTGTGGGGAAGATTAATTGCATGAAAGATTAACAAAGGCCATTACAAATGAGAAAGATAGTTTGGCAGGAATTTCTTGGATTAAGCAATTAAAGGTTCTCACCATAACTCTAATTGTAGGGTATTCACTCTTTCTGGAAATACGATATACATGAGATTGTAACTTTTCCTAGTAGAAGCCTTGAAAATATTTTGATTATGCTTTACCAGCTGGCCTTCTATCCATATAGGCCATCAATTTAAAAACAAATGTTAGTCTTAGCAAGAGTGTATATGCTTAATTCAATTCCCTGCATAGGATGAAACTCCAAAAGAAATTAAATGTTTTCTTTGGTCATGTACACAAGTTTTAAGGAAGTACATGGAGCTATATAGTTACACTTTAATTATCATAGACTTTGAAGTTTTGCAAGCCATATCAGAAATGAACAGTGATGTGGATTGAGAACTGGCTGAGTGACAGAGCTCAGAGGATTGTGACCAGCAGCAGCACAGAGTCCAGTTGGAGGCCTGTAACTACCGGTGTTCCCCAGGTAGATAAAGAGCCTTTCACATCACTGCAAGCAGAGTGAAACCGCTTGAAATAGTGTTGAGTATGATGGGAAGCCTTTGGAGGGCTTCTGATTGAGACTTCTGGAAGATAGCACTGTTTTCCCAACTCCTGGATTCAATGAGGCTTAAGCATAAGACCACTCTCAGCAGTTTGTGCAGCGTGTGTAGGAAGAGTTGCAGCTACCTAGGGAATTCCAATCCAAGCAAAGAACCATGCAGGTTTCTTAACTGCTTGTATTCATCAGTTGGAACAATTTACATTGCAACACTTGGCCAAGTTACGGTTTTCTGCCTTGTCATCAGCTGCACAGCTCGCTGAGTTTCTTCTGAACTCCCATAATTTGCAGTCTGACACACTAAGGTAAACTGTAGCTCACGTTGTGTATGGCCTGTAAACACATGCTTTATTTCAAGTGCTCGACTAATCCTATCACTGTGCAGCAAAGCAGTCGAGCGCGTGTTCATCTCCTTGAAGTTAGTGGGAGTTGAGAACAGAATTTAGATAAAATGTGTACCTAAGTGCTTTGCTAAAGCAGTACTCAAAGGAGCTCTTTTTGTGCAGTCTTTTCTGTGAGGCAGGCAGTCTGCTGTATTCCATTTCTATAATTCCATTTTGCCAGTAAACTGGAGGAATTATTCTCAGCTGTAAATTTGCATAGCTCCAAAATGTGTTGGTTTCAAAAGCAAATAGTAATAGTTAGTGTTGGATTCACAATGAGTAGTCGGCAGATGGAAGGGGAAAAATAGATAAATTACTACTACTTCTACAAACATGAAGCAATCGTTGCATTTATATTGTCAGCTCTAGCTAATTTTGTACATGAAAACCTTCTAGAAGGTTCATGTAGCACTTGTAGCCTCTTACTTAGAATTTATTAATAAAATAGTTACAGAATCATAGAATTATAGAATCATAGAATCACAGAATGGTTAGAGTTGGAAGGGACCTTAAAGATCATCCAGTTCCAACCCCCCTGCCCTGGGCAGGGACACCTCCCACCAGACCAGGTTGCTCCAAGCCCCATCCAGCCTGGCCTTGAACCCCTCCAGGGATGGGGCAGCCACAGCTTCTCTGGGCAACCTGTTCCAGTGCCTCACCACCCTCACGGGAAAGAATTTCTTTCTAGTATCTAATCTAACTCTCCCCTTATCTCCATGTACCTATGATTTTGTTTTGTTTTCTTTCATTTTGATTTTTACGCCCATTGATAGCATAGCATATGTTGTACACGGAAACAAACCCGTTTGGAGACAACACTAGCATTTCTGTATGACTAATGTACTTAAATATCAGATACCGATATATCTGATCAAATACTACAATAGAAGTTTGTAAAGACTACAATGGGAAAATATAGCTCTTGCAATAGTGTTAAAGTAATAATGAAGCTGTATTCAACACTGATGATTTAACTTATAATAGGTACTTACTGCAGTAGCCTGATGCAGGCACACTTGGTTTTCCTCTTTATTATTCTTTGTTCTGTGTAGAACTGATGACATTTAGAATTCATGCACATATGAAAGTTGTTAGTTAATTTAATTAATAATGTGATTGCCCTATTAGCTTCCTTTGTTTCATTGAATTCCAGTTCTTAAAAAAGTTTCTCAAACTTAGAGTGATGTTTTCCTAATTTCCTAAATAAAACCACTTAATTTCATATGCCATTCATTTGCTGAGATGTGTCAGAAAAGAATACATATTGCTATCAATTTTATATATAAATATGTATATATATAAATGAAGGAGGCATGCAGAACACTCTTATGGCTTATATAGTTAATAAAGACTGCCTAGCAGAAGTTTCCGGCCATAAGAAAATGGGTATTTCTCTAAAGTAAAAGAGAAATCAACAAAATAGTGCTCATTTAGTACATAATACAGAGTTCCCTCAAGATCCATAAAATGAATGACCCCAGGTATGTTATTTGGCTGCCTTTTCTGATGAAGTCTGTGGATAGTTCTACTTCAAGCTGAAGTTAATGGTGTTGGAATGAACCTTTGTTTAGAGTTCTCATAATTAAAGTGCAACTACACATTTTTGTTGTTTAGTGTTTGGTTGAAAATAGTCTCCTTGGCAATCAGCTTTGGTGGAGACCCATCTTTGACAGCCCAAACCTAAGACATTTAACTTTCTTGAACATTACTTTCACAGGTCTGTTTCCAACAGATGAATTTAAAATGCAATTAAATTTGGACTTGTGGCCAAAACTGTGCTAGATTATAAAATGATTCCTTCCAAGTGGAAGGGACTGTTGTGAAGACATGGTTACCATACCCTAGTTGACTTGTGGTTCTCAAAGGCAATTATCTTCTGTAAGCTAAATGAACGCCATTTTCATCTTGGCAATTAATGAGCTACAGTGAAAGCAATATCTTATTATTATTGGTGATAAAAGAATAGAATCCAGCCATTAGTGTCTGGCTAGATTTACATTGACCTAGCAGCAAGAGAAAATAATGACACTGCAAAGTAAGGCTACTAAATGCTTTTTTTATTCAAGTAGAATTTATCATAAATTAATACAGTTTCTTATTAAATGTTCATCTTTGTGGGTTCAGTTTTCATTTAAAGATTTGCATCTTTTGATGAATTTCAGACAGAAGAGTTGTTGCACTTCAAACTATGGGATTTAACCTACATTAAAAAATATAGCTGTGCCAGGGCTTTACGTTATAGTCACTTAATCACTGCAGCCATTGGCGTTGTAGAGGTCTAGCTGAAGATGATTTTTTGAAGATTCTGTACTCTTTGTGCAATGCAATTTCATACCACAAGTACTGACTCCAGGTTTCCAGGACACTGAAAGGAAAATCTGAAGGTCTGACAGGAAGACCTGAGCCAACACTTCCTGTCTGAATTGAGTGGGTTCTTTCTTTGTGCACCAATTAGGGTGTGATATTAGATAATTACTCATCTAATTGTTTTTCAAAGACAGATTAAATTTCTTACTATCAGCTCCTCATCAGAGTATTAGTCTGTGCTCTGTTACTACCAATCTACACAACAGATGCTGCTGACAACCAGAAGGTGGATTTGCTGTGTTACGTATTCCTTCTTGAAGTCTGATGAAAGACTTCCTGACTTTGAATTGTGATATCATCTCTGGTGCAAACTGGATCATTTAGCAAATGGCCACAGAACTGAGAATTCAGCAGTAACCATGTGTGTAGCCATGTATTGCTGAGGATTTCATACATCTATGAATATTTGTTTAATACCAAGTCCATCCCCATGCTGCTGACCTGACCGCATTCTGTTTTCAAATTCTTGACTTGGTCATCTTTGTTTAAATCTCTGTCTATATCTTTGCACATTGAAAATTTGTTCCTATCCTTATTTCTATCACTTATAAATTTGTGAAGGATTAGCAGGAGAAAAAACTGAGTGCAGGGAGCCAATAGCACAGGTCATATGCTCTTGCCTATCTCATAGCATAAAAGAAATATCTTCTAGTTTTGCCTCGGTGGCAAAAGAATTGCAAGCATCATTCAACAAAAAGATTCAGCACTGGTGTAGCAAAGGAAATGTCAATGTTCCCCTTGTCATGAAAAGAAGAATTTTCATTTAGGAAATGGAAGAAATTGCAGCCAAACAATTTAGCAAACTGTTGTCATTGTGTAAAGGATAGTAATGGCTGGGATTTCTGGCAGGTTCTGTGTACAACACTTGTAAGGAAAATTGCTCCTGCACATACATCTGTAGGAAACAGGTACAATGTGGTGGGGTGAGAAAGAAGTATGTGTAAAGAGGTTATAGAAAGCAGAAGTCACAACAACTTTGTTTGCCTGAGCAGTTGATAGATATGTAATTGTTCTCAGCAAGATAATTTTTTCAACAGATGTATATAACTATTGGTTCAGGTCTTCCCATTACTTTTCTCCATCTGCCACCATCTTCAGATGCCCCACATGGTAAGAAAACTGAAAATCTATAAAACAAACAACTTGAGGGAAATGACTTTCTGAATTCTATGAAATTTTTCGTTTGTTAAAGGAAAGCTGTATTGTGATCATTACACAGCCTACAGAAAATAATCTGTGCTCCTCATGCCTGCTATATTTTATCTGAGTTTTTATGGTTACTAAATAAATATGAAAAGCCTTTTTTATGCTGCATTAGTTATGCAGTAGAAATTGTTACAATAGCACTGCTAGTCTGTTTCCCAGGTGACAATTCTTCACATCAGTTAGAGAAGACAGTGATTTCTCTGCAGTAAAATTAGCAGAGCTGAAAGTATTTTGGTAAATGTTACCTTTAAAAGTTGCCATTAAAATGATATATAATTAGTGACCTTGGAAAATGCCATCCTCAACAGATAGAGTTATCTGAACTCATGTAAATGAAAGATTCTTCTGGGGACATTCTTGTCCTTTAGTCATCAGGCCAAAAAGGAGATAGAAATGATACAAAATAAGCATCGCTGGAAAAAACAAATGCATCAAGAATCTGACAGCACTCTGGTACTGGAAAAGAGGGGAGATTTAGGAGAGTAATGTTGATATTACTAAGGGTTTAAGTCTGTAAAACTATTGTTTAAAAAAATAGGCCAAGCAAACAGAAATTACAATTATCATAGTGAGAAATTCTTATGGGGTTTGTTAGTTATTATTGGATGTGCTGCAACTGTATCACTAATTGATGCTAAATAAAGTAAGAGCATGGAAGGGCACAGTTATTCTCTGTTTATGACAACAACATATGCCAACGTTAAAGGTGGAAAAGCAGAAAAATCCTTTTAGGTAGAGCTCTAAATTCTTCAATAATTCTATTGTTTGTTTAAATGGACAATAGCCAAGTGGATTGATACATATACCCAAACAGAGACTTCTTTTTGAGTAAGATCTTAATTCTAGCTTCAGGGTAAGAAACAGAAAACTTTGAGTTCTGGGTAATAGAATTTAACAATTTAATAAAAGCTAGCTAAGTAAAGCTTATAGATGGCTCTGTGCTACGAGCTGTCAGTGCACATATTTCAAAACTCACAATATCCTTGTGGCCTGCTGCAGTCTATTCTGAGTCTATTTTGAACCCGCTTTTATGTTAAAATGCTTCTTCTAAGGAGTGTAGTTGTTTTTTCTTTCATTTTTTAAATGTTTTAAGCAAACACCACATATGTTTGACTAAAAACCCAATTACAGTAAATTGTTTCCATGAAACAACCGGATAGGATGATTTTATGAAGTTATAAAAGAAATATATTGATTAGTTGCACAATTGAGTCATTAGAGATTTATATTACTGTAAATGTTCCAAAGAGTTTAGTAATTTAGAAAGCAACAAAGGTACTTATGTAGGTTTTTTAAAAAACTAACCCGAAGATCCTAAGTGCTTTGGAACTATAGTGCCTAAAAACATTGCTTCAAAGGTAGATGTTACAGTATTTTTTAAGCTGAAATGCTGAAAGCAGGAAACTGTAATATCAGAGGAAATAAGAGGAGAAAGGCGTCAGAGAGAGAATGCCTGGGACAGCAAACCAGGCTAAGACCATACATTTGCTTATGGAATTGTCACCATCCTTATGTGAACTTTAATGACTTTTAAAGAACAAAAAGAATGCCAAATACTTTATAGGTTTTAGGTTTTTGTTGGGCTTTTTTTTTTTTTTTTGCCTAACAAAAAATAAGAGCGACAGCGCCATTGATTAGATACCAGATGACAGTGTTCATGTAACATAATTGCGGTAGCAGATAAAGACAAGTCAGGTTTTCGTCTCCAAAATATAACTTAATGCATCCAGTAAGAAATGGTCTCCCAAAAGCATTTGTACTTCCAGTGCAAACCTAGAATGAATGCAAAAAGTGAGCAGGAACATAGTCCTCTGATTTGACAATCTAAAACAAAAATGAGCAGAATGCAACAGGAAATCGGAAAATCTCCCACGCTGCATTTTGTGCAGGCAAGAGGGAATGGAATATCTGGTTTTGTTGTTTTTCAGTTGACTCTCCTTTTCCTCTAAACTTCTTGAAAATTGTCTTCTATATTGTCTTCTTTCTCTTTATAGTACCTAGTGACTAAAAAATGATGGACTTTAAAAGCAAAGTGAATAAAATTAAAACAGTTATTTATGTACAAATAACATTATTTATGGCATGAATGATGTTTTTTCTGTTAATGCTTTTGGGGGGCTGGGTTTTTTTATGTGAAGCTTGGCTTGTTTTAATGTCTCAGTTGAAGGGTAATGGTGGAAATTGTTTTGATTTGGTTTGTTATCTGACATTTTTCGCTTGTAACTCTTTACATAGCTAAAGAGGATGATACAATCTGTCTGTATCTGAATGGTATGGACTGAATGCTCTATGTATGTATCCATAGGTGCTTTTGTACTTCTGCTTTACCTGACAAAGGATTGAACAGAACTCCTAAATTTCACAGAAGACTACAGCACTACATGTTCAGCATTCTTTGAGATCTTTTTGTTCTGCTCTAACTCAGGTAAGGGGTAATAACTTCAGCATAATCTTCATATACACTGCACTGAGTATGCACATGTTATTATTTCAACTGTTTGGATTCTGTACAGCATGTGAACAAAAAAATTATGAACACCAAAATGAATATGTAATGAGTTCATGTGGCTGAACCAATAAGCAAGACTATTGCAGCATGCAATCAAGTTTATTATGTACATATACAATAATCTTGGCAAACGAAGTGCTGAGTAAGTAGACTATTAGGAACCATTTGGGACTGTTTTGCATTAATTTTTTATTTTGTGTTTGTGTGTATGAAACATTTTTTTCTAAAATTGTTTAAAATCACTTCCAGAGTGACATGCTGTGCTGTCCAACTGGTTAAGTGATTTCTGTTACTATATCAAACAGTGTAATGACATTTAGAGAGGAAGAGAGAACTGTGTGCCAGTGCTACTTTACTCCCTCCTGGAGCCCCACAAAATGTCATTTGTGTCATGCTGAGTGCTGTTTATTTTAGAATAAGAAACATTTGCAGGTTTGACTCCTAAATTACTTTGAGACATCCTACTAAAAAGGCACAAATAAAAAATAAATAGAAGAATTACATGATTTAAATGCAGCATCACCAATTCCAGGCAGCTGCAGAACCGCCCTGTTTGTATTTTGTAAGACTACAGAAGGTTGTCTCAAACTACAAGATGCTTTTTTATGGCTTAGCATGTGGTTTCACAATAAGTTAAAGGAGATCTAAAGTTGTGATGCTTACTTAAAGGGCCACCTTGACTGCGTGCTCTTGCTGCTCTCCCTGTGTTGGTTCTGTAGTAGAGTTGAACAGCAACTCTTCATCAGCAAAACATAATTTGGTTTTGGGTAGGATCAATGAGCATATTTACCTTCCTGAGTGGCTGTAGAACACTTCTTTCTGCCCAGCACTTCATAATCTACTTTTACAGCTTCTTAAACACTGTCAAATATTTCATATAAACATATCAACAGCCACCAAGATCTTGGGGGTGTGTGTGTTTTGTGTGCTTTGGCCTGGATTTGTCTTGGGTTTTTTTTGTTGCCATATTTTTGCTAAGACTTTTTTTTTTCATGTGTTGCATGGTGCATACCATAATGATTTCAACTGAGAAAGGATTAAAGTGGAAGAGCCAATAGACTTGGTGGCTTTTTTTTTTTACTTGACAGTATTACTTATAACATCCAGAAACTAACGCAGTCACAACACATACAGTCAATAAGCTGCTGCATCTCAGGAGGTGTATTTTTTCTCCCATTGTAAGTCATATGGAACATAAAAAAAGGCTTCTACTGTTATTGCCATCCTATAAAAGTGATGATATAGAAAGGAAAATATGACTATTCTATATTCAGCTATAGAAAAAATGAAAACTCTGTGGAAGAGTTCATGGCCTTCCAGGAATCTCTTATAGAAATAATTTAATAGAGAAGGAAATTCGTCATCCTCCATCTGTTCACAGCTGATTTTAGGTATAGAAGTTTCTATTGATATCTTACTGAGATTACTTTTTTTACTTATATGGTTTCCCCTCCAAGTTAGCTGATCACTTAATTTCAAAGTGAAATTGGGGTGTTGCACATCTACATCTTTCTAGAGCAACTCAGAAAAGCTGTATTACCAATGTGTTCCTTTTGTGTTTGGCTTAATTACTAGTTCTTGATCGTGAAGTGTTGCTTAGCACCATGTGGAGGTGAAAGCATTTAATCCAAAGCATCGTAATAAATACACTAATTTACAGCAGTACTTGTTGTAAATTCATCAGTGTGATACGCACACTGATGAATTGAAAAGAATGGGAAGACAAATATGATGGTTGTAGTAGAGTGAATGTGAAGAGGGGGAAGGAATTACTTAAAATGGTTTGGTGCAAAACATTTTACTTCACAAAACATGTACTTTTGAAGATCCATGCATGACACTGATTGTTACTCTCACATCTTCCAGCCCTTCTCATCTCAGTTATGGTCAGCTTGAGGCATGATTTCGTTGACCTGTGATACTGTATTCCTAATTGCTTATTGAGAAAATATGCTTACATTTAAGAGCCTTACTTTTTCACTGTTTATTCTAAGAAGAGAAATACCTCCACCTGAGGATCATTTCTCTGCCCAATATTCACTGGCTTTTGCTTTTTACCAGTATTACTGTTGTGAGTCACAGAACAGCTACCCCAATTTACAAACCTGAGCTGTAATTCACTGCAAACCTGTAATGACTTCTTGCATCCGTGGTGATTCTTCACTGGTATACCTTGTGACTTACACATGGATGTTTAATCATGTGTAGCAAAATATATACAGCACAGTTTTAATGGGGTTTGAAAATACCTGGCTGTAGAATTCCTGCTGGATGAGCATTACTGTTGTCAGAGTAATGTCACAGCAACCAGCATTTTGCACTGTAACAGCCAGGGATCTTAGGAAGGATTCAGGAAGAGAAGTTCTCACAGTTTTTTTAATTTTACTGGAAAATAATAGATTTTTAACTGACTAAATATTAAACTTTTAACATTATTCTCTAAATGAGGTGAAAGACAAATTTCTGCCTCTTTTCTCATTGATTTATTCCTATTTAACCTTTACTTGTGTATTTGCAGTTCCTATATGTAAATAGTATTGTGAAAAAGATGTTCAGAATGAACATTTTCCATTTCTATTAAAAAATACTTTGCTTTGATGTCTTCAAAAGGAAATTGTGCTTAAACTGGGCAGGAAAAAGATGATTCTATTTAAAACTTCACCACAATCCCACTTTCTACGCTTGGTCACAAGAGTCATTGAAATAGTTTCAATATTTGAATTACTAGACTTCAGTTGTACTTATTGATGTAACTATATATGTGTAATTGTGGGCACAAACCAAGCACGCATGTTTTTACATGGGTTATGGCACATCCCCTTACTCTTAAAAAATAAACTGCTCTGTGACTGCATAGGCACAAAATCAGACCTTTCTGAAGACAAATGGGGAATCTGAATGCCAGGATAACAAAGTGCCATCATTTGGGAGATTCTTTAGCTGGTACTGGTGGGTGTGGGATAGGACTTCCAACTGCAGTGGCTTCGATCCATCATCACACCCAAAAAATCAGAAAAAATTAGTATCATTGAGCATAAAATGCTTCTGAAAACTGTACTGCTTTCAGTGAGCATGAAAATCTGTCCCTGTAAAATCCATCACAAGATTACTGTGACTCTGTCATTCAGTGTTCAGAGATGCACCTTTGATATTATGCCTGTTTGTGTTATCTCTCCTAATCAGTGAATTGATTTTCATCTCCTTCATAATTCTCAATCTCAGAAACAGCAATTCAGATAACTATGTTGATATTTTTTCGCTTCTTCCACAATAAGAATCAATGCACGCAAATAAACCTGTGGAGGGTGTATATGTGTAAGGTACATATTTTACACAACATATGCTGTACAAATATATGTGTTTATAATCTCTCAGCATTGTATTATGCATTTTGCCTACTTTAAAAGGCTGATGAAGTCTCTTGCACAACCCACTGAGGTATTCTTCTGTATTTAATATATTTCTTGGGCGCAGAGACCACTGAGAAAACAAATAGATTAGGTCTGCCCACGGATTTTTCTCATCTGATTTTTTTGTAATTAACATTAGCTGCTCTAAAAATTATTTTTTCTTGGCATAATAGTATATTGGGGCAGCTGAAACCACATTCATTGCTTGTGAATGTTTCTAGACCGGCAAAGTTTTACTGAAGCAAATTCCTGTCTTTTATTTCTGTGGACTGAAAGCAAATATGGATCCAAATGAATTGCTCACATTTTGAGAATCAAAAGATCTCCCATAACATATCTCCAGTGCTTAAATGAGAGGAAGAATATTGTGCGTATGATGTTTTTCAATGGCTAACAGTTGCCTAAGAAGAACTTTATTTCTGTGACAGTTCCTAAGTAAGGTGATTTTAGATTCAGCCTCTAATAGACTGGTATTGATTTCTGCAGTGTTCAGTTTTTGAATCACAAAGCATGAGTCAGAAAATAAGATGGATGTGTACATTTTGCTGAAATACAAGAATTCAGCAGAGACAGGAGGGCTTTCAATGCGAGAGCCGGTTGCTGCATTTTAGGGTAATCTGGCCTCCATCATATATTTAGATTGAAGCCAGGTTATTGGTGGCATTGCCTGGCTAGGCAATTACCCTAACGAATAGTTGTGCTTGTACTGAGAACAGTGACATGAGTGTCCTACTGAAAGGAAGTAGAAATACCCAGGCTTAATAAGGAAAATATATTAGGAATAGATATACCCCTAAACAATGTTCTCACTCCCCAAAAAATTTTGTATATTCAGGATTTGTTGACAGATAGTACATAACCCAGTCCTCTCTGTGGCAAGGTTAATAGTGCAAATAGAGTAAAATGGTGCAGCTAATCACAGTTATCTCAACCACTAAGTCCATGAAAGTTAATTAAATGAAGACTATAATTTTGGGTGATCTGATATGGGAACAGTTTGTCTCTTCTGAATGGAAGAACATTTTAGTTCCCTCTTCCAAGGAGATATCTGGAGATGCTATAAACTGAAGATCTCTCCTAAATTTACAGACATCTGCCACCTTGCTCATCTCTGTCTCCTTCTAATTCAGAACTTATGAAAGAGCTTGTATTTACGTGCTTGTTATGGGGATATCACTTGAAGAATAATATATTCAAAAATAGCTTACATCTTTTATGCCTCTCTGGAAATGTGAGATAGTCTTCTACTGTTTAACTACGTGGGAACATTTCAACCCATTTGGAAATCATGACTGTGCTTTCAGTATTGTTCAATCATAGCCATAAAAAGGAATTTTTAAATGGATGCTTAAAAAATTATTTGAGAATCTTATTTTTGCTTCATTGGTAGTAAATCTGGCCAAAGTGAATTAAAAAAAATAATCTATGATTATTCACAGACTTATATCTTTCACCAAGTTTTTAATTTGTAATTCACTTGTTTCCCCTTAATTCTCTGAATATTCCCAAATTCCCAAAACTTTGCAATGTCTTGCTGTTTGTGGTCTCTCTTTTCTCAGAATATCTCATCATCTTAAGGACACAAATCTGAAGTCTTCCATGGAATTATCCATGATTTTGATGTACTTTCTTTATAAATTAGAAAATGAGTATAATGGCATATTTTTACTGTTCTGATATCTTTCAACAATGAATGTCGTGGAAGTAGTATTCTTTCTTTAATGCCAAATTCAACTTACTGAAATCTCAATGCATATTAGATGAAATTTTGTTTACATAACTTTACACTTTTCCATCATGACAGCAATGTTCACTAAAAGCAAAAACAAAAGTGAAATGAACATAGAGTCATTCAAATTCTTTAAAGATGTGCTATTCAAAGTTTTAAATTTATCTATATTATCTAAAAAGTGACTTGTTGGTCATCTTTTTCTTTTTTTTTAAAAAAGGTATAGAAGAAATATGTATTGAGCAAAATTTGCATAGTGTTTGTCACTTTGCCAGAGATAAAATGTTCTTAAAGGACCAAAGATTTTCTGTCTAAATTATAGGATACAGTAAAAATTCAGTGTCTAGAATTAGAATTCCACAGTTTTCCTTCAGCATGGAAGTCTTTGACAGTTCTTGAAAACTAATTGTAGTATTTGGTTTTTTGCAAACACTTCTTATATGCTGCATTGTACATTTTGTCATGCAATATATTTATATATACTCTCTCTATATGTAGCATTTCTATACACATTTTTATATATGAAGTACATACACAGAGATATATTTTTTTGTCCTTAGATTCTTCATATCAATTGCTTCAATGTTATTTTTGACAGGTTCTAACTCTGAAAAAGATATATTAGTGTTGGTAGGCAACCATTGCATTAGTATGCAACATTGAGTAATACATCAACATTGCATTAAGCCTTCATTTCTCTCCTTATCTGTGAGAAAACTGGTTAAGAGGCACAGAGGTGAGGCTGATGGGCCAGAGGTTCCCTCAATGAAGAAAGAACATTCCTATCTCACTACCTTTAAAATGCAATACGTCATCACACATTGATGCTTTATAAAAAAAACAATTTTCTCTTTCCCAATCTGGGAAATTAGAGACTTAAATTAGAGACTTTGATAGCACAGAAATGGGTGTGGAAATAACATTCATAGCTCAGTTTAGTTAAGTCAAGAGATTTCGTTTAATTAATCATCCCTGCTGATGACATTAATATTGAACCAAACAGCTTGAGGAGTTGGATCAATCTTGATTTTATTGGATTTACTGTAGTCAACTTACAGATTAAATCAACAGTTAAAAACTCTTAAAGGTGTCTCCCACAGTTTCTAAAAAGATGACATGCTTTGCTTAAAGGACAGGCATGGGACTTTGATCAGGCATTCTTTTGGATTTGCAATATGTGGATGAAATATAATAGAAGTCAGGAGCTGACTCTACTGCCTGAAAGGTTTGTATTTGTTATATTTCTGCTTAGATGTAGAGAGAAGTACCCAAAGATAGTGATGTATGTGGAAAGTTAAGGAATAGCCTCTAGTATAAGGAAACTTGGAAGACAGGGAACTAGAAGGAAAAATAAAATAATAAATAAAAATGCTTTTCTGGGAGAAGGAAAGAGAAATGACAAAGGAAGTTTACATTCATTTGATCATATTTCTCTTGATAGAAATGTAAGATTTGGAGCAGACAGAAAAGTACCATTACTGGGAGAGTCTTTAGGTGGGAGAAAATGTCATCTACTGAAACTAGTTTTGGTGTGTGAGTAATAAAGGGTTTTTTTAGTTGAGAGGATGCATAAAGGCAAACAAAGAGGACAAATTTTGTGGGAGAAATCAGCCTGGTGTCACAATTTCTGTAAAAAAACTTTGAAAACTTAGGCAGAAAGGAAGCAGGAATTGTTAGAGATTGCCAGGGTAGATAACATCTTAGGAGGGAGTCGAAGGTGGAAGGAGGCCTTGAGATTGTCTGTCAGTGATGAAGAGATCAGAGATCTGATGTCCAGTTGTGTGGTCTGATGGTCAACGCGCCCTACAAAAGCAGATGGAAGGACTGAGCAGTAGGGAGAAGGTGCTCAGCGACACCTGAGAGGGAAAGAGCTGGGGGTAGGACAAGTCATGTTTGGTGAAAATCATGTAAATTAAGGTCCTTGTTAATAACAGCAAATTGCTAATATCAGTATCTCCAGACACATGGTTCTTTGGGCATATGTTGAGATTACAACCTGGCCCACCGGCCTGTTTCTGAGACCTCATGACCTAACCAAGCTTTTCATTTTCTAGGCTTGAACAAAGAATTTGGTAGGGATATAGGTAAACGTAACATTACCTATAGTCTGTCTGCTATAGTCTTAAAGAGGTTTTTCCTTAAATCCTTGAAGAAAGGATTTTTGTATTATTCTGACAAGATGCTTGGTTTTTTGTTGTCCTCTTGAGCCTTGTAGTTACCTCCAATAAAATGTTAACTGCACAACAGACCTCATTAGTGAAATCTGGATCTTTTCCACTCCCAGGCCAAATCTTCGCTATTTATTTTGTGTATTGTGCAGATTGAGCCTTTCAGGAGGAATTTTACATCCTGCTTCTTTCACTGGAAGCAATATTTCAAGGAGTTCCTTTATAATAAATGAACTTTGAAGGTGCAAGTACTGATTTTTATAAGGCTGCAGTTTTTACAGCAGGTAAAGTTATGTTCATGTTTCTACTACAAACCTCATTTTGGAAGGACTTGTAAATCTGCTAAATCATACCCTCATTTGATGAAAAAAGGCTAGCATACCAGATAGTGCTTGTATTCATTAGTCGTTTGTATTTGACCTAACTGAAAGGGCCCTTTTCTCTAAAGACGCCTGCTTAATTAGATAATTACACAGTAAACTGTAATGGTTACTCTAATTTCATCAGAGAATTAATGTGCTGGGAGTTGAAGCTATTCTTTGAACCCTGGAGACAATTTCTGCAATCTAGAGCAGTGGCAAATGGACAAGTCATAAGGGAGATATTTGCAGTGTTGCTGCATCTGCTCTGTCTCTTGAGTCTATTTGAATAGATTTGCTCCTTTTTCGCAGAGAAGGAGTTTGTCATGATAAGCTGTCAGTTTAAAACCTTTTGGGCCAGTCTGGCACTTTTTAGACACTGTGCACAGCTGCATTTTCTTGATGACAATAGAAAATCAAGAAATCTCCTTTCAAGAGAAGGATAAGGAGGTGGAGGTGGGATAATACCTCGTTCTACTCTCAGGGTGCAAACAGCAGTTCATGTTGTACTCTCCTAAGGTGTGTTCTCCCTGCGCTCTAAAGGGTTCCCAGCACACGGAGCTGTGTGCAAGTCTGACCCCCTTTTCCTACCGCTCTAAGACAACATTGTTTGACTAGACCAGTGAATTATATAGTAGTCACCGATGCACTAAGCATGAATAATTCAAGACAGATTGAATTTTAAACTACTGAGTGTATCCTTGGAAGATAGATGAGCAGAGGTGGGGCACAAGTCAAAGCCGTGGCACCAGGATACCAAACCTGAGGCAGAGGGAATACCAAGCATTTAATTGCTTTTGCTGTGCCGAGTGTGATGTACGTCTTTAACTAGTATACGGGCAAGAGCAGCCAAGGGAAAGCAGATGTGGTCCATATGGAAAAAGGCTCCTGTGGTACATGGAGCAATCCACGCCTCAGCTCAGGGAGGCAAAACAGCTCCTGTCTCATGACAGATGTCCAGTGTGTCCCCTCAATGTTGCTTTTCCCAACACGAACTGTCCAGTGTTTCAGGGCTAAAGGAGGAGGTGGCAAGTGATCTCTTCTTGGCATTATTGATTTGCCCTTGCCAGATAAAACATTTTTAGTGTTTTGCCCCAAGTGAAGGACAAAAAAAGCACTTTTTTTCTAAAAAATCCAAAGTTTGGTCAGTAATTACTTCTGACTCCCAGTAAAAGGCATACAAGACAGATATTTTTTTTTTTTTTTAATTAGAGGTATTGTTACCATCTCATATTTCTGCTTACATAAGTAAACTGGAGTAAACAGATACGACTTATCTTAAAAAAGCACAATGAAGTATGCTGATATAGCAAAACCAGAAAGCATCACTAATAATGTGTTAGTGCATCTAACATTCAGTACAGTGTACAGGAAACTAATATAATATGTTCCTTTAATCATATATTACCAACAACCGTCAAAATAAAATAGATAAAATAATAAAATCCAGATGTCCCCAAAAGAACACAAACACATTCAAAGGCTAAATCCATGCACAAGCTTTCAAAAAAATGTGAAGGCTCGAAGAGATATAAGCACTGTTTCTAGTTAATATCTTCCATTTTATCTGAAGCATTGGCTTTGGTTTTGATTCCTCCACCTCTTCTTCCAAAAGAGAAAGTGCAAACAAAGCCCCCTACACTAACACAGAAGGCCAGAGAGATTTATTGCTTTATCACCCATTATAATTCTGAAACTTTTCAGTAATTTAAAGCAGCTAAGTCAGACTAAACATTTTTCCTTCTGCAAATCTTGAACTTCAGAGCTCTCTGCCCTAGAAGCAATAATTCTACTTGCTGTAATAAGTTGTATGGCCAGATTTCTAAAGGAAGTAATAGTCACATTTATAAGAGGATAAATACAACAATGCCAAATCAATAACTGCAGTTTCTGTGTAGCTGCTTAAAATAAAGATATTCATCTTGTGATTGTGAAAAGGAGGCGCATATTTTTACAAAATACCTAATAGATCTTGATTTGAGTAATGACCTTAAATCATTTCCCACTGATATATTCCCACGTGTATGTATTTTTAGCACACAATTATAAAATTCCTTCTACTATAAGATAATATTTAGGTTATTTTTATGTTGGACTACTGACCTTTCAAATCTTTAGATTTTAAAGAGGCAGCACACATAAGGACTGTATTATTTTAGCACTGTAGCCTTTGAGGCATCCATAGTACAACAGTGTTATATTCTTTGAGATCAAAAGGCCAGCAGTTCTGGAGTAAGCACATCCCTCGTGGATTAATTAAAATGAAATTACTCATTTGGAACACTGTGCCAGAGCTTTGACACTATCCAAGCTGCAGTAAAAATTTCATGTGAGCTTTCTTTACACTGGAAGAAATGCTGCAGTGACAAAAGATGTTTTATTTATAGCAACCCTGTCTATACAGGAGAGAGAAGAGCTCACATTTTGATAGCCAGTGTTTTTGCTGTAACATGTGGTTATCCTTCAGCTACATTACAACTTTGATCCTTACAATAGATGCACATTATAGGAAGAATAAAAATGCACTTAGCTATTATCTTCATAACCCTCAATTCTGAAAGGTCTCTTGATATCTGGAAATACCCCTTTTAAAGATTATTAGAGATGTTTTTAATTTCAGAAGGGAAAGGTGTCACAGTATCTGAAAAGGAGAATATCTGGGCTTTCTGAAAAATAATCCGGAGACGATGGCATTCCTGAAGTATCACAAATTGTCCCCAATCTGATGAAGCCATTGGGAATTGCATCAGACCCAAGCGTAAGCATAAGCAAGACTGGTAGATCTGGGGGTGAGCATGGAGACTCCTCATCATTATGGCTACAGTCTGTGCTCCTAATTTCCAATGAGGTAGAAGTCTGGCTTAGCCTGTTTTATGTGAAGTTGGTTTTACAACTCAGCAAAAGTTTGAGAGGAAAAAAGCAGAGCTTTTCAATAAAATACCTATTAATATAGTCCATGGATTAAGCTGCATGTTTCAAGCAGTTAAGTGGAGTCTAGAACTTGAACTGGGTAGACCACAATTAATATGATGGAAATAAGAGTTAAAGAAGTACCAGAACAAACTACTCCATTTTTCTATTTTTTTGGTTGTTTTCTCCCACCCTGACTTGATTTGTAGTTTTAAACAGTTAACTCCTCTGCAGTCTCTTGGACCATACCCCTCCCTGGGCTCTTATCCCCCCAGCTAAGGATGATTGCCACCAAGCTGGAAAGAGGACCCAGGTGACAAACCTACGTAGGCAAAGAAGGAAAGGTTTGAAGAACAGCTGACATATGAAAGCTATCTCATCCTTCACATGTGTGAGAACCCGACATGGGGGTTCTCGCAACAGGATGTTGTCTTTATTTTTCCACTTTTCTATTTTATTTTCTTTTTCTTTTAATTGAGGGTAGGGTATGTTATTTCCCTCTTTTACTTGCTCTAGGTAGGGTCTAGGTTTACTATTCAAGAGAGCATCTTGTGAGTGAGAATGGTGCAGAGCAGGAGTCAAAGCAACCTTGACATCAGTGCAGATTTGCCAGTTCAGACACCGTGGCTGTGCTGTGCTGTCCCTCCTGCAGTAAGTTCACAGTAAGAGACCACACCAGGCCACTGACACCAGAAAGAGGACCTTCATCATCTTTGAATCTTCTTTTCTTCTATTTAGCACAAGTTTTGTCTTATTTTCCTCAAAGGAAATAAAATTACTTTACAACAGGCATGCAGATTAATCCCAAACTCTCTAGAAAGGATAGTATTAACTGTTTAAAGTCTCACATGGGACTTCTTCCTTAGAACTTTGCACAGCTAAACGTGAAGATTAGCAAAAATACAAAAAGGAGAAAATATGCTTAAGGGGAAGTTGCTTTTTAAAATGCCTCCGTAGACAGAACCTCTAGGCCTTGTTTAATGTTGTAAAATTACACAAAGGTATTTTCTTTCTGGATTCTTTGGACCCATTTATTCAATGCAGGCTCACACATGGCCACCTGAGATAGATCAGATTTCAGGGCTAGGGATCTGGTAGGGATAGTGAACTCTTTTCTTAACATGAATCATTACATTGAAGCTAACATCTAGGTGAAATACATTCAATTCCCAAATAGCTTCTATAGTTTTCCCCCTTCAGTTCCTTTCAGTGAACTGCATGTAAGCTAAAGTGCCTTTTCTGCGAGTTAGGAGGAAGAGATGATTGGAGGATGATTGTGTATCTACTAAGAATGGTGCTTATACTGATTAACTTAAAGGCTATCAGAAAGAACATTTTACAGTTGGAAATACTGGGATGACAAACATGAGGTGACAACACAATATACTGACCCTGCTGCTTAGTGAAAGAGATGGGAATTAAAGGAAGATCCAGAAACTTCACAAGACGAGCAGTTCTTGTGCTGTATTACCTTGTGCAATGCCAGGATTTGCACTCATAATTAGTGCTGAAGCCTCAGCGCTGTATCGCAGCATCTCTCTCTCTCTAATAATAATCTAATCTAATAATAATGGTTGGTTGTGCTGGAATCTCTGACAATCCCTGTAATTTCATTGACAAGAATTCAGAAGCTGGTGGAGAGGGAGGCTATACCAGCAATATTCAGATTTCTTATACTGTTCATTTAAAAAATAACCATGAGCTGTGATTATAGAAATTTGGAGGTTCCAGCTGAGTGGTGGCTAGGCCATTAGACTGGATGTTTTTTATGGTTGGAAATGAAAAATAAATTTCGCTTTAAGCAGTTTTGAATCTATGTTTATCTGAAATGATAATGAGGAACTTTAGGTACAGTAAATAAACTGTCCTAGAGCTATCAACAAATTTCCAGAACTACAAGCAAATATAGGCAGTGAGTATGAGACAGAAAATATAATTCAGATCATAAGGAATTTCAGAACAACTGAGTTCCTGTAATTCCAGTTTAAATGCAAGGGAACTCTAAATTCTTTCCAACCTCACTTTCCTTATATTTGTGAGCATTAACTTTGCTTTATAAGGTATGTTGTATGTAACATCAACTTAAGCAGACTACAGTTCTGACAGAAATCCCAGCAGATTAACTATGAACTATGTAGGGAGAAAAATTCCACATAATAGTCGAGGATTAGTTTAAACGAGCAAACAAATTTGATTTATGCTGAAATCCAAATGAATATACTCAACTGTGACTGTACCTCCATGAAACTTGCATCATCTTCCTTTTGGAAGTATCAATTCTTCTACAGCTTTAGTCAGCGTTTCTGTGTGGCTTCTAAGGCAATATTGATGCTTCAGTGAGCCATCTACTATTGTTTGACTTCAAAGGAAAGCAATAAAGTAATTCCAGACTCTGGGATCTTCTGATAGTCTAGGAACCCCCTGCTGAATAAACATACTGTCAAACCATTATTAAAGTCTCTTTGAAAAATTGATCTATTGGAAACAGTATTCTGTAATGGAAGTTCAGCTTAGTACATCATGATCCCTGTGGGAAAACCATCAGTGGGTTTTCCCGACAAAAGTCCCTGGCTGGCTTGTTAAATGCCAAAATGACTTTTTTTCTAGGTAATAAAACTGAAAATAACTCGGAATTGTTCTCCATAACACACTTAGGAATCAAATTAAATCATTCTACAGCAACTGTATGATGTTTAACAATTTTGAGGTACAACTTATTAGTTTAAAACAGTAGTTATTTGAACACAGTATTTTTGAGAACAAACACATTATCCACTTGCTTTATTTAAAGTGACCCTAAGCTTGTTTTAAAGCCAAATGACACCTTATTTTTCCTAGTGCTGTTCAGTCCTGGAACGAGACACATCAGCCTACGACTTGCTATTCAGTAGCAATGGACTTAAATTTTGTTTCCGTGTGATTTTGATAAGTAGATTCTGAGTTACGCAAAGGGGATTTTAAACCATTGCTTCATGGAGAACAGTGTAGAATATCTCAGAAAGCACTTACGCTGGCCTATTCATAGTGAAGTGCTGCTGTATGTGAAAAGGGGACTTGTTAAGAAGTGGTAGTAGTAGAAGAAGTAGTAGACCCATTACCACAGAAGTTTGTCTAAGCCTTGCCTGCTCTGCTCCTATGTTAAAAGAAGCTTAAGTCCTTTACAACCTGATCCATTGTATGGAACTTCAGACAAGCCACTTGTAATAACATTTCTTAGCTTAAGATTAATTTATGCCAATGAAGAATAACTACAAGAGGTGCCCATTCCAACTGGCTGTCCCAGAACTGGTTTAATATATCTCAGTATTGTTGGTAAAATTTAATGTTGTGATATTTTGGGGGAAAAGGGCAAGGGAAAAAACAAGCCTGGGAGAGTTAGTGCGAGCTCTGAATTTAGGGGTGGGTTCAGGACTTCAAGGAGGAGAATGGAAGTCAATTCCTTTTCTCTCTCCCTCAAATATTTGAATAATTTCTGTTCAGGATTCAGTATCCCCCTCTATTTCCCATATAGTGATCTCCTTTTACACACAACTATCTTCCTTCTCGTCCCTGTCAATTAATGTGCCAGAACGCCCCTCCAGCTCTCTTTCATTTGCTTCCCAATTTGCTGCAAAGGGACCAGGGATAAATTCCATCTATTGTTTCACTAGAGAGAGGAGACAAGATAAAAAAAAAAACAGGAGAGAGGAAACTCCTGCATATTCTTTTGCTACCAGGATAAGTAGACATCTGCTCAGGGGGTAGTTACAGGACAATTAAAGTCCACTTACCTCCAGATAAACAAAATCTGCCATGCCTTCCTGCCTTCTGCTCTGTGCTGCTGGACTGATGTTTGGGCATAAATAATCACAGTTTAGAAAATGACTGATGAGTGAGGCTCATAATTTGATGGATGTTGCTGCTGTTTGAGTGGAAGAGAAGCAATACCGCAGGACAGCATGATTCTGTGGCTGCTGCTTTTGACTAAGAGGGGCTGGGGTGAAGGTGGATGAACTCTATGAGCTGGCTCAGGCTGGGTGCAAACATTTGTTTTACTGCTCTTGTCATTCTTCCACATTAAGTGAAATAAATACAGTGCCAAATAACATATTTTTGCTAGAATAACATACAGGCCCACTAGTGGCTGTATTGTACAGGCAACGCTATCAAGGTGTCACCTCCAAAAGCAGAACTGTGGCAGTAGTGCAGAGTGTAGGTTGAACAAGCCTTTTTGCAAAGGATCTGCGTGTAAGGAAATAATCTGTTTAACACTGCTAAGAACGTCATCTAGCATAGTGAAGTCGCAGTCTCTAACCAGCGTATTTAGCTGTCACCTATTTTATCTCTGTTCAGGGCTTTGTGAAGGGAGCTGAACTGCAGTAGAGCCATACTGACACCAGGAGGTGATCTGCATTACTGGTGAGAGGTGGATGAGCATGCAAGTATCAACATGTCTCACCAAAGCTTTTTAAAAGTGCAGCCAGCAAACGAAAAAGGGACAAAAAATGCCCACTTCCATTGCAGGATTTTTAGCTGATGTTTTGGTTTCAGGACAGGTATCCTCTCCTTCTCAGGGTTTCAGCTGGAGGCTTTTTAGCTGACTCAGCACACTGTGTAACTGAGAATGAGGACTACACCTTTCCTTTGGTAGTCGTAATAAGGTGAGAGATATTAATAGAAAAATCTCTATAAGAATATAAATCCGTGGATCCATTCAAACAAAAGAAAGGTGTATGTCTGAAATTCTAAGTAATAAAATATTATGGAGAGGTGGTTCTCCTCACTTCCAGGGCTTGTTTCCCCCCCGTTAATTAAGGTATACTGCAAGGCTAGCTTCTAGCACATCTCTCGAGTCCTTGTTTCCATTCCCCGTTGCCAGAGCAGGAGAGATCAGTTGAAACAATTATGAAATTGGAGTTCTGCACCCCCACAAACCCCGTTTTGGTAATGAAGTGCCTGTGGTGCTGTGCACTACCCAAAGTCAGCTACATAGGAAATGCTGGGCCTTTGCAGAGGCAATCGGTCAGCTGAAGATTGAAGCAGCAACTGTCAATCAGGAAAACATGATTAGAAAATTAAATGCATAAATTTATGAGATGGACAGAAACACTTTGGAATTTAGGGAAAGTCAGCCTTTTACGTGGGGGAGCTCTCTTCTGCATAGAGACAAAAACTTGAATGTAGGAGTTTATACTTTGGGTTTGAATACAATGAAAACCTCAGGAAATCGTCCTGGATTTATTTGTTTAGAATCATAAGTGGGAAGCTATGATATCTTCTTTAATATCATGCTCGTCTAGCTCTGTCCTCATCAATGATAGTTTGGGCTGTAATTCTTAGTTCTTAAGCAGCAAACCAGATGGAAATAGAAACCTGGTTCAGGTCATGAAGCCGTATTTCAGCGAAGTAGAATTTTGCAGAGTAAATCAAAGAATACAGATTAGTATTACAACTGTTCATTATGGGTTAGAGGCTACTGGACTTCTTGGTAAGTCTGAATATTGTTGTGATGCGGCAAATTCAACTGTAAGCTGATTAATGTGTCATACAGGGCTTAGAGCATTTTCTCAATGATTAATTGGTTGTGTCTTTGAATAGTGGTTTGTAAAAAATGTGGTGCCTTCTTTGGTGTTGTACACTGCAAAGCACTGCTAGGCATTATGACCCTATTTTTTATTTTTTTTTAATGAGTAAGTTGAAATACACACAGGATTGAATTCAGAAGCCTTGAATGACCAATACTTCAGCTAAAATACTTAAATTCAAGCTCTACTGTAAAGCAGGAGCAAAACCACTGTAAGTCATTGGAGCAAACAACATCAAGAGAGGCTTGATGATGAAATCTTCTGGCTTCTGATATCAGTGTCCTCGTTACTAAATATTTGTCTCCCAGACTATTATTTTTTTAAAGAAGCTAAGTAGTATAATTTGCATGTTTTTTCCTGATTTGCATCCATAGCTGGCACCTATGCATTTGTGCTAAAGCAAATGTATAGTAAGGGGGAAGAAAAGAGATCAGGCTTGGTCAAGAGTTGTTTGTATCAGGCAGGGGAAGTGCTCTGTCACCTGGAGTTAAATTAGGAAAGACATCTGAATGTAAATTAGTTTTATTGGTCATTGCAGGTATTAAATGTGAAGTATTAGTATCAGTCAAAGGTGTGGGGGATACAGAAGGGGCAGACAGTATATCTACTCTGATTTTATTGAAATAATAGTGTTTTTTAGGAGGGTATTTTGCACTGAAGTGGAGACCCTGTGTAATTATATAGCCCTAAGTATTATGTCGGAGCATTTGTGCTCCATAACAATTTTCTCCTGAGATTTAATTGCCAACACCAGCCCGAAACCTTCCACAGAACTGCCACAAGGTGGAGAAGTCCGCTAAGGGTTTGCAAAATCAGTGCTCTTTCCTGCCAAAGGAATAAATCCAGTCTGTGTGGGAAATCAACTTCAGTTTCCAGTTATTTCTTCTGCGCTTTCTTTGTAATTAGTTGAGAGACTGGAAACGCCATGCATGAAATTAATCGTAATTTCGAATCTAGCAGAAAAGTGAAATGGAGGTTTGAAGTGAGGCTACTTCTCCCTGTCACTGAAATCTCTCTTGCATTTAAAATCTGGCCTGGAAGATTCCTGTCACAAGTTCTCTCATTAAAAAAACATACAAATGAACAAATAGAACAGCTGGATAATTCCACACACTAAGCTAAAACTAAACTAAATGGTAGCTGCTTTTTCTAAACTGTCTGAACTTTTCAATTTTTTTAGAGACAACCAAACCTTTAATTACTACCCTGATCCACACGCCCCTTCCCCAGGTTACCCCCTCTTCCCTACCCCTGTATTTGTCATAAAGTGGTAGCAAAAAATATGGGGGAAAAAGAACAATTTTGAATTTTATATGTTTGGTGGGAGTGGATTGCAGGAAAGGAGAATTCAGGTGGAGAAGGTTAATTGTCAGTGTTCTATAGAAACATTTCCATCCTTTGGTAGTTTTAGGTTTAGGGTTGGACTTGATGATCTCAAGGGTCTTTTCCAACCTAAATAATTCTATGATTCTGTGAAAATCCCACTGTGCTTTAGATACCACCTTCCATTTCAATTCTCCCAAGTATTTAACAAAAAAACCTATTTATTTTCCTTTTTAATAATAATCAAAATGAGTACCCAAACTACACTTTTTGATAGACCGTGGTTTGGGAAAACACAGCAGTGTTTAACTGGGAAAAAAAGTCAGAATTCAGCTTCATGTTTGGTTTTAAGGGAGGTGGAATATTATAAATGTTGGCTAGTTGCAGAAATATTTGCATGACTGGGTGAGCAGTGGCACAAAACAGAAAAAGGAGATATTTTTACTGCTGCTTAGAAAATGAATCTTATAAACCATGATAGGCTTGTAAGGAAAGCAACAGTATTTTGAGATTAAATTATATTTAAATATTTCCTTTAAATATTTCCTAGGTGTAGTTTATTATACTTATTTTCTACACTCATGGGGAAAAAAATCCTAAGTGCATACCTCAATTTCCTCTCCTGTATTTTGTGATATTTAATTCACACCATTATATATAAAAATGTAGTGCCTTTTCCATTCTGAAATGAAAAAGCTAAAACTTGTTTTCAAAACTTAACTCTAGTCCTGCCAGAGAAGAGTGACATGGCATCTAACGACCTGTGAGAACTGTGTGGAGGGGGGGAGAAATGTGTACTGCTTTTTTTTGTTTATTTGTTCAGTTTGTACTTTAAAAATCTGAACAGGGAAATTAAAAAAAAGCCTTGATGCATTTTAAAATTTTTAATTGGCTGAAAAATATATCATCAGTAAACAAGGATTTATATACAAAAATACATATCAAATAATGTATACTCTGTATATATAAGAATAACTGAAAAGAACCCACAAAATCAGAGAAAAAGGCAAGGCCAAATTCAAAACATGTAAACTATCAAGAGAGAGGGAAAGCATGAGCTGGGAAAAGCAGAGGTGAGTGATTTATAAGAAGAAAAAAATGAAATCTGGTAAATCTATATTGTAAACACATGTGAACCCATGCTGATGCTGAATCTTTTTTGGTTTTTTACTCCTCATTTTTATTTTTACAGTTCTATCAATCACACAGAGACAGACAGAAATAAGTTCTGCTGCTGCTGTTAGCTTGAAGAAGAAATGCAGCAAAGCTTTTCTGCTCCTGCCGCTGTGGGAGACAGGATGGCTGTCAGAGTTGGTTACACAGAAAGCTGCCTAGCCCTGCCTGAAATTCAGCCAAAGGGATTTTTACATTGGAGATAAGCTGTGGGTAAAACTCAGGCAAAATAGCACAGCCTTTCCATGTGTCAGACATCTCTTCTGAAAAACAACCTTCCCAACTTCTACTACTATTTGCCAAATTTATCTGGGCAGAGCTAACTCTTACCCCTGCGTGACACTTGCGTGTTATGGTGAAAAGGCACTCATATGCCTAGGAGATGAGCAGTTCTTTGTATCGGAGCCTGTACATTTTGTAAGCAAAAGGCAATTCTTCCCAAGTGCTAAATCCTGTTGCATACTGCTCCCAGGAAAACTTTGGAATGTCGATGGCAGGATGGAAATGAAATGCTTGACTCGCAGTTCTCTGCTGAAAGTGGATGAGCAAACAAAAAAACCCCACAGTTCCCGACCCATGTTGTTAAATTATTCTAAAAAGCAGAAAATGTAGAGAATGCTACTGCTTGTTTCTAGGTTTCAGGAGGGAGGACGGCAATAATTAGATCTATTTTACTTCTTAAGTATATTTTTTTGTCTTAAATGACTTAAAGGTTTTGTTTTAGAGATTTCTTAGGTATAAGTGAAGGAAACATCCTTTTGCCTGTCTAACAGTTGACTGAGAGGTTACAGCATTTCTGTACCATCACACCGGGGATCATGTCCTCGCTCTCATGAACACTCTCAGCCACTGGGTGGAGAACTTGCCTCACAAACTCCCTCAATATGACAGAGCGAAAATCAATCCAACTGTACTTTGCTGGCTGGGCAAATTTGTCTAATACAGGTCATATATTAGGCTTTTCTTTCTCAGTGGTCAACGTGGTTCAATTTCCAGCTAGGACATAATTTGCACAATAACCTGAAGTTGAAATTAATACTAAGAAACAAGCTGTACTGGGCTTAAGAAAAATCCATTAAGCTGTCTGCATTAGAGGAAGAAGCTGACCAATGGAGTTGAAGCACATTTGTTATACTGTAAGAAGAAAGTTTCAGATAAATATCACAGGAACCAATTTGACACTCCAATAAGGTAACTTTAGGTTCAATCTTAACTGCAAATAAGAATATTTTCATTATGATTTATTTGTAGCACTATCTTGTCTAAAGGACTCAAATGAGATCAGAGTCCCACTATGCTAAATGCTCTGCACTTGCATCCAGCAAAAGACTGTACCTTCCCAGTGAAACTTATTTTTTAAGTAGATAAGAGTCAGAATTATCTGGAAAACCTAAGAATAAAGCAGAGTGGTCCGAAATCAGAGAGGTCATCATTGACAAAGCTAAGGATAGTACAAGGGTTTCAGATTTTTACTCTTATCTTCTTCTTACATGATAGCCACCAGGATGCTATGACTTAAATGTGTCGTTTTGTCAAATGCTATTTCAAAACAGAGCAGACACATCGAATTTGCAGTCATATTGTATAAAGATTTTGAATGGTGACAAAATAAGAACGTAAAGATAGTGAAAGAAGTTAGGCTTCCCAGATGTAGTTCAGGAGGGGAAAAAGAGTATTTTATTTTTCTGGAAACAGACACTTTTAGCTAAACAAGAAAAGCAAATTTCAGCTCCCATCCTTTCAGTAGCAAAGGGGATATGTGATGGTATCCACAGGAAAATTTCTTACTGCCAGTGAGCTATAAAAGAGAAGTCAGCTCTACCCAGGGAAAAGAAAATGCTGCTTTTTTTTTTTTTTTCTTTTATGAAATCAAACTGGTTTTCCTGTGTCTATTCTGCAAAATGTTTAAAATTCAAATGAAAGATTTTCATCAATTTATTGAGTGATGTAATATCTGATACAATACAGAGACTTTGTGAAACAGAACAGATCCCTGGGTTCTAGTGGACCCTGTTAAGAACTAGCTAACTTGAAAATTATTGTTTCTAAGTGGTAGTGATGTGATAGCTCTCTGGATGTTATACTTATAATGATCTCCATTACTTCAAGACAGAATAGTTCTATCACAAAAATATTTCTCACAAAAAGTATGTCATATCATTGAACAGACTAAATTGTTTAGGCAGGATGTTCTTATTTATATACTTGCATTTGATTTAGAAAGATAGAAATTATTCTGGAGTAGATTGCACCAGTTTTACTCCTGCTAAACTGTAACTTCTGCTACAAATCATCTCATTGGTCAACAAGAGCAAAGAGCTGTGGAAAAAAGTATAGACCTGGCAATATTAGTAGCAAAAATTTTTGAATGGAGTTTGAGGAGCTGCAAATTCCATCATTCATTATGGGTAATACGATCTGGCTTTCTGTGGGTGCCTATGCCATATGTCATGCCTTCCTTATAGATGTATATGCTTTAAAAACAGCATTACCCAATTAACCATTTACTTGCTAGCCATCTAGCTGCTCAAAGTTCCCATTGGTAAGGATTATTCAGGCAACAAGTTTGTGCAAGTAGCAAATTGGCTGAATAATCAAACCATCGTTGTGTCTGAACCAACCAACAAAAAACCATAATTGGTTCAGATCAAATAAAACTGTCTCTGTTCTTCCTCATTCAAATCAGAAACTAAATTATTTCAGGTCGTGCTAACCATGATATTTGTATTAGGTTATCCAAAGAGAAAAGCATAGTTACAGATATGCTGTATTACTGGTGGAAAGAATGTTGCTGTTTTACCTAATAGTGCCAGACATTTCAGATAATTTTCCCAGAAGCTGGACATTCACATTCCTCCTCTTTCTGAGGGATGGTGATATCCTGCGCGCCATGCTGTAAACCCTCATTTTATATGTCATTCTCTTATGAGAGGTGTTAAAGATCCCGTATCAATATTTAAATACTCATTGAACCCAGAGAAAAAAAGTATATTTTTAGTGGCCAGTAGCCAGAATACCCATCATAGCTTTAGGAAAGCTGTGCTTCATCCACAGGTCTATGGAGTGAAACAGTTCAGGAAAACTCCTAATAGGGCATTTAGAGCTCTGTCCTGTGCCAGGTGGATTTAAATTTGGACTTTCCCCAAGAAACTGGGGTTTGCTGAAAACAGTCAATAAATGAGGGCTGCCTTGGAGAAGCAAGGAGGAGATGAGTCTTTTCCCACTGTCATCCTGATTTATCCCTCCAGAGTTTAAGATATGCAGTTACACAGAGGTCCCATCTGCCAAAAGACAGAAAGAGCAGTCATAAACTTTCATTACAGAACAATAAAAGAGAACAGGTCTGGATTCAGCTGTAGCTGTGTGACTGGGACCCATGAGTTACGGTATCCTACCACATCCTTTTAACATGACTTCACTAACTAAACAAAAGTTGATTTTCCCAGGTTTTTCTTGCTGGATGTCAGTTAGCATGCCCCGCCTGTCATGTGCAGCCGTATTTTAATGCAGTTTCTTCGGATTTGGAGGGAGGACACTGGAGCTCAGAGGGTCACCTCCATGTGTCAGTTTGTCCTGCCTACTGTGAATCACGACACATATCCAAACAAGAGCATTGACATTATCCAAAGCACAGAGAAGAGTTTTAAACTCTACATTTGGGTATCTATTTTCTGGATGCACAGGGAACTTTGTTATTAATTTCCTGATGTAAACTAGTAAGGAGGGGAGGATCTTTTACTTTTGATCCCCAGAAAGGAATTTTGGAGGAATTTACCTTTTTCTGTTGACTATAAAGAACAACATCAAGTTTAGTGTTGAAAGCCAGACGGTAGGAAGGTTGCTCATATTTCTGAGTACTCACAGCTTATTTAAGCGCTGAACCAAAGTTAGTGACAAGATGCCTATGGCCCCTTTGAAATCTATATATTTGTTATTAGCTCCACTGGGGACAGAGATTCTGTTCTGGCGCTCTGTGCACGTTCAAACACACTCCCCCTTTCCCCCGCCGATGTATAGTTGTCATATTGTAAACATTCTGCTAAATATTTCCTCCACCTGTTTCAAAGAATTAAAGAATCATCTCTTAACAGGAAAAATAAATGTACCAAATGTCACGATGCCTCAGGGGGATCGAAAATGATAAAACAAATGCTGTAACATTCTATTTTCAATCCAAAGGTAAACAAATGAAATGATGTGTGTACATGTGTATACACATAGATTCACTCTATCGGTCATGTAATCCATCACCGAGACTATTGGTTAAGGGAGAAATTACAGTTCCAACATATTTTCCAGACATTTAAACCTTTCTCATAAAATTATTTTGGGCTGAAAAATGTCTCCTGCTCATTCTCAAGCCAGGTCTCGGAAGTGAATTTTCTTGGAAGGTTTCATAAAAAAAAAATATGCTTGGGTTTTTTTATTTTCACATAATAACGTTGAAATACATTAGTTGACATTTTCCAGATTCATTTTTGTGCTCAGCAGCTCAAAAGAAGCCCTTATTCAGGAGATGGAATAATGGCAAAAAACAAAGAAAATTTTTTACCTTTAACCCTTCTGATTGCTATATGAGAAAAATAGTCATTTGCTTCTGATAGAAACGATCCTATTTTATGAGGCATAAATCTGTTAGTTTTTATTGTCTCCTTCTGATAAGGGTAAATTCTGCAAGAAATTGTAGATCAGAACTTTTTAGTGAAGTTAAATATTTACTTTTCTTTGCAGGAAATCAGGTCTAGATTTTGCCTTTCACTGGTGCAATCCATAGGAGGGGGTTCAAAGAGGAAAAAGGAAAGAAATGCCTCACTGTTTTCCCTTCAGAGCCTCCAGGAACTGATCTTTTGAATTAGAGATGAAACAGGAGGCTTGCAGACAGCTCAGGCTCCAGATCACGTGTGTGGATGTCTAAGGAATTCAGATTGATATTTAGAGATTTAGTAATCTCCTGGAGGCCAAAAAATGAGGGGTAGTTCTTAGGAGTCCTCAGAACCATGTGCATGAAAGATATTTGTTACTATACTTCGCCATAGTTAACCTTCTCATTTAATAGGTGTGTATGATGTTTTGTAACATTATGCTGTTAACTGCTTAGAGAGGAGGCTGTGTGTGTTCTTACTGCTTCCTCAGTGCCTGCTTTTGTGTCCGGGCTGTGCACTATTAGCTAGTCCTGGGATAGAAAGAAATAACCCATAACAAACTCAGTGTGAACATCTCAAGCTAGTCGCAGCGTGAAAGAACTGACCAGTCATTTGACTTGGAGGCTTCAGTTCAGTTCTAGCTCCACTGGGATTTTGTCAGGCAGCTTAGGATATACTTGAATGAGCTTTACAAGAGATAATGCGAGCACTTGAAGCATCTTGTGTCCTTCCTTCTCCAAAGAGCATAGTGACCTGCACCAACTTCCATACTGCTGCAGCTCCACTGCTGCTCGTGGTACCAATGCGATAGAAAAAGTTATCTCAGGCAATCCTAACATAAGGGTAAGAAGAACAGCAGAGATTTTTTAAGGATAAGTCTTTTTAAGGATAAATATATGAATGACTATGAGATCCACGGTTATGCTGAGCCACAAGCCTGCCTAGACAGAACAGAAGGAAATGCAGAGCAGGGGTGTACAATACTGGTGATGCACTGGCCTTCCTTTTTGATGCTGCTCCTGACTAATAGCATTTAAGCTGCTGACATTTGAATCAATAACTAGTTATCCCTTTTCAGAATGGAGATCATTCGATAATGGAAATGACAATGAAACCTAAGGCGGACTCATCCAGCAAAATGAAAGTGTTCTTGTCAGTGGCATTAGCAGAGATTTCAGAACTCTTTCCTCAGTCTTCAGAGTTCCTGCTCCTGTTCTCAAAAGGCAGTTAGCCTTTTCCTGGGTGCTCTGCTTAAATGCTGACAGGACTTTTTAGCTGTCAGGCCGGATTATCTTATCTGTGCAGAGCACTTTATCAAGCTGTCTGGTTCACATGACGAAGGTAAATAAATTAGAACCTCATAACATGTAGGCTTCTCTACCAAAAAGCATGTCCCTGATACCATGTACTGGACTCCAGAACCTAAAGATTTCAAATCTGTTTGCTTTGGAATGAAATTAAGAAAAGGGAAAAAAACCCACTGGGTTAAAAAGTGTCCACTCAAAAGATCATATACCCCTGGCTTTTCTAGTAAGTATCCACTGAAATCAACAGAAGTCTCCCTCTGGCTTCATGGAACTTTTACAGAGTCCATAAGGATCACCAAGTCATTCCTGTATTTACAGTATGAGTTACAGCTGAGGCCATAGTATTTCCCAAAGGGCAGGAAGGGACTGTTGATATTGCAAACAAGAGTGTGAATATTTGTTGCAACCGAAGGCCTATTTCCATTGAAGTCAGTTAGAAAGGGGAGCAAAGCAATATAATGAAGTATATGAAGATTTCATTGTGACTTTCAGCGGATACAGTATCAGGTTGCAGAAGCAGTTAAAGTACTTTTTCCGGATATTGTTGGAACAGCATCAGATTTTTAATACAGAATGCTAAAGCGGATGGAAAAACTTAAGTATCTTGATGGTTTAGGATGCATTACTACATGCACTTCTGTCTCTTCCTCACAGGTTTGGCTCATTTTTCTGAAGCTTTAAATAGCTAAAAAATGGCTTTCCTATGTTGCCCTGATATTCTATTATATTCAGTTCTTTCTTTCTGGCATGTATGATATAGTGTAATGACATCACATCCATTAAATCTGTCTCTCTTGCTTTCAGAAACTTGTTTAAGGTTAACTGAGGCACAGGGGTTCTATTTCATGTATTTGATGCCGTTTAAACTGCAGAGCTTTAATTCATAATGCCTTTAAAACAATAAAAGAGTAACCAGCAAATGGGTCACTGAAGTTGATACAAGGCTTCTGCACTAACAATACTCTATATGTTATATATGATTGAAGCACTTTTCATTTCCTGAACTCTTCATATTGCCAGGGAATACAATCCATACCTTGTTCTCTTAACATAGCTTTGCTGTTTTAATGAGGCCTGCTGATTCGGCAATAAGTAAATTAAATTTAGTATTAATACCCGTGTTAACTACCTGAGAAATGACACCTACAGGACTTCTCATCATTAATTTTTTCTTAAGCAGAGGATGAACTGGGGTGAACATTACATATATATATGAATAAATACACACATATATATATGCACATATTTATATACATAATCCCAAGAAATATAACAATATGAGAAGATTGATTGAGTGTAATGCTGCCATAAAATTACTGCATATAATCCGTTACATTTCCATGTATGCATATGCATATGCTCCATGTATGGAGACAGCCAAAATGGACTAGGCAAAACTTGAAAATTACAGCATTGTCCAGCTGAAAATTCCAGAGAACAAACCAGCTCTTAAATACCATTATAAAATGGGCTATTATACATACTAAAACTAATTTGAAAACGTCAATTGGAGATCATATCATTTATGAGCTTCAGACAGGTAATTATACTGTGTAAGCCATGAGACTGAGATGGTTCTTTTCCAAGCTGTTGTCTAGGATTTGCTGTACTCAAATATTAGCCATAATGCTCCCCCGGCTCAAAGCCGGATATGTTCCAGATCTGATTACTTTTTCTGTAGGCTGCAAGAAAAAGAGGCTGTCCTTGAATACTGAGGTAGTGATTCTTCATATCTGGAGGTGCTGTGTTCTTACCTTTGGCAGCAAAAGTCGCTTGGTCACACAATCTAGATGAAATGCACCCAAAACCTCAAGTTGCACCAGGGGAGGTTTAGATTGGACGTTAGGAAAAAAAAAAATTCACACTGAAAAGGTTAAGCATTGGAATGAGCTGCCCAGGGAAGTGGTTGAGTCACCATCCCTGGAAGTATTTAAAAGACGGGTAGACATAGTGCTTAGAGATATGGTTTAGTGGTGGTTTTTGTCAGTGTTAGGTTGATGATTGGACTAGATGATCCAAAAGTTCCATTCCAACAGAGGGAATTCTATGATTCTATGGAAATGCTAAGGTTCTCCAACAACAGCTGAAGGTGTCCATGATGGACCAACGTGACAAGGCACGATGTTTACATAGCTACATTATATAAACCCAATAATAGGTTAAATAATGGCCTATGCCATCACACTACAACCAGTTACCTCTCTTTTCACTCCAACCTATCACATCCCAATCAACACTAGGTGCCAAGCCTTTAGCAAGAGGCACCTGCAAACAATTTGTGGGTGTTGATATGTAGCATTTCACAGAATCACAGAAACACAGCATGGTCGGGGTTGGAACTACCCTGTAGTTCCATGCAGGGTTAACCACAGAATGATACGGAATTGGAAGGGACCTCTGGAGATCCTCTAGTCCAACCCCCTGCCAGAGCAGGTCCACCCAGAGCAGGTCCTGCAGGATGGCATCCAGGTGGGTTTTGAATGTCTCCAGAGACAGAGACTCTACCACCTCTCTGGGCAGCCTCTAGCAGGGCTCTGCCACCCTCACAGGAAAGAAGTTCCTCCTCGTGTTTAGATGGAACTTCCCAGGTTCAAGTTTGTGCCTGTTACCTCTTGTCCTGTCCCTGGGCACCACTGAAAAAAGACTGGCCCCATTCTCCTGACACCCACCCTTTAAGTATTTGTAGGCATTGATCAGATTCCCTTTGACTAAGGGTGATCTAAGAATCAGTGGAAAGCCAAAACGATGAGCTATGCTTAATCTGTCTGTAATAGGAAAAGAGAAACAATTGACCCACTGGCAAAGCCTCTGTGTGTGTGTGTGTGGGGGGGGTGTTTTCATGTCATGATTGGAAAGAAGAAACTGATTTGTTACACCAGAGTATCCTCTCTCCCCTAGGAAGATCTTTCTTGTGGTGTCAGTGATAGACTCCATCCTTGGAGGTTTTCAAGACCTGCTTGGATAAAAACCTCAAGCAACCTTGTCTGAACTCGTAGCTGAGTCTGCTTTGAGCAGGAGTTTGGAGAAGAGACCCCCTGAGCTCGCTCTCTTCCAACAGCCTGAATTCTGTGATCTAAAGCTATATCTAGATATCTACAGAGTGTTACCAGAAATTATTCGGCTGCACTGGAGAATCTATTTGTTTCTTTGTAGTATTGCTTTTCTGCTTTTGGGGGGTTTTGTAGAGGGGGTATTATTTGTTTGCTTGTTTTAATTTTTGTTGTTTTTTTCCCCAGAAACTAGCAAGAAAGTACATTTCTACAAAATTTTTACGTGATAACATTTAGTTTCACCTGAATTTTGATCACAATTGCAGTCATTAATTTAAAATTCTTCTCTTAATGAAAAATAGCCTGAAAAATATTTGTTAAATAGCAGCTCATTACTGTCCAACCTTTTTTCCTTTGTGTTTTAACCCTGATTTTATTTTTCTTCTTTTTCTCTCTATTTTGCTGGTTAAATAAAAATAATAGCCTGCATAGTGGGAATAAAATTGAAATTAAAAATAATTTCTATTTAAAAAGCTTTTAAAGTCCTCCAAATTTGTAGGAAAAACATAATTTAATGAAAAATGTACAAGTTATTGTTGTGTTTTTTTCTTCCCAGCCAGCTTTTTTCTTCAGAAATGGGCATGAATCATGGTAAGTTTTTTAATAGTAGTAATCAGAAGGCTTTGCAACTGAAACCAGTCAAATTATGGCTTCTAAATGTAGACTTTTTTTGTTAAATGTTTAGTATAGCCATTCAGGGAAACATAATGTTGTTTTATGCTAACTAGCACAGATTGAAAGTATTTTTCAGTCTCGATGTTGACTTGTCTAAGAACCTTTGTTTATATTGTATCCTATTTATGCAAGAAAATGAACTTCATTTTAAAGCTGGTATCTTTGAAATAGAGGATAATTTGCACTGCATGGATTCTGTCTGCAATATCAGCTAAGTTTGCAAAGAAAACTAGTGTAAAAACAGTAATGTTCAAACAGCCATATCTCTATTCCATACTGATATAACTCTATGGATTAGAGCTGTGATGATTTACCTAAACGTTATACCCGTGTAAGCCTTGAAAACTCTAAGTGGAATTATATCTGTTAAGTCTCTAAATCAAGTTACCATTATTTTTTTTCAGAAATGCTAAATATCATTTATGTCATTGGAGGCTGCTTGCTGCCTTTCCGTTTCCATTTTACAGAAGCATCACATTCGAGAGGTAGGTCCTAAAATTCCATTAAAACAAATCTTTCTCTGGGCCGGTTTCAGAGAGACTGGATTCCTCCCAGCCCTGGTGAATGATATTTGCTCTGTGATTCTTGAAACATAGTTTGACCATAGTCTGAAGACAAGCTCATGAAGGGATTGGCTGAGCCAGTGTGAAATACTGTGTGTTTGAATGAGACATCACTTTTCTCAATGAACACAAAATCTCCCAACCAGGAAACGATTATGTGATACATAATGGTGGGCTTTTGTGCTTTGGGGTGCAATGTGCATGTGTCGGTGTCAGGTGCACATCTGCCCATCTATACTGAAAATGTCACATGACTTTGTCCCATGACTTAAAGGCAGAGTTTGTGTTTGGAAGAGTAAACTCTAAGAGAGGTTCTTCTGCTTCAGTGGCACATGACCATTGATTATTTTCATTATTTTACAGAAAGGATTTATTCTTTTGGCAGAACTTTCTTGCCCATAGTACTAAAGTAGTGCACAACAGAGGGTGCTCTTTCTTGAATTTTTCACGTATTCACAACGGATTTAACTGCAGTAGTATATTAAATAGAGATGGGATACGGGCTTAGGCAATGACATTCAATTGCCTGGGAAGTTTAACTATTATTAGCATGCTCCTTCACACAGTTTTCAACTGGATCATCTAATATTTTACCAGACAATTGTCAAAGATAGTTTGGAAGATAGTTTGGACAGGGATTGTTCCCAGTCAATAGTTCCCAGTTGCACAATAGCTGTGGAAGAGAAGAGACCTTAACTCTCTTTTATTATTAACCAGGAGGTTCTGTGCCTTAAATCATTTGTTGAAAGTTTATGGATGAATAAAAATATTCATCCATATTTTTATTCATCCATAAACACATCCAAAACCAGAGGTTTTCTCTGTTTTTACAGGCCTAAATATACAGTCATTTAATCCTGAAATTAGTCATCGAGTCTCTGGATAATCATCTCTCAGTCCATGTGTGTGTAAGGTTCTGCCTGAACAGCACTTATGGGATTTAATGAATGGACTGTGAAGTCCTTGGGACACAGGGTTTTTTTTTCTTATTTTTGTGTTTTCACTTTATCAGATTTATTTCCTCATAATTTCACTTAGTGCCTGAGAATACAGGTGCTCTGTAAGCCTGAAAGTGCATTCCTCACTATTCACTCTTACTTTTGAGCATTTCCGATGCAACCAGATTGAAATGTGCCTCTCATGTTCTGAGTGGCCTGGCTTCCTAACATTTTTTAAAGGGTCATTCACTTCAGTGAGAGTTTGCCACTGAATGAAAAATCCACTGTGTTTGATTTTTACATTCTCACATGCTAAAAGGAGAGTGATATACAAAATTATCTCCTCCTTAGAACTTAAAAATTACCATGCCAAGATTGAATTACATGATGAAGAGATGCATCTTATCCATATGAAGCATATACATGGTAGCTGATATGAGTGTGCTGATAGGAAGCCAGGAAGATTCTCAGCAGTCCTCAGCATCTAGATCTGGATGAGTTTCAAGACATGGTTGTCTCCAGTCTAGCACTGCAATGAAGGAAACCAGATTGCTAAACATTTTTAAGAGTCGGTATCTCCCCCCCTCCCCGTAATGGGAGCAGGTGGAGGAACACACTTGGAAATCTAGTCCAGTGCTATACTGGGAGGAGACTGGAAGACCGGGTGTTTTCAAACACAGATACATTTGTTAGTACCCTGGAATTGCACAAAGCTGTCTCATTGTTTGTGTATATTTCAAACATCTGTGTTGCAGAAAGATTGTGGTGGTCCCAAGAGGCCAGGTATTACTTCCAAAACTAGAGTTGAAAAACAGTGATTCTGTTAGCTATCATCAGTGGTCTCATTTGCCACCAATTACTATTTAACTTCATAAATCTTTAAGGATTTTACAAGTGAAGCTCACGCAGCTTTGAAACTGTGGTGTTTTTTGGTTTTTTTTAAATCTGATTATTCACAGCTTGCTAATTTGTAATTGGACTTTTACAACTCAAAACCCTCCAGATTTCAGAAAAACTAATTTATTTTTTCTTGCTTTAATTGTGGTATTCACACTCAAAACTGTGGAGTGAGATTGCTTCTAGTGGGTTGTATGCAGTGTTCTGGAACTAATAAAATATATTATTGATTGCTTAATGAAGAGCACCACATTCATACAAATTTACTGTGGCTGAGGATGGATACAACAGCTACTTCTTATTCTGTTTTGAGGATCACCTGCCATTTTACTTGGGTGTATTGCTGCATATCAAGTGTGCTTTTAAATTAAGTTAGGGTTGCCTACAGGGCACTATGTTGGGTGGCTCCATTAAGGTACCCTTATACTTTCCCTTCCATGCAGTGCTACCCGTTGCTTTTAATTTAGCTTAAGATCATCAAAATTAATTATGATAGAGTGTATTAAAAGTTGAAATAGCAAATCAAAGAGTTTTATTAAGTGCCCTTTAGATTTTCTTATGTGTTTAGTGGTTTTAGCTTTTTATTTGCTCATCACTGATTCATCATGATTACTATAAGAAGGATTGGTAAGTGGGACAAAAATGCCTGACTGTGGTGGGAATAACTATGTCTCTCTTCATTCCTACCTGAGCTTGATATCCCTACCAGGGTAAGTAAATGCACAAGGTTTCCAGCAATGAGGGTGGCAACTCGCACTTGTAGTTCCCCTTCCCCTGTTGGGGTGTTTGGTTTGTGCACCTTGATCTTCCTGCATCATCCCAAAGGCAAAAATTCCAGGGTGTTATTGTCAGGTCCCAACAACCGTCACTGCACTGTGATGAATCCTGTAGCGGGGAACGAGCTCCCACACTCCCTGCCAGACATGGCATGGCGTGTCCACTGCACTGAGCTGTTGGGGCACGATTTATTGGGGTTTTGTGGTTCACAATTGGTAGGGGCTGGGGATAACCTATCCAGTCATCCTCTTGGGTGGGCCTGTTTCTGTACTGTGATAGTTGCTGTTCCAGGGTACAGACTTTGTGAGGTCCTGCTGGGATCCTAATCTGTTTGGTGCCCAAATGCATCATTAATTCTGTGTTTCTAGTCCACGTCAGATAAACCCTTAACCTCCTAAAGCAGAGAAAAATTCTTCACGCAGATGCCTGAGTTTGCTCAGTTCTCTGCATCTGCTGCATCTCTCTCTGTGTCTTACTACCTGGCTGCTCAGCCTGGAGGGACTTGGGGTAGTTGGATGCATCTGCAACTGGAGAATAAGATCTGGTATTCATTAGGGACTTTGGACGTACAGAGCTCCACGTATAAGGGCTTGTAACATCCATGGTATATTCAAAACCTAATGACATTGTCATCAATATGGTCTCAGGCAGACAGGCCAACTATCAAACTCAGCCTGGAAAAGATGTCACATGGGGTGCAGCAAATAACTGCCATGTATTCGTCTTTCTTATGTTACAAAGTCATAGATTTTTAAGTGAAAAGACATTATAGCTACATATAACCACCTTGAACCTTAACCTATCTACCCCATTTACATTAACTCAGGTAATACATTCAATATACATATTATACCCATTGATTTGTAGATGGGCATATTCCTCTTAACCATACTCTACTTTCAGAGGATTAATAGTTTAATGACCAACAGAATAACCACAATACTAGAATTACTAGAATCATTCCATTGATATACCATACATAACAATCCCTGCTAAATGCGACAATGCTCAGTTGACCCCAAATGGACCTAGGTCAAATCAGCTCCTCGTTTGTAGGTGTACCTACAGCTGATGTATCAGGTTATCTATTAGTTGTACTTCTCATGTGAAATTAGTAACCCACCGTGTATAAGATCCTGTGTGCACTACCTTCAAGACCATTCATTCCTCCTAAACTCCTTGCACAACTTCCTCTTTTGTATCTCTGGTTCCTATGTCAGGGCCAGCGTACTACAGGTTGAAGAATCCATAAATTTCTTTCACAATTCTTCTGGGGTAAAAGATGACAACAAAAAAACTCTTACATAAATTATACAATGCTGGGTAATTGTAATATCCCTTTTGATCCAAAAGTTAGTTCTCCTCACCGTTTCAAATCCTCCCTTTGCTTCCAGTCAAATTTTGTTTAGATTCACTTTGGATCTCGTTATACCTTTTCCTGCCAGATTAAACTCCTACTTACTATCGGAAATATTTTTTTTCCATGTAACCAATGTGCAAATTAACTCCAGGTCATTTGACAGATCAACCAAATAGGCTGTACTTTTTCCGTCTCTCACAGTGAGGCATATTTTGAAGACTGCATCATTGCAGCTTTCCAGAATCTCTTCCAATTCCTTGATATCCTTTTAGAATTATAGATATTAATTCTGGACACAGAATTACAGTAATGGTGTCATTAATGCTGCCTTACCACTTTTATCATTTTCCCTTGCTTGCAAATCAATTAAGGATCATGTTAGCTCACTGAAGGAAATCAGGTTCAGCTGGTCATCTACTGTTACAGTCATTTGTTATCCATCTTGAGACAGAATCATTGCTCTCAACAATAGCTTTTCTCATCTTACAAATATTTCTTGTTTCTAGATAGAAGACTTTGCACTTGGCTGCCTTAAAACCTATGTTTGGATCTGAACTGACCTTTCCAAGCGATCCAAGTTTCTCTGTACAACTGACCTGTTCTCTGTATTATTTACCATTCCACCAATAGGTCACACCCAGTCCTCTGATTAATTGAAAGTAAAAGGAAATAGATTTTTTTTTTTTCTGTATAAATTAGTTTAATGCATGAGGCCATGACCCAAAGCCCATTAGACTCACTGAAAGAATTTCTATTGAATTCAGGGAGCTTTAGATCGGGTTCTGAGTCAGTTGCAGTTCTGTTATTTTAGAAATTGTCCTGACTCCAGGACTGAGCAGAATACTTTATAGGCTTCCCTGACAGCTACAGAATTAATTTTGCTTAGTTTGGTCTACTTCTTTTTTTTTTTTTTTTTTTTTTTTTTTTTTTTTTAGTTTTCCCCAGCAAAGAACAGCTGAACTATCCAAGCAGCATAGGGTCAACAGCTGGCTTCAGAGCCCACACTGGAATTAAAAATAGTTTTCAGTAGCTTAACAAGCTAATAGCCTGTGCATCCAGTTTCTGGAAGTATCCATATGTAAGGCCTTAATATGTTCCTGATTTTCTTAAAGAGTAAAGCAGTTGGTCACTTATTTTTCCTTAATGACACTATTAAAAGGCTTGATTTCATTATCGTGAGTGAAAAATCATGCATATTGTGAATTTTATGGAAAATTACAAAAGTTCAACTTCAAGCATTTCAGTATTTTCATTCAAATGTGGGATGTATTTTTTAAAACATTGAATAATCTTGTTACATATTTTGTAATCTTAAAATACTGAATCATGCAAGTTGTCCTTCTTTCAAATAACTCTAGGAATAGTTCTTAATAGATGTAAAGTTTTTTTATAAAGAAAAGAATAAATATTTTCATTCAAGCTTCCTGGACTTCAGTTTCTAATACCATGTGGAATGTATTTCATTTGAATCTGTCTTGCCTATATGAATTACAAACTATTTTTTTCAATGACTGTTCCTTAGTTTTTTTATGGGTAGCATCTAATCTAGTAAGTCCCTGATCTCAGTTTAGATTAAGGCACCAGTATAATAACCAATAATAATTTTTCAATCGAAAATAAGCTGTTACAGAAATAAAAAGGGGTTACTTTAAGGTGAACATTCTTCAGCCTTGGCTTGAAGCCATCTTCAACGGTCAACTACAGAAAGATTTATTGGTCAGATGACTTTCATATGTACAGCACAAATTAAAATCCCAATCTTGGAAATTTGTTTAACAATAAAACCCTGGACGATGTCTACATCTAGACTGAAGTAGAAGAGACCATGAATCCATGTGAATTTAAGAACTTTAGGAACCTGCCTCAGGCTACAAGATATCCCCCCATTTTGTCCTAAAAAATCATAAGTAGGGGGTTCAAAAAGCCTTTACTGCGTTCTTTTACTGATATTAAAGATATTACCTACAATTTTCTCCCTCCCGGTGGCTAGAGACAGGAATTTATTTGCTAAATGTTGCCTATGTGCTTTGGCACACGAGACTGTATCTTTCAATATCAAAATAGTTGAGTAAGCTAATTACACTGATCCTAAAAGATTCAATGCCCGTAGGCTTTCTTTGGTGCATTGTGTATTTATATCAGAAATGAGGCTTGTCTTGTCTGCTTGCTGTGCTGTGCGTGGGTTCTTCACCTCCTGCTAAGATCCCAGCTATTGATTCGGGTTGGCTCTCTCTGTTGGTGCCTGGCATGAGGCATGATGCCTTATTTCTCACAAAGCATTAAATACCTGCTTCTGAAAACTGGGACTTTTGCTGGCACTTTAAGATGGTCACCAAAATCACATCTTTACTGGTTAACTGAGAGTACTGCCTTAATATAGGGAACTAAAATCTGGAAATTGCTAGTGGCACGCAGTAACTTAAGCAATGACAGCAGATGTTCTGCCCTTTACTGAAAATTGGGTGGATAGCATCCTGCCATGCAGCTGAGAGTTTATTGCCAGTAGATTTTATTGAAACTTCTTAAGTTCTTTCCCTCAAATGTTTTGGGTTTTTTTGTTTGTTTGTTTGTTTTTCCTGAAATAAGATTTACATATCCAGAAATAACTAAGTTTTGTGTGTGGTCCTATATAATACCTATATAGGTATCGCTGTGTGAGCTGTTCTTCTGTTGCCCTGATAATTTGCAGTTCAGCAGCTATATTTTTATTTGGACATTCCCCAGGTCTACTGTGAAGATGTAAGGGGAGAGAGTGAGACCGTGCTTTTTTTCTGTGGTTTTTTTTGAGAGTATTCAGATGTAAGAGAAGTGACAACTGTGGTGACAATGTTGGGGGCTGTTCAAAAGTTTCACGGGGCGGTTTCAACAGGTGAAACATCACGACTGAAACAGCCCATCGGGCAGTAAAACTAAGGAAGGAAAAGCAGGCAGATTGTCAGAAATGTGTTCCTGGCTAAGTGACAGACACACTCCGACGAGTGTGCAAACACGTGCGTAGCCACTTGTGAAGGGAAGATCTGAAAAGGAAAGATATTCCTACAAATATTTTTTCAGGCTTTGAGCTTTTAGTCTATAGAATAGTTTGGCTTTTACTACTCAGCTTTACAAAGCACTTCAAAAAGTATTGATGTAGCAGAGGCAGGAATATGAGTAATCGAGCAATATAGACTCTAACAGCTCACATTTGTATGACTCATAAGATTCAGGCTATGAAAAGTGGGAGAAGCTTTAATGCAAGGAAAAATGCAAACATATTTGTTTCGTTTATTTTTTCCATCAATAAGTTCGAATGACAAAATATTTCCCCGTTCTATTCTATATTTTAAGGAGGAAAAGTAATTTAGAGCTCCACCTTCGCTGCTCTGCTTAGCGAAGACCAGGGACAAACGCTGTGAATCCCGGTGACTACTTTGTTGGGAGCTGCAAGTAGCCACTAGGAGGAGCTGACTGCCTGAAGGAGAAGGTAGGGGATTGATTTACTAACAATTCCAATAAAAAGTGTTAATAAAATGAGTTCAGTACTAAAAGTAGTGCTAAGCTAAGATAAAGTTGAAGTATTTATATATTATTTACAGTGGTTACATAATAACTTGTGGGATAAATGCTCTGTTTAATACTAATGTACTTCCAGGCAGCGACGATATTCAAGAGCCTGATTTCAAAACAAAACTCAGAACGCTGTTCTCTCCTAAAGGATGGGTACTGATTCATGTCAGTTCCTTAGAAAGAAATGTCCTGTATTTGTGTGTGTCACCAGTGTGACACAGATAAAATATCTAATTGAATTAAAAAAAAAAAAAAGGAAAAGTCTCAGTTCTGTACACGGTTAAATATCAGTGGCCTTGTGGCCTTGTTTATAAGCATGGCTTTTGGACAAAACAGCTCCTTTTTTTCTGTAATAGCCTTTTTTGCTTCATTATAATCTCTTTATATATTTAGTACCATAAATAAAATAGTGGCATAGAAGAGAACCATAAATAAAACACTGGCATAGAGGGGACATGCCAAAAGCGATCTCTCAAGTTGTATCTTAATACCAGAACCACAGTTAAAAGAAAACTCTCTTCAGTGCCGTACTGGAAGGGATGAGGGGGTTGCTGTTGCCTACCTCCCCCGAGTGGCAAACATAAATGGTTACAATGGGACAGTTTCAAATGGGATTGCTCTTAGTGATTCCTATCAGTTGAGGCTTGCTTTCTCTCCTTTTTCACAGGGAACTTGCTGCTTATGAAAGATGCCAGAGCGATGCTGCAGACCTCTCATTAAAAGGTTGTTTTGGTAAAGGTTGCGTATTTGAACCAGAGAGCCAGTACCATGAACAAAGTACGAGGTATTCTTCTTCTACCCTAATTTACAAGACTGGGAGTGGAGTGCTTGGCCTATGGTTATAACCACTGATATTTTGTCTGGCAAAGTACACTTCAGGACAAATGTATCCTGGAAATAATGTCTTTTCTTTTTTAAAAAAGCAAGGAGAAAATTTGATGTAGAAAGGTAAATATGAAATATAAACTTTTTTTCCTTTCTCTAATTTTATGAGAGACTTGAAATCAGAAATATTGCAGAAGCCAAACTTTAGCCCAAGCAACTCGGTGAAACAAGGTTCATTTTAGAGATCTGGAGAAAGAAGGAAGGAAAGAAGAGAATCCTAGATTCTGTAAAGGCAAATTCACAGAGGCAAGTTCTTGATTTGGAGGGAAGAAGTAAATTCTGCTATCAGTGAGTTCAAAATGCCAGGGGAACAAGGGTCTAGACTTTGCAAAAAGACAAGTACCTGCTTTCAGAAATTGGGAGAATCTTCTTTGAGGCAGGATGTTACTTTGAGGAGACAGGAAAAAAAAAAAAAAAAAAAGAAAAACCCAGATGGGGACTTCCAGGTCCTGCTTTACTGTCAGCTCAGCTGAGATGCTGCCTCTCACAGAGAAGTGTCTCGATGTGCCCAGGTCTTGCCAAACTCAGTCTGGGTCAACCAAGAAAAATAGCCTTTTCAAGGGCAAGGTTTCTCTCACAGTTTCTATTAAATTACAGTGTCAAAGGAGCTGGTATATGGGATCTGGTTGCTATCACTATGCAGGATCTTTTAACTGTGAAGGCATTGATCATGACCTCCTCACTCTCACCAAGGTGAGGAATTCATACAGCATGGTTGTGTTCTGCACATGCATTTCTTTTGCTGGTAAGAATCCCCATTCCCAATGAGCTGGTGTTGCAACAAGAACTGGCAGCTATGGAGAACTGCCCGTGGGTGACAAAGGATCTTAAACCATTCATAATACTGACTCCTAGTGACTTTACTCAGATTTTCTCAATTGCTTCACCACTGGCAATATTGAGAAGCTAGAAATAAATGGAGACTGATACAGCATAATATCCCACGTTGACTATTTCACCTACAAACTCCAACTGTCTAGAAGAGTTCTTTATACAGACACTCCACTAGAAAATCAAAGAAAATCAAATATCCAGACTAAATATTTTTGAAAGGAGAAAAGGAACAGAATATTTTTCTACTGGTGTTCCTCAGAAAGCAGATAAGTCCTACATGGTGGGGCCAAATACTCACGCTAAGTTGGTTAAACTAGGAGATACACTAAGGGCAAAAGTGATGGCTGGCCTAGTACCAAAATTATTCTTTCATTTTGAGAGCTGGGAAGAGGTGTCTTTAATATGATGTGATGCATGAATATATATCTGCCACCAAGCACACAAGATTCCCACTTACTCTGTTTTCAGACCTGGCACAGGGATACAGATTTAAAATACTTAAACATAGGTCTATGGTGTCATTTCAGCTCCCTCTCCAGTAAGATCTTGTGTTGCACCTGCTGCCTCTGTGGAGTCCCCCCTTTTAGAGTTCCAGTAAGGTGCTCTCTTGGACCAGCTGGTGGGTTGTTGGCAGGTGAATGTCAATGAGACTAGCTGTAGTGGCTGAAATATTTGTCATCTCTGGTTGCCCCCCTGGCCAGACCATCAGACCAGAAGATAGCTGGGACACCTTAATCACCCAAGACCAAAGTGGATTGGCTAAAATGTCATTAGTTCAACATCAAGGCTTTGCAAGAAGCAGCTGAGAGATGGGTGTGTGTTGCACTTCAGTGATGTGCAGCCTCAAGTAGTTGCCTTCAAAACTTCTATCTGTATCTGGATAGTCTCCGGTTAAAAAGATTATTTCTTTTGATAGAACAATTTTCCTTACATGGAGAGAACCTATTTAACATTATCCTGAATGAAATATAGTTTGAACATGACAAAATAACAGAGAACAAAAAGTCTCAATTAGAGAGGGAAATTTGTCCTTTTAGGCTAAATTTTCTGGGTTTCTTCATACAGCTCCAAACAGCAAAGATCCTTCACACTAACACAGAAGCCTGAACTAAATCCAGGATTAATAACTGTAACTGAAACATGACAACTCTTCATTCCTCTTTGAGTGTGGTTTAGTGTTTAAAATACAGTTGGCCTAATTTTGCTTGGAAAATCTCTTATTCTTTTTATCTACATTTTCATGCAAAATTTTTTGAAATTAAGTCTCTCCCATCCCAGTACAGGAATGTTTCTTTTCTTTTCCCATTGCTTTATGGGGATGGTGACATGTAACTTGACAGGTTCCGTTCTGCCAAGCTCTTTGGCTCTTATTCTGCTATGGAAAATAAGTTGGGACAAAATCAGGTAATAAAATGTGCCAAAGCCCAGCGTCAGCTATAGCTTATGTGACCAGTCAAACACAGGGTTTTCACTGTGATAAAGCTTGATTTTGCATCTCTTTGTATTTTTATAGACAAAACATGTTACTTGTAGATATTTATGATTTAAAGCACCCTGGCTTATTAATTTTTACTTGAAATAATACTTCTAAAGCAAACGTAACCTTCCTTCTGTGAAAGTTAATGATCCAAATCCTAAATTCTTTGTAGGCCTTACTTAGAGCTCCTACTGATCTCAGTGAAGGCTGAATTACTGGCTCATCAGTATTAGTAATAGCAATCCTAAACACTGCTTTAAGAAAACAATCTAAACTCCCTGAATATATTCATCATGTGAGTATATAAAGCCGATGGTTTGATGCACTGGGAAGTGCCAGCCTTTCCTGCAAATGATCCTTGGTGTGGCAGCCACTATTATATTTGAGGAGAGACCTTTTAAGAGGACGGGTAAACTTGATGCATCCAAAATCATTAAACACCTGTTCCATTAATGACATGGAATTTGTCCTGTGTACAATTGCAGCAGTTTCCATCTGACAGTTCATCTGAGAGAATTGGGCCTAATGAGGAGGGCAGAGGTTCTCAGCTAATGAGCAAGCTGAGGTTCTGATCTATTAGGTTAGATAGAAACTACCCTGTCTTTGAGACTTAAAATTAGACTGGGGCTTTGGCCTTGTTTTCAAACATTTATAAATCATCAGTAGCTTAATCCTGCAGGACTATTCACCTGAAATCAGTGGAACTATTCACAGGAGTAAAAAATGTGTTATTGGGCCACAGATGTACAGTACATTCCCCGTAACATCATTAAGTCTTCCTCTACCCTTAATCCCTCTTCCTCAGTATCCTGGCTCATCATCATCCAGTGAGTTCAGTCTTGCTTAGCCCTTGCTTAGTCTGCAAGAAATGTACTAATAGAAGAGTGATTCCTTATAATCTGAGTTCTTTAGTAGAAAAGCAACCTTCTTTTTTTTTTTTTTTTCACAAAAAGTTCTGTTCTTAGCAAAGTCATAGCTCAACATGCTTAACGTGCTTAGGTGAATTTTTTTTTGGCCAAAAGTATCAATATTATTGAGTTTATAATTTATCTTTCCAGAAAATATTAATTAGAATGTCTATGAAGATTGTTATTTTCATGGGAGAGCAAATTAGTTCAGACAGAAAAAAATCTCAAGAAAGTATATTTTACAGATTTCAGTCACCATATTAAAAAAAATAAATAAATAGTGAATTAAAACTGCAGAAAAATTTGACCCTGTGAAATAGCAACTAACAGAGTTTGGTCACTGTGCTGCATAATGTCTTCCTGGAGCTGCTTTGGTCACCACTATTTTGTTCTGTGTGTTGTGACTCATTTCATAATGTACATTGTCCCTGAGAAAACCCTGCTAACAATCTCACAGGTGCTTATCTCCTGTTGACCTCTCTGAAATGCAGCCACCAGAACAATAACTGTTAATGTGAGCTAATAGTTTTTTGAATGAGAGTTGGTGATTTATTCTTATCATTGGGTACTCTGTTAGAGAGGAGGTTGAGGTATGGTGGACTTCGGATGTCGTAATACTTTGAAGTCACTAGTATTTTAGAGGAAGGAGTGGAAAGAGGAAAATGACCTGAAGCTGCACGTGAGTGGCAGTCACTGACAGAGCCCACTGTAACAAAAGGCTCCAAAAGTACAGATTGAGCTGAAGACACAGACAAATGTGGTTAGAAAGACCTTTACAGACATCTCTTTTATGAGTCAGGTCTAGGAGGATTGAGGTGAAGTATAGTGTTTGATAGGTTCCCACGTAACTGCTTGCCCATTATTGAACAACACCTGAACCTCCACTGACTGCTCTATTACCGTGAGCTCCTCAGCTGAGGGAGCACATGAGACATTACAGTTTTGCCACAGGTAGTAGATGTTCCCTGTATGAAATTACAGTAACATGATCTGTAATCCTTTAAAAAACTGAATGCAAATACAGCAAATTTATTTTTCTCATTAATTCTCATGCATTTGCCTGCAGTGCACAGAGCCCTGTAACCATTCAGCTGCACTATCTTCCAGTGCCAGCATTGATCTTCAAGGTGCACTCCTGGTGGATGTTCTTTGCCCTTAATCTAAGACCCAGTCAGTGCCAGAAAAACCTGGATGGCAGTGATACAAGCATAGTTTCCTCATTCCAGTAAAATTTCCACTTCCAGAAAAGATTTTGTCTGTATGGTTGACGCTGATAAAATAGGGAATGCCACAAAAATTATTACAAGTTTTGTCAGTGTAACCATAAAATTAAAGTGTTTGCTAGATAAAAAAAGTTCTTATAGAATCAAACTAAAAGTTTTGAGCATCTGCCTAGCTTCAGAGAATTATTTGCTTCTGGCCTGACTTAATATTTACCATTAATACTTTGTTATGTTGGTCTGTTAAAGGTAAATATAATAGCACCAACTCCTGTGTTCCTTGGATGGCACATGCTGAAGACCACCCCACCTTACAAATATGTACTCAGGCCAAATAGAGACAGTTAACATAGTGACAAAAAATTTGGTTTATTTTCTATTGTGCAGCATGAATTCTTCCCTGTTCAATGTGTGACAAAAGAAATCCTATTTTGTGGCCACCGAATCCAAGCAGTACAAGTTCTGTTTTCACTTAATTTATTAAGAAACTCTGGTTTTCCAGCGTCAAACAGTATTATTCCAGATTGTGCTGATATAGCTAACTTTGTTGTTACTCTATACGCAGTACTATGTATTTTTCATCTTATGATTTTTACAAAAGTGTAAGAAATTATTTCCAATTCTAGATACTCTAGGCTCTAGATATAGAGCCTCCGTTCAGAACCCTGTGACCAGTAATTCTCTGACATCAACGGCAGCTTTGCTAAGGCAAAGTAAATGTCATAAAATGTTTTGTTCTGCCGCAGACACTGGCAAATAACTGGCATCTGTTTTCTGTTGTCTAGCTGCAATTCTGTTTTCTGAAACAGAAGCTTCCATTCCTCATCTAATTCCTTGATGAATTCCGTCTCTTATGGGATTGAAAAAATTGTTAGAGAAAAAATGTAAAACATTCTGTTAAAGGAAACATTAAAAGTTTCATAGTGATTTCCATGTAATTAATTGTTCAGGCTGGTTGGGATTTCTTAAAATAATCCAAATAAAAACTCAAGAATGTTTATCTTGACAACTGGAAAATTCTTCAGCTGAATAATATAATTGCTTCTGGTCTTGTCTGGGTATTCTTGATAGATTCCATTGGAATTCAGTTACTTTTGTCATCAGCTTTACTATTTTGCCAAAGTACAGCATAAGGTCCGTGTGTACAGTAGGGAGATTTTTCAATAGCATCTAACTACTGGCTAACGGGATATAAAATACTTATCAAAATACCTATTCAACTCACTACTAACACTTTAAAGCAGATAAAATAGCACTCTGACTTTGGGAATTCTTTTGGCTAAGCATATAACATTAATACTCATTAACATGCTTTCAAATATATTGTCAAAGTGGTTATAAAATCAACACCTTTAATTTTTATATTGAAACTAAGCAAAAGTGGATTTGGTCTTGTCACTGCATAGCAGTCTGCATGATACTTAAGATATCAACATAAACACTGAATAAAAACATAATTTCTTTATTAAGAGAAGACTTGTTGCAATTTTATCATGAACCACTGTTGTTCAACTGCATAAGCAAAACGTATGGGCAGGGAAGAGGATGAAGCGAGATCAGCTTTTGTTTTCCAACTTAAATGTTCTCATAGTTTGTCATTGCTAGATACCAAATAACACCCAGAAAGCTAATTCTAGTTTTTATACTTACTGCTTGTCATTTAGATAAAGTCTTAAGTAGTCGCTTAAGGTTATGGGCAATATTTGCCTAGAGTAATGTGTAATCAGATATGTTTTCTGTGTTATTTCACATCAGACCAACATACGTACATTAACAGTGAAATCTGCTCACAGCACACTTCGTTTCAGCAAAATTCAAATTCTACAGCCTTATAAAATGAGTTGCAAATTTCATCACTGCTGTGAAATGAAGAAGATACGGTTTTAGATAAGGTGAATCGGAGCTTATTTATAAGCAGTATCACTAAATATTTTGAAGATAAAAATGCATAAATGTAGATAGATATTTGCTTCCAGAGCTCTGGATCTGCAAGATTATTTATCACGGATAGGCTAAAATTTGTTGTGAGATCATTGTCTTTTCATGTATAGCATGTGAGACATTTCTGTCTCAGTCTTATCCTGTGGCCTGTGTGAATTACTGGTTTTTTCTATCTCGTCCCTAGCAGATCTAGAACTTAAATCACTGTAGATCTTTATCAGATACTTTACTGCAATATCCCAGTCACGGTCTAGGACTGACTGGGCAATGACATGTAGGAAAAAAATCACAGTTACCCTCTCATGCAGAGAGCTTCAATGCCACCAGTAAAATGTGAAGTTTTTATTTTGTAGAGCCCTTATTAACTGCCCCACTTAGGAGACAAAATGGTGATAACTTCATTTACAGACTCATGAATCTGTATCATAGAAATAATGAGGTCTCACTGAAGTAATTCTCTCTCTTCCCCAAGCTCCATGCTTGGTTTTGGTCAAGAATAATTGGCTGAAGCTTCATTTTGACTTTACAATTAGTTACCTTGCATCCTCTGATTTGACCTTCTGCATTGGTCTTAGTTACTGTTCCTTGTTTTACTGTATGCTTACCTCTCTCATTCCATTCTAATTCCTCCTTCAAAACTTCCATTACAAAATTATTATGCCTTGCACTAGGTAAATTCTTAGTGAAATACTCTTATTATTGCTTTCAACTCTTGTAATATCAGAACGTGGGCTGCAGTATTTTAAACTGATTTGATATTTTAAGAAACTTTCTTACTTTTTTGTTATTGTAGTTCAGTATTAAGAAGAACAAGAAAGAAAAAGAACAACAAAATGTGTGTTATGAAGAAGGAACAAGTTCTTCTATGGGGTTTTAAAAATATATTTTGCCTTGCTGCTTCTGTTTGGCACCTGAAGAAGAGTTGGTCCTCAAAGCTTTTCTTTTTTTTTTTTATTTCAACTTTTCAAGTTGATCTAATAAAAACAGTGTTTAATGACCTTTTCTTTTAGCCCCCATGGCTACAGCAGCACTGTTACTGTGTTAGTGGTGTTCACTTCTGCTGAGATTTATAGAAAACAGTTTTTGAACTCTTTTCAAAGCCTAAACATATTGTTACCATTCTCTCCATCATGGAAACAGCTACAACCAAGCATCATAAAAAAGTTTACCCTGCAGCAGAACCTTATTCTGTGTGAACAATGGCCAACTGAAGTTTGCACATTTTTCTATGAAGCTCAAATTATGCAATGGAGCTCTTGTCCTGTGACTCAATAACCATTAAGCTGCAGCGTACACTTAAAGGCATATAGTGGCATAGCATAATTCAGTGAAAAGGCAGAAGGTTGAGTAGTTCAGATTTCTTCAGTTTATTGTGGCAGAACTGGTTCAAATAAATTTTAAGGTGTTGTCAGCTGAATTTTACTTTGTGAACATCTTTAGGAAAGTTATTTTCATAAAACAGAACCTAAAACTCCTTGAATTTTTCATGTTGGAATATTATTCAGTTGTACTTTGCAGTTTTTCTAGTATTCGCTTTTTCCCACAGAAAATGTTATAGCCCTCTACTATCTAAGAAATTATTTTAATCCCCCTAAAATGTACTCTTTTGAATTAATTCAATGAAACAGTTATATAGCATGGTACAGTGTCTTAGAAGGTGCAGTTTATTCATCCATATTCATTCCTTTCAGGATGGAGTCTGTGTCATCTAAATCTCTCATAAGGCTTATGGCCATATTTCTTCCTGAGTAGTGGGTTTATCTGTGGCATTCATATGAAATAGTAAGTTCATCAGGATCGAGAACTAGAATTTCCACGAGAAGTGTGCAACTATGAGGAATGTTAAAACAATTCAAGGGAAAGCATTTTTGGTGATTTTGACAAATGCAGAGAAAAAAATATTCTGCGCTTTCACTCCCCCAAATTAAAGTGTACTGTTTTATTTTTTGAGGTTTATCCACTGCATTTTGATTGTTTTGACTTATTATTATTTTATTATTTGAGCTATTATTATTTCCTTCTGCCATCTGAAATGCCTGATTTCTGTCCCCAGGTAAATTGCTTCCTTTTCTGATGTCTGTCTTTTTCTTGTAGATCAGAGTTCCAATATGGCCATGCTCTTGAAAGGGAAGCACTGAATACACAGCTCGTTTATCAAGGCAAAAGTGTTTAACTATGACCTTAAGCACATGCTGCTGCTTGTTAGTTTAACTGAAGCTACACAAACATGATAAAAGGTAACTGACCTTTATTCTGTGCTCTAGGTATCTATTTGATGATGATCTCACTTTGTCCAGAGGTTTAACAAGTGTTTACTTTTTAACTAACTCTCTGATTACATGATCCTCTTTTCCCTGACTCTCTTCCTTCATCATATGATACAGCTTTTTCTTAAGTCTCTGACATTTCAAGTGAGGGTCACTGTATTTATGCAGTGCCAAGAACTAGGAACAGTCTTATGTGCTGAGTGTGCTCTTCCCCATTGTTCTGCAAATTAGTCAACATGAAACCAAATAGTGATAATGTGTTGTTATGATTAAGGTTAATAAGCTACTGATTATCTCCGTAGACTACAGTTCCAGACACATTATTTAAATGGATTGCATTGTTGAACTAGTTGATAAAAGAGCCAAATTTCTCCTTGTTGTGATAAAAGATGTTATAAGCCTTTAGAGGGATAGGGAAACATTACACAAGTGGAACAGTTTACTCTGTCCAGTACGTTACAGATTTATCTTATAGTGTAGCACACGATAGCTCCAGAAAACATTTTCTGGTAACAAAAAGATGCTCCTCTATGTCTCTGAGACTAAGCCACTTGAAAAAAAAATCCTGTCTTAAGCAACCTATTGTTACCTTTCTGGTGCATGCAATAAATTTAACAAATTATGGTGTTCAGTTAACCTTCCTTTCTAAACTTGATCAACTTGCAAGACCACTAGTTTTATGTAATCTGGTCTTTACCAGCAATGATCTAAACATGAATACAGTAGCTCAAGTGAACTATTCTTCAGTAAAACCACTGAAAACTGGCCAGATAATTAAAAAAATAAACAAACCAAACCTTAAAGGAACCTAACAACCAAAAAACCCAAAGGAACCTAACAACCAAAAAACCAAAAAAACCCAAAGTCCTTGGCAAAACTACCAGCCTGGAAAACCACTTCCTAACTTTCAAAATTAACAAAAGTTTTTAAAAGAACAAGCTTCAAAAAAACCCAAAATCCACCTGTATATGTTTATAGAATACATAAATCTCTGATCAGAGATAGAATTTATTTACATTACATATTTTTGGCCCAGTAGTAGTTTTACAACTCATATCATTTGCAATTTTGAAAACACTGACCAGAATACCTTTTTCTTCTCTAGCTCTGGAAGAGGATCATTTCCTTTGAAATTCACAATCAAATCTAGATTTCTGCTAATGACAGTGCTTCATCCCAGGGAAAAAAAACCCAAAACCAAACCAACCAACCAAACAAAGAAAAAAACCAGCACAGGAACTTGGAAAAGCTTTCTCTGACTTTGTAGCCCAGAGTTTTGAGTGCTATCTATTGGGTCATTGCTGACAAGCTTGTAATTTTATGCTTTATCACGCTGGTTGACACTCACAGACCCCAAAGAAGAGTAGCTGAACATTGAGCTAAGAAAGGGCACTTGTTATGCCAAAAAAAGCAAGGTGCATCGTGCAAAAGTGCTCTAACAATCAATTATTAAGAATCCAGAGATGACAACTCATGTACATGTATGTAAGTCAATAACCTTTGGGCACTTAATCCCCAGGGATCCCAGCAGACAGTGGCAGAAAGGATCAAGGTCGGGGATAATGAAGTCAAAGTGATGGTGAAGACCAAATGCAATCTAGTCTAGCCCTAAGAATGAAAAGCTTGCAGCGGCTTCATTGAACTATGTAGTGTACCGTGTGACACACATGGAAAAAGGTAAGTTAAATCTCCCACTTCCTCTTTTGCATTATTTTGAGAAGTCCTTCTTGCTTCTGTTCACCTTTTTGTTACAAAGCATATACCTGAATTACTAAATTCGCAAGTTCCAATCATTTCTTTTCGAATCTCTCTTGCTTACCTTTTTCTGCTGTCACCAGCTCCACAAGACAAAATATGAAGGCATTCAAAAAACAGGAAAAAATGGAAGGCTGATACTTGACTGACAAACTGTAAGTATTTTTTAAGCATACAGGAAAATGCAGGTTGCTTGCCCGTATCACAGGGTGTTTGTGTGAGAGAGAAGTAGTAAGATAGGTAGTTCTCTTCTTGAGCATTTTTAAAGATGGGGTGAAAATTTTCAGTTTCCTTAATGCATAATTAAAATTCAAGAGCTGGTCCTGCAAATATTCAATTTTGCATGTGTAAGATACAGACTTCAATATATAATATGACACAATATGTTTCTCCGTATGCTTCTCCTACTCAGTCAATTTATTAGAACTATATATACCTACCTATATAGAATAATTAGCCTGACAACCCACTGTGATCACTGAAATGATCATTATTATAGTTAAGATCAAGAAATATCCTTTCTAAAATATCAATCCAAAATTCATATGAGAAAATTAGGGCTACAAAATTTTCATGTTGACAAGAATTCTGGAAATTATATACTGGGTGTACACAAGCTGCATTTTTACTTGCAGTACTTTAAAAACTGTATGCCATTACAGTTTCACTAGCTAGATTAGGAGTAAAATCAGGTCTTAAAATATATCAGACAGATATAAGCAAGCGATCTATCTTTTTCATTAAGATAATTCTCTTTCATTTCCTCTGAAAAAAAGACTTTTACAGAACAAATCTGAAAACTTGTTTAAAACCTTAAATGAAAATGTAAAGTAGAGAGAGGTTCTGGCTCTTTTGTCATTTAGAAAATGCAAAGAAACTATGTTGTTTAAAAAGACCCCAAAAGTCTGGTATCATTGGAAGAAGATTAAAGAAGACACTCTGTGTTGTGTGTCCTATGCTGTTGTAGGGTTGGAGCATTCTACAACGTCATATGTGTCCTGTGTATGTGCAATTCATCACAGGCCATTAAGTATAAAGGCATGAACTTTAAATCAGAACATTCTCTAAATTGCTGTGGTCTGTGAGAAGAATTTGGAGAAATATCATTACAAACTTGTCATGTTTTTACACTTTTTCTAACAGGCAGACACTATTTGTCACTGACAAAGCTGGGACATTGGACATGGCTCCCTTTGAGTTCTTTAGGGCTTCTCTTGTCCCAGGCATTTGAAAACACAAATGGGCCTTGGAGATACTGAGGCATCACTTTTGTTTGCATTAGATTTTGAGTGTAGTTGTGGTGGGAATAGAAGGGCCTCCTCCTCTTCTAGCCCTCTTTCTGTACAGAGTGGAAAGAGAATGGAAAAAAACCAAGCCTACTGCTTGAGCACACTGGGGATATAAACTTCTCCTAAAGTATTTCAGAGTTGCTCCCTGGAACAAAAGGGGAGCAGGGAAAGGATGTCTCTCGGGAGTCATAATTCATGTTCCAGTCTGCTTATTGAATGGGGCAGCTCCTTGAAAGATTCATAGATTTTAAGGTCATTTATGATTGTCTTGCCTGGCTTGTGTGACACAAGCCATAGAATTTCATCCCTTCAGTGTTGCCTTCCAACCCATTAGGATTATATATTACCTCAAGTATATATGTACTTAATGATTCTCCAGTAATAAAAGAAATAAAAAATTAATGGCCATAAACACAGCAACTTGTCTGGTGCAACTAAAGACCAAAGAGTGCAGCGTTGCTTGTCAAGTCTTAATTTGAGAGGAAAAATAAATATCTAAAAATACTTTGAATGCTCCTTTCTTTGGGTAAATTGAAGGCAGTGAAGGGAAATAAAGCAGTCTGGCCTATTATCTCTCTGTTTGGGGGAACAGTATCCATTCCCCCAGCTGTGCTGGCAGTGCCCTTTGCCGAGTTACCGCCACAGATGTAAGCAAAGGGGCACAGAGAAGCAGCAGAAGTGGCAGTATTATCATTGTAGAAGATGAATGTAGTGGCACTTCTAATTTATTTAGTATTCAGGATTTCAACTTTAATTAGGATTCTTTTGTCACATCATTCATCAAATGCACTTGAAAGAAATGGAAATTAACACCAAAGTTTCTGTTGCCTGAGGCATGCTTTTAGTACTTCTCCGCGTTTTGGTTTATTGTTGTTCAGTTCAGTGCAATAGTTTACTTGTGATAGTTCACTTAGCTGTAACTGAATTTCAAAGAGGGTAGAATGAATACGCGCTCTTTAAAAGCCCCTGTAGCTCCTAACACCTCTTTTATTGAAAAACAATTTTTCTTCTCTCTCTATTTATTTTTTTTATGACTGACTTCTGTGTTATATAACGTAAGGTAGTCATACCAGCTTTTGCCCTAAGAACTGACTCTCGAGCTGCCTAGCAGAGGAAGGCTGTGATTGCTGGAACGCAAGTCACAGGCTGTATTCTGCTTACAAATTGCACTTGTGTTAAGATGAAATAATATAACTTATTTGCTGAAATCATTCCTGTTCAAGATGAAGCTCAGTATATCTACAGTAATACTGTCTGCATGGGGAAAAGTTCCGACATTAATTATTACTCCAACTCCATGCTGGCCGTTGTAAAATTTACACTGTCTTGGCGTAACAGGAGCCGTGTTGATAAATGGTGCTCCTTATAGCCAGAGCTTCCAGCTCATATAGCAGAGGTCCAGGCAGACACTTGAATGAAAAGAATGTGAACCAATATTATAGTCTGAGGCTGTGCATCGTATCAGCAAGGCTACTCCTGGCAGCACAAAAATCATTAGCTGGTGTCCAAAACTTGTGCTTAGTTTAAAATCAAATGGTTTATTAAGCAAGTATTTCTGAGAGCTCTGCAATTAATGAAGCCTGGTTTGTGGTGCTTGTGGAGATGAACTGCAGAATCTAAGCAAGTGCAAATTCTGACTGTAGCTTTTCTTGCAGTTTAGGAATTTGAAGGTTTCTTCTTTCTGAATTCTATGGTGTCCAGTGAGATGTGTAATTTTCCATAAGTATCCTCTCTCTGTCTCCTTTTTTTTTTATATTTTCTGGTAGCTGATTTTCAAAAAATCAATAGTGAAGTTCAAAGAAACTTTACCCTTTTTGTGCCTTCTTCTCATGCGTACCTGAAAGTTAAATGGACTAAGAAATAGAAACATTTCTACATATCAACTACCACATAATTTTTCATAGGAAATGTTGGTAATACCCAATGGTAATATTTTGGGAGTATTTAAAACTTACATTCCAATTACCAAACCTTTTAAAAAGGCCTCGAATATCTCCCAGCTTTTCATCTACATTAAAGGAGTTAGAAATTACACTTCAAAAAGGCAGACATTCTCTTAGAAAACATTTGATGTTGCAAGTTGGATGTACACTGAAAAGTTCTAACTATCACAAGCTAACAACACAACCAGTGTTTTGGAATAGGAGATGGGTTCCTGCTCCATAAAATGCTTAGCACGCTTTTCAAGGGAGCTGCAAAATGATAACTAAGAAACATTTGAGAAAAGCAGAGTTACCTATAAGCTCATCTACCTCCTGGCTGAATCAACTGAATGTTTCAACTTATATCAGTGGGAACAAAACTGAACTCCTCACAGGTTTCTGAACACTACCGAAGTAACAAGGCACTTTGAACCATTATTCAAATGTGAGGAGCTAATGTGTTTCAGGACCCTTTCTTTGCAGTGACTGACTTCTGGTGTATATTAAGTCTGAAGTAAAATACAGTATTTCTAAGAACTCAAAATACACATTTCAAGTATAATGCAAATAAAAATAATGGAGTCTATATGTTTGAGTAAATCCATCTAGTTATAGATTGTTTCAAATCACTGGTACACTGAAGCACAAGTGTATTAGTGAAATTATTCCGCAGATCAATTTAGCGTTAAGGAAAAGCCCTGGCAGCAGAAACTACAGTGGTGGCTAAAAGATCTCTTTTATAATAGGACATCATGAGCACAGTTTCTGTGGGTGCCTAAAGCCAGTTCTGAGTATAAATAAATTGTAGCTCTGAGAATATTATCTATGCCTTGTACTTCAGAGCTGTCAGTCAGTATTTTTGATCATTAGCCATCTGTGATTATTTTAATTTTTGCCAGCAGGAGAAGGAACTCTTTTCCACCAGGGAGCTCTGTTATTACAATATAATTTATATGTAAAGAGCTCATTTCATTAGAGGAGAAAAACCCAACTTTTTACATAGTTGGGTTTTTTTTTTTAAGTTTAAAAGAAACTTGTAGCATTAAAATATTTATTTTACATTTCTTTTTGTATTGATGTCCTTGGCATAGTCCATGTAAAAGTAATTAACATCTTACTGGTGGGTTAACAATAATTCTATGTCTTTAGCTCAGTTTTCATTTAGCATCCAGTATGGAAGATTTAGAAACTGAGTCAATCCTAGACATGAAGTATTTAACTGGAGCAGTTATTATTTTTCAGTTCCACTTGAAATTACTGCATTTTAGACCCTAACTATGTATTTACCACATGTTAGTAAAAATCCTTACAGGATTATTTTAGATTTGCCTCCCATCAGTCTGTTGAAAGAATGACTTTATAATGACCTTGCTTTTACTAGGAATGACTTGCTGAAATGATGTTGCACCTCCCTGATTTACTAAAACGAAAGTCCGCCCAATGTTATAGTATAAAGCTCTATTTTTATTGGCATTGTAAATGCTGACATTATAAACTGAGTTAAATTGGTTCATAAGAATACTAACATAAAATAAATTAGTTTATAAACTTTACTTAACTAATTCTGACTTTTTTTTTTTCCAAACGATCTCTGTTTGTCAATGGTGCTAAAGTACCTGTTGCCACTATTTTTGACCTCAGGTCTTGGAGAACTTAAAATTTGAAAGTATTCAAGTGAACTTAAAAATAAAATTCGTATCATTATGGCTGTCTACACACAATGCCTGTGTTTAATGTCCTCAAAAGGCAATGGGGTTCTATGTATACCAAGAATAGTTACTGTGCTTTTATATGTGTACACAGTCTTCTGTTTCATGCACCATAACCGTGGTACAGATAATGTCTGTATTTTTAGCTGTTCTCTCACAGATCTGCAAGAAGCCAGTTCTAAAAGCAATGAAAATTGACTACTGCAGTTGAGTTGCTTTTTCTTGGTATAAGTAAGCTTTGAGGCTGTAGTTACATTAAGTTCTCAAAGTAACTTACATTATATATTTGACTTCTGAATTTCAATCAATTCCATGATCTAACATATAAAGTCAGGGTAACGTTTCAATGTAATAAGTAGTCGTTTATACTAACAATTACAGTTGGATTCAGTGTTCAAATCTTGCATTCCCAGATACCTTGGGTTTGTACATGTCTCACCTTACTATGGTACCAACTGATTCTTCACAAGGAGATCCCTAAGCAGTAGTAGTAATGGAAAAACTTTGTTTTTTCTCCCTCTTTTTTTGATGTCTAATGAGGGATTTGATTTTTAGCATTTTCAGTGCTGTGCTATACAAGTTTCTCTCTTCATTTCACAAACATATAGTAACTTACACTATTAGAGCAACTCAGCAAGAGTAAATTTGTAAGGCAAAAGACCTGTCTCGAGAATCTGACTACAAATAATAGTGTGGCATGTAGGGAGATTGGTTACCTCAGGTTAGCTGTTGTCCACTCCCACAAAGTGAGAGCCCTACTGGACCTCCATCTCTGAGTCAGTTCTGTTCAGGAGCCAAATCCATTCTGTGATCCACAGCAAGATAAAGAGGAACAGCTAGGACATTCACTTCAGAAGTGCAAGGGGGATCTAAAATAAAACACTAATGTAGACATCTACAGCTCCCCTGAGATCTCTGCTTCTCTTTCATATTCACTGGAATTGGCCAGGGAGTATGTTGGTATAAGCATAGGAATAAGTCATGCACACTTACATCACAAATATATAAACCACCTTCTTCTTAACACATACCCTCAAAAGTGACAGTTAAAAGGCTTAAGGAAGATAACATTCCATAAGCATCTCTGAATGTATGATAAGTTTTGGATAAAATAATTTTTGAAAATTATAATAGCTTGGGATTTGAATAGTAGACAAAGTAACAGAAGAATTGACCCGTACCAGGTTTTCTAGATTTTTGACAAAACTGCCTTCAAAAACTGTCCTGGTTATGTTAAACAAAAATATCCTTGGGACTAGCTGAAAGTAATTCACTTTTTACCTCTTTATTGCCAAATTTGATTTGATTTGATTGAATCTATATTTATCCTCATGTGGCTCCTGGAGCACTCACGAACTTTCATAATTCCAGTCTATCAGGGCAAATCTGCAAGTAAAAAACCTCACTTTTATCAGCAGGTATTCAAGGAATGGCAGGTGGCAAATAAAGCACTTAGTGAATTGTTTTAATTGCATTTCTCTCCCATCTCCCAGAACTTGAGAAAGTTTTAGAAAGCTGTAGAGGAGCAGGATGGGTTTATTTGCTGCTATCATTTTGTTCCAATGCTGCTTGCTTTCAGAAAAGACTTGCTGATATAATTTCACTGCCTTTTTTTGTATGGGTGATATTTAAACTGGTACAACAAAGGGTATATTGTAGTGCAGCAGAGATGTATATCACAACAAATATGAAAGTAAAGAGCTAAATTTGCTGCACCTACTCAAGAATATAAAGAAGCTTTTAACTTGAGTCAGTTGAGATAGAATGCAGAATAAAATCCTTTTCTTCTGGGAATTAAATAGAAATGAAGGTTAGCAGGTTTAGCTGTAGCTATGCTTTCTGCCACTGGTTCATTTCATAGAATTACATCTATACAGTTCTACAAGAAAATCATTAACTGGAAAGTTCAGTGTTCAACTCAAAAACTTTTTTGACTTACACCATTGTTATTATTTTTGCTGAAGTTCCCTACACATGATCTTCATCTATGGCTGCAGAAATTTTTAAAAAAAGACCTCTTAATTTCAAAATGAGCATGTTAAATTTCTTTATTTTCAAGGCTTTTAGCTGATCATTTTCTTGCTACACGTGTGTTAACTGTCAGGAACCTGGGAAAGACCTGGGATTCCACAGCCTACAAGAAGGCCACAAGAGAGAATTTCCTTGAGAAGCTTGACAGGGTCCTCTTGCTCAGGCTCTGAGAGAGGTGGATGGTGTGTGAAGGGATGAGAACTAATATGTTTTCCTTTCCATTTTTAATTAAAGGTATAATCCACTGAAGGTGGTGGCATGCCCCTCCTGTGGTTCAAATGCTAACCTAGGACTCAGAAGAGAAGGGTTCAATATCCTGCTGGGCTGCAGACTTCTTGAACAAGCAATCTGAAGTTTCATTTCCCCATCTCTGAAAGAAGCATCTATTCACTTATATTCTAGGGATTTTATTCAGGTAAATATATGTAAATATTAATGTTCTTAAGAGGATTACATTTAAGATATACACATATAAGAATTTCTCAAGTTGTCTCTATATTTAATAACTTTAGCTATAGACTGTAGCCTATATTCCAGTCTGAGTTTACAGTGTTTACTATATTAGGAATTTTGCTTGACTAAGAATGAAAAAATGAGTTATTACTCTGAAACTTAACAAGATACTTTCATTCCTGCTTTATGGTAAAGTAGGAAGTTTAGTTCCAAGGCCAGTAGCAACTAAATGTATTATTTAAAAAGGAAACAAAATACAGCCTGCTGGGCATTCATTTTCTTAAAGGACTTCTTTGTATTTACAGTTCTAGAAAAAAAAATCCTTCTAAGAAATTCAGTAAATACTTTAAAGCATACAACATTCCTTGTTACTGAAGGGAGGCATCAGAGTGATTACTCAAAGGAAAACTGAAACAAGAAATAACAAGACATAATGGGGAAAAATCCTGCCATTGTAGTCCAAGAGGAGAGACAGTCACCTTCAAAAGATAATGAAGAACTTTGGGGGACTGAAATTACCTTCAAGGGACACTCTGGGACATTTGGTTTCTGAGTTTGTGTATCTCAATTTGCTTAGGTAGTTACGAGTTTGCCCATTTCCCTCCTGCCCCTGTTTTATTCCACTATTTCTTGAAAAATGTATCCAGCGTTAAGGATGTATCCATTAGCTGTGATTCTCTTTTATCTCCCAAATCCTCATCCTTTCCTCCTCCAAGTTTGTTACTGATAGTTTCAATAATGATTTGCTGTGAAATCGTTTCACAGAGATATACTCTGAAGTGCTTGGAGTACTCAAGAGCAGGAGAATTATATGCATTTTATGGCATTGCAGGAAGTTTTTAAAGGATTTAAATTATTTCTTACTTCTGTCTTGTCATTACCCTAATGAGAAAAAGAAAGAAAAAGAAGAGAAAAAAAAAGCACAAACAAAAAAAATCCTCAACAAAATAACCACTCTTTACCACATTCCCTCTTTCAATGTCTCCTCAGCAAGACTACAATTCTCCAGAGTTGATTTTCCTAATAGGGTCCTCCCTGACTATGTTGGACAAATGTCATGTCCCCTGGCTCTCTCCATCTTGTAATGAAAATAGACCTATTGCCAGCTACACCTTGCTGATTGCTTCCTACCTGCTGCTAAGGATAATTTGTGCAGTGTAAATGAAGACTTCAGTAGTTGCTGTAGGAAAAAAGCCTATAAAGAAGGGACTGCTACTCAGCATTCACATAAAACAGCCAATAAAGAAACAGTTCTGATTAGCTGAAAATGTGTAAAGTGTATAAAAGATCTTTAAGTTTTCACAATCTTAATTATACCAGACATCATAAATAAGTGTTTCAACCTGAAAAATGAATCACATATGTTTGCATCTTTTCATTTGCTCAATCCCATGCTAAGAATTAGTGTGTATTTGATTTCCTTTTTTGTTCTGGCAAATACTTATTACTAGATTGGTTTTTTATTGTTTGAAATTAAACAATAAAGGAATTTGCCATTGTTACTCTGCAGAATATTGTAGCCATTGGGAATGCTGATGTTCCTATTTGCTAATTGCCCCCAAATACACTTTCAGATAACCTCTTACCTCTGAAAGAATGAAGGAGACAAGAGCATTACATGTGAATTACAGAGAGTGGTTGGTTGGAGACTGTGATACCAGCAGTTCTGGAGAGCAAAGCTATGTGCCAGGTACAGCCTCAGACCCACCTGGTTTGTCCCATCCCTGCTATGGAACAGGTCACACTGCCTTCACTTTGTCTCATGCTATGAGAACAATACGACACGTGTGGATGCAAGACCGTTTATCTTTTTCTTTTCCCCATTCACTGTGTGTAGATAAAGGAAAACATATTATTTCTGGCTACTGAGGGACTGCTGTTGTATTTTACCTCCATTTTCTTGGCATAACCTGAGATTTAATTGGAAGGTACAGGGAGTAGAGGTGGAGACAGTCACTAAAAAACTACCACTAAGGAAATACCTTGTCCTTGTACTGAAGAACCAGCTGACAAATCCTAGATGAGACATTCAGTGCATTTTCCAGACTGGCATTCAGGTATGTTTGGATAATTACCTAACCTTTTACCTGCAGACTCCACATACAGCTTTCATTTCTGTCTTCTGCAAAGAGAGAAGCAAAAGAATTGCATCAATAATCAGTGAATTTTATACCCTATCACTCAATCCCTTTCTTAGTCTTGTGGGTTAAGGTCCTCTCCACACACACACATATTTTCCTTTTGTCTGTTCTGAGTAATATCTCAAGCATCTGCTAACGCTAGTTTAAAATACTTTCTGCAGTTTGACAGCCAGTATTTCATCTTGATCCTCTCTAATTATCCTTCCAAATTTGTCTCTTTTCACACTTCTTACCAGACTCCCCAACAAATTGTTTAGACATTGTAAAATGCTGGTCCTGCTTCGAGTGATACTGCTCTTTAATGTGCCTAGACGCTTTCTCTCCTTCGATTGCTTTAGCTCTTTTCACCTCTAAAGACATAATAATCTAATTCATAATGCTTTTTTTGAGGCTCAAAGAAAGACCCCTTTACATATACCACTGAGCAAACCTTTTCTTCACCTGAGCACTTGGGCAACGGCTCCCAGAGGACCTGAAAGGTCCTGAAAGAACTGAAAGGTCCCAGCCTGGGAATTGATAGATTTTTCTCTCTTTTCAGGCTACAGCCCACTCAGCCAGTAGCACTGAAAGACTTACAAGAGACTAAGACTCCCAGCTCCATGTTTCATCCATACTGCAGCGAGCCAAGGTGTGTTTGTGGGGTTCTCTAGTTAACTCTTGACTTTTCAACATGTCAGAATTCATCAAAAATTACTGAAGGATTTTGTTTTATCAAAATAAGGGAACTTTTCACATTTTTTATTCAGTGTGTGCAGAGTTCTGGCAGGGGAAAAAAGAACAGTTTGATTTGTTTCATGTCTCTTCCAATGAGTGGTGCCCAGGAAGGACATCACTTCTGAAGCAGAGCTGTCAGCAGCATCACTCCTGCCCTGAATGGTGGAGTGGGTCACCATTCATTTTGAGGTTCTTTTGAGGTTCCCATGGTCCAGAAAGCTTGGAGTGTCATTTCAGTGCACTGGATATCATTTTTGTTCAGCAGCAATCACAGTTCTGGGCAGCTCTGGACCCCAGCAGAGCTTGTGCTTCTATTCAAAGCCAACTTTACTAATAACAAGACTGTTGTTTATCTGCTGGTGGTGGAATGAAACCAGACCAAACACTTCAAAGCATTAGTTGTTTTTCTTGTGGATTTACAGCAGTTTTAGCTATGTCTTGAAGAAGCTGTTAAGGAGCCATTTAGAAAATAATGATAGCAATAGTAGTAGTGATGATGATGATGTTAATAATAACAATANTTCCAATGAGTGGTGCCCAGGAAGGACATCACTTCTGAAGCAGAGCTGTCAGCAGCATCACTCCTGCCCTGAATGGTGGAGTGGGTCACCATTCATTTTGAGGTTCTTTTGAGGTTCCCATGGTCCAGAAAGCTTGGAGTGTCATTTCAGTGCACTGGATATCATTTTTGTTCAGCGGCAATCACAGTTCTGGGCAGCTCTGGACCCCAGCAGAGCTTGTGCTTCTATTCAAAGCCAACTTTACTAATAACAAGACTGTTGTTTATCTGCTGGTGGTGGAATGAAACCAGACCAAACACTTCAAAGCATTAGTTGTTTTTCTTGTGGATTTACAGCAGTTTTAGCTATGTCTTGAAGAAGCTGTTAAGGAGCCATTTAGAAAATAATGATAGCAATAGTAGTAGTGATGATGATGATGTTAATAATAACAATATAATATAATATAATAAATAATAACAATAATAATATAAGGAAACCAAGCCAGTGAATTTTGCATGCATTGAGAGAAAAAGGACAGCAGCTGTCACTACTGTTAAGAATAATTTATATACTGTCTGATTTATCCTTCTGGGGTTATAAATGTTGACAAGTTAACATCAGGGCAAAGGTAGATCAGGCTGTCGAGTTTCTATTTTCTGCTTCTTGCTCTTCCACAAAGTGCTATAGAGATTGATTGATTTGATTTTAAAGAGTTCAGTTACATCAGGTGACACAGTCTTCAATATGAATTAAAAGAGTAAAATTGTTTGTTTAACTTGTTTTCATGTTGACAGGATCTTTGCACTCCAGGCAATCACTTTGTTTTTCTTGCAGCTTTGCTCTTTAGCCAGCCAAATGTGGAATGTCACTCAGCCTCGTCATACATTTCTTGATGTTCCCCATTAACCTCTAGCACACTTTTCAGCAATTTAACAAATGTGGATATCCTTTTGTCAGTCAGTTGCTTTGGTTGTTTGCCATTTTAAACTTTCTCTCCCGAAGCTATATTAAGGGAATTTCTTAGTGGACATCAACTATACTCTGTAAGATGTCAGCTAAACCTTTGGGAGAGAAGTTACCACCAGTACGATCATTTAATTAAATTAATGTAGACATCCAAAGTGAAAATTACACATTTGAACTATAACCCACAGTTATAGTGGGTTATATATTTGAACTATAACCCACAGCGACTCCGCTCCAAACTTTCTGAGGGAATTAGGAAGTGATAATCCCAATAGGGGTCTCGCTGAGCTTGAGGTCTTTCTGAAAATGAGATTGAAATGATTTCAGAATAAAATATAGGTAACCATCCAAAATTTCTGAGCTTCTTTTACACAGAATTGTCCCACTAAACCTTTGCCATCTCATCTCTTGCACGTGCATTTTTAATCTGTTTTACTCCATCTTCTCTACTTATTTTAGCATGTCATTCAAATTCATATGTGCATCAGATGTTATTTTTATATATACAGAGAACAGAGATTAAATGATCAAAAGGAATGCACAAAGAAAAGGATATAATCCAGCACTGAAGACATCAGAAACCAAAAGGTTTCAGGAAGATTATGTGTGCTACAGGAATGCACTGACATGATGTGGTGGCCTAGATTAGACTTCTGAAAAAAAAGTCAAGTCAAAGTTGTGTGGAAGCAAAAATTAAAGGGTTACTTGGGGAAATTTGAAGCAAGTAATGCTGGGGTTTTTTTTCTTGAACTTAATGGCTTCTCATATGTAAAAGCTTGGAATTGGATTGTGAAGTCATCACAGCTAAAAAAGCACAAAACGCTGTTGTGTATATATAGACCCTTATTCATGGATTTGTTTAACTGTGTTTAAATCTCAACGATGTGATTGAGTTTTAGCATGTACTGAAGTGTTAAAGTAGTGTAGACTGGTTGGTAGTAGAAATGCAGAGTTCATCGTTCTCTTTTCTCCAAAGTGGGACCTTAAAAGGATAGGCTCTTTCAAAACTACATAGTTGGGAAGAAATTTTCATCCTAGCAAAGTTCTGTGCTTTGCAGCTGCATTTTTGCTGATTCTCTGAAGTCAGAGTTAATTGATAGACAATTTGGCCTGTGGACTTTAAATAACATACTGAAAATCTCTGTTTTGGGGAGAGGCGGGTTTAAAGTTAATTATCCCCGAAAATGGCTTTTTCAAACTGAGTACTAGAGCTGGCAAAAAAATTGCCATTGAATAAGACTTTATCTCTGTAGAATTATTCATTTTTTGTCTGGTGTCTAAGACACTGAAAGTTAAAGTCTTTTTCCTGGGAAACGATACAGTTATTGGCCAAACTGATCAGCTCATCCTTTTAATTTTGTCTACCTGACCTTGTCCAGTTCAGAGACAGATTAGAAATCTGGGTTAAGTAGGCACAATTCCTAAATGGGAATAGCTAATTATGAGATTCCAGTTTTGATCCTGGACTTTTTAGGCTCTTCAGCATTTCTGATCTGTAGTTTTATCTTTGAGTATAAACAGCTTTCTTAATTCTTCTGGCCTGCAACTCTCTTTTGTCTACTTTCAACCAGACTCCCCCTGAGCAGGAAGGCAGGTTTCATTGAACACCTGAGACCCTCCACTCTGGACTTCTAGTTAACTCTGTGATCTTGCAAAGGTTTTTCCCTGTAGTATCAGCATTTCTCTCTCACATTTTGCATTTTTACTCATTTATTTTGTGGGTTTTTTTCCGACTTCTTTAAAAAATAATTCTATAATATCATTAACCAGATTAGAATCTCTTTTCTTCATGCATTCGCCTCTTATGGTAAATTATTTCCATATTTCTCAGTAACAGCTGCTCTTGCTTCAAGGCAAGCTTCAATTTCTATGGCAAATACCACAGCTTCCTGGAATGTTTCTTGCCATTTTTTTCCCCACTGAGCTTAAACTGGAAATCCACATCGTTAGTTGTTAGATATGCCCTGAAAATAACTCTCTGTAGATTTTGTTCTAGTTCGTCTGAGGTTCCTTCTTTTTCCCGTTGACTCTCTGATCAGAAGGGAATAAATTCTGCAACACACATAGATATAGGCTTTCTCCAGGTTGCTAAATCCCTGGTTTCTTTGAATTTTTGCCATATATTTGCCCTGTGAAGTTATATTGGTGCTTCATTTGCTTTAAAATTAAATGGAAATTTACAAATAGATGTTTCATGTGGCTGTCTTAAATGAAGGGCAGCGGTTAGGTCTACACATGTCAAGATGCTTTAACAGGAGTTAAATATTAATTATCTAGTCTCTAATTTAGTCTGGTGATGACATAGCCCTAAATTTAAAAGATGCACCTATTGAAATATGTATGGACCTACTGAAATATGCTGAGTGTTGTAGCATAAAATGGGAACAATTAATTAAATAATTCACGTCAGAACTTTGGAGGTAACAGTTATCTTATTTACCTATTGTAATTTTGCTCAAATTATGAATGACAAGGCATAAATGTTAACTGTTGCAGGAATGGTATACTATTATTTTCTAATTAATTTTCTTTTTTTGTTGTCTTTATATAGATAGATATTTTATCTATACATTAAAAAACATGTACATTCACTTTTGACTGACTCGCTGACTGACTGCATTAAGTTACAACTTTTTAAAGTGAGGATTTATCATAAAATGCCTAACTAGTTGTTTTCACTTCAGTTCAAGGGGGGGTGTGAAACATTCAACAGCGTTATTGACAGTGTTCAAAGTCAACATTATTGTTTTCACATTCAATAAGTCATATTTTCTTTGTGCACCCATTTCTGAAAATAGGTGGAAAGTCCAATATGTCTGAAGCAGTTTTGATTTCAGCATTCATTAAAAAGTTACAATTCTCAATCAAGAATATATTCTGAGTGTCTTTACCAAAAGAAATCATGTAAACAACTTAAGGACATGAGTTTTACATTTAATTTTTGTAGTTTTAAGCCAGTGTAGGTAATATAAGGCCTGATCTATGAGCTCTCATTTCGCCATGAGCCTGGGTTTTCCAAGTCGAGTCCATGTTTGGTAGAAAAATGCACATTTTGTTTTTCTTGTTTGCATTCATTTGCATCGTATTTGCAATTTGTAATTAATTTTGTCGTGTATTTTTTCCTGAAGTACTTCTCAGTTTATTATTATTATTATTATTTAATATAGCCTGTGGAACACTGAACACTGATTAAGTGTTGTATGCTTTCTGTTATCTCTGAAGCATAACCGATGAAGTATTGTGAATTTGGCACTGTGCAATGTAGCATTTTGCTTGCTGTGCAGCACTAACAAACAACACATCAGTAGTCATGCCTGTCTCTCATTTAAATGCAACCTCAGAGTCACACTGCATGTTACAAATATCTGGGAGCTGTGTGATTAGTTAACATCTTGTGCATAACCCTTAAAATTATAGCAAGTTCTCAGGAGATAATTAGCTTTCTGGATACCTCTAGTGAAATGAACTATGACTTAGCAATGGTAGGTGCTGTGTGTTCTAAGACTCCAAGGAATGGTGGCATGAAAATGCCTTTAGAAACAGCTTAAGTGTCTTCTACATTAAAAATAAATTAAATAAATATATGAGAGAGAGAGAGAAGTCCTTATTTATTTATTCCTTGTTATCAGGATTGCCTTTTCTTCCTATCATCTAATTTTATGTTCTTTCCTCTTTTGGCAGCTCCTCTGGTGTAAATAAAGGGTTTTCAGCTTGCACCAGCCTCCCTTACTGAAGTCTGCTCACCTCTGCCCCTGAGTTCATGTCTCATATGCTACGCGTGAGTAAATAGACAAAATACATCACACTTAATAATCAGGAGGATATGATATGGTAGTTTTCCTTAGCAAATGCTTGAGACTTCGGTTCTTTGTATAGAGTTAGGGAAAGCAATGTTTTCCAAACATTTTCCAAATGTTTTTTGTTTCATGAAATAATCTCCCAGCCATATCCACGTGCAACATTTTAAGGCTTTTGATCCTGCTTTGAAAAGGCTATTCTAAGCCTTCAGTGTTCACAATATTCTCTTCTAGCACTGGAAGTATCTGTATAATAACCTCAAAATTAAAATGTTTTGGAAGCTTCTAAATATAAGTTATAGCTGCAGCTGTCAGGAAACAGCGTTTTGACAAAATTGAACTTTTTAAAGGAAAGTATCAATTTTGATTAAATTTGCTTGAAAGGTGTTTTCTAATTTGAAACAAAGCATTTCAATAGGCTCACAGCATTCTCTAAGTTTATGGGAGTATAATGTCGCTGTTTGTTTCAAAATTATTTTTCATTTTGAGGTTCATGGTTAACTATGATATAATCCATACTGGAGAACTAAAGTCTTTTGGAAACATTTCCACATTATTTTTATTGACCTTTCAGTGCTTTTATCCCCTGAAAAAATATTGTGTAAGAAACTTTAAATTTTATTTTCATTCTATTTAGTCTTTTTTTTTTTTTTTCTGAGGCCAAAATTTTCTGTGAAATTCCAGATCTAATCAATTTTCTTAATATTTTTTCTGATATATGAACATTTGGTCTATCTGCACTGGTTGTGCAAAGGTGTAAGCCTGCATGTATCATTAGCCATATGGATCAAATTGAAAAGCTCCTAGCAATTCAGTGGATTTTTTCCATTTACCTTTTCCAGTGGTCATATTGCCCATCTGATTTGGTCTTCAAACTTTAGCTTTATTAACCATTATCCCTCAAAAGAAGATGACTTAATTAGGTTTCTGAAGAGTCTTAGTGATGAAAAAAGCATGCATACAGACAGGTCCAAAGAGCACCGAAAGCTCAAGACACACCATGCCTGAAGACATGGCCTGTGAGTGATGAAGGGAAGGGAGAAATGACACATAATCAATTTCTTACCTAGAGAGAGAATGAGAGTAATAAACAATACTCCAGTGAATAGTCTACTTTTCCAAAACAAGCAAGTGGAAAGGACTTGGTTATTAATATCCAGATGTTTGACTGAGGATCCTACAGGCATCCCAAGGATCACTCTGTTGTAGCAGTTGCTTTCCCAAGTAATACAGCTTTTCAAAGTTTCCCCCTCTCTACAAAAAAACATAAAGCAGGTTACTGAAATATTTTGAGAAGTGGAAGACTGAGGATGTGGGCCACTATTTTACCTTTTTACCCACTGGTGACATCTACTATTTTGTGAAGCCGAATATGCCTCCTGATGGTGGAATCTCTCGTTAGGCAGCCAGGCTCCTTCCCCAGGGCATGGGGGGGGTGGTCAGAAACCTGAGAAAGTGAAGTAAAATGTATGATGTGTGAGGCTAACTGCAGCTGCAGAATTAAGGAATGGACAGGACAAGTCTCCATGCTTTACAAATCTTCAGGAAAGCACGTCTGCTGTGTTCTTTTGAGGCTCAAAATTGTCTACTTTAGGTAGGATATGGCCTATTTTGAGGTACCTGATATGTGTTCACTTATGGCTGTTAAAATGCAAGAAGGTGAGGAGCAGCATTGCCCTGTGTGTGCGTAATTCTCAAGTGAATAGTTGCTAATTGAATTGTGAACAGGAGACATGCCTGAGGACTTCCAATATCACACCACCCAGGTCCTAGATGGGTACTCTAACCACTGTCTTCTTCAGAGCACCTTTAAATGCTCCTCATAGAGGTCAAATGCCATGCAGAAGACAATCTGAGATTTGCTGAGCATGAAAGAAAAAGAAGAAGAGGAGGTTTAACTCTACAGCTGAGCACTGGCTGGTAAAGGGGAAGATGTGGGGTCAGATCTTTTCCCTCAAAATTCTTTCTGTGTTTTGTAGGAGAGAGAGATAATCCTGTTAATGGGAATTGAAATCCAGAAGTCTTTCTCTGTCACTTCCACTCTTTTTCTGCCTTCCTGTAGCCTAAACAAATTATATATTCATCTGGTTATGTTACAATAAAACCCCTTTATGTTTACCTCTACTTTGATTAAGATTGAACCAGCTAGCACATATCAGACTTGTTAAATCATTCCCTGTAGCACTTAGGAAATTTTAATTTAAAGAATTAAAAACAGGCAAACAAACAAACAAATAAACCACAAGCAGTAATATAGGAAGAGATAGAATGGTTTGATGTTCTTCAGGACTGAATGGAATCTTCCAGCTTAATAGTTTTGCACTGAAGCAGGTAAATTCTACATAAATCCCATTTTTATTGTTTAAATATCTACTGAGTCTAAACTTGAGGGTCAGCTATCTAAACTTCTCTGATTCTTGTCAAGATCACTGGGTTGGCCACCTCTCTTTTTTAGAAATGCCATTTGTCTCTTCTGCCTTACGTCCTTATGTATGAAATAGGAGCAAAGGAATGCCTTTTCCTTTTTAGAGCACTGGAGTTCGTTAACTGTGGTAATGGCAGGTACCTAAAGTAATTTTACTGATATTCTTCACAGAGGTCACTAAGCAAGCGCTAAGTGCCAAAGCAATTCTCTACTCTCCAAGCTGGAGCTGACTTGCTAAGCTGAAGGACACACTCTCTAGTCCATTACCCTGTCCTCCATATTTTACATTTTTGTCAATAAGAAAATAATGTACAGCCAGAGTGTGAAATTTTCTTCTGTATGAAGGACCAACAAAAGGCCCATGCCTCACCAGGCTTCCAGAAGGGAATGACACCTCAACAGCCTGGTCAGTGTTAATGGTTAAAAAATGAGACATTCAGAGCCTATGTGTCAAATATGTAGGGCCAAATTCTTGACCCTGACTGACAGACTTGCCTGGCTGAAGAGGGCACTTCGGGCAAAAAGCTGCCTTTGACTGAGGCAGCCAAAGATAAATTCCCCTTGGAGAGATGGCAGAGTTGATAAAGAGGTTGTTTACTCAGCCCCTAAAGAACCTTCCACCAAGATACTGAAATATTGTGATTTTCTTTTCAGATTCTCTTTAATAGAATTTAAGGCATCCGGTGCCTTGACTGTAAAATAGGTTCCAATGTTTTGCCATATAAACCAGACACACACAAGCCTGCTTTGCGTTCCCATGGAGTGCTCCACAATACATGGATACTCTGAATGTATTTTTTTTCAAATGGTTGCCTAATTTATAAATGAAATGATCACAAAATTGTGTAGTTCTTCACTTCTCCTCTTAATTCCTTAAGGTCAAATTTTGACCCTTTTTGGTGATAGGGAAACAGAAAAAGTCTTCCTCTGTGTGTACAGCCCTAGTATAGGACAGTTCTGGCTGAAAATGGACATGCAAAGCCCATTCATATAATTCCTTCCATCCTAGTTCTTGAGGTGAAAGAGAAAAAATGTAATCAGTAAAACCAACTGGATACAGGTGTTCTGCCTTAATAGAGAGTGTCCTAACTATCCCCCAGGCAGCTGTTAGCGTTTATAATTTAGTTTCCTTGTTGCTTGAACTATATTTTTGGCTAGAAAATGGAGTTAGCTGGTGGTTAAGTTTCATGGGTTTGCCTGTGTGAGATGCCATGTAAGTAGACTTTCTCAGAGATTTTAAAATAGTTCTCCCTTCTTCATCTTAAGTTTATATAAATTCTGTAGTAGGTATTAGGCAGAATTGGCATACGGGTGGGTCAGGTCTCTAACTTATGTTAAGAAAAAAAGAGCCAGTAGTAGATTCGTGGATTAGCAATACCACTGTGTTTTAACCTGCAGCTTCAGGGAGTTTCTCTGAAATAGATATGGCTGAAAGAGGGTGACCTGTCTTGCAGCAAAAATAGTAGTGTCCCATGTAGTCTAACCTGGTCACCAACTGCTCTTCCTGAGTAGCACTTCTGCTGTGGCAATGGAGAGGTTGTTTTGGCCACTTGTGGAGGAGATGATTCACTGCAAAACGCCATTTGTGGCTAATGATCACCTGCAGTGTTACAGGGTTTTCGTAAAGGTAAAGCAGAGAGAAAAGAGACACTGCTGAATTAAACTTCCCCTCCATTTTTGCTCTTAAATCTGTAGTTCTGTTGTTTGCATTTGTTAAATGATCTGACAGTTTAAAAAAGTCACCGTTAGTTCAACTTGCTGGAGGAGTGTTTTAATGGAATGCCTTGAGTTTTCTAACTGATCTTCCCCTTGCAGATCTCAGCTGTTTGAGAATTGGGCCCTAAGTTGTCTTTTCACAATGATTTTGTTTTTGTAAATTAATGATCTAAGTGATTTATTATTCAGTTCTTCCACTGCTGCTTTATTTCTGTTGATCTTTGTTTTTCTGCTTAATTTCTATAAATTACTGTACAGTTTCCCATAAGGTATAATTAAGCAGAATTGCTAAAGTTTTAATTATTGTGTATTATAGATGTTGAAAGCAACATTAGCACTTAGCTTTTAAAAATGTGATAGTATATTTATAAGAGAGCATTTATAAACACATTTACATATAGTTAAGATGAAAAAGGTATTTGAATTGTAGTCATTAGCATTTCTTCAAACATATGGCATAGCAGCAGAGGCCATGGGCCATGCCTTCATTAACTGAACACTGTTTCATCAGTATCTCAGCTTCCTGCTGTGCCACCCTGTGGCGTACCCTTCTGTCCCTGAGGTTTCAGTGACAAGGGACAATATGTCCCCAAGGTGAAAATCTGGGAAATAACGCAGATTAGCCCTTAGAGGAGTTCTTATGATTATTTAATCATACTTAGGAAAGAAATACACTGTACCACAAAAGAAAAACATTAAAAATCCTACCAGCCTACTATTTTCCACGTTGCAGGGTACGATGGTCTCTTCAGTGCACCATCAACATAGCTACAGTGGAACATGACAGCTTTATGCTGCCCATTGTAAGGCCAGCCTGTTTCAAATCTGTTCCTATAATGGGCAAAGCCCACATTGGTACTAATAGGTATCATGGGTCAATTATCATTCATTGGCGATAATGTTCAGGTGATGGATCAAGATTGAACTTCTCTTTAACCATGGCACATGCAGCTATTTAATTTTATTTCCTAATAAAAAATGGAAAAGGAATAAAAATGTTCATATAAATGTCATGCTCATATTTTATTTGTGCATTTCTTAGGTATATAAAGATAGGCTAATGACAGGCAAAGAAATTTGGTTTAAGTCAGTAAGTCCTCTCATACTCTACCTGTTATAATATTCTTTGCTAAAAAACCATATATTTCAAAAAACTTAGTACAAATTTTAAAACAACTTATATATTTTGATTGACACAATGAACCTTTTCAAAGTAGGGTTAGGGGGTTTTTGGGAGTAGTTTGGGAGTGTTAGTATTTGGGGGTTTTAAGATGCATTTTTTTTTCAACATCTCCCAGCTTCACTTTTCCTACTCATTGTGACGGACAGTAAGAAAAAACATTGAAGTGGAAAATAATAGTCAAAAATACTTGCTCAGTTTCATATGGGTATTGGTCTGCTTTCTTGCATTTATATCTATTTTATTCAACAGTTAGATCTTTATGGATGTTAGTGAATACCCTCTGTCTTTGGAATCCAGTTAGTAAAGCCTGTTCGTGGACTAAAAGGGGACAAATATCAACTAGAGTCAAAATATTTAAACAATAATTTTAAATTAAATATTGCAGGAATCCTTTTTCTAATATTTAAACACATATTATGCTACAATCTGTCCTTTTATCCTACCTATAGAAAAAGCTACTCTTCAACCTGCATTTAGGTGGAGGATTATAAAATCTACTATAATTTAGCCTAGTGCAGATGGAGAAAGTGTAGATTTATAAAGCAAGCTTTAATTTATATCATTACAAGCATCTGATACAATTTATATATTTTTTACATACTTTCTCACAGTTTTTGTCAGGCCTGGATTTAATTATGGCAGAAGGTTTAGAAATATTTTGGTAGGTAGTCAAAGTAAAAGTGTTTAAATTGGCATCAGTCCATTTTTACCTTCACTTTTTTTTTATGTGGGAGGGATCTGAGAATCTCTCACTATGGTATCCACCATTAATCAATGGCACAACGGAAAGCTCTCATTAACTTTAACCCTCCGACCCTGACATTAGTCTACTCATCACAGTAATCATTAGCAAAATGAAAAACAATCAACCAGGGTATCTACATTCTAATAATATTAATGCTTTCACTCTATTACTCACAAATGCCAAATGTGACAAAAATCACTGAACTTCAAATATATACATAACAGATTTTGATATATATAAAGCACCAGTTTTTGTTATTCTCACTCAACAGCAAAATTAAAGATACAGTGCCAAGGGGGCCCATACCACTTGCAATCTGTAGCATTTCCAATGTATTTTCAACAATATTGTAAATATTTATGGAGTTTTATAAAGACTCTATGCTTCCTTCTGTTTGTGATGCATCAACAAGACGCAGTAGGATATCATAGGCAGATATTTACTTCTGGGAATTCCCTTTTGGACTCTTTTTGGTTGAAAACCGCTTCATGACATACAGCACCGCAAATCCCCAGAAATGTACCATGCTATTATTGCCAGCTGAGTTCTTCCAAGTAAAGATGACATCAGCCATCTGTCATGTTATACTAATCCTAGGAAAGAAAGCCAACTGAAGAGAAAATAAATACCTTTCATATCTATTAGCCAAATATTTGTATTAAAAAATGAAATGATTAAAATCTCACTAGCAAAGCTAATTATTATAAGCGAATAGTCCTTTCTGAGTAAACTACATACCTAAAATGTATTTGGTTTTTTACCTACTGAAAGTATATTCTATCATGAACATATGTTTGAAATGCTGGTCTCTAGCTACATATTGGTAGATAAGGAAATATCCCTCCAAGCAGTGATTTTCCTCCGGACCTGCTGGCTGAGCCCTGCCAGGTACCACGTAGCCGCGTGAATGTTCTGTTCTGCTCTGCTGAGGTAAATGGAACTTTCCCAGGATCTAGCAGAGAAGAATTTACACTCTCCATCGCAAGCAATGCTGCCAATCGATAAGGAGAGTGTCTAAATTAACAGTAACATCATAATAAAATGTTTAAAAAGCCTAAACTGCGTCAGGTACCTGCTTCCCCACAGAGGAGGGAACGTGTCAGTGAAGAGGCTTTTTGGATAAACTGCATGACTAATTTACATGGAGACTAATTCTGTGGGCTTATGCCTTATTTCTTTGCTGTGAGCAGTTACTCAGTAACACATACCTGAACTTTAAACTGTTGTGGTGCTAATGAGATCTCATCACAATATAATTAAGGCTAGAACAGTAAAATGCAAGAAATAATAATAAAAAAAAAAAAACAGCCAGCAAGCCCATTTCCCCATTCCCATGAGTGCAGGATGGTACTGTCATAGAAAGTGATCCTGAAGCACACCTGTGGTTAGTTTAGTGGTATAGGCATTAATGCTTTCACTTCTCTAAAAGTTCTTTTTGCTCTTTTAGAGTTGTAGAAGCTGCAGCACAGAAATAAGTATTCAGACATGGATCCACAAAAATAAAAGAAACATGTCCTGTCTCCCCACACTACCTCATGTGTAGGTACCTCATTGTACCTCACAGGCTTTCCTCTTAAACCAAAAATGCATTTTAGGATGTAAGTTCATATAAAAAGGAAAATGAAAACAACAGAAGTTTCAGAACTAAAAACATTTATTTCTTAGGCTGTAAACCCTTTGACTTGTTTATAAGTTAGAATAATAAAGTAGATAACGAAATCTTCTGTTGGATAATTTATTAATACAGAAGAATCTAAAACTAAGATTGTTTTGGCATAAAGCTTTCAACCAAAGATTTAAATTTTGTCATCCATATACGATGCTTGGAATTTATAAAGGATGATCAAGTTTTGTAAAGCCTAGTAGCCATACTGCTTTTTCAGTATGTGCTGCTTGCTATAACAACTTGCAACATCTTCTGATAGTATATTTAAATAACTGTCATCGCTTTTGACACATGCTTGAAAATATACATAGCCTACTGTTTATGCTAAACTGGACAGATTTAAACACTTCAAACTCTGCAAACCCGTTGACATCATCTCAGAATTGAACCCAACTGGAACACTTCTGGTGAACAACCTTTCTTCAACTACTATTTGTTTGTCAAATATGTTGTAAAATACTCTTAATTGAATGTAGTAATACCACTAAGAGGTTTGGAGAAGGCTGTTCAGTGCCAAGATGACATTTTTAATGAATAGTGGGAGAAGAATAGAAACCTATGTCACAATTATACAGTAGTTTGGCAACTGATGTCAGATCTCAGAAATCCATGTTCAAATCTCTGCTTTTCTCACATTGCCAAGATGACCCTAAACACTGTGTGCCTGGACTACCAGGAATAATTTTTTTTCATTTGCTTTGTAGAAATAATTTAATATTTAAAGAAAGAGGACTTTGTCTTGGTCTCCTATTGTAGGTGAAAGAGAGAAACCCCAGTTATCAATTAGCTTTATTTCCTTTCACCTGTGTTAATGGCATCTTTGATGTGCATAGCATGTTGTTTATCTCAAAAAAATAAAATAAAAAATGGTAAGTGCTCTTATGATATTTGTAAATAATACAAGGGAAAAATTACAAAGCAGAGCTTATTTTCCTTCTGGAGCAAAGGTTGAATGCAGCCACCTGAAGGATAGTATAACTTACATTTTCTGAGTAAGACAAAGCCTGAAATGACTAGAAGAAGACTCCCACCTTCAGGGATTATTTCTTCACATTGTCTAAAGATGTGTCTATTTGTTTTCAAGAAACAGTAGTTTTGAGAGGGTGTTGAATATCTGGGAAGTTTACATGGGTGAAAATAAGTAGTTGTTTTAGAACATGGTGGAGTTTTTATTCAACTCTGCAGAATTACAAAGTTTCCCTGAGACACATGTAACTTGCAGACTTCTTTTTCCAGTGCTTTGGATGTATAACTTGAGTAGGAAAGCTTGGGATCCAAGTCAGAACTCCAAGACAGGGAAACACCTGGAGTCAGAATCTGCTCCTGCCAACTTCCATTTATTCCAGAATGTCTTGTTTATTTATTTTTATGATTTAAACTTCAAAAAGCCTTAGGTTTGCCTTGATGAAAAAATGTGAGTTTTTGAATGTGTGGCTGCTTATATAAAACTGAGGCAGTTAAAACTTTCAAATAGTAAATCAATGTTAAAATCATTACCCAATCAGATATTTAAAGACTTCCTATGTCTACAATACTAAGATTTCTACTTTTCAGTAGATTCTAGTACCATCTCTGGTACCGACTGTCAGACAGCACTTTCTTCAAGGGGCAATTAGTAGTATAAAGTTCAATTTCATGCGTTCAGACTGTGCATCTCTAATGAAAGTTGCCTTTCTCTTTGCTTCAAATGTGCCTTTAACTTCAGTGATGGGAGAACAAATGATACTATCTTTAAAAAATGAACCTCTGCATTTATTGTCTTTTTGTAGTTAGTGAGTCTTTATTTGGGCAAGGTTGCAAGGGTGTTTCTCCTGGCTGGATGGCCTGAATGCTGTTATGGAATACCATGGGCCTGAAGTTCTGTACCTGCATGTCCCCCCATGAGGCTTTCGCTCCCTTTGTTGAAATTAAGCCTGAAATCATTTCCATTTGCTTCTGCTGCTATAGAAATCCTCACCTTCACCTAGTTTTTTAATAAAAATGACTCCCAAGAGGATCAAGGTGTAACTTTTCTGCTCACCTTATTTGGATGAAGGGAGGGGAGGCTAGTGCAAGGTATTTTTTAAGATGTCCAGTCTGGAGACATTTGATTGAAGTAGAATGTCTCCCCCGACCCCCGTTTGCATTTTGGTTTATTACTTAGTTAAAAGAAAATAATAATCCCATTTCAATAACTATGGAAAATAATTCCTTAAAAAAATGCAACTCAGTTTCACAGTCTGTAGCAAACACACAGAAAAACATGCAGAAGCACCAGGAGATGGTTACTGTCTCAAGAAACGCTCACAGGATTGCTGGTGTTGCACCTGCAAAATCCCCAACTAGAAAGAAATTCCGTGAGACCGAAGATGAAAATTATTGTGAGCTATGTCCAGCCTCTTCTTCCAAGCAAATATATATTGGCTGCAGGAGGAGCATGAAAGCACACATTTGGTGAAAACCCAATTTGATTTTTTTTCCCCAGGAGCAGGAAATGGGGAGAGAAGAGAAACTTGCTGCACTGCCACCTCTCCCCCTTTCCTCTCCTGTTCCCAGAGCGTACAGAAGAGAGAGGACAGGGTGACTCAGAGGTGTATGCAGAGACTCTGATTATTTTAAGCTAGTGAATTTCTTGCCTTTTTGCAGGTTAAGAAATTACTTAATAAACAGTAACAGCGCGACTATGGTTTGATTTCTTTATTCTTTCTAAAATATTGAAGTAGAAAAAGAGGAGTAAGGAACTGAAGGGAGTTACTTTGTTCTGAATATTTCCTTAAGATCTCAAAATCAGAAGGATCATCTGATCTTGGGATGCAAGAGGTGTTTCAGGAAAAAAAAAAAACAAAACCAAAAAGAAACAACCCAGAAATTGAATACACAGATTACATCTGTCCCTTGACACTGAAAAAGGCAAACCAGCCTTTCATGTCCTATGCAGAAAACAAGGGCAAGTTAAAATTCTGTATGTCAATCATGGAAAAAGAAATTACAATTCTTTTGGAGTGATTACTAGAGCTAACTCCTTTTTTGGAGGACAAATGTCAACCTAGATTACCAGCATTCTGTCTTCAAAGACAACCCCATTGAAAGAAGAGATGTGATTTTTAAAATAACATTTTTGTGACTTCAACTTATTTACAGAATCAAGAAATCTAGAAGCAGAATTTTTTAGTCCTTACCTGTCTCAATGAGAACATACTTGTCTGCTTTGCAACCCTGTAGAAGCTGAAAAAAAGTTTATTATCTTCCACTGTAAGACTTCATTAGCGATAAGCCATTTCTGAACCCAGAAGAACTTTCAGACTGTCTCCTGCAATGTAGTGTCTCTCTTTTGAATGCATAAATTGAGAATAAAGCTGAACTTTTATTAAAGATAAATCACAAGAAATAAGATTTGTGATTCTTTAATTTCCAAATAAAATTTATGCCATATTTTAAGTAAAAACTTTCAGATTAAAAGAAATTATATTTTCTTTACATTTTTATTTTAGGCATCTCCATTTGCACGTGATGAAAGGATGAAAAATAGAGATTTCATTGCTCCCTTCCTCTTCGGCAATTAAATAAAAAAGAATGACAAACAACTTGGAATTTAATCAGAGGTAAGAGAAAGATTTTTCTTTTTCTGGAACAAAATAACAAAATAAAGAAAAAACTTGATTGCTAATTTTGTCAATCAAAATTTACAGATCTTTGCATTATTGTTTTAAACCTTGCCTTAAAAAAGACAGGTTACTCGGTTTAGAGTGATCCTTCTCCATTTTTAAGTACTTTCAGGTCTGCACATGGTTTGTGTGTGTGATTTAAGTATGGGGTACATTCATGCTCCTTCAAGGACATAAAGGTGTATCTGAGGACCGGAGACTGAATGAATTAGTCCAATCACTCACTGAAAACCAGGATTTGAGGATGGACTTGTTCTTTCTATATGCACCCTCATGTCTGGTACACCATAAGGCTTGAGTTGGTTTTCAAGTTGTCATGGGGAGGCCTCTCAGAGTAACTTTAGGAGGCTGCAGACTCAGAAGAGCTGTCTTATCCTAGTGCCCCAGGAAAACCTTAGTCTACATCTGGTGCAAATACCTCCTAGGAAATAGTTCCACATCTGCCTGAAATTTGTGTCCAGGTGAAGATAGCTGATGATGCTCTTCTCAAGACAAAATGAAGCGTGCTTAGAAAGACTAACAAACTGTTTTAAAAACATTTTCTCCCACTTCTCCCATTAGTTCAGCGTTAGAGTCTGCCTGGGTTCTGTGCTGCCTCTGCACGTTCAAACTGGTATGAGAGGAAATAGACAGTGGTCTTCTGTGACTGGCTAAAAGACTTTCCAGGCTGTTCAGATAACCCATTCAGCTGCCTTGGGCCCTGTGGTCTTTACCTTCCGGCTTCCAGTTGGACTGTCACATTTTCAGCTATTTCAGTATAAAAATGTAGAAGTTTGGTTTGTGCAGAGAGCAACAATTATTCTAAGAAACCTATCGGTATAGGAAATTTAAACCATCATAGATATGACTGTTTTCAAAATGGAAGAAAAAGTTTATTTCTGATTTATTTTTTGCATTTCCCTAAAAAATAACTACAATTAAGAGTAAGGGGTTAAGAAGAATGTACAAGTGAATTTATTTAGAAAGAGAGTTTGAAGAAGTTGTCTACAGAAAGAAGGGAAAGAAGGTTAAATCAACTGAGAGAAAGTAAAAGGAAAGATATAGCACCATCCTAGTGTGATTTTGGCTATTTATTCATTAGGAGGCACTCGTATACTAAAAAGGCTCACTAGATAGATAAATAGCAATGTGCAAATATTCACTGCTGCATAAATTTAAGTGGAAAAAAGACATTACTGAAACCTGAATTTCTTTATTGAATAATTTACTTTGTCATCATAAATGTAGTGCTATATTGCCTTGCAGTGTAACTACTGGAGAGATGTGTTGGTAAAGCCCAGTCCCAAGAGGGATGGCTGAAGAATGATCAAAAGCTTGGATTAAATTTATTATTTTTTTGCTTAGGTTGTTTTTATCATTTTGTTTTGGTTCCTGGAATTTCTTATTAATTTTACAAAGACTGTCATAGACTGTTTTTAGACTTTCTCCCCTTTCATTTAGTTTAATGGATGAATAAAACTTTTCCACAGAAATTATAATAGTAGGAAAAGTTTGTAAGACCATAAGCAGCAAACTGAAAATATCCATTCCTGTAGTGGGTCTGTGATAAATTCTGACATTTGTGGGTCTTCTAATGCAGAAGTCATTTGACGCTTTTACCCTGAACTGAGAATGTTTCATGTAGATAGTTCTTGACTACCAGGGTCCTGTTTGATGATGTTGAACTCCTGTGCACTTCTTAACTGAACCTTAGAAAATTCACTGGAGAAAAGGCATCTGGGGAGATTTTGGACTCCTTCTTTGAGTTCAGTGAACTTCCAGAACTCAGTGCTGCACGTGGCCAGTTCTTCCTTCTTGCTGTGTAAATAATCAGCTCACAAAAAAAAAAAAAAGTGAAAATGTTGTTTAGTATTTTTCTTAAGTGGTAAGACTTTAATGCTGACCGTACTCTACAAGGGCCAGTGCAAGGAGTATGAATAAAGCCACCTTCAGTTCCCACTCTCCACAGAAAAAGTCTAAGAATGCAAGACTGTTCTTTGTAACTCATCTGTATTTCAGCAAAATGGGATAACCTTTCGTTAGTAATATGGTGATGGCACATCTATCATGATGCAAAAAATTGATCTGAAAGGGCAAAATTAAAAAAGCTGCAGCTCTGGTCCAAACTTTCCCCACAATTAGTCTGGTATAAACTGATCATAATTGAGGTCAGACTAAAGCACATATTATGAACCAGTTTTGGAGTGTTTTGTCTCAAATTGGCAGAAATGAAGATGGCTGGCTCGCAGGAAAACTGGGATTTAAGCCTAAATATATTTCCTTGCCCTAATCTGCATGCCAGTTCCTTCGCTAACATGGATAATTGGCTAACTCCACATGATCTCTTTTTGGTATACCAATGAGAATACGTGATTTTATGGTCAAATACTGGTACATACACGTGAACCAACAACGAAAAAATATTCCTGAGTTTCAGAAAATACAACACTTTTTACTTCAGATAGAAATGTCGATCTGCTAAAACTCACCACAACCCAAGTGCAAAGCCTCCCACAGCAGATTGACCACCCAGGTGATCTGCAAGAAAGTGCTCAAGGCTTTAAAAGTTTTTTGTGTGAGTGGAGGATCACATTGTGCTTTTGATGCCATTTATTGCTTTTTTTTTTTTGATTGATTTCCAGACATAAAATATTTCATCATATATGAAAGCAGACTTAAATTTCTGGGCAGTTTCAATGAAAACTGCAATCAGGGCTGTCCTGTTTGAAGTGACAGAGGAGATTTGATTTCATTCTCAGCTAATCAGAGCACTTTCCTTGATTGTAAACAAAGCACTATACTAAAAATTAGGGCAGCCATTTTTCAAAACCTTTCCACCAAACTTGTATTCATTGGTTTCCCTCAGCTGAAATCATATCAGATACAATAATATCGCACAGTTAGCTGTAAAATATGTTTTAATTTTTCTAAGTGAAAGAAAAATTAGTGAGGATTGCTTTTAATAAATGCAACATATTTACATATTGTGAAATAAAATATACTTCTTTGTACGTAATCTTATGACAGTATATATTAAAAAGTGTATTTCTTCAGAACAGAGGAAAAAAACCTGAACTTATCTGCATATTTTAATAAAGAAATAGAAGTGTTCATATTCCCTTTCAGTATCTGAGGGAGCTACCTTCATGAAGGTCATTCTCCTGTAGGGATTTTTTTAAAAAAGCAGTATTTCTACTTCTTGCATCCATAAACAAGAGTATTTAAATATGTAATGCAACATTAAGGAAGGGAATTATATAAGAAGTGGGTTTGTAATTGAGTGCTGTAGGACACTGCAATAACCATTACAGGTAACATTTCAAAAATGCTTTCACTCTAACCTCCAGTTTTCACTTTCTGAAGTCTTTAACTTCAAGGGGATGTTTTTAGATGCAATCTCTACACTCACTGCATCCTTGCTGTTTACTCTCTGTTTAGCGCTTTGTTTTAATTTTGCTATTATATATGTTTAATTTAACTATTTTTTAGCTGGGAGAACTAGAGGAGAAAATCACTGTCTTTAGGGATAGAAAATAATCACGTAGCATTGTTTTTCTGAGCATGGAAAACAGCTAGGGACAGAAATTGAAATGCATTATGTTATTGCAAAGAGAAGCACCTTGGAGTGGTCTGATGAGAATGATGTTGATTTGACAGAGTTCTCAGCTACTCAGAGCTGCTTTCCCCATCTGAACAGTGTATTTATTTTTATTTTTATTTTAAAGAGCATTCAGCTTTGTTCATACTTTCGTTGCAATGGAAATTTAATTGCTGCTATTTCAGTTGAGATGACACTGGGTTAGCACCGAGCGTTTTGGAAAGAACTTTCCTGTGAGAGCAGGTTATAGAGACGCACGCTACACGGGGTCTGGAGTTCTCAGCAGGCAGTGCCTTTTGCCTGTTAATGATGTGCCTTTTCTATGTGTTCATGCCAGGCTTTGTGGATTCAGTGAAACAGATACTCAGAGAAGTGAGTTTGTGCTCCAAGAAACAGGTGAAACCCTTCAGGGCTGACAGGTAAGATTGCTTGAGAGAAAGCAAACTGAATGTGTTTATATTTTATATCTATACCCAAGGAATCCTATAGAGTAGAAATTAGCAGACCAGGGGCATTATGGTATAAGTTGTAATTAAGAACAACCCTCCCATATAGTTGGACTGTGCAACTGCATGTGAAAATCTGCCAGAGAGAAGACAAAACTTGTAGAACCAAAGCCACACATTTTAGCAAAGGATCTGAGGAAGCCTCTGGTGCCATTTTATATTCCTCTGGTTTAATAATGGCATCCACTAACTAAATAGCTGCTCAGCTTCCCAAAGGTTCTCCCTTTCATGCTGCTGGAACCATCAAACCTAGCTAGGAATCTAAGTGCATCTTCAGTTAGACCTTACAAAACCAGTAAGCACACTTTGAGGATCTCTTGTCCACTCCCAGCTAGTTCGAGCTCTAGAGACTGAAAGACATAGCAACTAAAAATCCTGTTCCTTTAATTTGCTTGCGTACAAGCAGTTTTAAATAAAACCTGTCAGAGCTGAGAACTGCTCTATGAAAATTTGGCAAGCATTTTCCTTGGAACATTTACTATATCCTGTTTCTAAAGAAAATCATGTCTTTGTACGTATCTGTTGTGAAATTTAACAGATTATCAGCAGAAGGATATCAAACCACAACGTAATGTCAATTATTTTCAAAAACAAGAAATTAAGCGTTTATTTCTATATACCTTTCTTTGTAAAATAGTCTCATGTACCATTTAAAATTGCGTCGCAGTTTTAAGTACAATCTGCAATGATATATGAAATAAGTTCTTCTTTGGTTCCCTGTTCCATTTTCACTACAGCTGACCGTATGTATCAAGTAGTTCTACGTCTAACGCAGAGAAGTAACACTGGTAAACAGGTGATTCTATCTCTCTTCACCTCTAAAGGGTTGTCAAGACACCAGCTGTTAGATCGAAGCTGAATTTAAAAAACAAAACAACAACAAAAAACCAACCTGTCCTGTGCAATTTATAAACCAGGACATTTGGTATTAATCTGCCTTCCACAAAATGAACCAATCCCAACTTTCAGGAAGATGTCCACGTTAAACAGAGAGATACTGTGTGGAAGCCACAATACAAAGTTACAGCCAACTTGGAGTCAAGTCCAAATGTTAACATATTCTTTATCCAGCTAAAAGGGGGACTTTTTAATAAATTCTGGAACATTTTCCTGCAATAATCTCCACATGTACTTTTTATAAATGTAAACACTAGCTGTTGCTATGCCCTGATTTTATTTTAACCTGAACTGTATTTACTATACCTAAGGATAATTCACATGGAGCAAAGAGCCCTAATATTTGTATTTTAGAATAAATATTATGAATATCTCTCTCAGGGGACAAAAATGTTTAGATAACCTGCCTTTCACACAGAAAAGCTGGCTGCTGAACCTTCAAGCCAGCAATTCTTCCCTGCCTTTCTAACTGAGAGACAGTACTACATATGAAAATTCAGTGCCTCCTGGCCATACTTAAGAAACCCTATTTCTTTGTGGAAAAGGGAGAACGTATGGAAGCTGTAAATAAATTATGATTGCCGAAGATCAGAGGAATTTTTACACAAGACCAAAGCAACTTAAGCTCATTCTTTGATAAAAACCTTTAATAATTCAACACAGTGGTAATTTTGGTATCGCTAGAATTCCTAACAATTGAACTGATCTCCAGGTTGTTAGCAGATGATTAAGAATTAAGTTATTAGTAGCTGACCTCTGCAGAAGTCATACGATTCAATGTTTAATTTAAGCAATAGGTATGACTTTCTTGCTAAGAGGCCCTGGAAATCTCCATGAAAACACCATAATACTCATTTGATGACGACACACTCTTCAGTTCTTTAACGAGTATTTCTTGCTCAGATGTCAAAGGCAATCACTCTGAGCTACTCTTATTCAAATAATTCGGAAGGAGGATTTAAATTATGATACCTTAATGAAATAGCATGGTGAATATTGGAGACAAGAATCACAAATCATCTGCCTCCTATCCTTTCCAACAGGAACATCTAGAATAAATACATACACACCAAGGCAGGCTCATCCCCTTTAAAAACATAAAAATTTTGGTCCTGTGCTAGTGGGGACTCACACTTGGAGCCCTACTTCAAACAAATACAGGTTATGAAACATGGGCACTGATTTCTCCTTTGCAGGAGGACTATTTTGCTTTTACACTCATCTGCCAAGTCTCAAGCACTGTGAGCTGGCCCTGTTGTAGAGGCTTCTTCTCCTGCTCCTCACACATTTGCGGGGCAGCGTCCCAGCACTCAGCTCTCATTAGTGCTCATGCCAGCCCTCAGAGCACAGTTGACCCCTTGCCCATGAAGTATGGAATTTAACAAAAGCAGGAGTGTGTGCTCCCTAACGGGGTGCAGAGAACAGGGAGCATTCCTTCATCCTATGATATTTCTCCCTCTTTCTGTGATTTAAATCTACGGTCCTTCCTCTGTGGTGGGGCTCACCTTACCTGTCAGATAAGGGATTTCTCAACATCATCCTTAGGTAATCATCCTACCATATGTGTGTGTCCTTGTCTTCAGACCAGAGAAGGGTTGCCTCACACATCAGAAGCCGGATCCACAGATGTGAGATGGGTGAACAATTTGAAATGATTGAGCTTCCACAGAGAAACGTAGCACCAATGCTCAAATTCAGAGTGTTATTAAGGCAAAATATTGAACCAGGAAAGTCAGCAAAACTATGATCAGTTCCTGTTAAAAATACAATCTTGCTTATTGCAGATAACATTCTTTAACTTAGCGTTTTCCTCAGCTGATGTAAACAACTTAACTCTATTGAAGTTATACTATTTGAAGAGTATTTGATTCCTACCAGCTGAAGAACTGGTCCCATGGAAGTGCGTGTTTCCCTTCCAGAATACTTTCCTTTTTTTTTCTTTTATTCGCCTAATGCTAATAATAGTCTGAAATTTTTGAATAACTACTGTGTAGGCAAATGCACTTTTAATAACAAGTAAAAGATTCAAATTCAAACTGCTTGTTTAAAAAAAAAAAAAAAAAAGAGAAAAGAAAGAAAGGAAGAAAGAAAGAGAGAAAGCCAGCATAAACAGCAGTGAGCTGGCAAAACAGTGAACTTCCAGATGTGCATTAGTTTATTTTCAGGCAGGGTCAGTTAGCATATTTCTGTTCTGGCATGTGCATTCATCTTCTGAACAGGGTGGAAATTCAACATAACGAGCACCTGATCATCCATTACTAATGAGCCAGATATGCCCTGTTATTTAATTTGCTCTTTTACAATTTCATACACTCTATATTGCTTAACACTATACCAGTCAGTCTAATGGAGAAGGCTTGTCTTCATCCTTTTCACTCTCCCTGCTAGTAAATGGATTTAGAAAAAGGAATGTAGTCTATTATTCAAAGATGGTTTCTAAGACGGTTCACAACAGGTTAATGAATGATATCTAATACTCATATTAGACCGATCGTATTAATAACAGAGAAGAGCACAAGAGGGTCATAGTGCTAATTGCATAGGAGGTCCAGCCAGAAGGCATCTTTATCTTAGAATTCAAGACGCACCAAGTTTGACTAATCACCCACAGTGTGTTTGCAATTAAAATAACACTGTATTAACCCTGCCAATGTGAGGTATCAATATTTTATGTGTGGCTTGACAGTTCTAAGCTGAACATTTGTGGTGCTTGATATTGTGCTCACACAGAAAGCACACGGCTCTCGCTCCGCTTAAGACTGCAGCCAAGGAAGTTACACGGGGGAAAATACAAAGGAGATATTTTTTCCAGAAATTTCATTTTCTTCTATCATTTTTCTGAATGGTGATAATGTCATCAAAAAGAGGTATTTTGTGTCTGATCTGGGGTGTTTTAGAAAACGTTCAACAAAATCCTATTGAAATCAGTGGGAAGACTCCTCTGACTCCTTTAGCTCCACCCTGAATTGAAGGAAATGAAGGGTAGTGTTTTCATTTTAGTATGGCCCTGACTGATTGTCACACAAACAAGTTCAAAGTAGGCACAAGGCATGTTGCATTAAAAATAACCCCATGTATAAGACAGATCTTCACCTGGCTTAAATCGGCATGGGGGTCAGAGCACGTGCATTCTGTTAATCATGTGAGACTCTGTTTTACACAGGTAAAAACCTATGAAGCAGTTTAACTTGCAGACTGAGCTCTGTTTCCCAAATCTGGTTGTCAAAGAGGAAAACGTTGGCCCTTTCTCCTTAGCCCCCACCTCTGAGTTCTCCCCGACACTCTGCACAGCTCTCCTGTAGATCTGGTTTTCATTTGCATCGCTGCTCTTACACCTGTGATAGCTCATCTGTAGCAAACACAGCTGCCATTGTCTGAAAACCTGCTGAACCTTCATCATTTACAACTTAAAAAAAAACAAAGAACCCCCTGTTCCCCTCTCCCAAACTTTCAGGAGTGTTAAGGCTACTCCAGGTTCCCAGATCACATGCCCAGAATCGTTGCATAACTTTCTAGATTTTTCTTTAAAGGAAGCATTTATCTGAGAGCCAGGTGCTTTTTTGAATTCCACTAAGCATGTTACAAAACAAAGTAAAAACTGCAAGGCTCTTGAAAATGTCTGTTCACAATGAACCAGCACTAGCTTCTTTGTTAGATCTCAGGTGTTTTATGATATGGTTTTGTGCCAATGGATTTTTTTTATATATATATATATGTTATTCTTGTTGGTAGTCTGAACACTTTCAAATGTTTGTCAATTGATGGTCTCTACATAATGGGTACAATCCATATCTGGGTCAGGCCTTCCAGTTCAGGTACAATAGCTTAGCTCCCTGGAGCTGTGATTTTTTTTCATGTAATAGATTTGTAAAGAACTGAAATGATGCCAAGTAGACTTAAATGCTTTTCCTCAACTTTTGCAAACAGTTGTGCTTCTGCTTGGATCTTCTGCAGACAGAATTATATAAAGTTATTTCAAGTTTTAAAGAACATATTGAGAGAGGCCTGTGAGACATAAAACTAGTAATAGATTTTCTTGTTGGGCCCCTATATTCTTGTATCTTATATCTATCTTCTTCAGAAATGCCTTATTGAGGATTCCTACAGTTATAAATTGAGGTTTTTAAACCGCAGACAACACAGCATAATGTGAACTTTTCAGAGAAATAAACAAAACCAACAAACAAAATTCATATAGATCAGTAGCTGGACAATGAAGGAAGGTCCCAATCAAAATCTGACAAACTAATTATTTCATTTTGCATAAACATTTTAAAAAACACTTGTTTTTTCAGTGCCCCAAATTCAAACCCTTCCAATATGAAAACTGGACTATGGAAATTCAGTTTTGAAAAGACTATGGTCATGTTTGTTTGGTTGGTTGGTTTTTAATTCAAAAGTCTGGAACTGACCAGAGGATCTCTCTCCTTTGACTTTGAGGAAACTTTCAGCAAAGGTACCAATTAAATATTCATGCCACCACAACAGCTTTCAGACACAGTGGAAAGTCAGGCACTGCTCAACAAGTGAAAAAATTATGCTGGTCAGGTTGGGTCCCCAGATCCCAAAGTGGCCAGAATGGAAGTTTTGGGAGGGCAGAGACTATCTCTGGTCATGTTATCCATCGTCAGAAACCCGAGACAGATCATGACTTCATCAGTGGGACCTGTCAATTCTCTGTCAAGCTGGTGTCTGGATGCTTTAGCAAACTAAAAACTCTTGAAATTCTTACAGTGTCAGAAAGGTGTTAAAATATTTTCACATGGGAAGTTGTAAATTGCACATATGTAAGCATTGAAGTATTTTATATATCCAAACAGGTCAGACAGGTCTGAAACTCTCCTGTCCATCCAAGGATAAGCACTTCCATATACCCTTTTGTATTAAGAAGGAGAGGAGGTGAGCTCAGAGCACCTTTGGCCTCAAACCTTCCCTTGTCCATCAGCGCCAAACAGCTAAACATGAGAGGTGGATCTGCACCCCAAGAGCAGCATCCGTCCTAAAGTTCCTCCCCAAAGGAGCTGCGGCCATGCTGCCCTTGAGAGCCACAACAAAGGAGATATTAATATACTAAGTAATATGAACACTTCAAGAAAAACTTGAGAATCAAGTACTTAAGGCAATTTATACAGATAAAGCTGGCATTGCCTGGTGAGTGTTGGGGTTTTTTTGTTTCTTTTTTTTTGCAGGTGGGGATATTATTTTGTAAGATTTGGTCTGGTTTGGTTCCCTTTTTTTGATAAGCATTTCGTTGAACTGCAAAAACCAAATGTAAATCCGAAGTTGCTTACTGTACTTCAAAGATTCATTGGAGAGTCTACAGAATGCACAAAGGGCATAATTTTTATTTTTGCTTCTAGATATACATTGTTTTTACTGCCATTCAGATTAGTTTCCTAATATAGATTGGTAATATAGATCACCCATTTGTGCCTTAATGTCTTTTTTTCTAATAAGTGGTTACTAGAGTTTGCTAATTATGACATGAAAGAGACTAAGTCACCCCATGAAATGTTAAAGGCTCCAGAATTCCATATGAAGACTCAGGTAATGCGAGTACTATGGTAATATGCTAGATCTAAAGGCAGTAAGTGAAGAACTGAGGGACAATTTGTTCTCTTTCTGTGTGTCTGTCTGCAGGTTTATCTGTGCATTTGGCAGCACCTCCAGCCTGTTGCTGGGAGTCTCCTCCCAAAGAATTGCAGAGAGTCAGAACACAGCAGACAGCAAACTGGTAGGTGCTGAATAAGACAGACAGGAGGGAATGGACATGTTCATATGCAATTGTAATGGTAGCAAATTCAAAACTTCTTAGAAAAATAAGGAAGGGTTCAGGAAATCTCTCATTACCTTCAATGCATTGAAATATATACATCGGGACAGATTATTTTTCTAAAGAATGCTTATTGGGACATGGAATTATTTCAAATTTCCTTTTTTGTCATTCCTTTGTTTCTCTTTTTTAACATCAGCATTGTTAGTATTGGAAAAAGAGTCCAGCAGGCAGTAGGTCAGTGAGCACAGGTCTTGTTAACATTTCATTTATTAACATATACTTCATCTCCTCGGTTTCTATAACTGCAGTTGTGCACAGAAAAGAGAGCATACACAAGCCTTGAGCTAAAAAATCCAGTGTGTGGCTGTTGATGAGTGGATCCCTCTCTAAAGTGCCTGATGAATTAGGCATAAAGATCTGCATGAAGAGGAAGGTTCATTAGCACGAGCTCCCTCTCACCACTGCAAATCATGCACCCCCAGACTGCAGGATGACTACAGGGAGAGGGAGGGTGGCCAACCAACCCCTTGCCAAATGGGTGTCAAAGGCAAGGAGCAGAGCAGTGCTCCCACTTTTCAGGGTGGCAGATGGTGGTACCGCATCTGCAGTACTGTGTCCAGTTCAGGGCTCCCCAGTTCAAGAACAACAGGGAACTGCTGGAGAGGATACAGCAGAGGGCTACAAAGATGATGAGGGGACTAGAACATCTCTCTTATGAGGAAAGGCTGAGGGACTTGGGTTTTTTTAGTCTGGAGAAGAGAACATTGAGGGGGGATCTGATCAATGATTATCAATACTTAAAGGATGGGTATAAAGAGGATGGGGCCAGTCTTTTTTCAGTGGTACCCAGTGATAGGACAAGAGGAAATGGGCACAAACTTGAACACAGAATGAGAAGGAACTTCTTTCCTGTGAGGGTGGCAGAGCCCTGGAAGAGGTGGTAGAGTCTCCATCTCTGGAGACATTCAAAACCCACCTGGACACATTCCTGTGGGACCTGCTCTGGGTGGACCTGCTCTGGCAGGGGGTTGGACTAGATGATCTCCAGAGGTCCCTTCCAACCCTGTATCATTCTGTGATTCTGTGATTAACCCTGCATGGAACTAAAGGGTAGTATAAATATACAGAGAGGCTTACAGAAATTGTTTATCATTGAAAGTTATTTGTTTTCCTTCAAAGTATTTTTTGAGAAGTTATTTAAACTTCTGTGGTCTGGAAAAAAATCCATATGTGAATGTAGGTATTTCCTGGTTTCTTCTAGCCAAGAAACGCTGCATTACAAGAACAGGCTTTGGGCTTGATTCCCCCCTGCAAATATTGTGTGTACGTACAGTGGACCCTGCAGGACCTCATCTTGTACAATCTCCACCAGTGGTCTCGTGGGAAAAAGTGCATCCCCAGGTTATTTTCCTTTTCCAAGGAGCATCAGACTGGATAAACGTGAGTTGACACTACATTCTGTTGCTGCAATCCAATGTCAACTTCATGGAAAGAGAACGGATATCTCTGGGAATCTCATATGCTGGGATAAACTAGAACCAAACCCTGTTTTTTTTACTTCCCCCTTCTGTCTAAAAATGTAGGAGCTACTTTGCAGTCTTTTTAGCAGTGTATACACTCTATTTGTACATGGTAGTGCTCTATTTCTTTCAAATTTTATTCTACTCAGTATTAATAAGAATTTCCCAAACTGTCTGCTAAACTATAAGAAAGTAACCTGAATCTGACCTTCATCTAAGGTAGATGAAAGGGAATTTTGGATTTTAACGCAGGCAGAACAGAGATGTTGAAACAGAAGTTACTTCAAACACACACAGTTTCTTTAGGGAAGGAAGACTTGTAACCATTTATTTTATTAAGAGAACTTCATGAAATTTAGTTGCTTTTTTAGAACTGAACTGTCATTCACTGTAAACAGTTTGAAATGCTGTGTTCTATGCAAACAACTTTCAGCTGAAGTTTTGTGGGAAAACAGATTGTTCTTTTGCCCTGGTCAGCTGGCAGTTCTGAATGAGAAGTGGGAGGGAGCAAAAATGTTGTTCAAGGTTAAATAAAACATTATGTTTTGATATTTCTTTAGCTGTTTTTTTTTCCTTTTAAAAAATACTTTAAAAATAATATGGAAGGAAACTAAAATTTAGGTCAGTTGGAACTGAAATTGAACATGATTGTTTAGAAAATAGTGAGGAGAAACCTTTCAACTCCATTTGCATTATGAGGGGAGAGAAGTCTTGTAAGGTAATGATAATCTTGGTATTGTTGTGTCTTGCAGAATAGGGTAAAAATAAAAAGGGAAATTTTTCACAATTGATTTTTTACAAAATATTATGAAGGTAAGTTTTAAAAGGTATAACACCCAAAAATATAAATAGGCACTTCAAAGAAATTTTTCATGTACCTGAGAATTGAGGAAAGATATAGAAGCAGCTTGGAATTTCTCAATAGGCACCTATCAGCATTTCAGATCCTTCTGTCTCCTCTCCCCATTTTCTAAGTGACTTAGAAACCACTTTTTCTTTGGATTTCAGCAAATGCCATATGTCTGTGTTGAGAGCATTATTTCTAAGGGTTAAATTCAGAGTATTTACGTAGCTGTGTCCACATTGTCTTGAAATAGCTAGAAAGCTTCAAGTATATCTAATAGATATTGTATATGCTTAGTATCTAATTAATATATCTAATGCATATTTAATAGCCCCTCTGAAGAACTAACTAGGGCCAACAGACAGAAAATTTTGATCTCCAAATATAAGTAGTTACTCCAATATGCACCTTTCACTTTGCTTTTTTCAACTTTAAAAGTAATTTAAGTCATAGCACTCCTGCCTTCCTCGACACATTCCTGCGTTTCTGTGCCTTAGACAAACTGAAAAATAATCCCACAAAAAACCCTTTGTGTTTTGCCTGGTTCCAGCACAAGAAAGATACAGTACAATATATGACCATGAGGTAGTGGGAAGTCAGGAATAGCCTTTTTGACAGAAGAACAATCTTGAATCGTTTTACATAGGCTACAAAACTGCACTTAGCTATCAGAGGTTGAATTCTGCCTCTCTCTTTTTAGAGGCTTCAGAATTCTTCCGAAGATTTCAATATAATATACCATCTCAGGTGTTGACTTTGCCCAGAATTAGGCATCTAACTGTCTGTTGTACTTTTGAAAGTAATTCCTTTTAATTTTAACATAAGCTTAAAACAAACTCAGTAGGAAAATCTGGGATCCAGGGGTGCTTTTTGTCATGATGACACAGTTTATATGTACTGTATGAGACTCATGTTTCCAAGTGCGATTAGGATGTTCTGAGTTATATCAATCTGTGTTTACATCTGGATATTTTTATCCGTGAATTTATTTTAGTATTGTACACTGCATTGCAAAACATTATTGGCTTTTTTCCACCCAATTTAAATTCATTCGATGAATATGTAAACTTAACAACTGAGGTTTTTCAAATTTACCTTTTGGATTTTGACCCCATGGGGAATATCCATGTAATCTAATGTAGTTGTTCTGAATAACATCCCAGTTAGAAGCCCAAAGGAGGCTAAAGTTAGGTGTCTACACTAAACAGAGGGTCACAGACATTTCCAGAATATTATTCACACAAACTAAGTTAGGTGCCTGAAAACAGGTTGGATAAACATTTTCTCATCATTTAGCTTTACTGTTCCCTTTGGATTTTCATATCCTAAGTAAATTTGGAAGAAAACATAACAAAAAGGTTAAGTCTTCTTTATTAGATTTGGAGGGGTAGCAGGATAAATCTCCCTTACGTGTCCCTGCCTGTGCTTTTATCAAGGGAAGAGATTGTATGTAGCAGGATTTCACATGTAATTTACTGTGCCTCTGGAATTCAGTCCATTATGTAAAAACATTATGGTGCTGAAATGGCTCACTGATATAATGCTGTGGCGCTACCTATAGCCAAATTCAGCAGCAGTTTTGGGAACAGAATATCAGAATATTGGCTACAGGGCTACTTGGAAAGAACGTGTGGCTGTTTGTAACACTGAGACTGAAGAGGAAGGGTCCTTCGCACAATACTGCTTTCTCTGCTGCTCTTGAGCCACCAGAGTGCACTTGATGAACCCATAGGACGGTTCTGTAGGTTGTAAATGATATTCTGCTCTCTCCCCCAGCCATACACAAAGTAGGTCAAAACTCTTACCAACCAGAAGCTTTAGTCGGTTTTGCTATTATTTCTATTACCAACTTAGGATCATGTGGAAACCCCGTGGATGGAGCAGGATGGACTCTACACTGGATTTTGAACTGAGAGCAAAGTACCGTTATTTTTCAGATCCTTTTTCCTTCAAAGACTCTGTAAGTCATTGTGCCAAGCTATGATTTTTTAAAAGTTTAAAGTACTTGACTTCAAAGAAACAACATTAAGAGCTACTTGAATAGTTAATGCTGTTTAAATGAAATTCTAAAATCCTGTAACTCTGTATTCATATTTTTACTGATAAAATGTAGAGTGATTTAATTGCCTGGATGAGATTTTTGCATTCGTCTCCAATAGTCACACTTGTAGGATGGTAAAGGTGAGTCTATATCACAGAGCAACATTTTAAGTTCACTTTTCAGATAACAACATCACACATGAGGACCTAGTAATAGGAAGCTAAGTGAAAAGTAGAAATTTTTTTTTATGTAAAGTTTGTTAGTCCAGTAGTCAAAATATTTACCATTCAGCTGAGGTGAAGGAAGGAGGAGTAATGATACTTCTCTTTATTTGGACAGAAACAGGACTCTGAACCCAGTTTGTTGGGAGAGACTATTTCAAGGTAGTTCTCTCTTGATCTCTTTTGTTGAAATAGTTTTACAAAGTATTCAAATACTGGATATCCAGGCCCTGCATCCAGGGTTTAGACTTCTAAGGAACTTCTCAGAGTGCCAACACAGAGTAATTCTGCTTCTTTTTTTAAACAAAAACCCCTAAAAATTATATTGTTTTTAGGTCTTGCCATCAAAATGAAAATTCTGTTACTCATGCAGTCCCAGTCATCCTGAAAAAAGTTCTGTCAAACCATAACAATATTGAAACAGTAGAATTCATATGTTGTCTCATTATATGTGTATAAAATATAGGATTCCTCAAGTCTTCCAGAAATAGGCAGAAGTGTTACCACAAATTCTTTTTTATGTGTGAAGATTTTACATTAGTCTGTACCTGAAAATCAGAAAGGGAATAGGAAACTGTGATTACAGAAGAGAACTCAAATAGCATATTAAATCTTGGAAAGAATATTTCTTTTTTATTGTTTCTAATATTAGTCTGAAATAAAGAATGTGATACCTTTATTAAACTAAAATAAAGCAGCGTTCTTCCATAATTCTGAGCTTTATACAATGGTTTCAAAATGCCGCAAAGACTATCTTAAGTATTATTTTGAGCCACCTTCTAAAGCACGGTGTTAGTACTAATGTTTCTGTCTGACTCCATAGTCTTAACAAGAGTAGCTGCCTGCTACAATATCTGATAACTCCCTGTACTGTCAAAACACCCTCAGCAGGCACTTCTTCCCAACACAACTCACAACATATTATTATCACAGCATTTTTTACTGATATTTTCTCTTTCTGCCCTTATTGAAAAATAAAGTAGGGCAATATTCTACTTCAATTGGCCAGTATAAAAAAAAAAAAAAAGCTATTGTATCTACTGCTACAATGGCGATGCAGTAGCCTTGCGAACAGCTGTTGTTGAAGAGACACAGTTGGGAATTTTCTTAAGAATGTTTTTCTCAGAATACACTGGTTTGTTGAAAATGAAACTTTTCTTTATTTCTGTTTTGATAAGGCGAGGATTTCTGATCAGGGAGAAACAGATGGGTGCACTGAGCACACTATTCAGCTGGCTCATTTGAGATATTTAAATCCATGAACTCAGTCTGGGGACAGGTCAACATTTAATGTGCTTTTACACAGTTTACCTGTGCTGGGGACTGCAGTGCACTCACCTACTGGCACTGCCACCCTCTCTTGTGTCACACTAGTTTGGGGAAGTGCCACTGGCCTGTGCCCCACATCAGTCAGCTCAACTATAGCTGAGGATCTCTTCAGTGGTGTAGAAAAAATCCTGCTGGGGACTGTGCCTTCATGCTCTGATTTTCTTTTGCTACTCCCCACCTTTTTTTTACTTCTTTCTTGTTTTTTGTTGTTTTGGTTTTTTTTATTTGATGTTTTACTGTTGTTGTTGTTGTTCCCCTGGTTCACAGCAACAAAACTTAAAGAATCTTGTAAGACGTCCTTTGGATGAGAAAACAGTTTCCCAGCCACTTCTGAACAGTATCTGGAAGAAGAGTAAGGAAAAGGTGAGAAATTGCTAAGGAGTCTACAACATTTATTTATAACTCAGGTCAGTTAACCATAGCTAGAAGTTTGATTGAAAACATGGTTTATGTATGAGAACTGCAGAGTGAAATCAGCATATTTTTACCTTCTATATGTTGATGTAAATACATGGTGTCTGCAAAAGTTTTGGATATTGCATCTGCAATACCCAGTGGTTAGTAAGGACAGAAAATAACAAGAGTTAACAGGTAACAAGCGGTGTATTCATCTGTGCTCCACAGAACCTAAAAACTAACAAAAAGTCTTAAAATCTAAGCTTGAGGCTGACACTGAGATGTCTTTTGCTTTTGAGGCTGTGCCTCCTTTTACTAGAGTACAGTCCAGCAACATCTTCCTTTGAAGCTGTACGTGATAGAAATACTTAAATCCAGCCCCAAGGTAAAAAGGTACAAAACACAATGAAAGTGCTAATACACAAAATGTACTGCCAGCTCCCCCAAGAATTAAAGAAACTTTACAACGTCCAGTTCTTTCCATCTTTTCTGAGAGGGACAGAGCCTCTCTTTCTAGCCTTTCAATTTTCAAATCAAAGAGGAGTCAAACTAGATATTTGCTAATTTGGATTAACTTTGAATTGTCTGCTGTTTTTAAAGAATCCTTGTTTTGTATCTCTGTTAGGTAAGGCATTTACAGGTTGAGTGACTCACTTAAGGACATACAGTATATATTTGTGACACAGCTGGGAAGGGGATCTGAATCACCTGATTTTCAGGACGAATCTGTAAGCAATAAACAAGCTCTTAGCATCTAATTTCTAAGCCAAGGCTTCGTGTTCTTGTCTCTGGGTATTTGTAAGTGACACTAAATATGGTTAGATTTTTTCCTAACTTTTTTTTTTTTTCCCTAACTGCTCGGTGCTCTTTTTAGGCAGGTCCCCAGCAGTATCATTTCCAGCTTGTAACTGGTTTGAAGCCTAAAGGACAGTTGGCAGGATTGTTTTTCTCCCTTGACACATCATTCTGCCTAATAGCAAATTAGTATTCTACTTACATGGAGGTTAGTTTTCAGTTCAGTTCTATGCTGCCATTAGTGTTTGTCCAGTTCTTGACACCTTGCTATGAGTCGTGTCCCAAGAACGTCCCTGGTTTAGTGGTTTTCTCTTTTGTAAAACTCAGCCTTCCTGTGCTGAGAAAAGAGAGGAGAGAGCTTTTTCAAGAGAAAACTCTCTGCATAGGAGCTCATAGACTCCAATTTTCCCCTTCATTCTCAAAAACATGCTCTTTTCTGAACTTTTTAACGCATCTGTGAGAGAGGCAAGCTCCTTAAAATTAAATGGAGGGAGGGGAACATGGTGGGAGAGGGACGCCACCACCACCAAAAGTACTGACTTGCTTTCTCTGGCTTTTAGCTACAAGTTGAGCCCCAAGCTTTGTTTTTCCCTCATCGGATGCTTTGGCATGAAGCATTGAAAATGTAGATTGCTGGACTTGTTCATGGCATTTCAAAGAGAGCATCATTTGGGCCATACATTAGCAAGCAGGCGAATAATTAATAACAACACACGTGGAAGCAAATGAATGTTTTGCTTGTTGAAAGAGAATGAGAAAGTCAGACAAAGGCCTGGGCTCTATGTCCTTGCCCTCCACAGCAGCAGAAGAAATAATGTTATGAATAGCATTTAACTTGAATTTGTAGCAAACTGCTGCTTTTATCATAAACAATTGCCAGATGGTATACATTATCTTCCTTTTTTCTCCTTTCACAAAAGCAGCATTAATTGCAGAGCAGCCCAGGGCTCCACTCAGCTCATCAGTGTGATAACACTTCATGACCCTGATTAGCCGTCAGTCTACTCAATTAAAAAGATCATTTAGACATTCACCCAATCATTTGCCTATCGAGCCACCTGGGCCTCAACCAGGGGCTCCATTTTTAACATTCTCCTGCCCTCTCTCATCTCGCCTAGCTTTTTTACATATCTCCAAAAGACGTAATTGAATTAAATAAAGCGTCTCAGGGGCAGCTGCAACATCTGCTGTTTGTGGTATGTCAAGCCTTCAGCATTAAAAACAGTTACATATGCTCCAAATTAGCAGGTCGCAGAGATGAAACAGTCGATGATAGTGTTTTTGTGCCAGCGTGAGAAGCAGCTCACAGCTGTGTGCAATTTACAATTAAAGGCTTTATCAGAGCTCAATTGTACTAGTGAATCAAGTGGTGAGAGGTCAGTTAGTGAATTAGACCAATTAGAGCTTCTACAGTTAAATTATCTGTCTTATTACCTACTGATAAACAGCCTTGTCATATCTTTACTTGGATGATGAGGCTTGGAAGTGTTTTATGAGGTGATACTGTACTTTTTTTCTCTGTGTGTGTAATGGAACTCAGTAGCTCAGCAAAGTTAGTCTGATGCAACAAGCACACAGCAGACAACTTTGTAAAATGGAGAGGGGAAAAAAAGCCCCAAACACCTGCAGTTGGAACCTTTAAGCAAAATGAAGTTAGAACAGGAGTTAAGTTTACAAATTTTGGCTGTATTTCAAGATGTTTTTTTCTGCTTGGTAAAGTCTAAATTCATAAAGTTAACCGAGGGAAATGTTATGCTTTTGATTTCTAGGGGTTTTTTAATTACTGTCTTGCTCTCTCTCTCACTCCCACTCTGAAGGAGGGATGGGAGGCAAAGGACAGAATCTAATAAAGTCAGGGTCTGATTTCCTAATGTAAAATAATGCACTAATAATGGACAAAGACAGAAACTGCTGCTTCTTAGTCTCGGGATTTACACAGTTCTGGAAAGCTTCGCTTGTTGGTCTCAACACAGATGACCGAAGATGGGTGAACGGAACTAAGGTGAGCCACTAAAACCTTTCCAGAAGTATTATACAGCCAAATGTGTCAGTTTGTAGCTGGGTAGCATTAAGCACCTGTTACTGCCCTGTCATCCTAATGTGTGAATGAGACACAAGGCACTGCAATGCTAAATTTATAGGCACCTGGCCCTAATAATGAGGAACTTGCTGTCAGGGGTCCTGTGTACTCTGGGAGGGTGGGGATTAAGATTAACCAGCATGCTAAAAAATGACCCAACCTTTCACCAAGTTGTGTGGCAAATTCAGCTGTTCTAAGGCAACACTCTGTGAGAATCAGAAGTCTCAGAAAGCTTTCCTTGAAAGGGGCTATGCATGCTTTGCTCTTGAAAATGAGCTAAGGCTTACACGTTTCTTTTAAGGTAAAATCATATATTGATAGCATGATGATACCATTCTTCTCTTCTTAGAGAAAGCCCTAGAGATAGATGTCTGCTCAATTCTCTTCTCTGTAGAAGGTAATAATGGATGTGTTGGGCCATAGCAATGGATTAAAAGCGTGCCTGATTGTATAACCCAGTAGTCAGGGAATTTGGCTTAAAGAAGGAACATTAAGTCCATTCTCAATGTTGTATTTCAGTTTTTCACATCATCCTGTCATTGGATGAAAGGCATAAAAGTTATGCATCCTCTGTAACTCAGTGTCCTGAATTGCTGCTCTTCTCTTCATTCTTCGCAGTAGCACAGCTTTGGGAGGAAGGGTGGTGAACACCCTTGTAGGCCTTCAGAGAGCGGGATAGTTGGACACTTCCAGGAGACTCAGGGTTAAATCTCTGTGAGCAAAGGAGGATGATGATTTATTTCAAGGTCTGTACCTGGAGACTGTTCTAAGTAACTCTTCGATGTTGTGTGGAGCTGGGTTGTTTAAGTATGTTCAGGAGATATCTGCCAGACCTAACCCTTAGCTGAGATTAAGTGTTCTTTAGTTCATTGTTGGTGCAAACATACATTTTTTGGAATGGGGTTTTGGATCATGTTTAGTGCATGGCTTCAGTGCATCTGTGTGCAGGTGCAGAGATTTTTCAAAATGATGCCTTCAGATGTCTTATTAAAGGTTGTGTTTGAAATGAATTAAGAAGGCTGTGATGCTGGCGTTGAGGGGGGTCCCACTCGGTTTCTGCTGGTGAATAATGTTGGCTCATTTTCTGCAAGTTTGGTACTTGCATTTAAAGAAACTCTAATCGTCATGGAAATGGCCCTCTTTGAAACACCAGATTTAACATTTTAGTATTTTCCTTGAGTGCATTGACCTTATTGCCAAGCTTCAAAGGTTTAAAAAAGTATTTGAAAGAAAGAGAAGGTTTTGAACTTCTGGATGAAAAAAGAAAGAAAAAGAATGTTTTTGGAGTGTAAATGAACACATTTTTTGACATTCATCCTTCCAAGCAGTAGAGGGTACTTAGTTCATTCCTCAAGGAAATGAGAGAAACATAACCTAAGTATTCTTAAAACCACTGAGATTTGAATGGACAGTGTACACTTGGTCAGGCGCCTGATCTTTCCTATAGTGCACATGCTTCTGGCAGCTATCGGAATTCTTCATCCTCTCTTACTGTTGCAGTCTTACAATTTTGGAATGATGTTTGCCCTTGATAAGCCCAAAGTGAAAGTTGAGCCCCAGGTATCATAGTTTTCTATTTTTAAATGCTGAGTTGTACCTGACTGTATTTACATTAAAATTATTTCTGCCATGAATGTGAGACATAACGTCCCACAGTGAACAATGAAGCAATGAATTAGAGCTTCTTTTTTTTTTTAATATTCTTGCCTTTGTTGTATGACAATCAATAAATTATTTCAGTCCCATTTTTAAGATGTAGGAGTTTCTGTAGCTTTCTAAAAGGTGATTTTGAATTTTAAGTGTCTTTTTTCTTCCAACAGAGGTTAAGTCCCTGTGTATATAGCTCATTATTAAGCATAAACGTTACATTACTTACATAACTCAGTCTTCATCTAAAATAGGGAAAAACCAGGAAAGTTGGTTAGAGGCTAAAATATTGCAGCAAGACCATATTATGTTGACAGACTGATTTCTTGAAAATTCTGTTGTAAGTACAAAATCAGTTTATGGAGGATACAAGATCTAAAAAGAGACACACTCAGAGTTATCAGCAAACGATAATTACTATTCATCATCTGTTTGCTGAGAAAACAGGAGCCGTAAGGGCATTGCATCACTTAACTGCACTTATTAACCTCAACTTGGCAAGCTCAGCTCTTCACAGCACAAGATAGTGAAGCTGATCATGGTCTTGAAAACACTATTAGATGGGGCACTGTCAAGATAATAATCTTCTAGCATTTAGTTTTTCTCTTTGCTACTAGTTGCAGCTTAAATATTTAAAAACAAAAGAATTTTGACCACTGTTACCTGTTTCCATCCATTTAATTTTTTGCTTTCTACTTTTTGTACTTATGTGATAGAAAAACACGGTTCTTTTTAGCTAGTTTCATTCAAAATTTTGAGACAATGTGAAAAGGTAGCTGTTTCCAGACATCCACAAATAATGCTATGTAACATACGGTCATACCTCAGCATTGTGCTTTACCTTTGTGTGTGTTGTGCTGATTCAATTTAGCCGGCATGGACTAAAACTGATCTGAATTGCTCATGAGCTGCAACGAGGTGACTCGTTGGGCTGGGCATCTCCAACCTGCATAACCCAGCCACAGCCCTCCTCAAGAGTGCATTACAGAAACTTGTTTGGGACAGTCGAGTGTTTAAGAACTAGTATATAGTGATGAATATAAATGTTTAAATCGTTAATATAAATGTTCAAAGAAGTGGAGCACCAATGGCATGGAAGCGTTAGTCTCATGGGAACCAATAAATCATCCACCCAAGGAGTGGTGCTTATGTGCTCGCAGTAGTCATCTCAGTTTTTACAAATACTGTGAGTTTCTTTTTAAAATCTCTGCTTACCCATTTCCCAAATAGCACTACGACAGAACTCATATGAATATTATGTAATAAAAAGTTCAATAAAATACAGCAAGACACTGAAGCAATTTGGTTCTGATGCATGTATTTCTCTGGAATGGTAAACTGGGACTTACAACAATTTGGTTTTCAAGTCCTTTTTCACCCATTACACTTTGCCAGAAGTGTCTTCATTAAATCTCAGCAATAGAGGTTTTTCCACACGCGCGCTCTGAACATCCTTACTTTTTCTCTGGCATAAAACTCTTCAATTTTGTATAGCAAATGCAAGCTGTCTGAGGTGTTGTGAGGCCAAAGTCTTTGTCTCCACTGCTGATAGGCATTGATTCATGACTATGAATAGCTTTCCTTTTCAGATAGCAATAGTGGTTCCTTCCTCTGATTGTCCACTCTACCCTTCTAACTCAATCTTCAGAGTTTCTTGCCTTGTCTTTGCTGTTAATATAGAGGCAGATAAATCACCACAATTTACAGTTCAGCTCATTCAGTTAAATTAACAATTTCATTCTTTTATTTAAGACACAGGCCACGTTCTCTATTGTTTCACTGGCTGCTAAATGAGCACTTTACCTGTCCTTGCACGACAGACAGGGTGAGCAGACAGGGGAAACAACCGCAGTTCTTCCAAAATAATTATTGCCAGGGATGGATCAGAGACCTTAATTTCAGTCTCCAAGACTGTTTCCTGTTGTTTTTTCTTAAATGGGCAAATCTCATGCCCATTGAGTATCCATAATATTTTCAGGGTATTGCTTCCCTGTCTTTGTACTATAGCCTACGTGTATATTGGTTTTATATTTTTAGTAACATCCTGTTTGTGTCAATGATGAATAAATACAGGAATTAGCGAGTGAATGAGGTTGTATAGAAATCCAGAGCAGAATTTCTTGGTAAGCTTTTGGAAAGAGTTGGCTGGTGGTCAGTACAAGGTCTGACAGAAGTGGTGAGTTTCCACTGGAGTGGTTTGGAGGGGAACTGTAGGAGATCAAAGAGATTGGAAGTAGTAATAGATGTATTTTCAATGAAATGTACATACAGCAGCAATTCTAAACTGCATCATTGTTATGACAAACCAAGCAGGTACCAAGTGTTTCCTCTGAAATAAAAGTGTTACCTACTTCTGTAGAAGCAGCATAGAGTGTTTCAGTCTTGATGAGGCAGGCAGAAGCATATCAGCTCTAAACTTCCAAACTGACTTTATGCTTTCTTCTTAGTAATCTCTGTTTCTCTTCTTATTCTGTGAAAAAAATACAGAGCAAATCACCTGCCTGTACTAAATAAGTCCCACAAAAGCAATTGTATTAGTTGAAATAGTTTCACAAGGCATGAAAGCAGGTGAGTTGCTTAAAAATCTTGCAGCTTTATTGTCTTTCTGATTTCTAAACCTTTAAGTAACTTCTGACATTTATGCTTCTTTCATTTTCCCATGTCATTACCTAATACAGAAGGTGTATCAGAGGGTGATACAGTTTGTTAGAGCAAGTTGTGGGTCCCAGGATAACTAAATCAATGGGGTAACTTCTCTGGCTACTGGAGAGATAACTCAGAGAATAACTTACATATACATTTGTAAAGTGCATTTGGATATAAAATAAATAAATAAAGTGTGGATTTTGCTGCCAGTCTTTTACTGCAACTTAGGACTCTGTCCAGCTACTAAAAGAAAAAGCTAAATGAGAGAATGAGTCAAAAGAGATCTTTGGACTTACATCATACTTTTTAGATCTAATAACTCCCTTCTTAGAATGTTTTAATTGATCTAATCCTATCCTATAAAAATCCTATGAAAATCATGTCTATTCACTACTATTTGCTGTATTTCTCACAGTGAAACAGCTCCAAATTGTATAATATTTTTTTTCCTAGTTGTTTGCTTGAGAAGGAAATGTCTAACTCTCTTTGTTAATTTAGATAAATGCGGGTTTGGGGTTGTTGGGTTTTTTTTTTATAAGCACAACACCAGACCTTCATATTGCTCATGAAAGATTAATTCTTGATCCATTATTATTTTTACTCCATGTTAATAATGTATTAGATGTGCTTATTGCATATCTGTGGATGTATAGATGGGTACACTTTGGTTAGACCAGTCAGAAGTGTTGCTGAGATCACCCTCACTCCAAACGGATTCTAATGCTTATTGGTTTCGTGTTTTAAGAAAAATGAGTCAGTGCATGGAGGAATTTTATTCAAGATGTACTTATTAGATGTGTTGCCTTAGTGAAGATTATACTTTCGGTATTGATCAAACCACTCTCCCCTAGTGTACAGATGATTAATTCCCTATTAACTCCTAAAATATGACTAACCCAAAGAGTACATTTTAACAAGTGGCGCTGCTTCCTCCAAAGTGCACACAAAACCCCTGTATTAAAAGTAACTCCCCAAAAGCCTTTTGTGTGCATTTGTGACCTGCTTGCCTTGATGTATTGTTTCTCCTGACATAGCATTTTTTCCTGATTTTGCTGAATAACTCCACTTTATTCTTGCTTTAAGTAACACCAGATATATGATCATTGCATTTTTTATACCCCTTCTTATAATGGCATGTTTACAGCTAGTTTTAAAAGTTAGATGAAACATTTTAAATTTCAAAAATTGGTGGTTCTGCAAAACTTTGATGTTGGAAGTTTCTGCCTTTCTGACCTGGTTTAATTAGTAGCCAGTGGGAATAACATGTATATAACTCCAAGCACTGACCAAGTCAAACAAATTTGGGAACCTGTGTTTGTGATTCTTGAAGCAAAATATCTTGGCTATTCTGAGTGAGACTTTTTCAGTTGCATTTGGTGGAGGGTTTTATTATGCATACGAAGCCAAGAGGAAATTCTGTTTTCAAGCCAAGTGATTTAACATTTCACTTAATGTTTGTAAGACCCAGAGTGGCCCAAGTGCCAGCCCTAGTGAAAACTTTGTCATGCAGATCTCTACTAGGACACAAAAAGGGTCTTAATTCTAAGTAATTTACTGCTCAGTGATCTTGTCTTACCGAGGGAGTGACAGAGTGACAAAGCTGGAACCTTAGCGGTTTTGCATGTGCCTTTACGTATGGGAAACTTCAGAAAGGTCATGATTTCATCCTTCTGCAGCACAGGAAAAAATAAACCCCAAATCATCATCAAATATGAAGACTACTACTTTCAGCTGCAGGCATATTTCTGAATTTGTCAACAGTTTGCCACACTGTAGCTGCTGTCTGTAAAGCCATTCCAAAACACAAGATGTGTTTAGAAGAAAACTTGATCACAAGTAAATCTCTAACACAATATACAACTTGTTTAGTGCTATGATTAAAATTCTTTGTGTGTCAGTCTCTGTAAGATTTAGTTTTTAATTACCTAACTTCTCTAAAAGGTATCTAAACTTAACATCATTTCTCTGTTACTGGCCATGAGCACATCTCCACAAATTACTGTTATCTGTGGATCTTACAAGCATGAAGTTATGTCTTTTCTTTCAGAACGTGAATGAAGCTGTGAGTTAGTCTAAACAAATTACCAATCACTGTGATGTCCCATGAGATGCCAACACATTAAACTTCAGGCTGATCACTAAATCAAGCCTCTTTCTATGGACACCTCTGTCTACAGGTTCTAGGTAGGCTCACTAGCTAGGATTATTGAGATTGAATCCTGCAGCAAGAATTAGGTAAGCACAAATCAATATATATATAGACACAGTGGCATTACAGAGAAGTAGGGGAGTGCCTTTTTCTTACATTCTTATTTTAAATTTTGCTGTATCCCACCTTTTTCTGACAAGCTGCTTACTATTTCTTATTGTTTTAAAATGTTGGGGCTGAATAATATTGGAAGTTTTAGGTAATATACTTCTTGAGTTAATAAAAACCTGTCATGTGTGGAATATTTTTAGCTGTGAATTAAAATTAATTAGGTCCTACTTTTATTGACAAACATTTTGGACAGTGTCTGTTTCTTCTATTCAAAAGTCTTTTAACACAAGAAATTTGGAACTAGTTTCATAATCTCTGACAAATTGGGAGACACAATGCTAATGTTTACTGGTTTTTAACTGTGTCTGTCTCCTGAATATTGTTCTCTGGTTTTAGCTAAATATTTTCTATAAATAACAAGAAAGTGGATTGTTTAAAAACATTCCAAATTGACTTTAAACATTCAGATTATCTTGACTAGACAACACTATTCTGTTTTTTAGTATTCTGAATATAACTTTTAAAAACAGGCTTCTAGAGCAAAAATTTGCAATTATGAATTACAGATTGTGAACTTCCCAGACTATTCCACAATGCTTACTTAAAATGTCATAGACTGACAATCATATTTTAACATGTTATGAACATAAAGGATGAAAAATGGATATGAAAAAACAAAATAGTAGCCAAAAAGAGGACACATTAATTTTTTTTAATATATTTTTATGTATCCTTCTAATTTATTTGTTATTTTAATGGTAGAAAATAACCCAAAACATCTTTAAAGTCTCTATGCACATGGCTTAAGTGCATCTTTACTGAATTTTCTGGAGTGAATATATGATTTTTTGAAGAGAAAACACAAGTATTTATATAAAATTTTTCCATCATTTAGGAGACTCTTCATGGCAGTCAGGTGCCCTGCTTTTTCTGTAAAACAGCTTGAAGAAACATGTTCTTTGACCAGAACTGATCCATAAATCCCTCTTGTGCACTCTTCAGGATTGGCAGTTATAAAGGAATTGAAGTTACACCTGCTGTAAGTAACACTTGTCCTTCTATCAAGGAGTACTTTTTAGATGGCTGGCATATTGGAGCATCTATATATGTAAAGCTTTTCTTTGAAGAACCTGCACAAAAATTATTCAACATTTTATCCTATCAATTTTTCAAGATATTAATCCAGAAGCCTTCTATTTGCGTTCTGTGCAGGATGAGTGACACTTGCTGTGGCCACATTATATTGTAATACAGCATTTGGTCACTGATCTGTGTTGTGAAACTGCAGGATCAATTCAATGCAAATATCACAGAATAATTGCTTAACCTATCTTCCCCCTTGTTCAGAGCACTTCAGTGTTAAGTATAAAATGAGCCAGGGTTATGATTTCTGGCAAATCAATAAAACTAAAGGATTTGTGACCAAAGCCTTAATTGTCTTAACAAGAGCATCTATGCCTCTCAAACTAATGAATCATCAAGTACTATTGGCTTCTTTTCCCCTTAAACCTTTTGGATACTTCAGATTTTTAAATAGCAGTGTAAACGTTATGTGTGTTAACAGCCTTACAAATTAGCTGTGATTTTGTACTTTGGACTATGACGCTCATTAGTGGACCTGTGTCCTGTCATTTCCATTAGGCTGTGATAAATGTGTTGGGATCAACTGATTCCAAATTTTTGGTGGGTTGTTGTTTGGGCTTTATTTATATCTATATTTACCAAGAGCAAAATCATGGGCTTACATGCTTTGATAAGTAAGTGCAAACTGCCAGGCCAGGGCCTCAATGTGTGTTCTTGCCTTTAAGAAGCCTTCTCTTCTTAAGCCTACTTAAAAATGTTGATTTTACCTGATTTCCAGTTGGACTGGATCTAGCACAATATCAAAATATGTGCTAAGGCCTTCAGCAAAGTATTTAAGTCTATGAGCAGTTATACCTCTAGAGACACTACAGAGGACATAATATCATGTAATGCTTTATTAGTAGAGATGGAAGATTTAGCTGTCATTGCGCTGATGAACTTGGAAGTTGCGCACAGAATAAAGCACAGTAGTGATATGATCGGCTCATTCAGTTTACTTAAAAGACTAGTTTGCTTTCAAAATTGTTGAAGGATATCTAGAGCATTTGTAAGCAGCATGGCACAAAGGATGTTGTGACAATAACACCTGCATGTGGAAAATGCCCTGATTAAAGTCTTCACACTAGGGTTTGCTGAACACCCCTAAGGGCAACAATTTTGAAGTGACTTTAAGAAAGGTATGACCCGCCAGTTTTACAAACATATCTGGAAGGAAATTTGTGTTTCTAGGACGGCAACATAGGTTTGTTTTATAGATTTTCTTCTTAATCTATGAGTGTCTGTGAGAATGCAAGTGTGAGAAGTTACTCACAGTTATTTACTTGTGCAGACAATAAACCTGCCCCAGTGTTATTGATGTAAGACTTATGTCCTTTTTCTCTGATGTTCTGACTACTAAGCTAGAAAGTAAACTCATTTTATTATCTTCACTGACATGAATCTTGTTAATTTCGTTGAGGGTTTTTTGCTCAAGGAAGTATCATTCCTCACTTTCAGATGAAACTCCAAATGCAATTAACACTATACATAGTCTGAAATACTAATGATGCCTAGTTTATATTTTTATCAACTGTTGAATTTCAAAGCTCATAAATGTCTCATCCTTAATTCTTTTCAGTGCCTACCAGACACGTTCACTCCCAGGCAGATGACAGATAATTGAGCAGATTGTTAAAGACCTCACAGTAAGACCCTCATCTAAGAGCTCATAGTACAGTGATATGATCTAGAGGTGGCAAAGAGTGTCCGTTATTGGTCTGATTCTGCAGGACAGCAGACAATGTGAGTGACAATCTAAGCTGACACTGGAAATATATCTAGAAATGTTTCTCTAAAAGTCCAGGCCACCTTCCTATTATTTGTTGCAGAATATCACAGAGAGGGAGCCTGGAAATTTGCAAATTATCTGCAGAACTAAGAAATTTTGTACACGACTATGGTAAAATACCATTGCTAGAGTAAGGGAAGACATAACCTCCTAATCATAAATAAAGCATGAAGGTCATGGTCAACACACAGATGACAGAATGCAACTGAAGGGCCACTTCAGTCAACTCAGCCTCAGGCACTGGAGAAAAATCGTATTTAAGTGTAGTGATATGTCAGAAGGCAATAATGAACCAGAAATCCCATCAACTTCAAGATGACATTCGCAGAAACCTGAACTCTAAGACCATTGATCTTATGTGTAAAGGCAGGCAGAAAATGATTGCAGTTGACAGAAACTGTGAATTTGAAAGACAAATCTTAATCCTAAATCAGAAATAATGAAACTCATACTGGTTGTGAGCAATGTACTGTACATACATATAGCATCATTGAATATATAATACCAGTGCAACAGAGAGTTTAAAAATAAACTGAAAATAATCTGATGGTAGAGGTTAGTAAACAATTTGGTATAAATGATGTACTTTCAAAGAGAAAAGAAAAATATTTAAAAAATAATAGCTTGACCTGCTGAATGGCATCCGCATTTCTTTACTTCTGGAAGTGTCAGTGCTAGTCCCACTAAAACAATCTTTTAAAAGGGGTTAAAAGGCATCTGTCATTTTTCATCTGTAATCAAATAATCTATAAATTACATTTTTAACATATACGTATACGAGAAGCTTCTCACCACATTTTCATCTGGTGAAAACTGACGTTTCCTTGTTCCAAGTCAATTGACTTAGTGACAGACGATGGCTAAGTGTCTGGCACTTTCACTTCGCCCCTCCCATCTTCAAACTCTTTCCACTGAGGATTTCGGGTAAAGGAAAGCAGAAACAGATTTTTCAAATTGAGTTTCTAATATTTAAATGGCAGTACACATTTTATGTAAGAGTTTTTGCAGAAACATTGCATTGCTTAATATATATTGATCTCAGTACAACCACTGAAAAAAACACTAAAACAAAAACCAAAAAAAACCCCAAATCTAAAACACCACTTACTGTGGCAGTGAGCCTGAATATTCACTCCCTGATAGCCATTATATTTACAGCAGGATGGTGTGTCCTGATATCTCTGAAGCAAAGACTTTAGCAGTTCCTACAAAGGTCTGCAATAACTGGAGTATATATCTCCTAGTCTTTTTTTTTTATTATTATTTCTTGCAATGAGACATATGCAACCTTTGATTTGTCAACACCAATAAAATGAGCATTTAGGAAAATTTAGAAGCCAGTAGATATAGTTCAGATTTTTTTTTTTAAATTACTACATTTAACCATAACATCATACTTTTCAGATATTAATGATTAAATGGACTTTTGGGTGTACCTCTTTTTATGTCTACATTTTAATGAAACCAGACAGATAAGATTCATGTTTTAATTTTATGCAGTTCATGCAGTCACAATTTAACCATCATAATTGTATACCTCAAAAAAAGTAGAGATTCTTTAAAAGTGGAAAAAAGTGAAAAGTATGAGCTTTAACTGCTGCATATTTTGTCTTATTTTCATATGCACAAATATGATTTTTTTTCATGGTTTTTGTGCTTGTGCTCTCTGCAATATTTTAAAATGTATCTTTACTTTGGTAGATGAATTCTAATTTCCTATTGACATTTTAAGTACATACAGTTGCAAAAATATTCTAACTAAGGTTGCAAAGGTGACTTACTGTTTCACTACTAGAGATTTGATAGCATTGTTAAATGTACTGTTTTAAAATTAGACTTCAACAAAACAGGGATTATTTTATTTTATCTTATTTTTTTTTCTGTAAATAATGAAATTAACAAGAATAGTCCCCAAATATTGAATTAAAAGTGATTGTAGAAGCAAAAGGCAAAGAAACTGCAGAAAATTTACAGTTGGCATCAAAAATGGTGTCTTCTACAAGATCAGCGGATTAAAAGCTCTAACTCCAACAATACACTTCATCAGGTGTTTCTCATAACAAAGAAAAAGAGTGCTTGGTATGAGCTGTGCAGAATGATTGCAGAACCATTGTTAGGCCTTGTACTGAAAGCTAATCAACACAGCTCAGTCAATCACTAGATGGAAGAAAAGCTGAAAGTCCTGCAATTATGCAATCATCTATTTATTGAAAGAACCACTGCCCTACACAGAAACAGAAAATTGACAGTGTATTTGCAGTGGACAAAGACATCTGGTTCCTCATTTTACAAGTGTGGTGTCTTTCCACAATTCCATTTTTCCTGATTTAGGTCTTTCTTTAAGTTCACAGTGTCTTGGTGTGCAAGTCTAATTTTATGCCAAAAACATTCTCAGAAATATTAATGGATTGTTGCTGAAGAGAGAGTGAAGAGACAAATAAAATTTCAGGTCAATTTGGTGATGGTAAACAAGAAGTAACTGACCTGTGAAGCTTCATTCAAGTTGCCTTATCTATCAATACTGAAAAACTGTGAGCATTAGAAAACTGACTCCTGTGCTTGTGTTAGCCTTAACAAAATCTGGTCATTGCCTGGAGTTGAAGGAAACACTTTAATTCTGAGCATCTAAAAGTTCTGCAAGCTAAGAGACACCTTGTAGATGCTCCAACAGCTAGAAACACAACCGAAGAAAAAACCTTATATGTTTCCCAATGCCATTTCTTTCAGAATAGACTCTCTCTGAACTGAGTTTTGTTAAACTTTGCTGTTTAAACAGGGTCTGTTTGCTGAAAGTCACTAAAGCACTAATAATCACCTTGTATGCTTTGGTTGACCAGCTGGCTACCAAACCAGAACACTCCCTGTAGGCCATGCCAAAGTAAATGTTTTGAAACTGCATCAGGATCCAGCTCTGGTGGAAACTGGAAGAAGGCAGGAGAAATCAGTGGGCTGATAGGTCTCTCCTGACTTGCGACTCACATTTAACTTTGCAGGGTCTTAATGAAACTTGGTTGTTTTCTGAGGTTCTGCCCCACCCCTAACCCTTCTGCAAATCAAGGTCAGAGACAACTCAGTCTCTGCTCTGCCAGGAGTGAACAGGAGTCTCCACTGAAAGTCACTGCAAGCAGCCTCGCTTCCTCTTGGCACTGGCTCGGGCTCGTTGTGCAGCATCTTTAGAAGTCACGAGCTAAACCTTAACCAGAAAATGAACCAACAAAACTAAATGGCTCACCTGAGTCAATATTTAATGAAAAAACCCCAAGCAACCACAACTCCCCTACCCCCTCCCCAAACCTCACCCCGTTCCCCATCCAAATTACTCTCTTCTCTCATCTCAAATATTTGAGAACTGATTCTGAACGAAATTATTTTTGGTCTGTTGATTCAGAAGGAATTGGGTTTGGTCTGCTTTGGTCTGAGTGAAGAAAGAAGCTCTCTGATTTTATTCATCTCCACAATGAGAATATGAAGATCTAAGGTATTCTAAAGCCATATGAGCATATTTTGGCTTTTTCCCAACTAATTCACTTCAGAAAAACTGAACAAAACAGAATGGAACAGTATCTGATCATATCTTTAAAAACAAGAGATTGTTTGAAGGTTTTTATAAGGAAATTACATGAATGTGAGGCTGAAGTGAAAAGAGAATAATAGCAATAGTAATTTGACTCTATGAAAAAAGAAAGAATTTATCAGAAAATGGAGTGTAGAATGTATATAACGTTGACTTGTTACAAACATTAAGTAAACCACTCAGAGTTCTCCATAAAATGCACCTAGAAAATACCTTCCAGCTTCAATATTATTTCACTGTTCCCGTTACCAAAACTGACATTAATCTCCTTTCAAATGTTTTCTCTTATTCCTTCTTTTAGTCCTGGCTCGATACGACAGGACTTGGGTTTGCCAACAGAGGGCAATAGTCAAGCTAGGAAAGACTGCATCCATCATTTTTGCAACTTCTAATGAGTCAGAAGGACACATAGAATCCTCATCTGCTTTTATGGATATTGCTGTGTAATTGCAGTGTAATTATGGCGCACAACAGCTTCAGAAAATTATCTTTGAAGAAAACAGCTGGTTCTCTTTAACAAACAGAGATGAAATCTTGTCAATTTAAAAAAAAAAAAATCCAAAGGAAAAATACTAAAAATATATGCCAATAATAAACAGGCAACAACAACAACAAAAAAAAGAACATAAAAAATTGAAATGGATAAATCAGAGAAACTGCTATGAAAAATAAGACTAAAGTATAAAACATTAGAAAATTACAATGATGTGAATGTGCTTTCATTATATGGTATATTACGAAGCAAACAGGCTCATTGAAAAGATTTCCATTTTCCTTCTTCCCCTCGTGTGTAGTACGTAGGACCCCGATACTGATGGCACTTCTGCACACTTCCCACTCGGCAGAAGAAATCCCCTTGGTTTCCGTGGAATTTCACAGCCCGATAAGGCCAGCCCGGAGCCACAGAGCTTGCCAAGCCTTGCTCTGCTAAATAAATACCGACGGCTTCTGTCGGGGGTGTGAGGGCAGGGGACCAGGGCACCGATGCCGGGGACTGGGCATCAGTGGGTGGCTGAAGGGAGAGGAGAAGCTCTTTGCAGAGTTGGGCATCAGCCCTGTGGTTCTCGGGAAGGGCATGGCAGCCGTAGGGAACAATTGCCTAGTAGGGAGTGGAGGTTGGAAGGAGGGGGTTTTAGCAGCCAGTAGTTGGGGAACGGGACCAAACCGCCTCCGCCGCAGGCCTGGAAGTGCACCAACCAGCATTGGCTGAGGAAAGTGGATATGGGACTTGGTGCGCATCTGTAATGTGGAAACAATAAAAAAAGAGAAAGGAAATGTTGCAAAACACTTTTTAGTCATTGCAGCCAGTATTTCCAAAACTTTTGAAATCTGTATTGATATATACATACAATTATTATTATGATGTAATTAAACTTTACTAAAAATTAGTCCAAAACAACAGTTAAACAATAAGTGCAGAAACATATGTCATATGGCAATACTTTGTAAACCCTAGGGCTAGGAAGTTTTCAGAATTGAAGAACTTTATTTCTATATGATAAAGTGGGTGGAGGGAATGGCTTTATCTCCCATAGATTAATTTGCACATGTCCTGAGCAGCTCTTTTGTAGACAACAGATAGACAGATGAGAGGAAAAAATGTGCATGATACTAGCTGTAGTATCAATGTGCCACGTTTACATGATGAATTTCACAATTTTGTGAAGAAAGTTGGAGGACCAGATTCAAAACAGTTATTAAGCAGGGAAAATTAACTGCATTAAACTTGAAAGCATGTGGCCAAGGTGACGCAGAGGAACTCTATTTGGCATATGGTATGAGCTGTGAAACTTTGAAAAGGGTTACATTTTTGTTTATAAGAATCATATTTTAGCAATTTTTAATTTGCATATATTTAGAAATTTTTTGAACTTGAAATATACATAAATTCTGTAGGCTATGTCTGTATTACATTATGGAAGCATCACTTGTGAGTCTTCAGTTAAGGATGTGCTTTGCACTTACAGTAGGGTTATTAAGGTATAATGATACATTTTCAGTCAATTTAACAGCATGACTAATAATAAATTAAACCCACAGCATATGCTACATGAAAAAAATTAACATTTCTGAAAGAACTATTTAATATTCTTAATGGTGCGTGACTTTTTAGCTTCTTGCATTCCATTTCCTTGTTTGTTTAAATTTGGTAGAAACAGTGATGAGGCTGAAGAAAATCTCGTATTGTTTCCTGTGTCTGATGCAGCAGAAGACTTGCCCAAATATTTGCAAAGGCTGATCTCTGACAGTTGAGCCATTCTGTGGGCAACGCTGCTTCTCCACGGAGTGGAATTTTTCATTTAGTTCGAGACCTTTAAACAGTGCTGGGAGTGGGGTGTCAGAAGTACGGACAATTGGAAATAAGGACCATTGGAATTACAGCTGCAGAGCACTGGGTAGAGGCTCGTGTGTTTATAGCAGGAGGACTACGCTCTCCCTACTCCTTTCCACTTCTGCATTGGCAAAGTGGGCCCGAAGAAAATGCATATGGGCAACAGATCTAGTAAAAAGTAGCAACTTCAGAAAAATGGAAATTTACTCCTAGTCCAACTGGTAAACTGGGAAGAACCTTCTGCACTGTTCTCTCTTGCGCAGTCTGGGGAACAAACAATCTTCAGCTGTACCTCAGAGAAGCATGTGGTTGATGTTGCTATTTATCCTGCCTGATAATGAAAGGTTAGGGAAACGGTCATCATTACAGCTATTTCTTGCCAAGAGGACAAAAAAGAAAAATGAGAAAGATAGCTTCATGAAAAGGCTGTTGGATTGTGTTATTGTCATTGGAGGAAATATTGGCAAATAGTGCAAGTGAATAAAACACTGAACGTGCTTGAACCTGTGTTTTAAAATGTTGAAGCCAGGGTTCCATTACATGGAATGAAATATACTAAAAGCAATACTGGTGAGAAATTACGTGTAGACAGTAACACAAATTTTCCTTTGAATTCTCCTGATTATTGAAAGAGATTTTTAAGTATTAAAATTAAATATAAACATCTGTTTCATGAAATGACATTTTGCTTTTGAATCAGTGCTCAATTAATAACAGCAGAGTTTTATCATGCAGGTATTTACATTTTTCTTTAACAATGTGATTATGAAATATGTATTTTTTTATATTGTAACACTCAAACGGCAGATAGTTCAAAGAAGGACACATTCCTATAGGAGTTAATAATTTAAGGACAGACATGAAGTTAGACACTGGGAGGAAGAAACAAGGAATTTTTTGATACGCCAAGGACAAAGAATTTATCAATCCACAAAGAGGGATTACATAGACCGTGGTTAAGTAAGTGATACCACCATAATGATGTAGCGCTGACACTGAGAATAATTGGTTTAAATAAACTTCAGTGTGGTTCATTGCTTGGTTGGTTTTCTAGAAAAATCTCCAAGTTGGAAACGCTGGGGATGAAACTAGCTGTGCATGACATTTTTGGAATTGCCTAAATGGTGTAGGCAGCACTTCTAAGTGCAAAGCGACTTCAAAGAAAGGAAGAAAGAATTTTTCAGATGATACCTGTTTGGCTTGATGACTTGGTTACGAAACTTCTTTACAGTTGAAGAGGATGAGTAGAAAGGTGTACCTGCCCTGGTAATAATGATTAGTCATATTAGTGACATAGGAGTATCTAAATCCATGGCCAACCACAGAAATAGCAAATTACTTTAGGAATTTAGGAGCTATCTTTAAAAGTGATGCAAATTAATAGTTATGTATCATTCCTGAATAGAGCTTTAATAAAAATAAAGACCAGGTAGGCCCTGTGAATCCCAAATCTCTTCATGAAACCAGGGCAGGGACTTTCAAAATTTAAGTGCTTTAGTGCAGAAACCAAGGTTACTGTATGTGTTAAAAAAGTGATTATTTTTTATTTTGTTAGTGTTCTGCTTTAGGTGTGGTTTTTCTGTCTCTCAGGTAAGTAAATGTAAAAAGCACCATGTGTTGGCTGGCTGTGGGGGCTCTCACAGTGACCAACGTGTTTTATTTCCTAGTTTTTTATCCTCTTGTTTTGCTATGAACTGGCTGTGACTTGATTGCTTTTTATATGGGAACTTAGGAGTTTATGGCCATTTTTGTGAAATGGTTTTCACTTCTGTGTTACCAATTATAACACTGAGAAGCATAATGGAAACATATCTGTTGGAAGAACATAGCTTGAATGAGCAGAGTTTTTGGGGGGTTGATACTTCAAGGCCATGTCTCAGATTTATTTTTCATCATGCAGGAAGGCGGAGTTGAGTAGATACAACTCTGTCTCTCAAGTGATGATGGGAAAGTCAAGATTCTCAGTCTTCATTTTGGTAGCTCTACTTAAAATAACCTTCTGAAGCTCTCCTGCTAGTGTAAACGGTGCAGTAACAATGTAGGTTTTTAAAAGCCTCCTATTTTATTTCTGCTTAGTTGTAGTGAGCTGTCGGTTTTTCAAAAAATGTTTTCTTCATTCTTGTTTATTTCAAGGTCAGAGAGAAGAAGGACTGTGTGCACAGCAACGGAGAAAATGAAGCAAAATGTGTACTTGTCTGAGGTTCAGACATATATGAGTAGTTGACATAAAATTCATAAAGGTCAGACTGTTCATATTTTCACAACCATGTAAGTATCTTAATCTATAGTTTCAAAACAGACATATTTATGTTAAGACATAGGTGAAATCATGAAAGTCGTGTATCTCAGTAGTTCTGTTTTGGATGAGGTTTTCCCATAAATTGTTATGACTATATTATCCACTTTTTACTTCTCTTAAAAAGTATATGGAATTTAATTGCCTCTTTGTTAATCAAGCTTGGTAAGTCACCGTAAGCCTCATTCCAAATTTATATTAAATATATGACATCAAAAGGAGGTTGCTACGCCACGTTGCTTCCATTTAGCTTGTACTATGCGTATTTGTTTACTATGAGATGTCTTCAAACAGTATTTTCCTCAGCCTTTCTGAATCTGGCTATTACATTAGCAGACTCTTTCAAGTTAAAAAATTAAATGAAGTAGTAGATCATGTCTCTCTTTCTACTAGTTCTGCTGCTGGAGATTACCTTTTAGCTGCTGGGGGAGACAGAGTTGTTCTCATTTTCCACTAAAGCCCTCATCCAGATCTACCTACTTCTTAAATGCAGGTAAGCAGCAGCTCCACAAATACAGCTTATCTTCTCAAGGAAAGTCACAGTCTCAACCAGTAATTTATTTTGATTGTCACTGCTATTTTTTGGAGCCAGGCTGGCATGACTTCATCGCCCAGCAAAAAGTTTTGTGTATCTTATCTCTTCCAACCAGTGCTATGGCCTGTCCTGCAAATAACCACACAGTTACACAAGAGCATGCTCTATCGGTGCCTAAAAATACCATTGTCCTAACTCAAAGCATTGCAAGCTATTTAAAATTTTCCCTGCTAGTGAATCTGTTATTTTAAAAGATTTGTTTTCAAATTGCCCTTTGTTGTGAAAGGGAGCACTCTACATATGTGAGTGTTTCCAATGTATTTCCTGCCACCAAGACCTCCACCTTCCATCTAGTCATTTCTAAGTACCCAGAGTTGGCCACAGGCCTGTTTCTGAGAGAGAGCTTCTTCACCAACATATGGCTGTGCTCAGAATGATTGCTCTGGCCTTCAGTCTGCTCATTTAAGTCTAATGAGGTCCGTAGAGGTGACTGGATGACTCACACAATGAAGTCATTTTTCCAATTAGCATTCTGACAAATGTATTATAAGTAGAGCTGCTTCAATAGGTTTCCACAGCTGGGGGAGAGATCGTGTATCACAAAATACTCTGTTACTTTCTTCTGATCTGGTCAGAGAAATTTCATTCACTCTTGGGTATGACTGTTCACACAACAGATGGGTATTTCATGTCTGAGGAGTGTGACCCATTCCTAAATCAAGCTCTTTCTGTATCTGCAAGCCAAAACGCTCATGCAAGGCACAAAATTAACCTTAGTCTTGAGTAGTTGCTCATAATGTTCATTCTGAAAAGCCTTCCTTTTATTAGGAAGTCTTTTATTCATTATTGTGGGATATAATGTTTGGAAATGTAAGCAGCTGACACCTAATGGAAGACTTTTAAGTAACCAATTGAAAAGCCATTCTTCCTGTGTGCCCATGCCCTTTCATTCTGGTATTTGGGAACATTTACTCAAACAGCTTTTGTTGCATAAATATGGGAGGAAGAACGGAATCCAAAATCACCTAAAGAGTGTTCATTATTTTTTAGTTGTTACTGCCTAAGCATTATTTGTTATTTTCACATTTAAAAAACATTAATCTATTTAGAAAGCAGAAACAAACCCACATAATTTAGCTGACAGTTATGGTCTACAAATTGTAATAGTCAAAGTAAATTGTCAGCAAATCACCCTATGTACTGAAGTTCAGTATATAAACTGTTCACAGATCTAATGAAAACAATGAATAAATTCATAGGAACTCAAATTCTTTACCAGACAATCTGGAACAGAATAAAGTAATATACTATTTTAGATAATTTATGCATGATGAATAATTCAGCTATCACTAATTGGAAGTTTTCTACTAAAAAAAATAATAATTTGACCTTGTTTGATAAAAGATTGAAATTTCTATGAACAGTTATTTTTCAAAATTCAACACCGTTGAGGTATACAATGAGCACCAAGTGAACGCTACAAGGAATTGTGCAGAAGCTATTTAAGAGAAAAATAAATCCCTGAAATTATTCCAAAAAGCAAGGAACCTGTGGCTTGCTTCCTTTACGAATTGTTTGGGTTTCAACGATGTTATGGTACATTTCTAACTGTTTTATTATTATTATTATTTTTGTCTTTATTCCATTTTAACTTTGAGGCTTTGTTGCTGTTATCATGGAAGCAGGTAGGGAACAGGACACATACAACCAGTTTAACCGTAGGAAAACAAACATAATTTAACCACACTTCTTCAATAAAAATCCCTTCCGTGCGATATCTTTTTCATATTTCAATAAATAGATGATCTTAAAGTATGAGTATTAGAGGTAACTTGAAGTGCAAATTTAATTTTACACCATGTACACACCCAAGCAGGGAAACCCTCTCAGAGATGAGACCTTCCTGCCCCGGTGTTCTGACATGAGTCAAGGTTTGCAAAGTGGGGTAGTGTCTGTGATTGGACCAACTGCCGCAGTTGGGAAAAAAATTCAGTTTTCTGAATACACAAGAACTCCTGCAGATTTGAAGAAGATGAAGGAAACTCCAAAGCTAAAAGCATTTATTTCAGCCTTTGCTTTCAAAACAGCATAAACAGCTGGAGCATGGAAATAGGACTCAATACAAAGCCCTGTAACAATCCTCAAATTAATTCTGAACTCGACAGAATGAGGCAGCGTTGCCTGAACAGAGAGCTGTACTAAGGGGACTACAGCGACCAAGTATTTCTGGATGCACTTGCAAACTTCAGGTAAGTTTTACCACGTCATTGATCGGTCGCACAGATAAGTGATCCTGAACTGCAGTGAGCCACTGAGTCATTCATGTGCCCCACTGATTTTCAGTTATATTAACTGCTTTTGGGAACAGAAGCCTTCTTACCTATTGTGAGATCCATTTCACCTTCCTTTAGGTGTCTACGGAATAAATACCTACAGCTAGGGCTGTAGGCTATCTAAGGCTGTTGCTTCAGGTTTCTACTGTGGAAGCAGGATAGAAGAAACATTGACACAGAGTTCATCTGACCCACCTTCACCAGAAAATACTTCAAAAGCAGATGACTTGCCTACCAAAATTAAAAAAGGACAAGAGAAGTCGTCTCTGTTTAATGCAGCGATCTCCAGATTTATAGGTAAGGTGGTGTGATCCATGTATTTTTCGTGTTTGATTTTGGTTTTGCAGAACAGGAAACTTTTTTCCTTTTAGTGTACCTCTTGCAGTAATACTATTTCCTATTGGTCTCAGTTAACATAGGCTGTTGTGAGCACTGCTCTTTACAAACACAATACTGTAATCTTAGAGCTCCATTAATGTATCCTTCATACTGGCTTAAAATTAATCAGCTAGAATATTATCTTCTTCTCCTTGTACAAAGCAAAACCAGCCCTCCCCCTAAAATCCCCCATGCATTTAACAGATTGAATAATCTGACAGAAAAATCAGACTGGAAAGGGTGGGCTAATAAAAAAGGGAGTGAGGCAGTAGCCTTCTATGATTCCTGAGGAGACAATATATTTGATGATCTCATCATGAAGGTTACTAAATAAATGAAAGTAAATGGCTGGTTGATTCCCTTTAATTCAAAATGTGGTGTAGACACTTCCTTCCCATTCCCTCACTACAGTACATTGGATCACATTAGGCTTGACAATAAGGATTGACTTAGTGGTTTTCAGTTCTGTGTAGTGATTTTGATCCTTTTTCAAAATGATTTACTGATTGCTGTAATGTGCTTTCTAACTCCTCATTTTCTTGGTGGTGCTTATGTTAACTTTTTTTTGGAAATCATTACTACAACTTTATTGACATATGTTAGCTGATAATTTCCAAATCCCCCAATTAACTATTTCTATGTTGATTTTGTTATCAAATCACTGGTCTTTTAGTTCTTTTATTTTTTTCTTTTTCTTTTTTTTTTTTTTATTTCCATTCTCCCCTGTTGAGTGGTGAGGGGGGATGAGCATAGTTGTCAAAGACAATAACAGGCTACCAAAGTTACCATTGCATTAAGGCAGGTATGAATTTTAAAGTGTGTTTGACTTGAAGCAGGAATGCAGTACAAATGCAAATATTCCCCAGTGTAAAATAAAGCAAATGAAAGGAAATGAACATAAAGTACTGATTCAATGGTTCATAATCAATGCAAGTAAGGATGTTGGAATGGATGGTTTAGAATTTCTGAAGATGGTTACACGATATTAATCCACTATCTTGAGTTATTTAATATGTCCTTGATAGATGCTAAGGCATTGGTGAGGCTTTGCATACATCCTGGAATTAGTGTCATTTAAAGAATTATCAGTTTTTATCGCCTCTCTTGCCAGTCAGTACAAGTTAACTTATTAGACTGTAAGAGACAGAGAATGATGGAGACTGCAAATTCTTTCTTCAAATTTCTCATAATCATCCTTTCATGTGACTTTCATCCTTATTGCTTAACAGCTATGATCCTTCTCCAATTTATTAATGGTAGAACTTCTGCTTTTAAAAATTGGTTGACCCAAGTAAGTCTTACAAATGTCTTCAAATATTTTCATGTATCCAGTTTAATTAATATGTTACTTACAGACTTTAACAAAAATCATTAGATATAAGCTTTTTCACCATTACATATTTTAATGGCAAAATCAATCAATTTCTGGTTTATATTATTAATATTGATTTACTTTCATTTTCCAAAAATACCCGTCTGATAGCATAGTGCAGCGGTGCTGGTACTTCATCAGGTTTAAAGTCATCTTTTCAAAGAGATTTTGATCTTAGTCAGGACTGTTTCAACCAAAGTGGACTGATAATCAATAGAGGGAAAAATGTTGCTGTGCTTTTGGGACAGAAGAATTGGAATTTCAATCTATTTTTTTAACAGCTAAAGCAAGCAACTTCTTCCTAACTTGTTTTTGCATGCGTTGTGAAAATGAGAGTGTAGCCAGACCCCTTAGGTTATTTGGTTTAGTTTAAGCAGACTGTCTCTTCTTTTTTTAATGCATGTTCACTTCTGGAGCCTCCACCTTCTGTTGTCCCTGCTTATGTAGTCCATTGAGACTGTGAGACTGTCTTTGAAGACAGATGTTATTTGTTGTGGGTAAGGAATCCAGAAGACGGGGCTTCAAAGTCCTATGGGCAGTCAAACCTTTCCTCTGCAGCTTTCAGTGAGAAGGAACGGACAGTACAAGCTCGTTCTGTTGATGTTGGCAAGTGCTGACCTTAACAATGCGATAGCTAGAGATGTGAGAAATGTTCCCAATGGAGCCAAACAGCTCTGAAGTTTCATATTTTTCTCCTCCACGTTAAAACTGGGGTAAACCTACTCTTGAATTCAAAAGGATTTTGATACTGAATTACGTTCAGAACTTAATACTATTTCAAAACTATTGTTTATATTATTAATATAAAACTATTCGATACTATTTCAAAACTTAATACTATTTCAAAAAGAGGTTTGTTATCTCATTTATAAACCTTTGTGAAAATATGGGTGAAATACAGTGCTTCCCTTGGAGGAAGCTAGTACCAATCAAAACCAATGTGAATATTCACGCAAGTTTTCAATGAACCATCAAAAAATTTTTCATGGATCTCATAATATAATATTATCTATTAACCCCATTGTTATTGTGTTAAGATAACTAGCACATTCATTTAGATTCTTCCGTTCATTTTAACTTCACAATATTTCAGTGCAGTCACCCAACCAACGACCCACACGTTTCAGGCCTTGAGGCTGACCGAGTCCAGGTGGATTTATCTTTCAGAAAGCTGATCCCCCTATCCTGACATGTGGAAAAAAGCCTCTGACTTCATCTAAGGGTTTCCAGACGTGACTCAGTCCCCAAACCTAGAATCCTGCACTGTGCAATATTTAAAATTCCATTGCACATCCCAGGCCTTAAGTTGTAGTGGGGAAGAAAGGGAGGGAGGGAGGGAGGGGAGGGAGGGAAGTAAGGTGTCATCATGCCTACATTCCTGCTGGGCCAGTTTTGCACTTGCATAACTGTGAACTTAAGTGCAACCTACATTTGTTTTTATTTTTGTGAATGACTGCATTACAAAGGCAGTGAAGCTCAAGAAACAATAAAGTTATGGGGCATGTGCTGAGGTATGGCCAGTAAACCGGCAGTAATATGGAATGTGTGAATGTTATTTGCTTTGACCTTGGTATGTGAGGATATCACCAGGGATATATTTTCACTCAGACATGTAACTTAGCGTTGGACCAGAGCGAACATGCACTAGGACGTGTGATTTGTGCATTTGTACCAGAGGGAGGGAGCCTATACTAGGCATGGGATCTTTGATGCAGTAAATATCCTCAATTATGGAGACTGGAGGGAAAGAAGAAGGTGAGAAGGTCAGTCTGTGACTGTCTAAGGAGGTAAAAGGAACAAAGACTGTTTCTTCCTTTGTACTCACCTAACGGTGACCTGTGAACCATTTCTGTCTTAGCACTATTTGGACCTGTTATAAGGTCACGCATAAGAGAGCAAAAAGGACAAAGCTTTCTTTGTCAGCTGTTGTATAGACGTGGAAGGGCAAGGGACAGTCTGGCCTGATCTAATGACAAATTCTGATTTTCCAAGCTGATTTCAAAAAGGTAATTAGAGCTCATAATACTAAATAAAGTTTGTGTCTCTTCTCTATTTGGTTTACTGAATATTTGAAAAATTCTATTAAACTGGAACTTAACCTTCAAAAAATGAATTAATTTTCCTTTTCTCTCCTTTTCATCTATTGATAGTGATATCTCTTGCAACTTATCAAAAAACTTCAAAATAGGAACTATTCATGAAAAACTGAATGAGTAAGATTTTTACTCCAGCGCAGTGTAAAGATCATATCAAAAGACTTGCAAAATGTATCACCTACTTGGACCTGAAATCTGTGATTTCAAGTAGATGAACTGAAAAGCCCAATGCAGAAAAGCCTATGACTCAGCTGTGAGACATTTCATTACATGGGAGCCTCCATGTGCCATTTAAAATGTATAAGTGTCATCATAAACCTCCCACTCTCCTAAGAATAGAGCTATCACTGGACCCTGTTATCTCACAACCCCAAGGTACAATATGATAATGATACTGCTTAACATCAGTGTATGGAGAGAGAAAACACTGGAGATGCCGCGAGCATCTCAACTATAAAGAAAATCAAATTAAAATATTAATTTACTGATTAATATAACATTAGATGACCCATTTCTCCAGCTTGTTAAACAACAAAGACTCGCAAAACTAAATAAGGGCCTAAGAGATAAGTGTTTTAAGAATTCCCATAGAGATGTTTAGCTCCTTTTTAAACATCATTAAAGATGTACTTTGCATATAACAGGCAGTTTTATTTTTTGCTGCACTGACAAGTCCTGCCTGTGTTTATTAATGTACACTTTCAAGAAAGGTTACAAAGCAGAGATTTTGGTCACAGGGTTTGATCAGATCATACGGTAGAAGGAAGAAAATGAGTGCAAGACAGACTTGTGGGGAAGAAAGAACAAAAACTTGCAGATAAATCATGGGGCAGAGAGCCTAAAGTTTGATGTTTAATGATGCTACAAAATTTAACCATTTGTACCCACTGCGCCTCTATTCTTTACCTGGAAATTGAGGGTAAGAAAAGTCCCTTTGCCGGTCTTTTCTCTTTAAAAAGCCTGCTGTTTGGGATAATGGGAAGTTGCAATACATGATTTGTTTAAAGGAAATGGCAACGTAATTTAAAGTAACTTTAAAACTAAAAAAACGATGATGAAGTCCTAGAGCAAATTTTATCCCTGTTGAACCGTGGTTATGCCCCATGACATCAGAATATTGCTTGAATTGCTGAAAAGTATCAGTAGGAGTATTTACCAAAGTTTTTAAAAATTATCTCTCTCCCTAAGTCAAACACTAATAATATTAGAATTGTCACTGCACTCCTATAAGCCAAACTCTGACTTATTAGGGGAAGAAACTGTGAATCTTCTGTTCCCATGGATAAACGCCTCCGTCTTTTCTTTAATGATCCACAAGATATAAACCTGTGAGCATGGATGTTCACCTTGCATGTCACATACTGTATATATACTGTATATATATTTTTTAAATGAGTGCAAAGGGAAGAGAGAACTATGAATTCCAAATTGGCCAGAAAGTAACTATTTCTGAAACAGGTTCTTAATATTCCCTTTCTGCAAAGTTTTGCAATCCTAGCCTTGGCCCTCTCGTATGTGTGATTACATAGGGTGTGAATACAGCAATTTGGGCTTCCTAAAACACAGGGGGGAGAATGTGTATCCTCTACATACAGTATTTTAAGTTCTTTATCCCTCTCTTTTTTGTTCTTGTCCCCTGGTCGCTGCCTCCAGGGTACCAGCTATCCTTATCCCTGCTCCCATGGCAACAAGTCCCTGTTCCAGCAGTAATGGCTCTGTCTCTTCATCTCCCTCTGGAACTATGTTCTACAACATGGAAGTAGCTTGATTTTCTCTTACTACTTTCTTTCCTTTATTTATCAGGCCATCTGTGTTCTTTCCAAAGCCTCTACTGTGAATATACTGATTCTGTATGTGGCTCCACTCTGGCAAAAAAGTGAGTGAATTCAAGCCTGTTTTCTTCTCTCAACATACTCTGAACTCTTCTCTTCTGTGCTTGGCTGTCTGAAAGAGGAAAGAATTATTATTATTTTAAACATTGTCCTCCCACATTTCCATGGCAGGATCAGCACGAATTGAATTGGAACCACAAACATTTTAAAATGTAAATTAGATTAAGAAAGGTTAGAGTTGTATGTGCTTTAAAAACACTCCAACTGGCACCAGACTCATTTTTGTAGGCAGTTTGTGCACAGAAAAGAAGACGTGAATTTTTGAAACAATTTGCTAACACCAAATGAGAAAAAGATTTTGAATATCCGTTCCCTTTCATTTTTGGTTGGCTCCTTAACATGCTGGAAAGCATTTTATAACACAAAATATTCATCTGGGACCATGATTCAATTGTGCAAACAAGCCAGTAACAGCTAACGGTTCCAGAATCAATATGCAGACATTTAAGAATGCTGAAAGTACATGGACCCAAAATGACCAAAAAATAAAAATAAAAAGGAGAGAGGATAGCAATTTAATGGTAAGAAAGGGGTAAGGATCCAGTGAGGGATTTATAAATCCCAGGGACGTGATAAGAGAATGAAATTACAGGTACCAGTAAATGTGTGATTTTTAAAACAATTTGCTGACTTGTGATAGTTTGGAGTAAAACAATGTTGCTGCTGAAGAATACATCGCTATATCACTAATACAATAACTAGCAAGTTATCCACTTTTTTATTACAAAGTGATTTTTGTTTTCTATAAATTTTTCCTCTTCTTTCTATTTCAGATTTAAAGGATTTGGAACTTGAAAGTTCCCTTAATCTTAATGGGAAATACAGCATACCTAGTAATTGTCAGATTGCTGTCCCATGTTGAGTTGGTGTTGAATAGCTCCTTTCTCCTAAAATGTAACCAACGATATCTCATACAGCCCGCAGGTACCTTATATTGATGAGGAAGTGCTGGTTTTGCATCTGTGAGAGTTGGGGGCCGAGTGGCTGGGAAACAGCTAGCTCTGCAGAGAAGGACCCTGGGCTCCTGCTGAACAGAAGTTGATCATGATCAACAGTGTGCACAACAAAAGGTAAAGTCCATATGGGGCTGTATTAGCACAAGCACAGCCAGTAGGTCACGGGAAGTGTTTATTTCCCCTGAGAACTTGTGTGTACATTCACATCTCGGGTGCCACAGTCAGCGTTGGGGTCCCCACTACGAGAGACGGACCAACAAATTGGAGCAAAGCCATAGAAAGGCTACTGAGATAGGCAGGGGCTGGAGCACACGAGATGCTGAAGGAGAGGCTGTTTTACTGGCCAGACTAAAAGGTGATTTATCTCCTGTCTTTAAGTACATAATGGGTGGTTATGGAGAAATAGAGGCAGCCTCTTCTCAGAAACGCAAAATGAAATGACAAGAAACAATGAGAAAAATGAGACATTGCAAGTGAACTTAAGGAAAAATATCTTCACCAAGAGAATGTCTAAGTGCTGGATGGGCTGTCAGAAAAGTCTAGGGACTTTCCACAAGGCTTACAAACCTTGACTGGACTGTGCCCTAATTAACCTGATCTAACATCTTAGTTAGCCTTGATTTGGACAGAGGGTTGGACTGGATAACCTACAGGCGTCCAGTCCAGCTACGGTTTTCCTATGATTCATGAGTCTATGAATATCAGCAAGATGAATCTTCACTGTTCTTTCAAGAGACCCAGAATAGGAAATACCAAGGAAAAAAAGAGTAACGGTTGCATGTTAAGACAGACTAGCACACAGAAATGGTTGATTCAGACTTTTTTGAGTAAGTCACTTAAACGGTTGTAACCTTGGGCAAAAAATAGAGCATCTCTGTGCTTAAATTCTCTTTCAGTGAATGAATAGTATTTCCTGACATTTTTTTCTAAGAGTAATTCACCTTATGCATTAAGGTTTTTTTAGACTCAGCCAAATCAGCTCATGCTCAGAGATGCTATGGTATTGTAGCAATTGTGCATCTGGTCAATAGAATACATGAAGAGGGAAAAAGGGGTAGATAAATGCTCCTAGTGACCTTCTTCCTGGATGCAGAAACCTGTTTCAGATATGTCTGTGATGCAAATAACTCTGAATTATTATGTCCCATAAACACTTTGATAAGGGATATAAACTCAAGGAAACAAATGTCTTTTTCTTTCCCAATCTTCTGAACATTCCTTAATTGGTGCCTCAAGACCTGGCCTGCCCTAAAAGAAAATGCTGTCTCCAGGTCCTTGCTTCACTGTCCTGGCTGCTGTTGCAGGTGGAGTTCTCTGCTTCTCAGCTGTATATTGAGACGCTGTAGGTGGTAGGTCAGTACTGTGTAAATGTTTTGTGGTTAAAACCCGAAGATGTGATTTGTGTTTATAAGCTTTAAATTGCCTTCCTGACAAAGTATGCGCAAGCTGAAAGCTTCTGCTCATGTAAAATTGTGATGGATTGCATTTTATTGGAACTTATTATGAATAGCTCTTTGATTTGAAACAATGAACCCTTTAAATGCCTTTAGAAATTACAGTGGGAGAAAAGTATTTGTCTCCCTCCATCACCACCATAGGAGTGACAAAAACAAAGACATACAGACACATATGCACCCACTCAAGTGTACAAATCATCACACATTCAAATTTACAGAAAATGACAAAAATATTAAGTTGAATTTTTTAACTTGGTATTAGATAGATATGTGATTTTTCAGAAATAAGTTCAGAAACTTATTTCTGAATAGTGTTATATAGTATAGTGTTATGTCAATATCAGAATATATTGATTTATTTATATGTTTATAATATATATTATCATATAGTAGTATTATTATATTATAATAGTAGTATATATAATATACTGATGTATTTATATATATTTATGTATATACATGTACAAAATATAGGTATGAAACATAAAACTTCATATAGTCAAACATACAGCAATTCAATGAAAATTGTTTTGCATTTTTCACCTATAGGTGATTTAGTTAATAACCTACTAGAGGAAACGGAGACTAATACATTTTCCAAGGACTTTGGTGTGTGTGAGTATAGAGATTTATTTATGCACATGTACATTCAGTATTCTCTTTGTGTTTATTTATAGCTAAAAATGTCATTGTCATATTTTAAACACATCTTTTATGCAGGGGTTACTTGGTTTAGCACTCCCAAGTTAAAGGGAGTATAAAGTCAAGGGAGTATATAGTTAAGAGTAATTATTTCTTTTCTGCAGAGTCCTTCAAACCAGGAAACTTTGTGTTTCATATGTATGTGTATTTGACAGGAAAGGAAGCAAAAAGAGCAGAGTTAAAACTCTTTGTGAAACTTTGCCTTTTTTTTTCTGGCTAAGAAGCTTTTAGTGGCAATAGTTAAATGTCAAATATGATTAGACAAAACTGCTGCTTAAAACTGAAAATAAATTGGAACATACTTGTGAAGACTGTCTATCAGAAATTTTAAAAGTAGTAGTGCATAATTTATCAGTATTAATAGCCTTAGGTGCATTTCTGAGGGAATCAACCTAAACAGTTAAACTATTTATCACATCACAATACATAAAATGTACTTTTAATTAATAAATGGACACTCTATTGCCTTTACGCTACAACAAATCAATCCTCCTTTACCTTCTGTCTACAGTTTGGGTTCCTTTAATGGGTTTTAATGGGTTTTATTCTACACTCACATAACAAAGCTTATTCATTTGCTTCCTGGAACACTTTCTGTACTTTGTGTCATAATCTCACAGCGTCTTTGGTACACTTACACCAAAATATCACTGTGGAGAAAAATAATAATGCTGTCTGTTACCCTAAAGCATCATTCATTACTCTTGAGATGACATGCTTGGGTCAAGCCTACCTTGGAAGTCGTGAAGTTACTGTAACGTATTGTAGTTCCTGCCAATAGACTAAGTCTGTGAAGTCCTTCAGTTCAAGCATTTTCTGGGGAAAGCAAGGTGTTTCCAGTTGCTCTGAATGGTTAACAGAATACTTTGCTTGGGTAAAAAGAACTTTTCCACTATCTTCTGCAAAAGTAAGCCAGATGGACGCATTTCTATACAATAAATGGAAAAATTGTGTTAAGAGATAATGAGCAAGTATTTTGAGATGACAAGCCCAGATCTGAGACCTGTAGCGCTGGGTTTTTTTTTGACTTAAAACAAAGTTCATTACTGACTGTTTCTGTGCCAATATTATAATATCAGAGAATATTTCCTTCATTTCAGAACATGCAGTTAGCTAAAACAACCTGTAGAAAGTGTAGCAAAGCCATGAAGGAATGGCTTTGGGGGTCACAGTGGAAATTCTTCGTTCCTCTGAATTCTGAGAAAAAATGCCAGATAGTCTGGGTATGCTCAGAATTTCAAATAGAATACCTGCGTTTGTTTATCATCGTACATTAGACAGTTATTGAACTCTAGAAAAAAGTGAAGTAAAAAGAATTATAAAAACTTTGACAGTGTCACAGCATGGAAAACTGGGAAGAATCAGGACCATAATTAATAATGAATGCTTATAAAGCCACTACAAATTGTGATTTATATATTCATAATGTTTTGTCAAGGTATTTATGTAAACTACAAAACAAAACAGTTATTAAATTTAATATCTTGTTTGAAACATTTCCCAAACAATTCTCTCATCAGCCATGGTATCTGATTTGCTCCTTGGGATAATTTTTCATAGGTAGCACTGCTTAGAGGAATCTTAAGACAGTCTTAAGGCATTTTCCAGGAAAGGAAAACGACTCTTTTACATCCCTTATACTGCTTGTAATGATGTTAAGCATGTATTAGATGCAGCTGAGTATCTGTCAAGAAGGTTTTTCCCCTTGTTATGGGACTGAGTTTTGCTTCCAAAAGAATGAGTTAGAGTTTACTTTATTAAGGAATATAAAACACCTGAATAATCTGTCCTCAGACTGTACACATGTATACCTAGCTGAATCCTCTTTGGAAGAGGATCAAGCATTAAGAAATTAAGATTTAAAATATATATTATATGCTTTTTAATTAATATAGTAGTTTGAAAATATGTAGGAATCTTAACACAAGTCCTCGTGAAAATGTAAACCAGCTATTTCTTATTGCAATAACTGTGATATAATCCTTAAACAGCTTACCATAAAACAAATGATAAATATGTGTCCGGTACAATACTGCTATTAACAGAACAGTGATGAATACACAGAAACATACAGAGACAGTAGTTCATAGCCTTAAATACTACCACACTCACACAAGAAAAGCCCAGCCTCCAAATCCCTTTTCATTTTCTGCTTCTTTTCTTCATTATTTCTTACCTAGAAACAGATACCCATCACAGGTAATTAGGTCCTGCTGCTCTTTCTTACTTTTCTCAACTTCCCTTCTACTCTATTTTAAAGCAAAGTGTCTGTAGCTCTTTACTATTTATGGATACTCAAATCTCCACTTCTTTTGTAGAGCTCACCCACTGAACCAAAACCGCAAACCAAATTGACACCAGCTGTGATCTGTACCCAAAACATTGTCCCAAGAACCTACAACCGTCATTTTAGAATTTAACCCACCGTTCACAAACCTAAACTGTTGCTATGGCAAAATCTATATGTCATCTTAAAAAGATACAGGGACACTGATCAAATGAAGAATGTAATATGTCACTGGCAGCATGTATGAATAGAAGCCTGACTCAGAGAAGGAATTCTTCTAGTATCTGCTTTTCTCTGTTTATCAATGATTCTCATATTTTCCACACACAATTGTCAAAAGAGAAAGGATTTTAGACAAAGTTATTACAAAGTAATAGCTTAGAGGGAAACCTCATTTGGTTTCCCTCCAAATAATAGTATATCCACAATAAAAAAGATGGAGGCAAGTGTTTTGTTGAAGATATTCATCAAAGAAGTGTTTTCTGGTGATCTTTTTGGTTTTGCTTCCTACAACTTGGAAGTAAAACAAATGAACAAAGTATAGCAAAAGGTTGTGAGTCCAGTAGAGAAAAAGTGTTGTCACCACAAGAAGAGGGTCAAATGTAGCTCTACTTTTTAGGATTGCAAATATGGAGTAGTTTCATTGGTAACTGCTGTAACTTTCACCTTTGCAAGTTTATTTTTCTTTGCAGAATTGCTCCTGTTGAACTTCTTCAGGTAAAATTAGCTACAGCTGAAGTTCTGATTGCAAAGAATGCATGGTCTAAATTTTGCTCTGGTTAGATTCTGTCTATCCAGGATAGGATTTTTGCAGTAGTCGGATTTTTATCATGATTTTAGGTCCATTCATCTGTGTTTATATAATCTCTAAATCTTAAGGATTTCTTCCTGAGATTTCTTCCCAGGTTTTTTTGTTATAGACAAAATAAGTAGCTGCATAGGTAGCTACCTCTATTAGCTATGGCTAATATTCTGTATTCTGAAAAATGTTTTTCCTTCATATCATCACAGATACTTCATAGGATCCCATCAAGGTGTTGATGCAAAGCCTACTGTTTGACTTCTTAATATACATTTTTCTTAATGAACCATATCTACTTTGAAGACTAAATTAGATTATCATCAGACTAACACCATCTAAAAAACACTATAAAAAGGTTAAACTCTCTTAGATGGCATTTCTGGATATTTATATGGAATTATGAATGTTCCTGTTAGAAGGTTATCCTTGTACCCATAGATTAAGGCCACTGCATGAACACTCTTTTGCAAATCAATATTAATTAAAAATTATTATGATCAGAGAACTAAACAAAGGGCCTGTGCTACTAAAGAAAGGGTATGCCCCAGTGACAGATCACTGTTAAAACCTCTCATGCCATTGGGTGATATTTGCCATATGTCCAATGATTGATAGTAAGATTTAATGAGTTCTTACAAGCAATTAAATAATCAAGGGTTCCTGCTGTTACATGGCATAGCTTGATAGAACAGTGACAAATGAGAGAATATCTGCAACCTAATCAAAGGGACATATTTCCTTGGGAACAAAATAATATTATCCACCAGTGCAATCAAAGGACAAAAGAACACAGAGAGGACGCAACAGAATGAGATAAATTTTGTGCTCTTTTCATTATTCTGGCCATACAGTTTCCATTTATTGGATCCTATTAAATCAGAAAGAAAATTAGGCTACTTAAATATGTTTCATTTGTCATACACTGTTAGCTAGTGGGTACATATCCATATCCAGTCACCTTAGGTCTCCTTTCTCCATGAAACACTGTCTTAAGTTGCGCTTTCTGTATTCTTTTCTGGTATCTATTTCTATTGTGATTATTGAAGTCTTGTTATAGTTTTATTTTGGTTTTCACTTTAAATAAAGGGGTAAAGTATTTCACTATGTCAAATTTGTCAAACATTTTTGATCAATGTATTATTCTGAACTTATGTATCTATGTTCTCTTAGAAGTGTTTAAAAATAATAGCTTATAATGAAAATTAGGACAACCACTGAATTCATTTTGGAATTGCTTAGATTCAGATCATATATGCATTTTAATTTTTAGGAGTTATTATGCAAATTTAAAGTCTGCACCTTAATGAATTTTCAGGCCCTTATGCATTGTGCACTAGAAGTGAAGAGTTTTCTCCTGAACTGTAGCCTAGTGTGGCAACACACTTGGTTTTCTTCATTACTTTTTGCAACCAAAAAAACTTTAAGAGTGACCTTTAGAAGACACTCGGAGAACTCAGGACTTCACTGACTAAAAATCACTAACAGACAGATTTATTTACCCACTTTTAAGTTAAAATTGATTGCAAGTAATGGGTATAGATACATACAGGTAACAGAATATAGATCAGCTTATTCTGACTTTTTAAAAAATATTTTACCTTTGTGATTAGAGAGAGAGATTAAATGATCTACCTGGGCCCTGATTAATCAGTATTTAAAAGCATAAACTTCAAATAGCCAAGCTGTCCCACAAAAATCAAAATGTAAACTTCTGGCCTAAAAGATATGAATAAAACTGACTTTGACTTTGATGTAATTTTTCCTTTGATTACACGTAAAGCTCATGCTTAAGTATTCTTTCAAGTAGTTTCATGCTAACATTAGCTCCAGTGTTGATGTGCAATAGCAAAATATTTTTAGGAGCAATTTGTTTTTCACTAGAAACTCAAGGCTTTCTTTTTTATCTCTGTCAAACAAATAAAAATGTTCCAAGGCTAGGAACGGCTTTACAGCTAAAATTTTCATCAGGAAATTTAAACATCAGACTGTAGTTCTTCTGTTCTACATTTGAGTTAGATATTTGATGGGTAGGATAAAAGTTACAGAAACGCACTAGACACACGCACTAGGATAAAAGTTACAGAAACGCACTAGACACACGCACTAGACAAAACAAGGTGCCCCTACTAATCAGTAAATATATTCAGATATTTAGTATGTGATCCACCTTTAGACTGTATAACACACAACCTTTCTAAATATATATTGAGGACCGAACTCTCTCCTATTTCTGTCTGTGTTGCTGCCATGTGGGAAGGGGGGTGAGCTCCTCTGGAACAGACTGACCCCAGGACAGGTTGTTCTAATTCCACCATGCTTTCCCAGAGCCCGTTTCTCAGACTAGAGTTTAAGAAGCAGCAAACTGATGAGATGGAGCATGCATACTCCACAGCAAAAACTCTAGTGGCTTTAGTAGCTAATACACAGAATTTTCATAGAATCATAGAGTCATGGAATGGTTTGGGTTGGAAAGGACCTCTAAAGGTTGTCTAGTCCCCCTGCAATGAGCAGGGGCATCATTTCATCCGTGTATCCTGCTTCCAAGAGAATGTGCAAAATTGTTTTACCCACAAGGTGGATTTTCCTTTTATTATATTTTTTAGCTTTGTTCTAATGCAGGATGAATACAAGTTGTAAAACCTTGACATTTTCGCAAAACAGAATACTTGTTTTCCAGCCAGCTCTATTCAACAGTGAGGGATGTATCACTGATTCTATTTTTTCCACATGCCAGTACATTTGTTTTGTTTTTCCATACACAAAGCAAAATTTTCCAGAGTATGTAGCGTGTTTCAGACATTAGTCACATTGCTTAGCGCCCTAATGGAAGACATTCAGATACTTCACCCAAAAGTCAGTGCAAATAAAAGATACATCAGATAACTATAAAACTAAGTTAAAGAAATCACCAAGTAAAAAGCTTCTTAATTTTTCAGTGATTTGAGTATATTTTGATATAGATTCTCTTTTATATATATATGTAAAAGTTTCCTAAGCTAATGGCAATTTTTAATAAAATCTGACTATGATAAAGCCACATCTGAGAAAATATCATCATTCTATGTTGGATTTCAGCTGTGGACTATTTTGCTGAAGTCAGCAGCATCATGAAGTTGGGATAAAGATGCTTAAGCTAAGGCATATTTTTAGATTAGGAAGATCTATTGGGTTTCTGGAAGTCTTAAAAATATATTAATTTGTCTACCCAAATTTTTGCTTTGAGTTTTGAGTCAACTGCAAAGCCGTAGGGTCAAGGACTGCTTAGAATATCACTGTGGTTATTTGGGGACTTGAGGGATGATGCTGCCGCTGGGCCACACGTGTGCTGCACGACTTTAACGAGCGTGTCAAATGATGCATGAGTGTGGTTTCACAGGGGTGTCAGTCAGATCACTGATGCACTGGGTCACATCAGGTCTGAGCTTAATCAGGTCTGAGCTTAAATGTGACCTAGTGAAGAGCAGTTAAATGAGTCCTACAGATAGTGGCAGGAGTCAACAGCTCTTACTAAAATAGTAATTTTGTTGTTCCAAAAAGCAAAAAAACTCCTCAAAAATCAGGGAGAGGGAGTAAGTTTTTGGCAGCATTAAATTCCCAAGGACTACTTTGAATCTATAAATTCACAAAAAGTACACACCTCATTAGATTCCGTACAGATTGCAAAGCTAGCTATAATGTAAAAACAGGCAGACAGTCTGTCTCAATATTATTACAGGAAGGCTTGGTTAAATTAATAGCTTCTCATTGATTAAAAAATCTTGCATTTTACATGTTCTTAAGTTGGTTCCCACCATTACCTTTCAATAACAGAATACGAGTCTTTGGAGAAATGTGGTTATATTGAACTACTGTATTGAAATACAAAGGTAGGCAAAATAAGTTGTTTACATTAGCCTGTCATTGTTTCCTGTCATAAAGTTCTGTCCACCTGAAAGGAAAAGACAATCCCATCAATGTGTCCTAAGTGTTTGTTCTTTGTTAATTTTTATAATCCTAGACTGTTAAAAATATAGTTAGTTTGGAACAGTCACTGAGCATGACTCCAGAAAATCGTTTCAGACACAGTTGCAAGTGAGAAGTTTTTATATCCCTGTAGCATTTGCCACTGCATACACCTCTCAGCTTTTGCCCCTGCTTAATTATTGGTCTAGAGAAAAAGTCCTATGAGGAGAGGCTGAGGGAACTGGGCAGGTTTAGTTTGGAGAACAGGAGGCTGAGGGGAGACCTCATTGCCCTCTACAACTACCTGAAAGGAGGTTGTAGAGAGGTGGGTGTTGGCCTCTTCTCCCAAGTGAATAAGGACAGAACCAGAGGAAATGGTCTGAAGTTGCGGCAGGGGAGGATTGGATTAGATATTAGGAGGAATTACTTTATGGAGAGAGCGGTCAGGCACTGGAACAGCCCGCACAGGGAGGTGGTGGAGTCACCATCCCTGGAGGTATTTAAGAAACGAGTAGATGTGTCACTTCAGAACATGCCCTAGTGGCCAAGAAGACACAGTAAGGTAGTAAACTAATGCAGAACCACTGCTAGATGCTCCTCAGATTCCTTATCTGCACAGTTCATGTAACTAGTCTTTGAAAATATAAACCTCAACATCATCTAGAAACGGTCTGTGCTTTTGCAAGTGTAGACTTCACTGTAATAATGTCTAGTAGATTAATTTCTCATTGGAAAAAGAAGAGTCCATATGTTAATTGAGTCCTTTTTTTTTATCTTGTAACAGCTTTTGAAACATTATGTTGTCTTGTAAAACACTTAAGGGAACACTGTCTCCATATATTGAGTCACTAGCCTGTTTTTCCCTGTTGACCACAGTGGTGTGTATGCGGTGTGGAAGTGAGGCTTTTCTTTCCCATGAGGTTAAGCCACTTCTAAGTTACAGGGGTCAAACTACATGTCCACGGCCAGCTATTCACCTTGTTCACCATGTGTTTGCTGACTCTTCTCTTTTCCTTCCCCTGTTTTTAATTCATCAGAGTCCTGCAGTGCAATGAAAAGATGTCGCTTGGTCCTCAATGAATTCTGTGGAAGTACCAAAGGGAAAGAGTAAGTATCTATATTTGGAATAAATACAAACTATTATTAGACAGAGTTTTTGGAAGTAGTTGTAATTTATCTGCTATCAGGAGCAATAGAAAACCATATGGATGATAAAAAACATAACCAGGGCAAGGTCCTTCCTGTGTCTGTTGACAAGTAATATGCACCAGGAGGGCATTGCCATATGTTTGCATGTACGTTACCGCAGGGGGCAGTGACATATGTTCACACGTATGTCACCCCTCTGGCCTGCTGTCATAAGGCTGTTTCCCAAGGGGCATGCTCCCTCGAAAAACAGAAACAAAACCCACAAATGTGAGTCTCCTCCATTTCCTTTGTCAGCAGATTCCCTAAGACCAGCGCTGCGTTGGTGAGCAGTCAAAACAGCTGCCTTAAAACAGCAAAGACTTTTGTGGCCCTCTCCTCTGTCCCTTGAAGGTAGCGAATGGCAAAGAAGGAAAATACAGCCACCCCTCTGGAATAGTCACACCTGCTGGAAGAGTCATACCTGCTGAAATAACAGACCTGCCAAAACCCTGAGGATGGTAGAGACTTGCTCCTCCCACAATATTTCATGGATTGTCCTTCTCTGCGCTTCCTCACGGGCTGGACCCAGCTTCACATCACACCGTAAGCACCTCTTGGCAGGATAAAAAAAAATGTTTGAGTATAGAGGAGTTCCAAAGGGAGTGAGAATCAAAAAGTGTTGTTCATGATACTTTCTCCTGTAGTTTCTGTGGGTTAGAGATGACCAGTACTATTAGATTATCTTGACCATTCCCCTGTCAGTGCAAAATTATTCCTTGCAATGTAATTTCTAGTGTTTTGTTCATTCCATTTAGTACTAATCCAAGCAGATAGCCTTTCTGTTGTATCTCTTGGGAGACCATTTATCCCTCAATCCACTTATTCCACTATTAGGTAGATTTTCTGAAATTTGCAGTGTATTTTTCTTTGCTTAATTTCCTTCCTCTCTTTAATTATCCCTTTTGGTGCAAATGTGGCTCATCTTTATATATTTGCATTCTCTCAGAGGTCATGGAGTCTGGTGCACAGAGAAGGAATGCAAGCTGTAGTGGGAGATTTGCATCTAGGAAAGGGTAACCTGCAGGACATTTTGCGTGGTCTCAGATGACTTGTGACTACAAAACCTTTTGGACTTTGGCTTTGTGGGTACACATCTGTTAACTGAGTCTTATTTGGTCTAGGTCTGTTACACTATTTAGAATGCTAGTAACCACTCCAAGGGCTCTCTGTGGAAGTTTAATAGGAGCACACAAAGCTGCTTCCTTCTTTTATGAGGGAAATCCCTAAGTGGAGAAAAAAGGTGAGAATCTCACTTACTTAAGAGGGCAACTCTGGGTTAGCCGAACAAAAATTGCATCTCCTTTCTCTGAACTGTGCACTGTTCAAAGCCAAGTCTAACACTTCAGCAACTGATGGACTTTATTCTCCTCTCCATGTGTCACAGTTAATGAAACTATGCTTGTCTTGCACTTTTGCAAAGACTTGGGTGTTCACTAGTGTCTTCTATGAAAGGGCTACGATTTTGGCTTGCTTTTTTTCCTTTTCTAGCCTTTATCTACCTTGTCTCTGTCTTAGCATTCTGAAAGCAGAATTACCCTTTTCCTGCACACCAATTTCACCTTCTCCAGTGTCTGGAAGCTTCCCTGCATTTTAGGCAGCTGTGTTTATAGCTCCAGCACCTCTCAGACATACTCAGCAGGAAGCTCTGAAAGAGGCAGATCCAGGGTATCATCAGAGGCCAGTCTCTGGGAAAAGAAAAGCAAACTGACTTACTAGTCACGGGGAGGAAAGAGAAACCATGATGGGTGAGGTGGAGAGATCCTTCCTCTCTCCAGGAGCAACATGGTCTGTTCAGGATGGAAATTTCTGGATTAGAGGATGTGGCAGGCAGGAGAGAGTTACAGCACAGAGGCAGGCTTTGCGTCTCGAGGAGGGCTGGAGACCGATGAGAGAAAGCAGTGATGAAACAGTGCTGGATTCAGAGATGGCAGAAACAATAAGTTCCCAGGGATCAGAGGCTACTGTGCAGTTTGCTGCAAATCAAAAAGCCACCAAGTTGACTGAAACCAAGCTGCAAAGGACTTTCCATGCAGGGACAAAGCAATCAAGGAGAGAATTTGGCAGAGATTTCTTTATAAAGCTTTTGCTATTTCTGTCTCTCCTAGTCAGGCTTAGTTTTCCACTACTTAAAATAATACCAAAAAAAAAAAAGAAACTATAGTAAAAAAAAAAAAAGACTGTTCTTCTCTATATTAACTGAAAATCTAGATATTTGAAGTTGAATATGTTTTTGGTCTTCTCTAGGGATCTCACCATAAGAGAAAAGTCCTGAGCTCCAACTCAAAGGTTTCTAACTCCAGCACCAATACAATAGCCCTATGACATGAAGACATAAAATTTCAATCCAGTAATTATTTGGAATTAATTTTTTTTATTTGTATGCATGTATGAGTTGAAATTGGTACTCAGCTTTCTTTAGTTGCCATGTGATTACAATCACATTACGTTAATACTAGCGTAATAGTGTTCTCTCTGCAAAGAACAAACAATGTAAATTTGGTCACCAAATTTTTGGTCTTGTCATCAACTTACATGGAACAACATTTTATCTCAGCCAGTTACTATCCTGCTTGCCAGGATATTTTACACTTGGTTCACACGCCTACATTTCTCTGGCTGCAGGGCATTGGCATCAGCCTTAACTCAAAATATTGACCAGGTTCCTGCCTGACTAGGCCATCAAGGTAAAATTCTTCACACAAAAATAGGAAATACTTTCAAAAACAAATACATTAGACATAGCTGTAATTGCCTCATGGATATTCTACAACAGGAAGAAAAGTCTGAACTTGAATAAATTATTTATTCAAAGTAATTTGCTTTATGAAATAAAGTTGGAAGTAGAGATCAGAAATCGGTAAAAGTAGACGCTAAGGAGATAAACCCAAAGAAAGGAGGGAAACATACCCTTGTTCATGGAAATGGTTGTGAGGGGGTGCAAACTCGACAGAAGTAAACAGTTGGGGCAATGAAGGTTTTCAGTGTTGTGGCCAAAGACAGTAATCTAAAGAGCCATGACAAATGTTTGCATTTATTAATTTTGTTGAATGATATGCTAAAATGAAAAAAATATGATAAAAAAAATGGGAAAAAAACTAAGAAAGCACTGGAGGTGGTCATTATATTAGCAGTCACACAGGATAGTTATGATAGCAGTGTAGATCTGCATAATACTATTTTGGGTTATTAGCTATGATATATAACTTGAGATACAACTTTGAGATAACTGTTAACTATGTCCTAAAGTTTTGTTATTTACATCAAATTCTGATTTCAGCTTCTTTAATTTCTTTGTTTGGTTTTGCTTGGGTTTTTTTTTTTATCTCAACTCTGAATCATAGTACAAGACCGCTCTGGCTTTAAAAGCCACTGAGAGAATGAAATCCCATTCATCTCTGCCATTCACATAGTCCACATTTACTGAAAAGTTAACTCACTTGAGAAGAGGCAACAGGAGCTGGGGCAGAGTACTCTTGGAAGGGATGCTCCCCTCTCCAGCCAGCTGTGACTGACAAGACTTATTTTTCCTGTTCCCCATGTAGCTTATTCATTGGACTTTTAGCTCCATTGAATATCATTCTCCATTTCTGCCACTTACTGTCAGGAGGCCCTTCCTCAATTCTTCACGTTCCCTTTTTTGTAGTAATAATATGTTTGCATTACCAATATACAAGGTCTTCTCTCCATTTGCTGTGTTACCTATGAGTATGTTGAACAGCATGGATCTTAGGAAAGATCCTAGGAATTCCAGAGGTGACCTCTCTTTCATGGGAAAAGTGTCATTTTATTTCTATAGTTTGTTTCATCTCTTTCCTATTTTTGAAAGCTCAGTGGAGAGTAGGACATTTTCCCTCCTGTATATGTCTACATAGAAAGTAAGAACTCATTTTTATCACCATGTCCCAAAGGTTGTGGGATCATCTGGGGTTTGGCAAGAACCGTGAAAACATACTGTCACTTGGAAACAGGTCCTACAGATAGCAGAGAGCACCTGAGCTGGCTTGGTTTCTACACTATTTTACTACTTGTGCTCTATCTAGATGTTTTATTCTTACTTCTAGTGTCACAGCAGCAATAATCCTGCGTGAGCCCTGTATTTGTTCTTCACAAATGAACTTTCTCTTATTCAGTTGACAAAAGAAACAAATTGTGTTTTGATGTGCTTTGTTTTATGCACACAAATGTCTCATACTCTTCTACTTCCATGGAGAGCGTAGTTCTCCATAGCATCTGAAAATTTGCTTGTAACATTCTCCAGAACGATAGGTTCTCCAGAATCCAGTGTGTTTCCTTAGATCACTCGTCTGATCTGAGACTCCTTGCGGCAAAGCTGGTGTCTTGAATAAATGTCCTTCTCTAAATGGTAAATTCTGCACCTTGATATTCCTCCCATCGTTTTCTTCTTCCTTTGAATAAACAGGGAGGCTCACAGCCCAGGATATGACAATGTTCTTTGCTGTTGTTTGTACTTTTCATATTTATTTCTCTTTCAAAAGAGATAGCTTGGGATGCAGTGGTAGCTGTTTGTCTGAGGGAGAGTAAGATTCCTTTGTCTGTCTTGCTTTTCTTTGGTCAGGTTGCATCAAGGGAGCATGGATCAGTTTTAATGATGGAAGTGGCAATTAGTGCTGCTGAGCTATAGTTTCAGGGTTTTGACAGAGCTGCTGAGTTTAATAAATTATGGACAGAGGGAAACAGGGGCCGTAGAAAGGGGAGGAAGGCCTCAGAATCTGCCTAAGCAGCACATGAATTGGTAGTGCAGTGCATTGCATTTCTATTCAATAAATGTCCATTTCAGTCTGTTTTTGCGGTCAAGTGTGAAAAAGAAACATCATCTGTAATTAATAACAGTAAAAAAAAATCCATATGAATACATGCCAGCACGAGGAATGAAACAGGGCCAAAAAAGGGTTGAAGAAGAGAATAAAAAGTGCTTCAGAACAATGGTGAAGACTCAGGCGACCAGCCTGTGGGATGGACAGAAGCCTCCAACAGGGGACACATCAAATCTAAAGGCCTTTTTAGGGTGATGCCAGATTTCATAGAGATAAAAATATTCAATCACACAGGTTACCAGTGTGTGAGGTAAGGTGAAAGTTGTCTCCTACGTGCATCTGTGCATTTGCACAGCCAGGATTGGGAATACTTGAGCACCTGCAGTGGAAAAAAGTACATTAGCTTGCCCTTCTGTGTGTCCACAGGGTCATGTCTTATTTGCAGTTATTTATATTCCAGCTGTACCCAAAGCATGGTAGGCACTGTGCAAGTCAGTAGGAAAGCGAGGCCTTGGGACACAAAGACTATGGTCTCTTCTACTGGAAGAAGACAGCACCACAACCAAGAAAGTCGAAATACTGACCAACCATTTGCCATTGATTGTCTTTCTCCCCATTTTAGAGCTGTAAACTGTTCCCTGTGCTTTCTTAATTTTATTTGGTTATGTTGATATACGTTTGACCTAAACCTTGCCACATGGCTTTGTGTCAATATTTGACCTCCTGCTGTTGCATTCAACCCAGTAAATATTATTTCAATTCTAAAGACTACTTAGTAATTAATATTGCTTTCTTAATAATAAAGTCAGTTAAATTTGAGTGGGCAGTTATTTAGACGTGGATTTTCTGGGAGAAGGTCAGCTGTCCTTATAGGAGAGAAAAGGGATATATGAGTCAAGAGGGTATTTGTTTATCTGCCTAATACTTTAGGCATCTAGACGTGTCCTTTTCCCTCCCCTGTGCCCTCTTATCTTTTCTAAGTTTGCTGTACTAACAAATTACACAAAGCCAGGGTACAAACTGAAGTCAGGCACTTCAGTTATCATATTGCTTAATAATTAGCACACGCACTGGCACAATACTCGCCCAGTGTGGCTCGCAGAGGGAGGCTTCCCACCTGAGCAGCCGGGCTGAGAGCAGCCTCCCAGCTCCAGAGAGCAAGGAGGGAAGCTGGCATCAGCTGTGCCATGCACCATGGCTTTATCCCAGGCTACTCAATGGCACAGATGTAACCTTTATAGTCCCTATCCCTGGGGTATCTTACGGACTAAAACCATTTACCCTTTCTGTCGCCCTCCAGGAAAGAGGGGGAAATGCCTTATCCCTGCTCTAGAAGCTGGGAGGGAAGCACAGAAATGCCGAGAGGTAGAAAATCTCTGCAGACACAGTGGTGAAGCTCCAAAAAGTGGGATTTTCACGAGGCTATGCCACAATATGCCCCTGTTACTGGTGTTGGTTAGTAAATCAGAATTTGGTTTCACAAAAAAAGTCAGGCGTGGAAGTTGAGTAAAAAATGAAAATCAGATAGAGCTCTTTCATGTACGTGAAGAGTAACATTCATACTGAACTTCTTTCCCTTACTCTGGTCTTTTTCTACCAGGGATGAGTTGCCACAGTGAAATCAGAAGTTTCCACTATTAGCGGGAAGATATCTAAGGAGCCAACATATGGTTTTACTGTCAACTGGAAATTTGCATTTTTAACATCCTTTCTATGAAAATGTATGTCATCACCTTTCTCTTTTATTCTGCTTAGGTCTCGGTCTCACACACACATTCTTATTTCATGCTGTCCAACATCTGGCTAAATGCTTTCAGCTCATGCCTCCTGTACAAGTTAAGTTAGTGGGTGCTTCCCAGCTGATTCAAAAGTTGTGCCTGATGACTGTCTAACACAACATATGCTTTGGGGTGGAGTTTTTAAAGCCACTTTGCAGAAGCTTTCCAGACAGATATGAAACAATGGAAGTTCTCTAATTCTGAAGTGACCAATTTTTTTTTCTTTATTAGGATATATTTCATCTTACTTTAATAAAAGATTGAATATAGTTATTATTTTTTAAGTACTGTTCTAATTTTAGGAGGTAGTAATTTAGAACTTAAGACTGTTACAATCTGGGGAACAGAGAGAGTCATCTCTGACAGACTTCTAAACTCTTATACCTTCAAACCCCTAAAAGTTACCATATGCAGGTTTCCCATTTCTCTCTACCCCATTGAGCATATATCAGCAATTCCTAAGTTAATCTATTGAAATTGCTCAACCAGTTCACAGACTGTTGTTTTTAAAATGAAAAATGCTATGATCTGTTAATGTCTTCACTGTTATAATATGTACTAAATTAGCAGAACCCTGATGCTCTGATCATTTACACCACAATGTGCTATTTAAAACTGGAAGCCCGGCAGGAGATTTTATTTTTATTAATTTAGTATAATTTTAAACATTACAAAAATAGCTGTCTTGCAGCTTCCCTGCTGAGCCCTAGATTGTTGCCACAGCCTCTGTAATACTTTATCAGGAGAGTAACATCACTATAAATACTGCATAGTTGATTCTGGTTTCAACAGAGAATACAAAAGGATGTGGAAAGCTGAAAAAGAGACAAAAAAGAAACAGGGGTGGTTCTGTTTTACATTTTGGTTGTCTTTTTGTTTGCTGGCTCTTAAATCTTATTTTCTCGTGGGTTTTTCTCTAGTGGGAGTCAATGAATTTGTAGGCAAAGCCTAAAGGTTGAGGTTCCGCTTCATAGTTAACTTCAGGCATGGCACTGCAGGAAAATGTTTCCCTCTGTCTCCCTTGTCTGTGGCTCTGCCACTCTCCTGTGCTCTAAACACCGCTGCAATCTCACTGCTCAAGTCTAACGTGTGGGGTAAGAGCAACCTCCCATGAACGGCAGCTTTGCAGGCTTAAGTACAGAATTAGTTCACATCTGCTCACCTTTGCATGTATTTAGTGAGCTTACGTCAAAAAAAAAGAGTAACAGACAGTTATCATGTCCAATCTCTTACCCGTACCAGGGATGCAGAGTCAGATAGACATAATAATTTTTGGCCCTTTTATCATACTTTTCCCGTTTTGGAATGAGTTGGGTTGAGAAGAGATCTTGTCAAGAATGTCACTTTCCAATGGAACCTGTGACCTCTCAACAATGGAGGGGTCTTGGCAATGAAACAATATTTACTATGCAAAAGATGTGGTTTCGTGTACCACAGGCCACCATTCATAATGAAAAGCTGGGATGGACTGCTGGGGGGAAAAACAGACTATGGATAGAAGTTATTTAAAGTAAAAATATGCAAGCTATTAAATTTAAGCTCACTGTGGAACTTTCGGTGGCTGTATTATTTATACTTATTGGTCAATATTATACTTTATATTAAAGAAATTATAAAGAGATTATTAAATTTTTTACTGGCTACCTGTGGACTATGGACAGTGGTGGTGCTTTCCAGGTACAATTCTTAAAATAAAATCAGAAAATGGAACAAAGTATTCTGGCTTGGGATAGAACAGAACGAATTTTCTTTTCAGTAATTTTACTTTTCAGTTAAGTCTCGTCTAACCAACTGCACTCTCTGAAAATAATGGCATATTTTTTCAGACAGTGTCCACTTCTAGCAGGTAAGGTTTGATGTTTACAGTGACTACCAAGGAATGGTATCAGAGAGGCTCTTCTTTATATTTATTGCTATAACAACCAGGGTCATCTTACTTTGCTATGGACCAAGTTAGAGGGACAGAAGTGGAAGCGTGGAGGGGTCACACCTGCGGGGAGGAGCAGACAGGACAGGTGACCCAAAAATGACCAACGGGGTGTTCCATCACATCTTCGTCATGCTCAGTATAAAAGGGATCGGTCTTTTTCTTCAATGGCTGGTGTCTGAGGAGGGCCCTGTCTGTTCCCCTGCCTGTGACCCTGTTCCTGAATTGTACCTATTTCATTATTTTCTTATTAATATTATTATCTTTTCATATAGTAAATGATTAGGATTTACCATGTAACTATATAAGGAGAAGAGTATTTCACTGGCCAGCAACTGATTCTCCAGTAAAATCTCTGTAGCTTTCATTAATAATTAGTGATTTGGCAGATCCGTGGCCTAACTGTGATTGGCATATACGCCCCCTTCTCGCATTTGAGAGGGGACCTTACATTCAAAACGTCTTGACACTTGGATGTTAAATGTCATAGAGATATTGATTGAGTGACACAGTGTCAATTCAGCAGTTTATCAGACAGGGTCTGCATGTTGGCCTGTCTGGGGCATAGAAAGCAGGCAGCCTTCCTCCTTGATGACCCATCAATTAACCCTAATTAAATCAATAGTATTTTTCTTTGAAGCACATCAATACAGCCTAAAACTCCCCCACCAGCCCTCAGTCCATACCAGTGGGCTAGCCAAGTGCCTGTTAATTAGCTAAGATAACCATGTTCATTGCCCAAATGTTTGTTGCTAGAAAATGTTGCTGTCTCCCTGGTGCTGTGATGTTTACACCCATATATCCTGTACATTCATTTGCAGCTCTCTTCTTTTTCCACCACTGGCAGGAGAAGGTGAGTGAGGTAAGTCATTCCAAGGATATTGGAAGAAATGAGGCATGAAATAAAAGCTTTCCTGCACTCTCTGCTGATCCTCAGGAATGTAAGACCAATCACTGTAGTAAAGAGAAGAATCCAGGCATTAAGTAAGGCACTAAGATAGTGAGAAGTGAGCCCTCCTTGTGACACTTTCTCCTGAGCTGGTGACATCCATGTCCTCAGAGCTATCACTCTGAGTTCATGATGTTGAGATCTACATGATGCCTTATGTGCTATTTTTCCTCTTGATAAAGGTCAGATACAGGCCAGAGGTCTTAAAATCAAGATTTTACAAGATTTAAGAAAGCTTTTTTTTTTTTAAATGAAAATATTAAATATTTCACAAACTGGGTGTATGCACTGACAGTGTTACAAATAATTAAGTACTGGACAATTCTCCGTTCTTAATATTATTAGTCGTACTAATTAAATCAATCAAGTGGATCAATCCAAGCAGTTTTCCAGCTGTTTCATGATCAAAATCTGAAGCACTCCTAATGGCTTGTACTGAACAACTTCCTGGAGAAACAAAGTGGGATTGTGATTCTGTGATTCTGTGATTTTGCTATTTAACACTGGAATTTTCTTCTCATCTGAAGGAAAAAACGTTGTGGATTTTTCATTCTTGTCAAAAGCAGTTGTGCTGTTGGCTCAGCAGGCTCACATGACAAAGTGAGTTAGAAAAATATTGCCACAGGTTGCTAGTGGAAGAGATTTTGGGTTTGGAGGATTTGCGATCTAGCTCTGAGGATTGCAACAGCCCTTTGGGATAGAAGCTGTCCTGAAAGGAGGATTGACACACTGGTGTCACTGTTGTGTCTGCAACAGGAAAGTCAGTACTGCAACATTGATTTGACCAGAATTAATATTTAATTGAATTGACCAGATTTAATATTACCTTCCCATCACAACAGAATTTCTCATCTTACTCATCCACATGGCAGAGGTCCCATACATTTCAGCAATAAGATCTAATATGGTAAAGTTATTCCAAGATACACAGCAAATGTGCATTTTTGTAGTTTTCTTTCTTTTTATACCTAGTTTATACTGCTACATACGTAGTTCATACTGTTACAAAAGCAAAAATAAGAGAAGGTGTATGATTTGTCTTTCCAAAGACCAGCTACTGAAAATATTGACATTCTTGGTGTTGACAGCCATGTACTTTGGTATGAAAAAAAACATACATAAATTTAGTATTTTACCTGTTTGTTGAAATGTGGATTTCTACACCAGAACAGATCTGGACAACAGACTGTGACTTCTGCTAAGAATACTTCACGAGTCTATACAGTTTGAATAGAATACCACTGTTTTTTAAAAGTTGCAATTAAATGTGTTGTCAGTGACAAACAGTGGATTGCAACTCTCAAAGATGAGTTGTTAACAATTTGCTGTATTATCATAGAGAGTTTTCATGTAAGATATCTTTAAAGAATCATCCTATTGTTTGCCATAAAATGTATCTTCAGTAATCAATACATAAATTACATACTAAATTAAAGGTACATAGATTTTGATGAGTTCACATTGGCTTGATCTGCAGTTTGCTTAAGCCCACAGACACTGTAAAAATATTCTAGATATACTAAAAACTGCTTGATCCTTTTTCATTGTTTCTTACTAAAGCACATACAGCTTTTTATTAAATTATTTTCCAAATGTTATTTTGTAAAGAAATTTAATAAAATTTACTACTCTGCAATCCATTGAGCACTTCCTAATTTAATTTTCATATTCTGCATTTCCTGGGATTTTCAATTAAAATTGTGATGAGCCAGACATTCAAACTCTTACATGTGTGGGATTATTTTTTTTTTAGCTGAACAATATCAAAAGTATTTTGGTTTTATAAAATGTTTTTTAAACAAAAACTGCAAGCAAATGAGGTCTTTTGTACATATATTGTGAAGTTTTTATGAAGTTTGACAAACACTTTCTTCTCTTTTTCTTACTTTACCCACTCAACTGTTTGGCAAAGTTGTCTGTTTATGCCAATGCCAGATACAGTTAATAGAAAATAATAGTTCTGACATTTTATACTCTCCAACATTGATCAAATAAAATTAAAAAAATCCTATTCTCCAGAACAGACACTGTCATTAAAATTCTTGCAGATTTATTTACATCAAGCTCAGCATGTGTGTAACCAAGAATGAGCCATTGTGTTCGAGAGTTAGTTCATTTTACTACTATTTTATTATGCAGAGTTCTTGAAGATCACTCCAGATAAATATATTTATTTCTTTTATGGTAGTAATGCTTTATTTTTATTTAGCTTTAAAGATGCCTCTTGAGCTTTACATCATATTGTAAAGTTTGCATTCATTATTCTATGCATTTTCTAAGAGATTATGTTACTTTTTGTGCCACTGGCCCAGAAAGAGAAGGACTCCAAACAAACCTTAAGGGTACTGGGTCAGCTGTCCATTTTTATGATCGTGCTAGATGCAATCATTTTTCCTCTCCTGAGCTTGGTAAGGATCTTTTAACTAGTCCCTGAGCTGAGTTCTTGCGCTCTAAAAGCAGGAAATGCAAAAATAGTTGAGTTTACTCAGTGGTTCAGCCAAAATTCAGGCCTCCCAGCAGCAGCTTTCAATTTCTGTTCAAGCCCCCGCCATTTTCAGGTACAGAGACCTCTTCTCAAAATTTTGTAGTCCTTTAAATTGAGATTACGGTGCGTGGTTAGAATGTAGCTTCTCTTAAAGCTCTTATCAGAGCCAATAACATGCCTAATTTATAGGAGGACACATCTGAGGATTTAGAACCTTCTGTAGTGTCCACCATGTGGCAAAAAAGGACAGACAGGTTTTGTCAGTGTCACTGGGAAAGCACCATAAAAAATGGACTCCAAAAGCTGTAAAAGCTAAGGCCTAATAAAACGTTACAGTTTCAGCTACAATTCTTAGCAATGTTATTAACACGAGACTGTGGCTGCTTTTAACTGTTTTTCTGGTTAGGAGTTGTCTTTGAGTGGATCCTAAATTTGCCTAGAATGTAGAGTTGATTTCAGTATGAAAGATTTGCAAGGAAGACAAGAAACTACATCACACTTGGGCTAGATTTCAGTCCTGAGTAGCCTTTTGATCTGCAAGAAAGTCTTCCAACAGGCAGGTTTATAACACCTGCCAGGGGGATGACCATATGATGGAGAAATAGATGAGCCAGGGGAGCACAATGGTCAACAGCAAGTGCTTCATATGACAAGCAGAAGAAACTTTTTGTCCATTTCTAATCACTGTCTCGGCCACAATAATTTAAGAGGAGGAAAGAGGACAGCTGCTCCTATTATTCTGTGAGCTGTTTGGGACCCTTCATATGAGTCTTTTTATAAAAAAAAAATAATCTGAATAACAGCACCACTATCTGTTAAAGAAGCAATGGTCGTCAGTATCTCTCTCTCAACTTTCCGTAAGTTTGTTCAGATAGATTCTCAAGGAGTTATACTGGCATGCAATTAAAATGAAATACTAATTGGTATAAAAAAAAAGACTGTGCCTGCAGAATATAATTCAGTTCTACTATATTTCATGATAAACTTATTCAGTGAAGGAAAGGAATCCTCTAGCCAGCAAAGTAAATTTCCTGATCTCCAAATGGACGTTTTATCCTCTTCTAGCCTGATCTTGTGGTGGCATCATGAATTTCACAGACAGCTTGGTTAATCAGCAGAGTACTCCAGAAGAGAGCTTTCTTGGCTAAAAGTAAAGTTACTATTTCTCTTTAAATATCCATGTCCAAAGCTCCCAAAACATCCCTTAGGATCTACCATTCCTACAGCATCATTGTATTTACAGTATGCAAGAAACTAAGGTAGGGTTAATTACTTCTGATGATACCACTTAGTTCAGACAACAGTTCCTCAAGCTTTTGCTGAAATTTCTGACAGTGTTACTGCAGATTGAGAGAAATTTAAGTTGTATTCCAGGTGCCAGTGATCTACAAAATAAAAAATGTTTTGAAATGTGTTTCCTTTGAATCGCTCACTTTAACCTTTTTCTTTTTTTTTTCTTTTTTTTTTTGTTTCATTTTGTTTCTGTGATTTACTGGTAAATGCTGGTATTTGTTCTGGTCTACTCTTACCTTGATATGAGCACTGACATTAAGCAATTCTAAGAGAAACTTTTCAGGTTAGAAGGACGAAAAAATGTTCCTATTTCAGAACATTGTAATAAAATGGTTATGTGTGTTCACATAAAATGCAGGTTTATGTTTTTCTGCCACTGAAAAGTTCAGTACTTCTGTAATTATTATAGAGGGCAAGAAAGAAATCTTGACAATTGTCTATAGATCAAAAGTAATCTCAAGTATTTTGGAAGCCTTCAGTGACATCTGTGTCACGCAACACAAAAAAGTTGTGTGACATGGCTTAAGGTGTACAGACAGGCTTGTCTTCAAAAGGAGGGAAAAAATGAGAAGCAAATAGAAGTTTTGGAGTCACTTTTTAGTTAAACTATGAATGGATGAAATCATGCCAGTACTTCAGAGGCTTATGTTTCATCTCTTATTTTTTATTTCTTTTTTCTTTTCCTTATTGTGGATGGAAACTAAGGAAATATCCAAGTTTTTCTCTGAGAAAAATTATAATCATTTTCAAAACTTCATATGTAGCTTTATCTGATTGCACATTAAACAATATTCTTGTTCTCTTGTCAACATTACTGGGTTTATTTCTACCAATATATCATAACTATGTACTCAAAAAGCATAAACTGTACATTGAAGTCTATGCATAATATAGACACCAGCAATATTTATTTTGCAGGGTTGTTTTCGCTTGGGTTGTTGGTTTTTTTCCTTTTCTGTGAGACTGGGATAAAGAATGAACAATTTAGTTTACAATCTAATTTTGAGGGAAATGAGAAGTGATGAAATGTCATGAAAAGAAAAAAAAAATCCTGAAATAAAGCAGAACTATTTCACAACACACATAAAATAATTCCTTCTCTCTAGCTCATAAACAGCCCTAATGTCCATTGCCTCTTATTCGCTTATTTGCAAATTATTATGCCTGTACTTGAAGTCAAGCATGTCACCGTCGCAGCAGGGTGGGCACCTGTTGCTCCTGTGCCCGTAATTCCTACACTCTACAGCCTTGTAAAAGGGATGCTGTTTCTTTCCTCCGCCCCACATCAGCAAAATGCAGAAGCATCAAGGGCCACCCAATTCACGCCAAAACCAAGGGTACAAGCGACAAAAGAGAAATGGCCAGAGCTGGCTCACGTCCCCTGCCCTTTGATCTTTCCCCGCAGCCCAGTCAGTGCCCTTCCAGGCGGTGGGGTAGAAAGGGCACCCGGGGTTCAAGTGTGCTCAAAGGATAATGCAAATATTGCCAGTGTGGGGAAAACTTTGCTGAAGCTGACACCTCTCAGCCCTGCCAAAAGTCAGCTGAGGGATACGGAACAAAGCTCTATAACCAGATCTCTTTGCATTGCATCAAGTATGACAGAAATCTGTAATACTCTTAAATGCAGTCACGCTGTTATTAAAAGAAAACTAAAAAATGGCTTCAGGCAACAACATCAAAGTCTTTGTGAACAGAGTTTTCAATGTCTATATCACACCACTGCAATTGCAGATAACATATACAACAGAAAGGGCTTTTTATACAATGTGGTTGCAGGTAACTTAGTAATTTTTGGTAACTTAGTAAATTTGTACAAAATTACTATTTTGTTCTGGTTGCCTGGATTTGCAGGTAAAGCCAGCTTTGGAAATCATAATCCTCAGTAATGGGGAAGGGAAGAAAACACTTACTGTGCTTTTAAAGTATGTCTTGTTAGAAAGTCTTTTTGCCTTTGAATCTCCCCTAAATATATTTGTATTATCTCTCATCATTTTCCTTTTCTTTGGTATCTAAAACTGTACATGTGGTTTATTCCACAGGCAATTATTCCAAAATTCTGTTATTTTCAAATCAGTAGTAATACTTTTATTTACTTCATTAAAGTAATGATTTTACCCTCAAAAAAGATAAACATTCAACATTTCCCCAACTCAATTTGTGGAAAGAATTTCTAAGGTTGTTTCTTTTTCCCCAGTAATTATTTTAGCAATGGTTTCATCATAAGCATGCTGTCATAACTGCAAGACAATCTATAACTGCATTAGTCTTTAATACAGAGCTCATTTTTTGGCCACTGGAAATTGTGGGACTGCCATACAAGATATCCAAAACTTGTAGTCTCTGTGTTTTTTGGGTTAAGGGGTATTTTTGCAGAAGTCTGCAAAAAATAAAAGAAAATAGAGAGCTATTACAACTAAGTTATAAGTAATTCTGTCCTTTGGCAGTTTTTATTTATTGAGTAAAAACATCAAAAAATTTCTGTGGAAAAATGCTTTCTGTGGAAAGTGGAAACCAGAAAATTTGCCATTTTTTATGTGTCATGACTTGACTTTGTAACTGCCTTTTAACAAGTACAAGTAATGCAACACTCACATTTCCTTTGAGATATTTATTTTGTGGAGTATAATTTTATAAGGTATTTTGTTATAAAGTAAATTTCTGTCAATAAGGCTTTTGCTTAAAAATAGTAATACTTGTGTCTCAGTCAAATATTGATTTTTCTGATGAGAACCTTGAAGAAAGTTGTTATCAGTTTTTAATCCATCAGGCAGTCACTACATGAAAATAAACTATTTAACGCTATGGTTTTAGTTTATTTTATGTCTTTTTTTCATGGCCCTACGGTTTGTTCATTCCCCACCAAAGAACAATCAGTCGATCAAAATTTATTAGCTAGTGTTGACCTATCTGGATCCAGTTAGAAACTGTGGTCTCCTATGTTGGCCATTTAGTGAAATTTTCCTATGTAGCTGACCAGAAATACTATTATGTTTAAGATTTGCATCTACTTTACTGTTCCCCTAAATTTAAGGGTTTAAGAATAAGTTTCGGACTTCCTGTCTTGCTATTAAAAGAGAATGAGGGTCCTGTTTAATTTATTAAAGAAGATGGACTTGCTTTATTATTAGAGCAGTAGTATTTTACATAAAAGCCAAGGAAGGATGTTCATTTATAAGGCAACTTTTCCCAGAATTTAAATTGGTGGTAACAGATAATGGACAGTTAAAATGTGTTAGTCACCACTTAACATCATGAGCTATGGCTGAAGTAGGTGAACACCTCTGAGTGCACCGTTAAATGATCATTGGAGTAGGTGATGGAAGAAACACACACTCTGGTTGGACTCTACAGATACCAAGATATTTTTACATTTAGTTTAAAATAATACGGCAATCCTACAAGTGGATGATTAACAAATAATTTGTTTTGACTCTATGTTTTAACTAATGAAAAACAGGAAACACTGAAAAACATTTGGTCTATCCATCAGGGAACTGACTAATCCTTTTATTTTCCTTGACTCCTATTGAGAGATTTAGGACGATTTAAAATCTGTTCCGTTTTCAGATTAAGCTTAGTTTTGTCCTTAGAAGTAAGTGAGAAAGTGTAAATAGCTCTTCTCAAGGAGACTATATAGATAAACTATATTAATAGTATGTAGTAGACGTTTACCACCTTGCAATTGGAGATCTCTAGCTGAAAACACTATTAAACACTGTCACTAATTGAGACTTTCTGTCTATGAGTCTGATAAGGACTGTACTCTCACTCTCCCACCCATCAGATGGTGCTGGAAATGCTTACCAGAAGATGCAGAATTTAATTTTGTAGATATTTTGTTCAATAGTTCAATGAAGCCCATAAAATGTAATTAAGTGTATCAAAACCACCATGATTAGCTGTGTTCCTCCAGCCTCTTTAATTAATCAACTAACATTAAGAGTAGAGAATGAGGTAGTATAAGGCAGCGTGTCTTGCACTTATTAGCAAGTATTACTGTCCAAATTAACAGTGTGAAAGTCATTATGTTTTGCAAATTTGTTACTAGAACTTCCTGGCCAGCCTTTGCATTAAAGCCCAGTGAAATCAGTGGGAGAGTCCTTAAAGCAGCATGTTTTCCAAAAACACCATTGAAATTTCCCATGGAGAATAGGTCTCTCCACTTTTCCAATAGACAGAGCTACCATGTCTTACTGACTCACTACAAATATTTCTGAAATAGAATAATAGTGTCTGCTGAAATGGCCCTAATTTTTAGAAATAAATTATCTAACCTGGTCTTAATCTACTGTGTGATTTATTAAATACCTTGTTAGATGACTCTGTAGCTTAGTGTGAACTCATATACCATATAAAAAACTGCCTTTTATGCTCTTGTAGTACTGCTTTTTCTTTCTTAAAATAACAGGGGGAAAAGCCATCCTGCAAGTGAAGTCCTGAAAAATATTTCTGGATGTAGCTACAACTTTGGATGTTGTTCTTCAGATACAAACAGGAAAATTCTCAGCTCATAATGACCTTTAAATCAGATGATAGATACCTCAGCTCAAGACTGAGTTCTGTCCTCAAAAAATAATTCTATTAAAAATTATCTATTTAAATTAAGAAATAATAGGAAAAATAAAAAAAACAATTCATTTTATTCTAAAATAGCCCCTAATGAACACAGGAACACTGATTACTTCTCAAAAAAATTGTTAAAAGCAGTTTTGCCTGCCATAAGTCTCCACAGATCTCCAGCTGGAACTCCACATTCCTAAGGCTTGTATTGTTTTTTATTATTAAGGACATATAGTTCAACTAAAGTTTATCAATATTTGGAATAAAGGAGCCTGGGAGATTCTCCCATTGAGCAGTCTTGCACCTCTAACTTCTTTCTGTTCTTTGTATCCCTTACTCACCCATAAGCACACACAGAGCTCCTTGTAATACATCAGTAGTTAAATTGACATCATCATCACTACTTAAAAAAATGTTCCTTTAAAAAAAAAATTTGATCTTGCAACAGATCTGTAGAATTTCATCTGCATGTAAATGAGCCAGGTTATTATACGAAGCCTGATCTTTGTTAACATTGTTCAAAATAAAAATCTTTTTTCCTTTAGGTAGATAAATGCACATAATGTAAACGTGTAGTAGTGGACAATGAAACACTAAGTATAAAAGGAAGAACCAATCAAAGTAACTGTTTGGAGGTATATGGTAGTGAAGGTAAACTTTCTCCTGCAACATAAGCAAAACAAGGCTATTCACATCATGCAGTAAGGGCATATTCCAATGTATATTCACATTTTCCCTTAAGTGGCCTAATGTGATCACTTTGCGTGCCAGCAGTGGCCCCTGTTTTGGTGTGGGCACCTCGGCTGTCATGTAATAATGGAGGAGAACTGGCCTCTCAGGAAGGAGCAGTGAGGAGGCTGGAGCAATGCCTCCATCCCCTGCTCCCATCAGAGGTTCTCACAGAGGAGCTCAGCTTGCAGCAGGGCTCGAGCCGATGCCTTGCACCAGCAAGGTCCAACCCAGCAGTCTGCAATCTGCTCATTCCTGTAGTCAGTGAAATGCCCAGGGACAGCATAATCCAAACACAGAATCATAAAATCATAGAGCAGTTCGGGTTGGAAAGAATTTTTTTCTAATATCTACCCTAAATCTCCCCTCTTTCAGTTTAAAACCGTCCCCCCTCATCCTAAGAAATATCACAATAAATAGACATGAACCTGCCATAAAAACATGAACTGGATTCCAAAAAGTTTGGCTGTTTGACGTTATTAAGTTTTTGTCCCTAATTAGATTTCGTATAATATCTCTTTAGTATGAGGTATCTCAGGAATTTTGACAAGCTATTTCTTGACTCAAGACTACAGCCTTCTGCCTGCACCAGCTAGACCAAGCAAAGTCAGAAATTTAACATTTTTATGGGTCCTATCCTAACCAAATGAGTCTTTTCAACTTCATTCTTGAAGACTATCTAAAGAAAACCTAGGGAGAAAAAGGAAGATGATCAAAAATAAGCAGGATGCCTGAAAAATATGTTTCTTATTTCTTAAAACCAGCATGACTGATCATTTTCACACAATGAGGCCTCAGTTCCAATTACAGCAATACTTTTTAAAGCCAAGATTCAATGTTCGTGGGTGAAACACCCCATACTCAGCTCACTCTTGGCCCAGCTGCAGCTGTGAATAAAGTTACTGATGGAGGATCCACAGCCTATTTTTCAGCTCGCTATCTTTTGGTGATTACCCTAAAACACTTGTAAAGCTGTTGATTCTTTGGGGTATTTTTTTCAGTCAGCTAAGTATTTTTGCTAACAATCTAGCTCTCGCTCTTTCTGTAGCCTTCAAAACTTCTGGCCTCAGACACAGCTCGTGGCAGCAGAGTCCAAGGTAACTATGCTTTAAGAATATAACAACCCTTCCTAATAATTTCAAGTGTTACATTACAACTGAATCCTAGCTAGTTCTTGCAATAAGGACAGTAAATACCAGGATCAGATTTGCAATCTGAATACAATATATTATTTTATATACTTATCCGATGGCTCTCCTTATATATATGCCCTCTTAAGTAAATTGCATCAGTAACCCCATAACTGATGTGAAAATTGCTAGCTCATTACAAAAATACTACACCTCCTGTGTCTAAATAGATAGGAGTTTGTGAAGAAAGTAATATATAGATAATATGGCAGCTCAACTCCAAAATCCACATGGTTTAATACCAGTGGTGAGTCTTTCTTGGGACAAGACACTAGATAGAGTGAAAGAAGATATATTGCTCTGCTCTCCCCCAGTTCCCAATTAATTTTTAAGAAATAGTTAGTGAAGGTTCATAAACCAGAAGAAAAATAACTTTGGAAAAGAAAGAAAAAACTTTTTGCTTTGTTTTATGTGTATGGTGGAATCGCTGAAACTTTTAAAATATCCTGAAATAACCATGAAAAGATGTGTCAGAGTTCTTCTGGCAATGGCTCAGAAATGTGAAACTATTGTCATCTTGACATTCGCCTCCGATAAACATGCTATGCACATTAAATCAAAACCGGTATAAAAGTGTGCCATGTGACAGGATACCCTTTGCCAAGTGGGCTGACCTGTAATGAAAAAGTCAATCCTCTTCCCCTTTTTTTTTAACTGAAAAAAATATAGCAGCAATAATATGGGTAAAAGGCTCAATAAAATCTGTCAGAATTGATTTCTAGTGACACATAATGTCTGGCAATCTAAAGCTTTATTTTGCCAACTGTTTAATCTGTACTACAAGTAAAAGCGTTCCATATGCATAACTTCCCATTTCAGTGATGATCCTGTTTAAAGATTTGTTCCAGCAGCATTTATTTAATGACCTTTATAAAGAATTTTCTCATTCTTCTGTGGGTTATATTTAAACTAGGGAATAATAAAAATAAAGTGCACAATGGGAGAAAAAAAATCTCCATTCCCCATTACTTTTTTTCAAAAATATAATTACTTTTTAGGCAACATTAATGAGGAAGCCTGGGGATATACACGTTCCAATGTTATAAACCAATGGTCATTATTTACACCCCTACAATCTCAAAGTATACCTTTTTTTTTCTGTCACGTAATACCTGCGAAGAAATCTCACACTCACTGCAATATGCACAGCTCCAGCTCCCTTATTCTATTGATTTAAATATCCTTTTGCTTCTCCCTCCTCAATAGGAAGTATGAGGTCATCGTTATAGCTCAAACACATGCCTTGGTAGAGCACTATTCAAACCAGATATACACCATACTTTATATCATATTTTGAATTATTTATCTGTCATGGGAAATAACAGGAGAGGAAGGAGTTAGCTGGGTGCTTGAAATGAATGTGGCAAAAGCATTAACGTGCGGGTCCAGCTGCACAAAATCAGATGTGGAGCCCTGGTACAAAGGGTCAGCGTCAGCGATGGCGGTAGAGCTCTTGGTAATACCAGGAGAGCAAAGAGGCTCGTAAATCCAGAGAAAGGCTATCACATCCTATAAACTAGGTACAGGTGAAACAGAGTACTAATTTCCAGTGGGCTGGGGAGGACGGCTGCCTGAAACATATGTTTAAAACCCAAACGTGCACGCAACCCTGCCATTCAAAACCTTCCAGACATAGCACTGAGGAAAAGGTTAATCAGGAGGGCTGTATGGCTTAAGGAAATGCATAGAGTAGCTGACTGATTTGATTCATGTGTCCCAGTGACAAAATTCTTTCCTGGAGATCCATAATATCTGGGTTCTTAATTATCTGGTCTTTTGTGTGTGTGCGTGTGTATTAAAAAAAATGGCCAATAAAATGTCAGCCAAGAAACACACTGTTCATTCCTTTCAGGTTTATTTTAAACCTATTGCACTTAGGCTCCAGCTAAATCAATTTTTCATGAATATCTACCCTAGTAGATTACACCTCAAGCCAGTTCAGATCTCCAGAGAATTTAAAAAAAAGTAAAAAAAAAAAAAAAAAAAGAGATTTATCAAGTAACAAGTAACACCTCAGGAAAAAGAAACAGGGTTTTTAATTGCTTTGTGCGCTCCGTAATTGAAGGCAGGCACCTTCTTGAGGCACTCACTGCCAGGAGGAGTGTGACTCCACTTGGCCCTGCCTAATTAATCCTGTGATACAAACCTTCTGGCTTCAATTTTCACATTTCTGTCTCTTTTTAGAGGTGATAATAAAACTAAAAATTTACGTTGGTTACTGTATGACTATAACGGTGCCAGTGGAACACAAATAAAACCATATGGATGCAAGAGACCTTGTCTCCCCATCCCTGGCTTCTCTGTTTCGTGAGGTGCAGAGGGACACGCTTTGTGCTAACGAGAAAAGGTAGAGAAAGATTCAGTAGCAGGAAGGAAGTGCAGGTCAACTGGTTCTTGTGATAGTTTGCTCTGCTCAGATGACTCACTGAAGCATATGTCTTATTTGTTTATTGACAAGATCTCAAAATAGAAGTACACACTCTGGAAGCTCAACTGAGCTGGCTACAAATCACAAAACTGCACAACAGCTCTTAATGAAAGACAAATTGTGCAGCTTAGCCTTTAAAAAGCAGTCAAGGCTGTTTGTGCAGATGCCTTCAATCTTAATAGCTTACATACTGAGACCTGAGCACACTCCCTACCGCTGCCTACTGAAAGTAATAGACCATCTTTATTTTCCATAAAATGTAAGGACCCCACAATCATTATTGTTATTACTAACATTACGAGGCAAGGATTTAATCCTTGGGCACTAAGTAATTGTATGTACACACACAGAGGCACACATGTGGCAATTATAAAAATATATAAGGACAAATTCTGCTTTCAGTAAAATTATGTGCTTTTTCATCGCTTGATGTAAAAAGTGGACCTAGACCTTACTCTATTAAGGTGGGAAGGTTTTATCTTGTCAAGTGAAGTGGAGGAGTATTTATCCAATAGACCTGCCGCTCTTTTTTGGAAATTATTGAAAATGAGTACATTTTTGGCCGTGCTCAGACATCCTACTCCCAGCACCCAACAATACAGTTCTGTACAGTGAAATTCCTTTATGCAATTGAGAATAGCTGGTTTTTACCGTGATTTGATAATTTTCATCAAAAAAAGTTGCTGGAAGAAATGGAGAAAAAAGAAATATTATCTTCAGTTTTCAGCTATGTTGCTCTTGCTCCCTTACTGTAGCACACTAGTTAGAGGAGAAGTGAGCAGACTGGCATCTTGCTCAGGACAGGACTCTTACCTCGTCTTTCATCCCACCCTTGCTACAACTCTGATCATGACATATTATTTTGTTTTACCAGATAAGTTAAAGTCAGCGTGTCAACCTTTCCCTACAGGAGAGATACTGCTGACACATTTGTTAGATGTCACGTCTCCAGGTATATTATTTTTAAATAAATCATATATTTTAGGACAATAAAATGCTTCACTTTTGTGATGGTGTGCAGGCTGTTTGCCACACAAGAGTTGGGAGGTTCAGCGGGATTGGAAAATTAGGATTATTTTTCTGCCAAACCCTAACAAATTGCTACTGAGCACCTACAAACTAGTGTTTTTCTGGCTTTTCTCTAGAACATCCTGTATTAACATAATAAGAACTTTTTCCAATGTTCTAGAGAAAAGGCTAATATATATCAATTATCTTATTTTTCTCTTACTTTAAGAGAATCCAGATGATTTAACCTCTTTTTTTAATAGCAACTCTCAAGTCAATATAGTCCTCTATCTAATTTTCATGAAGTTCTGTATATAACTGGTTGATGACCTGTATGTAGCAGACAGACCAGGTCACATGTCTTGAGCTTCCTTTTTTTTCATTTGTTTGTTTGGTTTTTTTTTAAATAAAGTACCAAAAGTGTTTATTTTTAATTGACAGTAACTCTGTGTAAAAATGTGTGTGCCCCCAGATAGCCAGATTAGCCCTTGTGGATGGGGCTGCCCTGCAGTGCTCCCACAATGATTTCTGCAGGATCTTCAGTCTTGGATCCAGACCATTTAAGAAGCGCTAATAAAATGCCAGGTTTTTTTCTAATTTGCAGCAGCATGTGCAGGAAGCAGGGGACAGTTGGCCCTTTGTTCATGTCTTGAGAAGGCAGGACTAGCTGACACACAGGGCCTAGTGTGTTGAAATACACGGTCTTCTGAATGGAGATGCTCAGGCTCCATGGGCTGCCTTCCACAACCTTCTCAAGAACAATGCACATTCTTCATAGGCAAGGTCCAACAAATAATTGCACAGAGAAGTGGGTTAAGTCTGGTTTTCTTCTTCATGCAATGTCTGATCTCAACACTTTGTCTAAATGTCTAAATAGTGGAAAACTTGGGAATTTTTTTGAAGCCAAAAATTGTGCTGTTCAACCTCCATCTCCCTTGAGGAACTGTACTGTTTCTAACCAAAATGTGTCTGTTTTCAATATTTTTTTTTAGAAGTTGACACATTTTCACTGGGAAAGAAAAAAAAAATTCAACCAATTCCAGGTTGGAAACTGGGGTATCTAGTTACACAGGCACGTGGGGTTTTATCTGGCCCTGGTCAATAACATGTTTGTTACCACAAGTGCACAAGATAAAGTTTCAGTCTTCAAAAAGCATATCAGCTAAGTCCTCTCAGCTCTCAGTTGTGGGAGGACCCTGAATCATCACACTAGGGGTTAAAGAGAAGAAAGTGGTCGCTTCCCAGCAGCCCAGAAGCAGCAGCAAATTGGGCCAATTAATCTAGGGTGGAAGGGAATTAGATCCACCTGAAAAAAAGGGCCTGTTGGTACAAGTCCCATTAGCTGAAGACTAACAACTTCTTCAGTAATGTTGACATTAATGTCTGAGAGGAAGAAGCAAAAGAATGATAGAATATATTCAGTATAGCCTTTCAGTCCTGGATTTTAAATCCACCCTGTTTGCACTTGGATTATATGATATATCTGAACTGTTCCTACCGCCAATCTTTGAATGACTGGACTCTATGTAGCACCATATTTCAAGTTAGGGCTCATATCCCATTCTAATTACAATTCTGTTTAATATTTTCACAAAATCTTTCTTTTTATGCCATTTAATAATATATCTAATTTTAAGGGGGATGGGGTGGGGGGCATTCTAAAGTAAAAATGAGAAGTATAAAACAGTTCCTAGCTTACAATTAACTTCTTCCATGTGGGTATTTAAAATAGTTATAATAGATTTTCTTTTCTAGTATTCTAATTTGAATAACTGAACTGTTTTAGAGGTCATGATATACATACACTTAAATGTCTATCAAAATTGTCATGGTTTCAGTAAACAGTTACGGATGCTATATTATGTCATATTAATAAAATCAAACATGTTTTCCATTCTGAAGAAAAGCTGCACTCATATAAACTTAAAATTCAGGGTACGTACAGTACCTAATATCAAAATGTATTACAGAAATAATGTAAACAGTCTAGTATAAAATGTAATGGATCTGGAAAAATCAGAACAGAGGTTAAACTTCAATGTAATCTCATTACATTAAAATATGAAATCATACTGATTATCTCAGCCCTGTTAATGTTGCTATGCAGTGACACACATGTAGTAAATATGATTATAATGAAACCACTTACAGTTTTTGTTCTCCTACAGTATTAAAAAAATAAAAAAAAAATGAAGACAGTGACAACGATGACCTATTCTCTTTGTACTGCTCCCTCTGTGCCCCCAAATAAAATACTTTCAAAGTTTATGCAGTTCCGGGCAGGTCAAACATATGTAGATTGTAAAGTGTTGCAGGGATCCACAGACGTTTTACAAGTTATAGTCCCAAATTGTGACCCAGTTTGCACGGCTATGCAAGATAGGAGGGAGAATAAAGGAATAAGGCACCCCTTTATTACTAATACCCAGGGGAGCTGTAAGGGGCGAATAAAAAGAATAACCACACTAGGGAATCTTGCACTGCATGACCTAGTTGCACCAGCATGTAAGAGCTCGGGCACTGAAAAGGAAAACCAGGAGACTCATTGTATCTTTGAGCCACAATTTGCCTCTCCGTTTACTTTATGGCAATGCAAAAATATGCTCGGCTTTGTTCAGGGCTCAAGAGCAGTCAAACCCCTGCAGCAATTATTTCTGTGAAAAGTGTTTGATTTCTATGAGTAGCACTGGTTTTTCTTTGAAAGACTGAGTTAATACCAGTGTGTTATCCTTCGTAATTAAGTACAATGCTTTCGGTGGTGTCATGCCTTCAACAATTAAGCCCAGTATACAAACTTCATTCCTTTCCATGTAGTAGTCAGAAGAGATTGGATCCATTTCCTGCCATGTCTTCTATCACAAACAGCTCCAGTTTCAGCAGAGGCTTAGCTTTGCAGAGGAACAAATTACTTCCATCACATTGAAATGCAGCTACCTCAAGCTAAAATGCAGACTTGTGAGCACACGATATATCAGATTATGTATAGAGCAAGCTACAGAAGCAATTGCACACAAAAAAATTTACTAGTTCTGATTGGCTACATAAAGGAGGAATAGTATTTTTCATATGTATAATACAACCCTTCTTTTTAAGCAGAGCATTTAGCTAAAGTTTAGTGCATAAGAGTTGTGGTATATGCAGGAGAAAATGGTGATAAAGGGATCTTAGGAAAAAAAAGTGGTTTTTTTTAACCCAAACCATAACAGGAATCAGATCCAGGTCATTTAGATGACAATACTTAACCTTTAATCTTTTTCTTTTACTTTTTCTCATGTCCATGTTCTCCAACATACTTTTCCTTCTCTCAGGGAGGGGTGAACAGCCATCTAGTGATCTGTATCTGTTGTGTTCTTTTCTACATCACTTAAATATGCAGAGCTTTAGTAATGTAATATCCAATGAATGAAAACTCTCTCATTACGATTCAAATTCTTAAGTGATATTAGGAGCATTATTTATTTAATTTTTTTTTGATTGTGAAAGGTCTCTTGGTTTGGCTGGAAGTTCTTTGTTTCATCTGTCTGGTTCTTCTAAGAAGCCTAGTGGTCTCTTACAAGTTTCTGGAAGTTACTAGTGATGAGACCAAACAATTTCCATTATATTTAACTCTGCATCTAACAATATACAGAGTGTTTACAAAGTTGTTCTGAGATTAACTTCCAAAAGCAAATGTTCTTAGTCATTTTACATCATCCTCCACCCACTGTATTAATGTCATCGTCTCTTAGCACTAGTGCTTCTCAGTTGGACTCCCACTAACAGCAGCTTTTCAGTCTCCACTGGATTCAGTGTGATTTTACACACTTCAGTGTTTGTGGAAACAATACTCTAGACTTGTCCAGTGTTCAATCAGGCTTTCTGGTATGATGTTCTTGTATCATGATTATAGCAATGGTTGCTCCAAACCTGTTGGAACTTCTAAATGAACTGTAAGGCATGTTATAATAATAAATAATGATGTACTGACTATCGTAAAATGATAGCATTCCTCAGGCAAAATGCTAAGTCAATCAAAGCAGAAAATATCTGACCTGCATCCAAACTTTAGCTGTGTTTCTGAATTTCTGGTCAGAAGACATAATATATTAATGCCCTGCAACTTGCACTGTGCTCACTTTAAAATTTATATTAAGTAGATTGTTACATTATGGTAATGTACTAAATTACCTAAAGCAAAGTAATACAATGATTAACTGACCATAAACATTGGTTTATGGTCAGTTTATAAAGTATTACAAAGATTAACATTATGCATTTTCATAACAGAAGAAAATTGCAGGATGAAATATCTGTGGATTGACTCGGTGCTATTAAGAATAATAAAATAGTGGTATAACTCACAACAGTCTCATGTTACAGCTTGCAAGTAAACTTTGCTTTAAATCATCTTTGAAAATGGCAAAGATATTCATCGTTTTAAAAAATGCCCAAAGCTTTCCAAGCATAGAATAATGGTTTCCAGTATATGTTTTCTAATATATAATGTATTACCTTTTTTTTGCTATATTCATTATTCAACATATCATGTCAGATTCTGACCTGGCATAGCTGCTCTGATATTGGAAGCATTTTACCACCTTATCCAAGACAAATTTGGTTCTCTCTTTATCAGTTTATAATATTTTCTTTAAAAGCTAGACACAATCAAAGTTCAGTGCTTTATGAGTTAAATTAATTTAATCATGCATGGGTAAAAATGCTGTTCACCTGTCATTCCAGGGTTTAATCTGGCCTGTCTGTGAGTTAAGCCCTAGGCAAACTAGATTTTTTTAAGGGGACAGAAACTAGAGATGGAGGAAAATGAAGAACATTGGGTGGGGAATCAAGCATGGGACAGGGCAACAGGGAAGGCCTTTAGACAACCTTTGAGGAAGAAGGAGCATTTTGGGCCCATCTCGGATACATGTATGTTAATACGCACTGCTTAGGGAGGAGTAATATCTGTATTTACAATTTCATAGGAACTTCAGAGATGTGGTGGAACACCTTAAACAGCTGCCCCTCCCACAGGCTCTTGAAGAGAACAAAATTTGGGTCATTCAAGAAATTCTCAGGAAGCATCCTACATGTGAGACTGATTTGAAAGGCAAAGGAGTCCAGCAGAGTGAATCAGTCTTTGAAGACAACCTTTTAAATTCACAATTTAATTCACCCTGATCTTGCAAAAAAACCCAGGCATCTGTAGCTGGGCAGGCAGTATGGTTGATCAGGAAAATCTTGGCTGAGCTGAAATGCAAAAAAGAAGTATATAGGATGAAGAAACAGGGACAGACTACCAAGGAGGGGAACAGAGGCATTGCCTGGGCATGCAGGAAGGGAAATAAGAGAACCAAAGTTCGTCTGGATGTAAGAAGTGAAGGGCATGTGGAGGGTAGTAGAAAGGACTTCTGCAAATATGCCAAAAAACAAAAGGCAGACCATGGAAAAATATGGGACTACTGCAGTGAGACAATTGACCTAAACACAAAGGTTTTGGAAAAGGCTGAGGAACTCAGTGCTTTTTTGGCTTTTAGTGGTGAGTTCTGCTCTCAGACTCCACACAGCTACACACTAATAGCAAAGCTGGCAAGAAAGTACTATCCAAATCAGAGAAAGCACAAGTTAGCCCTTGCTTAAGCGTGCAGACATTTGTAAGACTGTAAGATCAAAAGGGACACGTGAGGGTACTCGGGAAGATGGCAGTTACCTGGTTTAAAAGGTTATGGCAAGGTCTGCAGGAAAGGTCCCCAACTACTGGAAAAAAGTTATTCCTGAGATTAAAAGAAAGTAAGAAGGATGATCGGGGGAACTACAAACTGATCAGCCTCATTTTAATCCCAAGGAAAATTATGGAGCAAGTCCTCCTGAAATCCATGAAGGAGAAGATGATTTGGAGAAGTCAGCACAGATTTACCAAGGTATCAACATGAACCTCCTTGAAACTCCTCAGAGACAAATGCGAAGTCCCGAACCTGAGATACAACAGCACAGTCTGGGAGACAGAAAGGCCAGTTTGCAAAAGCAGATGTGGGTGTTCTGGTAGGCAACATGTTGAATGTGAGTCAGCAGAGCCACTTGCAGTGAGGAAAGCTCAACCCGGGCTGGGCTACACTAACCAGACCATGACCAGTAGCTCAAGGGTACTGATTATCCCCAGATTTTCAGCCCTTGTGACATCATGTCCACCAACCAGTTTTTGGGCTTCCTAATGCAAATGAGATACTCACAAGTTAGGGAGAGTCCTGAGGAGGGAAACCATGATTTAGAGGGGTCTGGAGCACTTGACATGCAAGGACAAGCTGAGGAAACAGTTTGATCCGCCTGAAGGCTGAGGGGGTACCTGTTTGCAACATCCTCTTGCCTGAAGGAGAGTTACAGAAAATGAAGAGACACTTTTCATGGGTGCAGAGTGAAAGGAAAGAAGCCATAGCCACAATGTGCAGAAGGAAAATTGCAATTGGACTTCAGAAAAAAAAAATGCACAATGAAAATGGTCAAGGACTGGAACAGGCTGTCTGAGAACTGTGGGAAACTGTTCTTGGAGATTTTTCAAAACTTGGTTGGACAAGTCCCTGGCTGACATGATCCAGTTTGAGATTAACCCTTATCCAAGCAGGAGGCTGGACCAGGTGGCCTCCAAAAGCTCCCTATAACCTAAATTTTTATGTGATCCTATGATTCTCCTTCTGTGTTCCCTCAGCCTTAAAAAATGCAGTTGGCTAACACTGCATTAGGATTCCAATATTCTAAAGGTTAAAACCAGAAGTAATATTCGTATTACTTCAATATAATAAACCTTAACTTTTAGAGAACCTTTTGAAACTCAGAAAATTAACATTAAAGTCTCCTTTCTTCTTTTTCATATCTAACTTCAGGTTCTGAGGTGATGAAGTGAACTTAGCTCACTTTTTCAGGCTTTTCTGTGCAATTATGAGGTCTAGAAATATACTTCATTTTTAAATAAAAGCTAAGTACTACAGGATCAGGGACTTTCAGAAAAGAATCAGTTATCGTAATGCACATGATAAATTTGCAAGAACTAGTAAATGAAATTTCTTGTATTTTTACAGGTTTATTTTCACTCCTCTTTGTCTTTCTTGTAAACCTTAGAGACTAGAACATGTTATACTTAGCGTGCTATTTAACTGTCATCATCATTATCTTCCCTGCTGTATATTATGGCTTTTAATGAACTTTGTAATACATGTATTTGATTATTTATATAGAAGTTCCATTTGTATTAAGCTGTGTTAAACTCTATATACACATCGGATATATTAATAATATGACTTGGTTTAGGTCAGAATGCCCTTTCCTGAAGTTCTTGATCAGAAGAGAGCTACTCTTTTTTATTTGTGAAAAAGAAAGAGATGTTATGGTCAACTATAAACATAAGAAATTAGGACAATACCATTGTTTCCATCTACACTGTGAATATAAGGATTCCTCTGGCACTGATTTTGTGAAAGTGTCATCAAAATGAAAGGCATAGATATATGAAAAAATGGGAATAAGGAAACATCAGATGTCACAATAGAAGCAATGACACTATCATTCTCAGAAAACAAAGAATATACAAAATTTTGGCTTTTGGGGGTGAGTTATGGCTAAAATAAATTCACAGTTAGTAGCAAAAATATTTTCTTTCCACACAATCCTTCCTATTCACAGGGAAACAGGATTATATACAGACTAAACAAGGTTGCATCACGTTTACCTAACTCCTGCCAAAATGACAACATTCCAAGCCCTAAATATGATGTAACCATTTGTCAATATTCCAGACATTTATCAGCCTAGTAGTAGAAAGTTGCAAGTCACAATTTTTGGATATACATAACTTTTTGTGCAATAGCCTCCAATTATCTATGGCACTTGGTTAGGAAGTTATGAAAGTACCTACTGATCATTTCTTAACTTGCAACTGTAGAGTTAGGGTAATTTTTGCCCATTCAATTGAACTTTTTGCCCTGCCTGATATCTGTTTGCTTTTAAGCCCAGTGAGGAGCCATTCTAAATAACTCCTTGAATTCAAAGTTTAATGAAATTAACTGTAGGGTTCCCAAAATGTGCCAGGTGGAGTACGCCCACATCTCTGAGCATTGCAGCGTGCAGGGTCAAACTGTCTGATTTAGAAAAAATGGGGCCTCCAGAAATAGGCAGTGTAGTGATTATTTCAAATAGAGTTAACCTTGCCAAAGTTTGCCATCTAAAGTGCCTGGTACACTGGGCAAGCTCTGATTGTAACCCAGAAGAGAGGTGGCATGCAGACAGTGATTCATCTCATCCTAACTGAGGTGCTCAATAACAATTTTAAGGTCACTCCTTTTGGGTGGCTCATCCCTGCTCTAAATCCCTCTCCTAGTGCTGTCCACGGGATAGACAGGCAACTGACTCAGACTGAAACAAGCCTGTCAAAAAACAGGTTAACTTTAGTATAGATCAGTTCCCTGATGTAACCCAGGGTTACATCCAGCAACATGAAAGAGAGGATGTCAAAAGGCTGAAAACAAGAAGCCAGGGTGTGGTAGAAGGCAGTACTGCCCCTCTTAATTGCACCAGCTTGGGTGGTTTCAATCTTTTATGAAATTTTTACCTATAATAATGCAGGCAAATCTCTCTCTTAAAGCGCTCATTTTGCTCCCCGACTATCTATACAACTACCTATAGAGTCATCTTATACTGATGCCTAAGGGTTACAGTGCTAAAATTGGGTGGCAGGAACCAGAGGACCCTTCGAATACTGGAAAATTTCTCATTGACTGATAAGTGGAGAGCGAGTGAGCTGATGTTTTTGTTTGCCCCATGTAAATTATAAACATTGTAACTGAGAGACATCTTGAAGCTGCTGCATTTATTACTACAGTTGATTCCTAAACATCAAAATATTATACTATATTTATATACACATTTGAAAATAGCATATGTGTTATTTATTCATTAGGGAATAACATATGAACAGCATCACCTGGTGACAACTGTAAAAAAAAAAAAAAATCCAACATGCAGCCTTCTCCTGTCAGAGTAATTTTGGCTGGCAGCATCCCTCTCTCTTTCCACTCATGCTGCCACGTTCAGGAAGGAATGGAAGAAGTGCATGGCCACTGGGGCATTTCAAATATTCTTTCCCAAACCTCTCTGCCCAGCAATGGTTTCCCCAAGAGACACTTGGAAATGCTTATTCATCAATGCAAGTCCCAGCCTTCTCCAGCTCTTCCCCAGGAGCTAACTACTTTCCACACATTCCCATCAAATGCTCTACCTTGATACATAATCATGAAAAGAACTGTCAGGAACTGTTTAGGATGCCCTAATTTGGCCCATTTCATATTTCATACTAGATGGCCACATTATAGGGTAAATTTGTCCCTAAAAGACAAGACAAAAGCTGCACACAGTGCAAGTACTGAAACAGGACAGCAGAAAGTAAAGACCAGAATCCACAGAGAATATAAGGTGGTTGGTTTTCAGGTGCAAGAACATTGAAATGGATGACAGACATCTGGCATCGACACAGCAGACATGCTTTGGCATAAGCACCAAAAGTGGCAAGAAATGGAATTCCTGAAAACAGGGATTTAGAAACCACTGCCCCAGTTTAAAGTTGGCTCAAGAAAAAAATAAGTAGGAATACTCTAAGTAAGGGTCTGTCTGAGAGAAAGAATAAAAAAAGCATCATGGAGAGACACAAGTGCTTAATTTCTAATACAGGAAAGTAGACCTTGGCATTGGTGAGTGCCGAGCATGAACAGGTTTGGGGAGTAGAGAGGAAGTTACTGGCTTTCAGGTTAAAAGTTATAAAGCCTTATTACTACACTGACTGTATTCTCATCACTTCAGACTGCATGTCTTTGTTCTCATCTAGGAAAAATGTACCCCACCTCTGACTGCCCCATCTATAGGCATGAGTGGGTGTCTGAAGGGCTGCACTTACCATATTTCATTTCAATTGAGTGGGACAGATTCCCACGGCACAAAAAAAAACAGTTAGGCACAGATATCTCCCTGGCACCACAGAAATAAATCCAGGAATAGCAGAGTTTTCAGGCTCTGGAAGTGATGCAAACTGAAATTATTCTAACAGTTGATAAGATGTATATCTGAGGCCCCCAAGTACAGTGCAGTTACTGTGAAGTTTTAAATTTCAGGCTCCTGGATATTTCATAAGAAGGCTAAAATCTTTCCCATGTATTATCTGAAAGACTTGAATATAACCAGAAAGGGATTTTATTGCAAAAATAGATGTCATCAGAAGTTTTTAAGGACTATTGCCTGTTTAAATTGTTCTTTAAAAGGAAAAAGATTGAACCAAGATTTTTACCAGAGTATAAGAATGGTATTTGGTTTATGCATGTCCTACCTACAAAATGTGGCAAAGTCTTGCCTCTCGTTATGCTGCCATGAACATGGACTGGTGGGTTCTCTCTGCAGATCTCTAGTTTTAAAACAAGTTCATCATTTATTAGTACAGATTAGTTTTATAAAATGGCCTGGTGCAGTTACAGTGTACACCATTAATTATTGGAGAGCCTTGATAAAGCCGAAAAAAAACGTTCTAAGCTTTTGTTCTGGCTTAGACTTCAAAGGTGTCACGCCACCGGCTTTGAAAATTGTCTGGCAACAGGCTGATGCATGCTTAGATGTTCATTCTCTTGGGGATACCAGAGAAGCTTATAAATTATCCCCAACAAGGCTTATTATTTTTAACAACTAGAAGCGTATGCTTTGGTGACTTCTGCAAGCACCACGGTACTGAACTCTGAATTGCCACAACAAAAGCAGGAGCAAAACTGACAAATACTGCGTGCTTTGCTCAGCAGCATTTTATGCTGACTTGTTAAGGTCTGAATTTCACATGTTTTCTCAGTGTTCAGGAAAAAAAACCAATCTTCTCTAGCTAATACTTATTTTGCAGAAGACATTTAAAACCAGATATGTTGTATTACAGCCACTCTGCTGGCAGCATGAAGGATAGCTATGAGGATGACAAAGCCCAACTCTTCTCTCAGATGAACAAACAAGGAGGAACGGCCACTGAGTGCAGCTTCACAAGTTGGGCTGTGCAGAAAATGTTAAACTAATGGCACAAGAACTCTTTGGCTTTCACTGTCTGTTGTTCAAATGAACAGATTATGACCTGTATGTATAAAAATATTCCCTTCTTCCCTTCAAATACACTAAATTCTTCTTATATTGAGAGAGGATCTAACAGCGTTTTAACCAATGAAATGAAGAAAGGTCAATACTAAGAGAGCTTACACTTATCTTACTGGGATTTTCACAGGTATTGCCTTGGTTTTAGATTAATAAATGCTATTTTGTATTGTATGTGCTGTGTTAGGCAAAATGTCAACAAGGAGCATCTGGCACCACGGCACAATCAACCATGGTATAAGCAGACACAACTTGACTGAGGACCCTGGAGTGCCTGTGTGAGTTTTGCCTGGAAAGCTTTCATTTACATCACAAGGACATTTATGGAGAGTTTGTGTGTGGAAGTGTACTTACCCACAGGCTTCCTAGTAACACTAGGCTAATGGCTAGTTGAAATTTCCTTATGTTATTTTTTTTTGTTGCAGGATTAGTTCAGCTGTGGTTTTGCATAGCCAAGTCTCAGACTCCAATCTCCTCTCCTTTCAGGATCAGGGTTGAGATCTATACTAATATACTAAATTTTAATGAAATTTAAGGGCAGGAGGAGACCACAGGCAGATACTCAGAGACAAGGTGACTGTATATCTTATCTTTGCTTAGCACCATATCCTTGGAAATTTATTTGACCTCATACCAACGTGGTTACAGAATAAAAACCTCATTCTTGATCTCAAAAAGGGACTGCAGTACTGAACGTTCTTGTACGTATCTAGATATGCAGACTTTATCTTACTTACCCCAAATAAGGGGAGGCAGGGTATATAACAAGAAACATTTGCAGAAGTCAGCCGAGTCTAATGAGGCCAGCATAGGGCTGGCATAAAACGACAGGCTGACACCGTTCCTTCTCTGTGAGACCAATGCAAAGAGGGAGTACCAACATACAGGGGCAACCATGCCTCTTGTTACAGAATCACAGAATCTGGTTGGAAGGGATGTTTGAGATCGAGTCTAACCACACACACAGAGAGAAAAAAAAAGAAAAACAACCCACACATAAACGCAACCCAGCAATCTCGGGCACTAGAGCATGCCCTGAAGTGCCACGTCTACACGTTTCTTAAATACCTCCAGGGATGGTGACTCCACCACCCTCCCTCCCGAACCAGTGCCTGACCATCCTCTCAGTAAAGTAATTCTTCCTAATATCCTAATTACCTTCTCTCATAGCCTCTCCTCTACACATACATATCTCCCTGGTCATTCTGTTCCTGCTCTTCACTCGAAACCCCTCACTGCTGAAGGCTTTGGAGCTGGGCACTGTGTTTGTATCGAGGGCCGGTGCTTTCTCATGGTTGTCAGGGCAGTCTGGGAATTCCATGATTTTCATACCTTTCTGACAAACGTCCATGGCTTGCGACATTCTGGAGCCCTACGTGAGAGCCAGTGGGCTGGGAGCATGGAGTGAGCCTAATTGCACGAAGTGGAACAAATGTAATTAAAAGCTGTAAAGTCGAGCTGGGCACTGTTTGGGAGGTTGATAGTGAGCAGGAACTCAGCCTGACAAAGGAGCCCACTAGCCCAGCTGACTCGAGCTGAAGGGCTGCACATGATTGCACACAGTGGAACAAATTTCATTACAAGCCTCGCGATCAACATTTTTAACGAGCTTAGTGAAATGGGTCAAGTTCACAAGGATAATTTGCTTACTACAAAAACACATCCATGACGTTTAACACTTTATGCCATCAGAGTATTTCTGTCCTTTAAAGTCCCAGCCCTGCTATGTCAAAATTGTCCAGGTTCACTCAAGTGTTTACTGTGTTTGACCAAAGCATCTAATTAGATAGACTAATGACTGACTCTATTCTTACAGTTTCAAGATTCAAAAATTGCTTTCTGGGGCCACCAGAAATAGTAGAGGGGGAAAAAAGCCTTTCTTTGGGGTGTACTGAAGGAATTAGCAATGGTTTTGAAAGACAGGCCTGCAATCAAACATTTTGACATTAAAAAAGTGGAAGATGAAACTCAAATATGAGATATAGGTGTGTGCACGTGCATGCATGTAAACATATACATATATATAAAAATGGATGCTTCTTTGCTGATTACTGTCCTTTTCCATTGATTTCTGCTGAGATATAAAAGGCTAGACGAAGTGAAGTCGAAGTCTTCTGATTCAGATTCCAATCATTCCTTTTCTTCTCTTAATAAATATTTTCTTGCCATTTAAGTGCAACTACCCTGTGACTTTCCTCTTTCAGAGAGTGCCTAATCAAGAACATGCCCTGGTTTATGGAACATGAAGGAGCTCAGAATAGCTTATGTTGCACATCTCAGTTGGTTTGGCATTACTGGCAGTGATTAAAAAAAACCCACAACAGATAAAAGAGATACGGGTCAAAACACCAAATTATTATAGTAATACAGGCTATTATTTTTCCATTTAAAAACCTCCCTCCGAGCTTTGTTCTGAGGTAGATGACATATAAAGCATATTGACTTAGTGGTATTAAAGGATGACAGGCAGGGAAGATATTCCCCGAATATGCTGTGGACTTATAGTAAACAGAATGCCTGTATTCCTCTGAAATGGTTTATCTAATCATTTCTTATTAAGTATGGTAATATGCTATTGTTTATGCAACTTTTCAATAAAATTAAATAAAAGACAATGACATGTTTCATCTGCTCAAAACCATGTATGCAGAGATTTGGTGAAAACACTTCAAGCAGTTGCAAAGAGCAGGATTTTGAGACTTACCTGTGTGCAATACACTACCGCTTCTGGGAGGCACAGAAATTTAATCACCCCCTTTTACAGAGGGAGAGGGTGGCAACCTCAGGTTGGCAAGTGGTTACTGTCATGACTAACCATATTAAAATCAATGACATTAGTTGTGTATGAAACTGCTTACCAAGCTGAATAAAAGATTTCACAATCTGACTCTATGAGACAAAGTGGTTTGCCCAAGGTCTATAGCCTGGGACTCAGCAAACCACTTAAGCATGTCCTTAATTTGTAGCACATGTTTAAGTGTTTTTCTGCAGCAGAAATAAACAGAGAATCATTGATAGAGTTTAAATCTAGGTCTCCCAAGTGCCGGGTCATTTCCTTAATCATAAGGCCACCTTGGCTATATGTGATAAACGTTAGTGGGAATTGAGTATGTCTTATGTCTGCATATTTGCTGATGTTTGTTTTGTTCTGTTTTGTTTTGCAAAGCTAACTGCAAGGGGACGAATCCTAAATGCATCTCTCATTTTATGGAAGGATACCAAGGCTGAAGTATGAAAAGAAAGCAGACAGAAGGTAGGACACAGAAATCCCTAAAAATGAGAAGATGAAAAGGTTGCTCTTATCCCAGCAGCATAATTCATAACTAGGCCTGTCATCTTTCTGTATACTGTGTCATCTGTGGTTCCTACAGGAAGCTGGTACTGCAGCACGTATCATCAATTTCTTGAAATGTATTCATAACCCACATCTGGAATTCAATATGTTTTTGTAGCTCCAGCACTAACATGTCAGAATTGTTCTTCTATAGGCAAAACAGTCTTTGAACATGGAACGCTCGGTCTCAGGAAATACAGTCAAGCACAGTTTCATACAACATGTATAGCCTGTTTGATGCATGTGAAACAGAAACAGGGTATTTCCTCTTCTACAAACCCCTGGCTCCATATTGATCAACCTACCTTTGCACTTATTATAGACCAATCTACAAACATAATATAAAACCCAGTTCCCTGGGAATGTAACTGGTATGGGAGGAGGTGCTCCAGGAGAGGTAAAGAAGGAGGTATGCTGTACCAGTGACAACAGCCCAAGGATGAAGCACCAATGTGAATACTGAATCTCCACATCTGATGATCAGATTCTGTCTTAGAGATTCTTAGGGGTATATATGTGTTGGTCTAATAGCATTTTTAAATTTGTTTTCTTACAATGTTGTGTTTTCCCAGTCCTATGCTGAAAGACTTTAAGACTTATAAAGAAATACTTATTTGTTATTCGAGGTGAATGGTCCTTTGGTCAAGATATACAGGAGAACACAAAACAGAGTAGAGGTTGTTCACTGCTCCTTGAAAGTGTATTGGAAAACACTACGGACTAAAAAGCAGTTACTGGAGTGTAAAGGTTACATTGCAAACCTCTGGCTCTGGGAAAAAGCTAGTCCTTGCCAGCAAGTCTACTGTCCTGTAGAGGCCAGAGTCCCTCCTGCTGAACTGAGGTGCCAGCAAAGCAACCCTTGGGGCCCTGGAAAAACTGCCACATGTCACAGAGCACAAAAAGACATCTGAGATACACAATAATAGTAAAAAAATAAATAATTCTTCATGTATTTTATTCTCCAATTCATTAAGCTCCTTCTCATTGCTTTATACTTGTATCAGAGAAAGTCCACTTAAGCCTGAGCTTTTCTGGTAGAAATTATGGTTGGGACATTGGGGAGTCTTTGTGGTTAAGGAGAACTCCCAGGAGCTGCTCACAGACTGTAGTGGGTCTTTTATATGCACCTTAAGCGAGAGTTGACCAACAAATGTCATCACCACCAGGTTTGCTGTGAGAGGCACAAGGGAAAGAACTCACACTGGAGTCAGTTCAGCTGTACGTTGCCTTCCATTATATAAGTTTATAGGAATTTGTCTTGGTAACATGAAGAGTAGCTGACCAGGGACCAACTGGGCAGGATTGTTCTGTGATTATAATTGCTTCAGAAAGTTTCAATTCACTCCCTGGACCACTGCGTACTGCTGCATCTGCTGTGTTAGACACAGCCAGGAACCAGAGCCACAGTATCTTATTTCTTAACAAAAGACACGGATGGCTCCCACAGACAGTGAAATTGTTTGAATTACCCTGTCCTTTTGATACTACTCAAGTAAGAAGCTGTTTCAATAATGGGCTCCATCCATCTATCCCTTTCCAGTAGAATTTGTGAATGACTTCATCACTCAGACTGCACACTGCATGTAAAACCTTCCTTATGGTGTAGTCAATGACAAACAACAAATTATCATAACACTTCTCCAAAAAACAGAGATTCATGCCCAGAAAACATTCTTTCATCCATTCTTTGGGGACAGAGACGCTTGGATAATGTATATGCCTTGCGTGCACTTCTCTCCCTAAATGCAGCAGCTGGAATGAAACCGTCTTTGTAGATAAAGTTGATGTTTTAATTTTTTTACCCTGAAGGACAATATATAATGTAACTTTTCAATTTTCATTAACTGTGGCACAGGTTGCTATAGGCTAAGCTTTCAGCCATGAATAAAAGTAAAGCAATGAAACTCTACAGAGGAACATTTCAGCTAAATGCCATCCTTGGTGTTTTCTGGCAATGCTAAGCTTGGATGGGACTACAGTAATTATGTCTTTCTCCAGATGTTCTAATAGTAAATTCACCAGGAAGGTGTCCTTTTTTCCCCCTGTTCTCAATCCCATGCCCCCGGGTAGCTAGAATGCTGGCGTGTCTTAATTGAAAACGTAAAAGGATCAGAATTAATAGATTTGAAAGAAATGGGATGATACTCAGAGAGAAAAGCTAAAGCTGAATATATGGGATAGGAGAGGAATAACTCCAAATTACAGAATTAGAATAGCTCCTAGAGACATTGTTACTTTGGTGACTTAACACAGGTAGCTCAAATACTAGAAAACGTACTGAATATATTAGGCAGGACAGATAGAATCTTTTTTACCCCAAACTTGACTATTGGTGCCTGTGTTGAATTGATTTCTGAGCCTGTCCCTGAATAACATACTACTCACAGGCTTAGTTACATCACCTTTCAAAATTAAGTAGGTAACACTGTCTTCTGTCAAGGTCTTTTTAGAAGCTAGCAGAAACCTTCTAATTACTGGAAAGCTGATACTAAATATTACCAAATCAGTAACATTCTTAATTCATATGATTAGGATGTCATCTAATAACTACTGTGCTTGCTCTTTGGGTCAGTTGATTATACAATAAGGAGCTTTATTAATAAGCACAGGATGCTTAGAAAAATTAAGACCATGGTTTCCATGCAGCCTCCTGAAAACTAATTTTATGTATATCAGACAAATTTCATAGGCTCAAATCTGACTGTCTTTAGGCAATTCTTCAAGCCAACAATAGTTCTCACATGGATTGCTGCAGCAGAATTCCATAGTTTTTATTTGCAACCCAGTTCTCAAAAATGTACCTAGATCTTAGGAGAACATCAGTGTTTGTATCTTGTAGGAACACACAGAAACAAGGTTGGTTTCCCCATTTCTCCTTCTTCCTTGATAAACTTAAAACTGGGAGAAGGGGAAGTCTCTCTTAAAACACAGAAGAGTTTCCAGAACAGACCTTCAATATGGAGAAATTAGTTCTTATAATCAGAGAATGGATATTTAGGCCATATTACGTGCTATAACCTCGCTTTATGTTATCAAAGCATGTGTATGGTGTAGCAAGTATAATTTTGCTTTTTCTTTGTTAAGTCATTGCACTGTGTCTTACAAGCAAAGTAAAAAAGGAAATTATGTAGCTCATACTCACCCAATCTGGCCCAAATAAACACAACATATTCAACACAAGATATTTATGCAGAGGGCTTGTCTTTCTTATGATGTAAATAACATGATTTTTAAGTATTTATTTCCCTGATGCTTTAAAACATCTCTGTGCTGACAGGGAAACTAACCTGTAAGCTTCCATCAGTGATCAAAATGATACCAACATAAACTGAACATATCTTTAGAACCAAAACAATGGACATATTTAATGCTAAAATAAATCTACAAACAAACTTACCATCAAGTTCACAAAGCTTTGCCTAGGCTTCAGAGATGTCAAAGATAATGTTCAATGGTGATCTACCTTGATCAAGATACAAGGCACCATTTTCTTCCTTTTTAGCCCAGTGTCAATCTAAACCATATATATTTGCCGACTTGGGATTGCAGGGATACTTTTGGGGCAAGTGGAATGTTCAATTATTCTTACTGTCACAACCTGCTTCAAAGGGCTCAGATTCACACATCAGCTTGTCCGTGAGAACGTTCAATGCTAGTCCTGCCAGCCCACTGCAAAGGGAAAGTGAGATAATTGTAGTTTACATCTTTTTCAGGTAATCTTCTCCTGCTCGTGCCTACAAGAAAGCAGAGCCCTAAAAGAATGTTGAGGTCCTTAGTTTTACAACAATCCAAAGCCCTTGGCCTCCTCTGGGTTATGAGTCTTCACTGGAAGGGCTGGAATCACCACTCGTGCCTGCTGAAGGGTACCCAGCTAGCTTTGATTTACTTCAAGGCTTTCAAAAAGCATGTTAAAATTTGCCCACTGAGCGCTCAGCTTCTTTTTTGTGTTGAAAAGCAGAAGCTGTAATCATAAATAATAGTACCTTAATCTATTAGTGGCCTTACTAACAGTTGCATAGAACACTTAATAATAAAATAACATTTCAAGCTATAAATACTAAATCAAGATGCAAACAGATTGTCTTATTCCTCAACATAAATTGTAGATACAATACCACCTAAAATTCAAGCTGAGATTTAAGATGATTCTCAGATACTTAAATTCTAAGACATAATTTAATATGGGTTTAGCTAAAGTACTAATGTTTAATTGCTCCTTACAAGAGCTCTTTCAACAGAAGACTTGATTATGCCTGAACCAGGCCAGAAAGATATTAAAATCGTGCTGCAGAGCAATATAAATTTGACCTATCACTGGTGCAGTTCCATAAAGAATTGCACCATCTTCACAGAGAGCCATTTATTTATATTTTGTGCAAACTTGATAGCTATTGAAAAAGTCTGCAAGGAAATAAGCTCTCAGAAAAAGCAGCTGATATACTGAAAACCTCTGAATCTGTTTCATCAATGTATTTCTTTTGTAATCAGACAACATGAAGCTGAGCAACCTTAACAATCTGTTGATACTTTTAACACAAGTTAAACAAGAAGTTTAACAACACGAGTCCCTTTTAACACAACACTTTAACATTCAGTTATATTTTGGTATATTCAAGCTGGTACAAGACAGTAATCACAGTCAGCAAAAAAGCAGGGCCTGAGGGGGTCTCGGGAGGCCCTCCACTCCCTCAAAGAGGTAAGAACTTGTACCTTCACCATTCCCAAAGGGTGAGCATTAACCCACTGCCACCGCAGCCCCGGGGAACCTGGGTGGACTTCACTGTCCCTATTTGACACTTAGAAAAACCCAACGAAATTAAGTCTTACTTGTTGAAATTTAAACCTGTCCTTCCTAAGGAGGAATTATTTTCTTCCCTGAATTAATTTCAAAATTTCTGCCACGATCCCCTTCTCCCCAGACTTCCCTAGGCTGAAGAACGCTTTGCACTCTTTTGTTCCTGATTTCTAGACTGTCTGGACTGGTTTGAGATCCCTCTCGATTGAATCCCATTACCTGAAACCGTACATTGGTAATGTTGAAGCTCTGTCAGTTCCTACCATGGTAGAGAGTTCACTTCACCTATTTTGCGTATCAAGTGCAGCTCAACATACAGCCTAGTCTGATACTGTTGCCTAATGATGAGCTTATTGTTCCCAGATCTCTTTCTGAGCTGCTACCAAACAAGTTCCTCACCCTCTGTTTGTACAGTTGATTATTTTTGCCCAAGGGCAATACCTTGCAGTTGCTTCTGATTAATTTCTTATGCTTTTTTTTTTTTTTCAAGCTGCTTCTCTGTTTGTCAAGATTGCTTTGTTTTCTAACCCTTCAGTACACTTATTGCTACACATTGTGGTATCGTGAGCAAAGGTCAAAAATAAGCTCTAGTCCTTTATCCAGGACATTAATGAAATCACTGAACACAATCACAACCAAGACAGACCTTTGAGGAGCCAATGCATTACATACTTTCACAACCTTTGATCACTACTCTCTTGGTGTATTTATTACTCATTTTTACAACTGCTCTCTAGTAATTAAATCAAGACTATGATCTCTTGTCTAAATAATATACAAGACAGTGTCAAAAAATCTTACCAAAGGTATCTACTGAAATTCTCTATTTGTGTAGCCCGTTACCACAATGGAGAATATAGGAATTATAAAAAACATATTTGAAGATCTTACAAAATATCACAAGTCAAATATCTACAATATGCAACTGTCTCTTTTTTCTCTCCCCTCCCTGCTCTGTTCCTGGCTATTTTACAAGGCAATTTCCCCCCTTTTTTTCTTTTTTCTACTGCTACTGCCTTGAAACTATATAATTTCTTCTACACCACAACAGGTCAGGAAGAGGCCTAAGGAGGGAGTGGTTGTCTGTGGTCCATGAGAGCAACTTTCCCAGAACGACTGAACTCAGTGTCTAGGGGAATACACAGGTAGCACAAGCAGGAGATACCAAGTGTACTTAAGACCACGCTCTAATACTGTCCTTCATACAGCCATTTTGGATTTTCTAGGGCTAAAGGACCTTGCTGACGTACAGGAGAACACAAACGGTACATAAGAAAACTAATTTATTTTAGTGGCAATCTGCTTCCTGGAGAGAGAAAAGTTCCCTCTCAGAGATCCAGGTTAGATCCAGTTATTTTCACCACTAGACTGAAAATGAAGCTTTGAACGGGCTTCCAAACCCTAACCCAAAGATCATGGTATTTCCTTAGGCAACCAAAAATCTATTAGTGTTATCAATTATGATGCTACTGTAGCTATCATCCACAATATTTATTTAGAATTGATGCCACCAGTAAATCATCTCACCATTTGGAACCAAGGTAAGAGACTGAAATCATAGAATCATAGAATCATCTAGGTTGGAAGAGACACTTGGGATCATCGAGTCCAACCATCTACCCTACTCTACAAAATCCTTCCCTACACCATATCCCTCAGCACCACATCTAATCGTCTCTTAAACACATTCAGGGATGGTGACTCAACCCCCTCCCTGGGCAGCCTATTCCAATGCCCGACCACTCTTTCCGTGAAGAATTCTTTCCTCATGTTCAGTCTAAACCTACCCTGTTGGAGCTTGAAGCCATTCCCTCTCGTTCTGTCATTAATTACCTGTGTGAAGAGACCAGCACCAACCTCTCTACAGTGTCCTTTCAAGTAGTTGTAGAGAGTGATGAGGTCTCCCCTCAGCCTCCTCTTCCTCATGCTAAACAGTCCCAGCTCCTTCAGCCTCTCTTCGTATGATTTGTTTTCCAGGCCCTTCACCAGTTTTGCCTGTGTCGCCTAGCAGGGACCTGTTTCCATTCCCCCTCTTCTCTGAGATCCCCTTCTATTGCTGGGTGAGAAGAGGGGAGAGGGTCCTCCGGTGTATGTGAGGCCTCAACGTGTTCCCTTACTCTAAGAGAGTGCACCCACCAGTCTATCTCTGTCTCGCACTCCCTGATAGTCCTCAACCTTTCCACTTCCTCCTTCAGCTCAATCACCAGGCTGAGATCATTCACCTGTTTGCATCTGACACAGGTGTTGTCCCCACTACCCTCCACAGCAAGGGCCAGGCCCCGGCACTCCCTGCAGCCAGAGGCCTGGACACCCATGTGTATGTGTGGGGCCTCCGTCTGGGTGCCCACAGCTTTCTTAACAATAGCCTTTGGCCTAGTTCTAACCATAGCTGGATGTCTGCAAGCAAGAGGCAGCGGAAGGGTCAGTTGGAATGAACGCGCTAATCGCCTGACTACTAGAAGGAATTGAACTTACCTTGTACAATGACAGAGGCTCAGGACCCCGCCGTACAAGTTACAGCCACGTGAGGAACCGACCAGGACACGCTCGGTGCTCGAGTGGGCCCGGCCCTCCCTGCGCCTTCTTATCAGCTGGCGGTGTGACGAACCGCGGGGGGCGCTGGCACCGCCCAGGCCTAGCCAGCGGCCCGCCGAGGCCTAGTCAGCGGCCCGCCCAGACCTAGCCAGCGGCCCGCCCAGACCTAGCCAGCGGCCCGCCCAGACCTAGCCAGCGGCCCGCCCGCCGGCTGTAAGCCCCCAGCACGAGGAGGAGGCTTTGCCCGGCGTCAAAAAAGCCCCCAAAAGAGCTTTTCGTCGGCCTTTTTAGCTACAGATCCCTTCTCCCAGCGCAGCGTCACCTCCCCTGGAGCCGGTCTCCGTCGCAATGACCGTTAGGCACGTTAATGGCTCCTTTAATTGTGCCGCGTGAGGCGCTGGCCCCGCCCAGGCCTAGTCAGCAGCCCGCCCGCCGGCTGTCAGCCCCCAGCACGAGGAGGAGGCTTTGCTCGGCGTCAAAAAAGCCCCCAAAAGAGCTTTTCGTCGTCCTTTTTAGCTACTGATCCCTTCTCCCAGCGCAGTGTCACCTGCCCTGGAGCCGGTCTCCGTCGCAAAATCTTAATAAACATCTACAGACTGTGCAAAGGGACCAAATGACACAAGTTATCAGTCCATAGTGGAACTCTCCCCAAGGAGGAGTTTCGGGTTCCAGAAAGATCTGTGCTGTGTCATGCTACAATATAAAAGAAAAAAAAAAAAAAAACAGATGGGCAATACATCCCAACAAAGCAAGTTGCTTAATAACTCTCCAATGCACTGTAAATACTAAGAAAAGTATCAGATCAAATTGATTTTTTTCTTCTAGACAGGTATCATTTGGAGGAATATTCTGCAGACATGCCGACTGTGACTTCTGACCTGAGTCCTGCAGCAAATCACCAAGTCCATAAAGACGAACCTGGACACACCCAGCCTCAAAACAGGATCAAAGTCAGGGCTTGAGAGTTAGTTTCTTAATTAAAGCAATTTGAGTAAAAATAGTGGAGGCGGAAGTCACATTTCTGTGAAAGCGATTTGGCAGAAGGGCTAGCCCTCTGCTTTATAGTACTTCAGATGAAAAAGGAAGACGCTATTAGTTGCTTTGTTAAGTGTTTGAATTAAAACCTTGGTGCCACTCGTTTACTATTTGCCAGTAGCGCTGAGTGAGTAATTCTCTGCCTGCAATTTCTTTGACTAAATTAGCCTCTTCTTCTTCTCATGGAATAACCATCATCAGATCATGATTTTCTCATTTAAATGTACTCAACAAATATATCTGAATTTTTACCCTGCGAACTGATTGCAAATATTTGAAATTCAAGCTGCAGCACTTATTTGGGATTGGTAAATCGGGTCACACTGTTTGTTCTCTCTGACTGAACAAGTGTGAGAAACACTACTTCCTGTGCACACGGTTGTGCGTTCCCCCTCAAAAATCAGTCTTCCGTAAATGTTTGTATGAAGCAAAATTTCCACTATTGTTTCTTATAAACCTTTTTGCTCAAAGTAAAACTCAATTGATTGTTCTTTCACCGAGAAGTAAATATGAATGGGGTTTGTGTGACTGTGCGCAAAGAGAATTCATTTAAGAGCTTTAATGATTACTTGTGGACATTTTTGTATTATTCATGCCATGCTCGTTTACAGACAAAGAATGAATTACATAAAAAATATCTTCAATCCACATAACATCCTTACAAAAGACAGAAAAGGACCAAAATAAGAAAAAGATAAAAAAATAAATATAGCCAGGATTCAAAGGGGAGGATGCTGAATTGTACAGCAAATTTGGCGAAAGCAGAAAAACAGAAAAATTCAATCCCTCTATTGTGCACCATTTATCAAAAACTACTCTTTAACAAGCCAGGAATAAGCTCCAATCTACAGTTTTTGTTTTCTTTCCACAGAGCAACAGGATTCTGGTTAAGGGGGTTCCTTGTGGACTGTAATTGCTATGCTGTTTGCAAATGTTGATATAATTTGGAAGTTGAAAATTATTCTCACATGATGGCTCCGTGGATTCAGCTAGTCCACTGTTGAATGGAGAGAAAGCAAAAAGAATAAAAGATTATTCCCCAAAGCGGTCATTTATTTTTACAGGGGTTTAATTATTATAAACATAAGCATGTATTTTCTTTCTAAGTATTTTGATAGTTTGGAGAAACAAATAGATTTTCTGTGAGAGCAATGAGGAGGAAAGGAGGGATTGTACGCAGATAGTGAATAGCATCATGGAAAAGCTCATAAATAAATAAAATAAGCACGAACACACACAGGGCAGCTGTCCTAGTTCCCAGCTTCTTAGATGTCTCTTCCCTACAGGCCCTCTCTTCCTCCGTATTCCTCCTGACCTAGGTCACCTTCTTCCCTTCCCTTCCCTTTCAATCAGCCATTACTTAACAAAGGCTTACACGTGCCTCAGTGGCTTGTCACATGTGTTGGGCTCTGTCCCACCGTTTCTCAGGTCATACACTGGGTTTTCCTGCAGAGCTCTGCCCCCGTGGCCCCTGAAAGACCGTGGCACACATACTGGTCCAGAGAAATTGTCCTGCCCCAGGACCAGCAGCTGCAGAATCGGTTGGTTCATCCATGAGTGTGTGTATAATGGGCATCCTTACACCTCTCCCTTATAGGCACAGGGGGCAGGAAACCACTCCAATAATTGCTCTAGGCGCACAAAGCCCATATAGAATAAGTACTTTTCAAGATGACAATCATAAGGAATATTCCCTTTGCTCTACCAAATTACTGACCTGACATAGATTCCCAAGGTCAAATAGGATGCACAGAAGGTATGCGTTTCAGCGCCTCCCACACTGAATTCCACGGGGCCAAAAAATACTCTAGTAAAGAATTATAGTTTCTAATTATTTTTTAGGAACAAAATCTGCCCCATCACTCCGGCGTCTCACATGCTGATACCATTCAGGCTCTGTGCAGCGTAAGCCTCCCATCTAGGCACAGACCATTGCATGACCTTTGTCTTTCAATATTTTAATTAAAATCCTTGTGATTTAGCTGTTGACACCTATTCTATTTCAAAACTGTCCCATTCAGAATCCCAACTCCAGAAGCATCAACACTGATATTGAACAAAACCCACATCTATTCAACACCAAAGCAATTATCTAAGTTTAAGTACTTAAATTAGTGCTTTCCCAAACAGGGGCTTGGAAAAGCATATAGGTTAATAATAATCACAATAATAAAAAAATAAATATTTTTACATGTTATCTTAATAGCACAGCTTTGTTCCTGGGAAAAAAAAAATAAGAAAATAAAATAAAGTGAAATTGCAGGTTTCTATCTGCCTGTAATGTTAAAAAAAATTATCCATGGAAATGCAAATAAAAACACAGAAAGTCACAATGGAAACATTTTTTTTTATATCAGCATCTCTGGCTTTCACATGTTTTTGCATAATGATAGGGCTAATATAACATAACAAATCCTAAACTGTTTTCACAAGGAGTGGAAAAAAGATGTGTAAAAGTATGCTCTGTCTTGCTTCCTTCTGTTCACAATGTATCTAAATACAACAAATGGTGTTCTTGCTCTTTCTGTCTGTTTCTCAATCTGTTTGGAAAGTAGCCATCATTCTGCAGCCAACCATAATATTTGACACTTCCTGACATCATGAAAGCCACCATCTGTCTATCATTGAAGCCCTGTACTTTTTTAAAGACTGCTTGGCCTGATCTTTAATGAAGCTTCACTGTGAATGCACAGATCAGTTTAGATAGAAAACTGGGGATGTCTGACAAAAGGAATCTGTGCAAAATCACGTTTTAGTTAGATTCAGCCTCAAAACAAAAGGAAATATCAAGACCTTCTTGCAGACTGCGAAGAAAAAGTTCAGTTTGCTTTCAATTATTCCAAGGTCCAAATTCGTCGTGGAAAGTTTGGAGGATGAAACTGAATTCAGTAAAAAAGATGAAGCTCAAATTAAGCGGAAAGCATTTTTCCTTCCTTCACCTAACTACTGTTTTGAAAGATAAATATAGACACGCTTCCAGGGTTTGTAAGAGGTATAAAGTATAGAATGTGCTATTCATTGGAAATTATTATGAGATTTCATATTTAGGGATTATAACTATTTCAAACATCCAAAAAGCAGTTTTTCTATGTTTTTGGCTTGATATGTAAATTTTCAAGACTCTCAAAGACTGAAAAGGTAGAAATCTTGGTCCATTTTGTAAATATATCCTACAAGGAAAGCATAAGCTTTTTTGTCCAAGACGTTTCCTAACAGGGAAATGTATTCCCTGTGATATTTTAAGGCATGTGTTGCTACCATGATTTTTGCACAAAGCAGTGACTCAAGCTGTAGAGGCTCTGCTTGGTTCACTTAGAACAGATTTGGATGCAAAACCTTTAGAAACCTGACTTGGAAAATCATGACCTTTGAATAGCCCGTGCTCCATTTCTTTCATCTACAAATTAATTCAAGTGTCTCCTCGTGGCTACAGAGGCAGAATGCTCCCTGCAGCCTGCAAGTCTGCTATATTCCTACCGGACTACAGCTCCAACAGATACTTAAACCAATTCATGGATGGAGAGCTGGGACCCTTGTCCCCTTTGGCTACCACCTCTCCTTTCCTCCTCCTCTGTCAGCTTTGTCCTCCTCCACCGGTGCCGAGAATGAAGATGAAGCGTTTCCTGTGCTTTTCTCAGTGCGGTGGCACCGAGAATGTGGCTGGCTCTTCATCAGTCACAGGGGCCAAGCGTCCTGCGACTCACAACCAACCTCACAGGGTGACAGTGAAGAAGCAGCATTCGACAGGCCAGGAAGCTGTTTGAGGTCTCAGAAAGAGTTTCTAGAAGAGAGCTGCATCTCACTTCTACCTCTGCAAAGCGTCGCTGCTTAAAGATGCAATTAATGGGCGTGAGGGCATGATGGGGAAATGCCTTGCTTACTGACAATAGATGGTAATAATAATAATTATTATTATTATTATTATTTTCACTTAGGTAATTATCCCAGAGTTAGTCATAATAATTCCCAAAGAAAAAAATTGAAGTGTGGTCCTGCATTTTTGTGGTAAGAACAAACATGGAGCCAAATGGTCTGAGTACCTGTCCACGTGCTATGCCTCCTACTTTGTGCACCATCCCACCCTACACCACAGCACCTGGAGGTTGTCCCCCCACCCCCTGTCGACCTCATTCAGCCTGTCTTACCTGTCATACCTTATCAAGCCACAGCTGCAAGACGCAGTCTACGGGACAGTAGATGTTACGTGTGCCTCCAAGGACAGGATCAGGCAACTGGAGACAGGATCCAGGAAATTACTTATATCAGTTTCAGGTGGAAAGTATAGACTTTTCAGTGTTTGGGGGACAACTTATGTATGGAATGCTGAATACCCTGAAATCCCCTAAACCTGCAGATGCAATACCATTGTATCTGAGACAAGCTAGACATGAGAGCTTCTCTGTTGCTCATTTGTAGTATATGACCACCAGGATTCACTCTTTCACTCCCTCTCCTCTTCTTTCCCCATAGCCACAACACCTGAATATCTCACAGTCTTCCATCGATTTACCCAAAATATACTCCTGTGAGGCTGGGAAGTGCCGTTGTCCCCATCTTCTGCTATTATACCTTGACAGCAGAGAGACTAGTAACTTGCCCAGCATCGTGTCAACTCTCAGAGCTTTCCCAAGTCCATGGCTAATTGCCCCATCACTAGTTCCCATTGAGTCTTCCTGTTCACATGGGTCTTCCTCTTTATTGCTTTACCACCATCTTCAAATTTTCTGCTTTAAAGAACTATATTCTATAACTTTAATGATCAGATTTTCCATGGGCATTTTTATCTTTTCACAGCTTTTTCTGCTAATTTTAGGTTTACTGAAAAATGGCAGTTTCTAAAAAATAGCCTCTGGTTTGCCACACAAATATAGAGCAATTTAAGTTGATTCGGTTGATTGGAAGACTTCACTAAAAGCAGAAGTGGAGTCAGTTTAGAGCGCAATAGGCAGGAGAGTGACCGTGTGTTGTAAACTAAATATCACCTGGCACATAGGTACAACCACACAGTGCTGAGCAGAGATTGCTTTATACTACCCGGGATGATATTGATGTAATCACAGCACCATGGCATTCGGTGCTATGGAAATTGCCTCTTCAAGCCCAAAATGGTATTCAAGGAACCCTCTCAGCCACTCTATGTATGAGCCTGAGATCAGGACCATATACACCATCGTCCTCCAAATCCTGTACCCAAAGAACTCCATTTATCTGTCACTGAAATACAAGAGAGAAAAGTAGCAGCCATTTATACTGCCTCTTCACAGTGGAAAAAAGGAGGGTGAGGAATAACAACCTCTAGCTGACATTGCAAAGCAATAACAAAATGGACTTTGTCCTTGGCACCTCTTTCTCTCTTCAGGAATGTTACTGGATTCCAAATTAGCAGCGCTGATCCAGGCCTCTGTTTTGGATACCCCCCCACCAACACTAAATTCAAAACACTTCATATCTTGTCTCATAACTGGGTAAGAGAAAAGGGTGCCATCTACTGCTAATGCCAGCATCAGACACTTTCAAAGATCATGGGTCTAGACTTGGGGCCGTGAAGTACAGGAAAAAACGGGCACGTCTGTAATCCAACAAAAAGAGAGAAGGAAAGAGGACTTAGAAGCAACAAAGGTAAACGGGACTACATAAGAAAGCAAATAAGTCATCCAACCACATATATAATAAGCACCCTCATCCTCTATACATACTTCATTCCCATCACTCAGCAGAAAAATATTTAGTTGTTTCTAGGTTTTCACTTATAAACCAAAATTGAGATGTGATTTTATATAGTACTTCCATTTACTATGGAATTAAGACGAATGCATTTAAATATGGGTATTACAGCTTTTAGAACAGTAAGCTGCATGGAAAAATGATGCATATTTGTTGAATAAAGAATAAATTATTTGGAGCAGCTGTTCTGGTTTAAAGAAATTGTTTTCAATATTGATTACAACCTCTTAGTTTGTTTTGTGTGCCCCAAACCAGGGCAGACTAATCAGTATCAATCAAAGACTATTTTGTGCCCAAAATTATGAGGACTAACAAAGTTAGTCATGGCTATGAATAGCTAGAATACCTATAATATATATTTTGGTTATACCCCTGACCACCAAGTTATTCAGATTTATTCTCTCGTGCGCTCCTACACACACACACACACACACACACACACACACAAAAAAAAAAAAAAAAAAAGAAAGAAAGAAAAAAAAAAAAGCAAGCCAAGCAACCCTTGCTGCAAGTAAGGGTTAAAAGAGTGACCTATTCAGCTTTTGAATCTGGAAACCATGAAAAATTATTGTCAGTCAGTAACGGATGCCATTCATTGGATGCCAACGATAGCAAACCTTGTGTAAAGATCTACATCCTCGGTCTACCAGATACAGCACAGGACTTTTCTGCTGGCATATTTTTCAGATAATATGAATAATTATAGAGCTGGATTGGACAGAAAGTCAGAAGATCTGGTTTAAATCCTACAGCTGTCACCTATTTCTGCATGGCCGTGTGCTGAATGTTCAAAATTTCTGTGCCTTGCCTTCCATTCTCTCAGATGGGGATGCTGATACTTCTTTTTCTCTCTTTCTTTCACTATCTATTTTCCTTAGAGCACAGAACCCTCACAGCAAAGACTGCTTCTCCTGTATCAATTCCTGTATCTATCTCCTGTATCCTTGGTAGGATATGCTACACACAGCTGAAACATATTCCAGCTCCTAACTCAGCATTGCATCTACCATAACAACCTAGGAAACTTTAGGTACTTCTTGAGAAGATTAATCTGAATGAGAAATGTTAAAATGACAGCATGGTGACTTGAGCTGGTCCTTTCAGGTATGTGTTGTCTTTAATGTCTGTCACTACATCTCTCATTAGGTGCTGAAGAGATCTGTAACATGAAAAGATGCATTGGCATTATCTTCATTTATACTTAAGGTCTTCAGCTCTGTAACTCTTTCCTGAATAAACTGTGAAGTAGGGGGAAAGGAGAGTAAAGGAGATAAGGAAGGAAGGAGGAGCTATTGAGAGTTAAATTACCTCATGCTAATATCTGAGCTCCTTCTGGAGTTCGTCCAGTCACAAACTATTGCCCTTCAATTCAGCCCTGCAGTTGTACTTCACTGTGGTTAGATGGTGGATCAATTTCTATGCTCTTTTTGTCCATTGTCTGTTTTTCTTCCTTTAATTAAACATCTGAAAGACTCTACTCCTATTAGTCCTATTACTCCATCGAGTGGACTCAAAAAAGTGATTGACCCAATCCACAAAAGCAGAAATTGTAAGGAAATGCTACAGATAACACAGCTGTCTTCACTTTGCCCCCACATTCAGTGAGATCTGGAGGTGCTGACAGCCTGGTGCTTCAAAGGATCAGGCCCATAAAACGCTCAGTAGTTTGTATTTATGCAACAGAAGTTACATCCTGAGCTAGCTAATCTACCGTATTCCCCATGGAGACATCCCAGCATCAGCTACGTTTGCTATCTCTATTCCTGTTTAAAGGTGTCAGCCTAAATTCAAGCAGCTGTCAGCTACCTAGTGGGCTTGGCTCCTTTCTAGTAGTTAATTGTGCAGACACCATTGATTGGGGGTATAGGCCACTTGCACAGTCTCTGCTTTGCTGGAAAATAAAGAGGAATAAAGAGAGGAAAATAAACCCATTCATTATACATAAGCCAGACATAACAAATATAACCTCAAAGCTATTTGTAAAATTAGCTAAGCATACATGCTTAATGTGCAGATTATTTTCCATATCTCGATCGTGCTATGGCCAAGATAGGCAGCCAAAACAGAAATGAGTTGTAAGCAGTTTCTTTTCAAACTTGTTTCTGATTCCAGTTAAGTTTATTTTATAAATAGCATTCTGAGGAGACCAAAACCTTTCAGAGAAAATCAAATTCATAAACTTTGATGGCCAAACTGAGGGAGCACTAGTCTGACCTCTGTAAATCACAAGCCATTACACTTCACCCAGTTAACCCTGTATTGAGCTCAATAACGAGTGGTAATGTCTGATCATGGCAACCATTCCATAAACACGTCTAGATATACTTTCAAAATTGGAAAATGGGGAGCGTACAACATAATTAGCAGAGTGAGAAGAAATCTAGACTTGTTCCTGAAACTTTCCAAACAGAATTAGTTTCTGAGCAAGATGAGAATTCAACAGAAGACTGTAGGTTTTTTCTCTGCTGGTCTAGATGTGTGAGAGAGATTCTCCTCTTCTATGTCGCACGTGAAAGCCTTCTGTCTGGCGAGAAGGGATCCCTCATCCTCTTTGCTGAAGTTGTAACCTGAACAGTCTTCGCAGACTGGCCATTTGGGGTTCTGCTTTTGTGTTCGGGTACAGATCTGGGAGAAGACTAAATGCTAAGGCTTAACACACTGGAGTTTTAAAGCTGTTTTTCTGTTAATGTGCAGTACACACTTTTCAAAACTTATTCTAAAAGCCATAGCACAGAAACAAGTGCTTTTTTTTCTTTGCCTACTGCAAAATAAATATGTGTAAAATAAATATGTGCAAAATAAATATGTGTAAAATAGACATGTATGTGTTTGCAAATTACATCCCAACTTAAAATGCTCAGCCTGAAGAATCTTACTTCTTGCCTTCAGTGTGAAAAGTATAACATATTTACTTGACAAAAATTCATTGCAAAATAGGTTTTAGAAGAATAACTTTCATCAACAACGTGGTACTGAGAAAGACCTACTCTCCCTCAGATTTCAGAAGTGACACAGGTGTGGGACTCAAGCAGTGGACGTGACAGCACACACCTGGGCCCTGGCAGACACGCTGATGTGAAGCAGTTGGCGACCCTTCAAAATCACTGACCACCTGTGGGACGTCATTCTCCCCTCAGCAGTGACTGGGGGGTCAAACACACCTGACCTACCTTGGGGACTTAAATACTGATCTGGATAAGGCAGTGAGTTAGATGGCAACTTGAGGAGTGATGGTTTTGTTAAACAGACTGAACTCAGCACCAAGACGCCTCCCCTTGCTTTGACCAGTGTTGACTTTATTACCTTTTTTCTCCAGGACCCCTTAACATGTGTTAGGTTATGATGCCTCCAGCAGAACCTTGAACTGTGTGTTTTCCCACTGGCATCACCCACATATTTTCCATAGAAGGCCATTTCTGATACAAATTTATCAATATCCAGACATCTAATACCAGAGCACAGTATTCACTTGCTTCTAGCAAGAAGGCTTTGAGTGACTAAAAAACTTTACTAAACTGAAATTTCCTATCCTTAAAAGCTGACTAAGCCAAAAGAAGAAGGTGAAACAAGCTTAAGGGATCTGAGAATCAAATTCCTCCCCACCCCCATCCCAGTTCTTCATTTCTCTGGGAGAGGAATATGGGCATTTGTTTTGGTATACACAGAGTCTTTTTGCAAATCTGACTGATTGCATATTGAGCTTTGTGTGCAACCACTTTGATTTGAAAGAAACTGAAATTTCCAAAATAAAGCAAGGAGAGCTGAGAGGGGAGAGACACAGCTGTATGAAGCTCCATGTCCCAGCAGTGGATGTGGTGAGTCCCTCCCCCTACCAGATACTTCTTTCTTGGCTTTTATGCCTTCAGCAGTTTCCTAAATGTTTCTTTGTAAAAGAAGGGGCAACTTTGGGGGAGTTTCTACCTTATGGTTGCTGACTCTGCCTAGCAACATTTTTAAGAAAATTTTTTTCTGTCTGTAATTTTGTCTATGAAAAGAGCATATTTCTGGTGATACTTGCTATAAGGCAGAATTAGAAAAATTTTGCCTGGCGCAGACAAACTATGTTTGAACTAGTTTGTGGCATCAGAAAGGACACCCACAAAGAAAGTGTCGCTTTTTGTATTCTCTAAACTATCCTTTTAAATCTATAGGCAATTGGCACCTAGGCCTCTTGAGAATGGCGTCCCACCTTTGTGGCGGGCACGGTGCCATCCCAGCAGATGGGCATGAGTGCTGGCATGCTGAGAATCAGTATGTGCATCACGTTTGAGTACAATAGGTCAGCCTCTCATCCAAGTATGTGGGAACGAGAGTGTCTGTGCTGAGCTCCTGTGCCAATGGTTAAAGGAATACACCATCATTAAGCTTGCTGAAGGAGAAGAGTCTTTTTTTTCTTTTTTTTTTTTAATTAAGCCATGCTTCCTATAGCTACCTGGGAGCACCATTTCTTTTGCAATGCTGTGATTCTTGGATCACTGATAGAAGGTACAATATGTGCCTGTATACATACACACATATAGCCCAACCAGGGAGACACCATCTTCTTTCAACAAAGATGCATTTTCGCCCTATTTGGTATCCCTGCTGAATGGCTCATCTAGGTAAAAAAGCCAGATCCGTAGCAGCCAGCGTATAATTTCAGCTGAATAGATCCCTAAGAGCACTACAGTATTTGGCATGAAATTTGCAATGGAACCCTTGAAGGGGCTTTCCCATCCTGGAACCAACAGAGGCTAATTTTGATTCAGTAACAAAAAAAATGCACCTTGCTGACATAACAGAACGGACTTTTTCAAGCTCTTTTTTCCAATCCATGTGGAAAGTTACTGATAACATTAAGCACAATTTCTACACTGTCTTCTACAAACACGGTCAAAATGCTTCCCAAGCAGTATGGAGGTGAGGGACTCTTAGACTGGATGGATTCTCTTACCACAACCTCTTTTGCTATAAAATGTGGACAGCAAGTAAGATTGTCATTGTCAGTCAACGACTTCTCTAGCAGAGAGCATACACTAACAGCAAGCCAGCAGCACTTCATTCTCTAGAGAGATGATGACCACTCAGACTTAGTGATGTTCTTTGGCAGTACGCATCTGAAACGACATCACAGGTACACAAGGTGCACTGCAATTCATCAAATTTCTTCCCTATGTCACTGAATACTCTGTTCACATTTTCAAAATGTCACTCACAATGAGGAAACGTAGACAGTTAACGCCAAAATGAAGAGGTAACTCCTGCTGTCATCAATTTTAAGTAGAGCTACTGAAGAGATTTTTTTTCTCGATGGTGGACAAAACCCCTATTTTTTTACCTCATATATAATCATGGCACAATAATTTTAAATTAACTTTATGACACAGTCATGAAAAGTAATTCTGAAAATTTTTGAGTACAATTTTAGTTATTCTTGAGAAAATGAGAGACTGATTATAATGAGTAAGTGAGAAATTGGTGTGGAAGAACCAAAGTCATATTTCAGGCGTTTCCTCACTTGAAGTTATTTGAATTCTTAAAAACAATAATAATCATCATCAGCTGACATCAGATAAATGCAGAGGAAGGACTCAGGTCTATGTCCCACATGTGAGCCAGCAAAATCTGAGCTCTATGAATACAGACCTGTCCCTGGATACATGATGATAATGAAAGTTATCTAAATATTTTAGTTTGGGAAGAATTATATTCTGGATCAAAGCAAATAATAATCAGGTCTCATAACAGCATGGCAGTTACATTTTACATAGGTAAATGAGTACTCTTCAAATCATCTACAGAGTAATGAACTTTAATGGTATGATATTTAAATCTACCTATGAGAGTTCAGTATATAACCCAAGTCGTTCTCATCTTACTTCTGAAAATCTCCCCAATATCCTTGCTAGTAGCCTACACCTGCAATGCAGTTGCCAACAATAACTAAGTAGGGCAAGGAATGACTAGTCCTACCATATATGCTTAGGGAAATGGGAAACACTGTCCCTAAGCTGCCTCCTGTATGTCTCATAAGAAAGGAAAGAAGAAAGCACGAGAGACTAGTCACCATTAACCCCTACCCTTAGTCATATCTATGGTCTAAAGATTTCATTAATAAAAGCTGAAGAGGGATTCATAGGAAAGGAGGTGAAGTTTCTGAGTTATTCTGCCTGCATTTAATGGCAGGGAACTAACTATATAAAATAAAATGATGCAATTACATTTTTAAAAAACTTTAACATTTCAATTACTGTTTATAATAATATTATATATATATAACATATACATATAATTTATAACACAATATAATGATATAATATAATAATATAGTAATATCATAACATAATGTGTACCACCATATGATAATTATAATGCTATGCCATACTAAATGTTCTGTATTATAACTTGCAAAACTAACAAATTCTTTGTGATTCAAAACCATACTATAACACTGAAACATCAAATCCTTGCTGAGAAGCTGAGAAGAGAATGTCTTTTTGTGTGTTAATTATGCAGTGGGCAGATTAGCAGAATGGAAATTAACAAGCTTTTACTGTATCATTTACTTAAGTCTTTGAATTTCAGACTTTACTCAAGTGAAGAGCTCCATGCAGCCCTTATAGTTTTAGTAGTGCTAACCATACAACAGTTATTTCTTCATTTGAAAAAAAAAAAAGAGAAGTAAAGTTAGAAGTACCACTGTATTGTATCGCATTGTTGGTTTGTCTGTAGTCCTTCAAAACATTTGAATAATTAAAAGTGTTATTATACTGATATTTTTTAAAGTATCTGCACTAGGTCAATACACGACTTGAATTGTTATCTTCTCTTTTTTTCCTAGCTTCCCAGTGCCCTTGCAAATAACTGTTTTGATACTTACAAGAACCCAGTATAGCAAGACTTGACTATTCCTACCATGTCCACTTGGGATGGTATGAAACACACCTCTATGTGGCCTCCTATGTCTCAAGAAAGGGAAGGAGAGGAAGATAAATTCACATGGATGGACCTTCCCCTTACAATTATGGCAGAGACTGGAAAACCGGGAGCGGTTCTGAAACCATTACCTCGTTAGTGCCCGCAACAGGATGGTGGAGGAAAACGTCTTGCTGAGGTGAGAAGACTCCTTGCCTTTTTCTGGTCTCCTTGGAGAAGAGTCAGGAGAGGTAATCTGAGATGTTCTGGATAAGAGTTCTCATCTCTGTTTGTTCCTCTGCCACTGTTATGCCTAAAACAGACACATTTGTAAAACACTTTGAAAATTCTCAGAAAGACAGATCTTACACTTATAAGAACATTGTACAACCGATCTGCTTATTTTACTGGATAACGACAAGGACCCTGGAGCTTCTGAGTCAGGAAGAACCACCCTCAAAGATGAACATGTTGGTGGTACACTCTCCATAACCAGGAAGAAGAATTCATCCTATGTCAGTTTTCTAATATTCATTTTATTTTATTATTTTGCAAAGAACCTCTGGATTGAGTGAACCAGGCCTTTTTGGCTGTCGTTGCTAACCAAGAGAAAGATAAGAAAATAAAACCACTTTAAGCTGAGAGTTTAAAACTTGAAATTTTAGCAATGGTAGATGGATTTTCCTTATTTTCACAGAGAAAACTGTTGTTACTACTTCATGTATTAGTGTCAATTATGGAATATCTCTTCCACATCTGCTTAGGAAACATGTAAATCAAGTTCTTACGTTAAGCATAGGACAGCAGAAGGGTCAACTTCAATTATGCTTAGTTTTCTGTTAGAGTTATCCACCTTCCATCCTTCCCCAGAACCGGACACCTTTCCTGCTAGGCAGTCCCCCAAAGATTTGAAACAGTGGCAGGGACAGTGACAGAATAGTAGAATGCATTAACAGAAAATATAACTGACTTCATTGGTAAATTATTGAGTTGATTAATGTATTTGTGTACATCCTTAATTTCCTTTTTTTTTTTTTCCCCACAATAATGTGATATCATACGACCTTCAGTTAAACACATGACAGTGTCGATGTTTTTGTCATACCAAGTTCTGTAGATGCTAAAATTAATTGCACCCCAGGGTTATCACGTAATGCATGAATAGGCACCCAAATGAATGACAGTGTTTGAAAGAGAGAGAAAAAAAAAAAAAAGAAAGAAAAGAGATTTGGATATATTCCCAATGATTGCTGCCAGTAACATGATAACCGTCATGACACCCAACTACAGGATTTCTAATCAAAGGTATCAAAGAGTCAGCGTTTTTCATCTGTCAGGGTTTTCTTACATTTTTCTGTTTTTGAAAGTTCTTCCTTGGTAAAAAAGGTTCTCCTTCAAAGTACTTTTTGTAAGAGTAGCTGGGCCAGCATCACAAAAGGTGATCTGAAATGTGATTTTTTTTAATCAGCAATGTTATTAGAAAAATAGTCATTCATGATTCACCTTATCTGCCGTTCAAGGCTGTATTAGTTAAGTCTGTGGAGGATTCCACAATTAAGTACGTCGTGCTGCAAACATCAGACTGATATAGAGATACCTTTATGTAGCTCAAGGCAATCTGACTCAAACACCGGGTAAACTAGACAAGGTAAATTAGCCTAAGCCTGTTATGTGCTACACCGTTCCCAGCAGCAAGCTGAAATATTATTCTAGGGCTTAGTTTTTTAGACCCCAACTGAAATGTAGAGGTAGCTTCGAGTTTAACAGCAACTGATACTCAAGACCACAAAAACAAATAAAATGTGGGCATCCCACTGGCTATGAAGATGCCACCTCAGGGGTACCGCAGAGGGGCAAGCCAGAGCACTCGTCCCTGTATCATTTCTGAGGACAGGCAGGTGGTTCACAAGGCAGGGGTCTGCAAACTCAGGCCTGGGTTCAAGGTTATGGCTCAAACTTTCTAAGTTTTATTTCTGAAACTTTCAAGACCAAGTGGCCAGGCCTCACAGAGCTACAGCAGTCCTCAGAACTTCCCTTCTGGTTCATACAAAATTGCTGAGAAGTCTGTCCTTTCTCACAGCGGAGCACTTCTTTTTCATAGCTGTCCTGCCCATACGTCAATGAAACCATGTTTTGTTTCCCTCAGCAGTCTTTGAGGGGCTCAGGTGTACATCTTCACCTTCATAAGGGAGACTGTATGCAGAACAGAGGAGTTCTACACAGCAGCAGCTGTGCTGCCCCACTGGGCACAGGTAGCCCTTCAGTAGCCACAGGGCTGGAGAAGCAGCAGTGGTGGCCCTTGGTGGTCTCTGACAGTGCCTATCCCAGCAGAAGACCGGGGGCTTCTCTCACAGCCTGGTCTCATTTGTCTGTCTGTTTGTTTTTCAGCCAGACCATTGAATGTAACAAAACATAAATAGTCCAGTGAACACAGATCAAAATCCAGACCTCGCACGCACCGTGCCGGTGTCCTTAATCAATAAGCTAAAGATTTGCTGTCCCACTTATCTGTTTTCATTCTGGCTATCAGAGTTAGGCAGTGATGGAAAGTAGACTCTCTGACTCCCTCTTTTGAATTTAGATATCTAAGTTTTATCAGACGAAGTGGCCTTGTCTGTACAAACATCATTAACTGTTCCCATTGGTTGGGAGCTATGATTTCAGTACATGCCAGTGATATGAACTGCCATCCCCGAAAATTCAGTCTGGCTGGTGAGGGCTTCCAGGAGACCTGCCTGGCTGCAGGTGCAGGAGAGAACAATTCTAACTTCCAAGTGCAAGATCATTTATATGGAAAGAGTGAGGGATGACAATCTGCTGGGATTTTGTAGTTAATGCTCTTACTTCTGTGAAAGTATCACGGGATTTATTAAAGTGGCCAAGTCTGTTTTGTTTTTTATATATATATATACTTTGTCTAAAGGAAAATATTCCTTCTCTGGTACTTTTACATTTTTTTATTTATGCCTTCATCATAGGTACATTAACTTTACTATAATAAAGACTGGAATAAAAAGAAGTTAGGGCAGAAAACTGAACTATCTGCTGCATTTAGGTCTTGTCTCACCAGTACGTATTAGAAGTAACTCCTCGGAAGTCCAGGAAGTTACACGGGCATCAAACTGGTGCAAGGCCTCTGGTTGGAGATTTCTTACACATGAAGCTATAGTTTTGGTCCTCTGCCTGGTTTACATACGTGCTGTGTATTAATGAGAGGTTAGGAATTTATGAAGTCAGTGACTGCCACGGAAAGAGTTCAGTTGCCAGGGTAAGAACAACCCGACAGTCTAATAATAAAGCTAAAAATTCCCTGTATCCCAATGTCCTCTTTCTGAGCCCTTTGAAAAGAGCCATATTTTATCGGATCTGAGATAATTAATAAATCAAAGTGAAGGCAGAGAACACGACTCAGGGCAAGAATCTGTTGCACCTATTCCCACTATCGCTAGCACCGGTCCCTAGCCCCTCAGCTGGAGTCCTGAGACCCGAGTTAGACCTCTCACAGCCATTTAGGTGAAAAACTAGGCACCTCCAAAAGATGCTCCCAAAAAAATCATATAGTGACTTACACTAGTGATAGTGAAGGGAAGCTTCCTAAGGAGCTGGGAATCTCTTATGTCTAGCTAATAGGAAATATCAATCATGTCTGCAATCCCTTCTCTCCTCTGGAATTTCAGTTCCCAGGTCCGGGCTGTGAGCAGACAGACACTGTCTTTCCACTCGGGACCCTCAGCCCCAAAATCCTCTCCCGAGGGAAGCTTTAGCAATTGCTCTTTGAGCAGACCTCATTGTTTTATTTCAAAAATAAATCCAAAGGAGGAACCACACGTAATAGCTTAGCGGTTAGAGGCGCTCCCCAAGGAGCGTGAAGAGAGACCATGCCCTCCTCAGCCTGAGGGGGCATCAAATTAGCATCTCCAGGAGCTGCTCCAGCCACCGAGCCCCCCAGGGGTGCCTCCTTCCTCCCACCCCTTTGGATGCCGCCCACAGCTGAGCAGCGTGTGGCCGAGGGCAAAGAAAATACAGTTTTTACAGCCAAGGCTGTTTAATCTGCCTGTAACCAGCAGTTACAGTGGCGACTGGCCAGGATTTGTACTACCTTCTTCTTTCAGCTTCCTCAGAAGGAGAATTTAGTACACACCACCACCATAGTCCTACCTGTTACACTGCAGCAAAGAATCCCTTAAATACATCTCCTACAGCAATGGCCAAATCTGATTCATCCAGTAGCATAGTGAAGAAAAACAGGGAAATATTAACATTCCCAAAACTGACAGAACTTCTGAACAGTAAGACCTCGCTGCTGCTGCTGGTCATTGCCTCTGTGCCACTACCATCTTCTTTCTAATATTGACCATTCTTTTGATTCTTTGCCAAAAGTGGTTTTGCCCTTCAACCTTCTTAACTTTTGTAAGAGCTCTTTTAAGGTACCCCAGCACCTGAAATATTTCTCAAATGATGCTTAAAGAGAGAGGAAAAATAATGCCATACTCTATTGTAAGACAACTGACAATTTTCTTCAGCAAAAAAATCTAAATGAACCAAACTAGCTAGGAAAGCACACCTCACTGGTTTGTGAATAACAGCATCTAGTGGTTTGCAATTAAATTGATATTAACGCTTTTTTTTAAAAAAAATAAAATAGCAATCTCTCAAGATTCCTCATATAATTCTTTTTATTTATGTGCTGTATATCTGAGCACTCCAAAGACCGATCTAACGACATTTCATCACGTTTTCTACATTCATTCACTATGCATTATGTGACATCAAAGGTCAGAGTAACTTTTTTTCCTACTCAAGAACAGTAGATTCTAATATCAAATATCTGTTCAAAGAAAAAGCAGATAATTAGTGGATAGGATAAGCAGAAGATTTTTATCTCCAGAGAATTCACTCCTCACAGATCTCTAATTAAACCAGAAGAAATTGCATGATGTGCATATGCTGCTAAGCGTTAGCACAAGCAAACCTTGAAGAGGGCTGGTACAAAGTGATATAGGATATTTTATTTGCTTGTTTCTCAACACTTCATGCAGACAAGACCTCTGCTTTCACTTCAGCTGCTAATCAGCTTGTCTGGTAACAGGATGTTTTTTTGTTGGCATTATTAGTAATTATTTGCATTGCCTTCCTACTTGGGAGCCCTATTTACAAACTGAAGCTATGATACTCCTGCCAAAAAGCAGGCTCTGCTTGAGCGAGCTTACAATTTAAGGACATGTCTGTACTGTACATGAGACTACTGTTCATGATCATACCACTCCATTTGAAGTTATTCCAGGTATTTTCTCTCTATTCTGCAGTAAATATTATGGAGACATACCTGAAGTGTGCGACAAGAGACAGCAGATACATACAGACATATGGGGGAATACAAGGGATAAAAAAAAGACACAATATTGGTCACTAAGATTGATAGGGGTCAAAGCACATTCACATCGTAATTGTTGTCAGCTGTTTGCAGAGATTTATGGCCCCAAAGAAAAGGTTTTTGAGGCGGGAGTGAAAGGAGGATGATAAAGTAGCTGCGTATGTAGTTACAGGGAGATTTTCCCCAGCATGAAGAGCAGAGGGAGAGAAAGCACAAAGGTGACTGAAGGTACAAGAAGCAAACAGTAAAGACTAGAGTGTGAATAGGGAGGATAAGGAAGGGTGGAGACAGGCTCTGGAGAAACTTAGGGGTGAGGGCAAGCAGTGGAAACCTCACATAACAAACACGGAAAACATTGCAGAGAAAGGAGCGATTTGACCATCTGAAGGACTGAAGAAATGCATTAAGAAAATGATCTCAACAACATTTCACATTAAGTGAGACCAGACTAAGACATGCTGTCATTAAAGTCTTAGATGACTGGTGCTTGGTATGCAAGTGTGAGGAGTTGGCAGCATGAAGAGATATCTGTTACTTGTCCAGGGCTGCTGAACTTTCCTACTCTATGTCATTGTCTGTGGTTATTAAATATCCACAGGAGTTAGATTCGCAATAACCTTAAAGTTATATTAAGCCAGTGGACAAAGCTCCTTCTACAGACAGAAGAGTAAGATTGGCAGCTCGAGAAGATAATCCATCTTCTCCTCTAAGAGAGCTGATGTGAATCTCCTCTCTACTAATAGACACAATCAAAATCTTTCTAAGCACGTTTTCAAATGACTGTGTTGAGTTACATTTTTTTTTATTTCATTTTTTTTATGCACTGTCTCTGTTACATCCAGGCTTCCTGTCTCTTCCTGTTCTCTAAAGGTTATGAAGTTAATTTATCAAAGTGGTTTTAAACATGAAGTGGTAATGAATATTTACACACGCTATGTCTCTCTTTGATGAGATAAAATGTGAGGATTTATTAAACAATTTTCCAATTAAAGATAGTCTGCAAAGAACAAAAAATACATCATTGGGCAGAGTACAGCAGGACACGTGAAGATGTTAAATGCTTATGAATTTAAGGAGTATTGACCTGCAATAATGCACTATTCCTGAAAAATCCAGTACTATTTTTTCAGATACTATTAACTTTTGATATGATTTGCCCTTTCTGTGAGTCTTGGTGGGTTTGTATCCTGTGGTGCAAATTTCTTAGGACACTTCCAGCTGAACATCTGTTGTAACCTGCAGATGGTTTTTCCCATGAAAATGTACTTTCTTGCTGATCCAGAAGGTATAGCATGCAACAAGAGGACAAGTAGAAAAATGGTATTACTTTACCTGTGTTTGAAAGGAAGAGTGTCTTCTTTTGCTGGTGGTGGTGAGTTGAGTAAACAATTTAAATGCAAAACAACTTGTTTTACTGGCCATAGAAAATCTGGGAAATGGTACTGTCAAGTCTTACATTATGTCTGTTTTATATTAAGCAAAATACTTATATGCACAGAAATATATAGGACTCTAGGGTCATTCCACTCCTTAAAAGGAAATCTGAGCAATGTCAGTATTACTGAAAGCCAGTGGGCAGGTTCACAGAACCACTATCAAGTTGAAGATCATTTCCTTTCATTATTACATGCATCCTAAATATGCGGGGTCTGTCATTTCCAGTTTACTATAACTTTCAGATCGGCTCCTGGTAGGAACAGGGCAAAAGGGACAAAGCCTGTTACCTCCTATGGTAGCCCTTTGATGATGGGTAAGCTACCCCCCTACATGTGAAGGCATAAGAATATACGTAGCTGAGCAGTTATTAGGTATTGCCAATGTATCACACGTTGGTGCTCTAACTTAACCCCCATTAAAGCAGTATTACGGTTTTTAAAATTCAATATCAATTTCAAGACACGCTGCATCTCCCCGAAAGGTGATGTGACATGTCAAAAAAAGAAGCTCAACTGTCTTACAAATGGAACAAGAATTTTCTTCAGCAAAATGAACGCCATCCAATTTTTAAAAAATCTAATGGGTTGGTTTTTTTCCTTTTTTTTTTTCCACCTGCCTGTTTTCAGTCAGGAAAGGCAAAATCTCAGTGTCAGCTTCGCACATACTGTCTGAAGCTGATGCAAATGAAACTAGTTATTAGCTTGGGATAAAGAAAATATATCTTGACAAATAAGGTTTTTTGTCAACTGTGTATAAAACCTTTGACTGATATATATTCACAACTGGGCTTGAAACTAGATACACTTTTCTCCTTAAGAACAGGTGATAGAGCACAAAATGAGGTTATAATTTTTAAGGGGTAATTTATAGCAGAATGAACAATTGATACATTTTTACCTTCCAAAATATCAGGGTTATATCAGACATTTGACTTAATCTGGTCAAAAGAAGTAAGTAAAATTCTTTTTGCTCTTCTTGTCAATGAGAAGCCAGTTGTCAGCCTATATTTGTATTAATGGAGTTATTAGTGGATAGATCCTAGCATGAATTTCTGCATTCAGAAATCTCATCTTGAGCAGGATTGATCCTTGCAGCAGTCTGAATAAAAGAAAATACATATTAAACTGGTGTTCAGGACTATTCTGATGTTTTAGACTGAACACGGCCAGTTTGGTGAAATCTCACTAGGGCTTAGAGCTTGGTACGCAGTGACAGAAATTGCACTTTGTATCAGACAACCCTCTGAAATCTGTTACATGACAGCTTTTCAGCTGTGGGATAATTTCAGGTTGCGTCTATCACTGCAAGTTTCTACAGTATATTTGACAGGCAGATGGGCAACATCTGCCTCAGTGATATGTGGGCCTCAAAACGTTTCACTGGCACTTTCTTCAATAAACTACTTTTAATACATTAATACACTTGCAAAATAATAAATGTAAACATTATTTACCATTATTAATTAACGTCAATTAATTGATGAAGTCTTAAACAGGTATGATAGTAAAAATGTGATTAATGCAGAGTATAGCTAATGGTAAGTACTTCGTAGTTTTTCATAAATATTAAACAAACGGGAATCATAACACATTTTAGCAAAAAAAAATTGGCAAGTGAATTTGGGAAGGGATTGCCTGCAACTTTACTCAATTCTGGCATTTTGGAAATTATGTCTACTAATTATGTCACAATCTCTCAGGTTCTCCATGGAGATCCTAGTTGGCAGAAGCAAGATAAATATGTACCAGATAATATTAGTCTAAATTAAAACCGCTGTCATTGCAATTAAAGGAAACGTGAATAGAGGCAAATTCAGCTCCCTGAAATTTAGAGCCATCACCTATGCAAGTCAACGGGCCAGCATTAATTTTAATTTAGGCTTGTATTGCAATAGGTCATGAAATTTTTAAGAGCGGTAGAGAAAAAAGATAACTTGGTTAAAGTTTTAAATCCAAACAGATATCTACATCAAGTCCAATCTCACACCAGCCCAGCTGCCCCTCCCAACTCTGTCCACGCTGTCCTAGAAATATGTACTCACTTTCTGCTGCCTCCAGTGCCAATACCCTGGCAACTGGCTGGTCTTTGCACATCGTCCCTCCTCAGATGAGTCTGCACCCCACTTCAGGGCAGTCCATAGCCATTACTGACGTGACACGACCCCAGGAGTTCCTGAAGGGGAACTGACGTCCTGAAGCACCTTGAAGGAACTGAAAGATAACCTCTTTTCCATCCTCAGGACTACTTTCTGCACTCACAGGTTGCTGTTCAGCTCCACACGCCCCTTCCACTCTCACTTTAAGAGAAAGAAGTAGTAATCAGTTCAGTTAACCTTAAATTGATTGCTTATGAGATTACCTGTTGGGAAACATTAACAGGCCTGGTCATCACCATATTGTTCAGAAAATCCCTCTCATATCTAAGAAAGGGTAAAAGCAGAATCAATTCAAAACTTATCCCTAGTTGAATAGGATGAACGCTGCTTGATGAACCTACATGCACAAGTGAGTGATTTAGGGGGGGTTAGAGTCCATTTCTTAACCCACAACAGGGATCCTTAACCAACCTAAAGCTCACGTTATGTACGAAGGGCAGGAATAAGGCTATTTTGCCCTCGATTTCTAGCTCTGCCACAGACCTCCGGTGGGAATGTGGACAAATTCACAGCCCAGACTCTGTCTCAGTAGCCTGGTTTTAGACCAGAGGCTGTGCTTCCTTCCATGCTGTATCTCCAGCCGCGCGAAAGCTGTAGGAGAAATGGAATAAATAGGACAAGAACACCTCTCATTTAGTTTGCAGAGCAAAATATCCAGCGTGCAACTTGAAGCTATTGCAGCTGGACTGCTCCTAATCCCTCCTTTAGAGGTAGCTCAACTTTCTCTACATTGTGCTTTGTATTAACAGGCATTTCTGCACAGGCTGGTGAAAAACTTCAGACCTACTCTCCTACTAACAGCTTATCTCTGTCTAGCTGTTTGCTTTTTTTCCAGCCTGCATGACACCCGTGTGTTTCCATGGGTTCAGAGAGGACTGACCCCCAGGCAGCAACAGTGCAGTTAAATTCAATGACTTCCATGGAAATACTGCTGTTTAGGTCAGTGAACATAGGGTCAGACTCTCTTACATTCAAATAAACAATTAACAGGCAAAGAATAAACTGACACATGTTCCTGCAGGCTTCAAGGAGAAGAATGAGAAGGAAGTGTCTCTTACAGCTCAATTATCAAAGGTTAAAAGCTTAGGACATCTGATTGCAGGACTTCTAAGCCTCATTGATCTAGGACATACCTGCACATTAAGCAATGAGAAATCTTTTAACTGATCATTGCAATTAGACATGAAGCGTAGGGCTGAGCCAACTGGGCATTGACTTCTGCCCAGGCTGAAAATCAGCAGTCAGGTCTAATTCAACTGGATTTTTTTCCCCACTTCATTTTACTTTCATATTCTGTGTTTATCTGTATCTGCCAAAAAGTCTTAGCTCCTCTGCACACTAACAGCTAGATCTCAACATCAGTCATTCCAAACTCAGACAATGCAAAATCAATTTTGCTTCCAACATTTGCCAAGCCCACAGACTATGTTTGTGTCAGCTTTTTAAGTCATCTGACTTTTTTTCCCATCGCCCTGTTTGCAACAGTGAGGGGCTCAGCATTTTTATTTTAAACAGGATTTTTTTGCTTTGTGCTAATACAATATCTTTGATGCAGACATCTTCAAATGCTTTACAACCATGCAGTTACCTTATTGCATGACAAGAGGTTTTTGTATATTTTCTGTCTATATAGCTACATTTATGCATATTACATATAATCCATATAGCACATTCATGCACATATATAAAATAATAAAAATATTAGTATACTTTTTAACTATATGATTATACAACTCCATAAGTGGGTGACTGCTAGAAATACATAATCTTTCAAAAAAGTTATAAAGTGAGATAAACACATGGTTGTAAAATACGTGAACATTTCTGAATCAAAGATCCTGTATGTACAAAATCATCACCGTTGTCCCCAGTCTTATCTGGATAAACTATAGCACATAGTAACTTTCTCAAGATCATTCATCAAATCATGAGCAAGATCGGGAATAGGCAAACCTAGCCATGAGATACACTTAGTTTTAAGTGCTGTATATTGAGAGATGAAGCGCATTAGAGAGGCTACTGATATACCAGTGTCAAACAAGTCTGTTTCTTTGTTTCCTCAATTTCCTCATTTTTTGGCAGAAGCACTTTTTTTTTGAATGTCTATATTCCCCTTGTAACATAGTGCTTCAAAACAAGCACGTTGGAAAGTTAAAGTGCAGGAAGATCAATGAAGCTTTTTAAATGGTTTCTAAAAATGTGATAAATCTTTCTTCTAGTTTCTTCTATAATAAGCACAATGTTTAGCAAAGTAGTTAAAGCAATTCTGGGCTTCTGTAAATCTGACTGAAGCTGTTCTAGCATTAATATGGAGAGGAACATTAAAGAATTAGAAGCATATGTCTTAGCCACTTTGGCTCTAAGCTGAATTATTCTCAACCAATAAGCATATTCTAAGACACTCAAAGTATTTCTTTTTTGTCTGATTAAGCCACAGTTAAGAAAACATACAGTTAAAATAGCTGTAGCCTGTGATTCGTAATCAATGTTCAGTAAGGTAGCACAGAGATCTCTAATGACAAGTCAGGTACACATAATGCTTTCTTAACAGAATGTTAGTGCTCATTAAAAAAAAAAAAAAAAAGAAGTGTTATCATAGATTGGTGGCTAGAGATTCACCAATCTTCTGCGTTACCTGGGCTTTGCTATGTGAGCCCCACAGTTTTACAGCTGTTCCAGTTACCTTTTGGTCGCTGCATGCACAGATGTTATTAAATACAGCTAAATTAACACTGCTTTGCAGCCCGTGTCACATGGTATCCATAATATCAAATCACCTAAGTAGCAGGAATTGGTTAACATATTTTATGACTGAGCCACGTTAATGAATATTAAACATATTTTAATAAAATTTAAAAAAACACCGCGACACATTGGATTTAATAGGTAACTGTTGGAAAACTAAAATGCTTTTCTGTGCTTGAAAACAGAGTCATCTGCTTGTTTGCTACCGTGTGAATATGAATATTCTGATGAAACTGGTGTAGCTGTTGCTTTCTGTTGCTCTCTGTTACTCAGTGTTTTCAGAGCCTGGGAACAGATGGTGCACCACCTGACTCCGCACACTCTAATGTAAGATTCATTGTGCTTCACAGGAAATCAAAGATCAAGCAACATTGCAGAAGGTGAAGCAGCACCTCAGCAACCAGCAACACAGTATGATACAGTCAAGTGGTGGAGCGAGAAAGTAAGGAGAGTGAAGGGGATAGAAAAAGAGAGAGAGAATAGAAGCCAGAAAGACTTAACTTGGTTTCTGGGGTTTATTTTGCTTTCTTATTTCTCCTTTTATGATCTGCTTTTTCTGCTTTTTTTTTTTTTTTCAGCTCAAGACTATTCTCTGTTCTTTGGGAAAAGGATTGGCTGGTTCCAAAGAAGTAACCCAAATCCTTAGATATTGTCAAAAGTTCAGACCTGCCAGTCAAAATCTGAATGTTTAGAAGCAAGAAGAGTTACTTGATTCATTTGTTTGCTTCAATTTCACTGTAACAAATGCCTGTTTGTAACATCAACAGCTTTACAAATACTTAAAAGTTCATTCAAAATTTCAGATGGTCTTAAGAGCTGTAAAGAATTACATTTATTAGCCTCCTGCCTCTCCCCTCTTGCTAGCCACTCACAGCATGTTACCCATCCTTCCCCCTCTTTGCTCAAGACTTCCTCTGCCTGGGCCACTCCTTTAAGGCAATCCAGAGTGCACAGAAATACAGTTACACACAAAAGAGCCACCCCTCTCCCGGAGCCCTCGGCCAAAGGAAACCAACAGGGGGAATTAAGCACAGATTTGAAGGGCCTTCCTTCAAAAGTTTTGGATGAGAGCTGGGAGCTCGTGTCTTAGGCACCTCCACTGATGTCAAATGATACAATTTCAAGTGAAAACAGTGTCAGTCTCAGACACCTGACCTTCATACTGCCCAGGGAAGCTGTGGCTGCCCCATCCCTGGAGGGGTCCGAGGCCAGGCTGGATGGGGCTTGGAGCAACCTGGTCTGGTGGGAGGTGTCCCTGCCCAGGGCAGGGGGTTGGAACTGAATGATCTTTAAGGTCCCTTCCAACTCAAACCATTCTATGATTATTCAGGAACTAAAACCACCACCTAGCCCAGCCAGCAGTTTCAGATACCCAGTACAGCACCACGCAGAACACAGAGCATCTTTCACATCACTCACAAGAGGCAGGTGACTGAAAGGATCACCCCCTACTTTCTCATTACTTAAATGCAGGAATTTAAATAACTCTAAATCCTTAAAATATATACGCTCCCCTCTTGGATCTAGGCCTGACCTAAATCTAAGTGAAGTCAGCAGGAAAACTGCTTTATGCTCAATTTGAAGTTCACCAGAACAGGGCTTTCAGTAAAATACCCCAGGGCTGTCTGTTTGAAATGTGTAAACACTGCAGTGGAACACATGGCTGAAGCCTGTACCATTGCAAAGAAAGTAAGGATCATTTGAAAGGGTCACCCAGCAAAGGGCACTCAGCAAAAGAGACATGAGCCCTCCTCAAATCTATTTGTGTGCCCAGCCTGCATCTAGGTACCTAGTGCTCAATGAATTCAAAATGAGGTGGCATACCTTTGAGGATTTGGCCAAGAAGACTAGCAGGTCATCAAAATTATGAAGAGCATCAAGAAATTATTGTTATAACAGAACTCTGACGCTATAAAGAAGATCAGATCTAGGCATAAAACTACAGCAGCAGGCTGGAGCAGCCATGACTCCGCTGCCTCCTTTGCTTATGCCAAGTCCCAGGAAAGACAGGCTTGTACCTACCACTTAGAAAGGCTTTGGAGTGGATGGATTGTGACTTCTAGAGGGGAGGGATCCCCAGGAAGCGCTAAGTTCCCATTCAATCCTCTTATTCCTCCAGTAACATCACAAGCAGTTAGTCCAATTTTCCATAGCCTATCTTGCTAGCTTTCCTCTTTGGACCTTCTAGCACGGGAGCCCTGAAGCTTGTCAGGTCCTGCTCCTCATCCTCAGCACGACCAAGGGAGATAAATATTACTTTTCTTTCTGAAGATTTAAGACAGGCTTACCTGAGACCTGTGATGTCTGGACACTGGTATGAAGAGGTCCATAGCTGAAGAAAAAAAAGATTGTTCAAGAGAAAGGCAATGCATCTGAAGCTCAGCACATGGCGGTATCACACAAAAAGGAATTGCACTACTCTTCTTAAAGACAGTTTAACATCTGGGAAGACAAAGAGCACAAAGCAACACATCATGTGTTGTATCAGTGTTTCACTCTGCTGTATGGAGAGGTGATGAGAGGACCAGACCTTATACTCCTCCTACAGCATTCACTTTTGAAACAGCCTGATTGTCCCTACACATATGCTTTCCAGTTGCATGCACACACTTTACTGCACACTCCTCTTTTACATTTCTATCGGCCCCTGTGTTTACAAGCACGAGGCACAAAGTAGTGCTTTTCCTCCAGCTGGAGCAGTGCAGCACTTGTGCGGGACTGAGCACGACTGTCAGCTTCAGCTCCCTGCAGCTGGGTTGTACCTGGGGAGGTTACAGGGGTATAGCTGGAGAGATTAGTGTAATTATTCTACCTGTTTTCCTTATGGGAACAAGGTGGTACGTAGTCCCGTTGGTCAGGCACAACAGCTTGGATGATTAAGCTTCAGGATTTATAAAGCACCTGGTAATACCAGGGTATTGTGCTATCAGTATCCTAATCATAAGAAGAAATTTCATTGGTTTCATTGGTTCAAAATGTCCCCTTTAGCCCTAAGCATAATAATAATAATAATAATAATAATAGAAGATACAGATTTTATTTTTGTTGCTAGTTTTTGGGTGAAATCTTCACATACAAGACACACTTAAAGCAAATGCTTATTTGCAGATGGATTATTGCTCTTTGACATACAGTAACTGAAACAATATTTTTTTTTTTGCTGCCAAGACAGCAGGCTTGACACTCTGCATGTAGAATCAATTTGATATTACCAGTATACATTACCTTACTGTAAGCTTTTTTTTCTTCCTTTGGTTTGCTTTTTTTTAACTTCAGTCAATTATAGTGTAAGCTTTGCAAGTAATCCTTCACAAATCACTGCCCATGTAGGGCTCTACAATGAAAAGTGATGTGGGTGAAACAATGATGTTTCTATAAAAGAATAGCAGTTGGGGAAAAAAATTGGAATATACATGGCAATAGGGAAGAGATGCATAATTTTCTTCTGATAAAATCCAGAATAGCTGAAACAGCAAATTCGCCAATCATTTCAATCTAATTCATTTTTATATTCTTACAATGTTTGCTCACTTACATTAATAACATAATTTGTTACTTCTAAAGTCACTCCACTAACTTAGTTTGACTCTTGTAGCTGAGCATGACATGGAATGAGAGAAAATACTTTAGCTTCAGTTTGTCCATGATTTATGAAGAAAAATACTTTACCTCTTACAGTAAAAACCTAAGGGTATTAACCAAAGAACAGAGTAATTTTGGATAGGAAAGACCTAGTTATCAATGTGATTGCCATTGTTATTTATACTGTGTTCTACCCCGCCCTAGACTATTTTTAAAATTCAGTAAATATACTTGAATATTTGCCGCCTTAGATGCCAGAGGCACTTTGTGGACTGAGAGAGGAATAAGCTCTTCATCAGCACGTATCAAGATGAGAATAACCTGTACTTCATTTTTTTCCCCATAATATTTCAATTCTCCCCGTTACGACAAATATATGGGACTGTTAAGTCATACTCAAATACAAACTACCACAGTCCTGTCTCCTCTGCAGCTCTGCCCTGGCTGTAAACGTTCACCCCCTCCTTCTCACCAATGCTGGTGTTTCTGTGACCTGACAGTGGTGAGTCCATGGAGCTAAGCCAACAGGAAACCACTCACTTTTTAAAGGCTGGGGGAGAAACAGTCAGGCCCGTGGCCTTGGCTTGCTGTACGCTGCTGTGAAACAGCATCCTGAGTGATGGGGTAAACACACGCTCACACCAAAGCTTTGGGTTCTCCTTGTGAGTTCCCAGGGATTCATTGCACGTGTTAGTGCGCAGCCGTCTGCTCCAGTAACTGCTATAAAGGGGAACAGGAGGAGCACTTTCAGAAACTCAAAAAAAAGTCAAATTTAAAATTAAATTAAATATTTTAATTCTTGGAGATATTCAAAAGCTGTTCTGGACATGGTGCTGGGCAACTGGTTCTAGGTGGTCCCATTTGAGCAGGGGGGACCACCTCTACTGGTCCCTTCTGACTTCAGCCATTCTGATTCTGCAAAAATTACCCATACTCAGATATTGATCTGTTTTCCAAATGTGGTGCTTATAGCAACTTTTTTCCATTCCAGCTGTACAGCTGAGCTCATGCCTATTGGGATGTCTTATGAATCAGTACACGTTCTTTAACTAGGCTTATTAAAAACCTAAGGATGCAGTATCTTCAAGATTGAGTCATGGGTCCTGAATCACCTTCCTAGAAGCAACGGAATTTCGAAAGTTACTGCATAAGCCTGCACTGTCCATCACCAATCCCAGCTTTAAAGAGGAAATTCATTTACTTTTTCCCTTTTTACCAGGAATATATTTATTACCACTGCAAAGCAATTTGCACATATCAGCTTTGGAATGAACACAGAGAGGACTGGGCTTGCCAGGAAGAAGCCGGGCAATTGTCACCAGCAGGGCTATGTGTTCAGTCCAGAGTAGTCCTTCCACATCACCTTTCTTCATACACACAGCAAAGCTGAAGCACAGGGCTAATAGATTCCACTTTTTAAAAACCTAAACTGTATATTGACAATAAGATAAAAAACTCAATATAACTAAAGTGGTATATAGTAAATATTTCATCTAACCTTGGTGCCAGTATACTGACGTTCTCTGGTTATACAGTCCTTTCTTAAGGTACCTCTGTTTAGGGTGAAGCCATCAAACTAACGGAAATTTTACAGTGAGAGGATTTCAGAAGTTTTAGTAAGGAATAGTATCTGTTTCTCCTAATCTAAAAATATTACTTCCTCTTTAGAACAACATGGGTAAAACCCAGTATAAGAATGGGTAGATAAAAAAACCCCAGACTTTCTGTATTTCCCAGAGTCTTCAAAAAATGACATTTCCTTGGAATAGCAATGTGAAAATTCATCTCTAGAAGAATTTTTTGGGGGAGAAAAAAAAAAAAGTAGCATTATTGAAGTCATATCTATCTTTTTATCAAACAATTTTCAGGAAGATAGCTTGATCAGCCGCAATGATGCTTTCCTTCTCTGACCGCTATTACCTTTTTACTCCCAATGGAGTTAAAAATACTGGAAACTCCTGAATCTTCACGTTCCCTTCCCTATAAAGACTTCCACTTGCCCTCTTCCCTCCCACTGTTTTATCTTCTCTGTCCTCCCAACTGTCAACTGATAACTGCTTTTCTTCCACTTTCCCTGGCCTACCCACCTGTCCTGCATGACTTACACAGATTTCCTATCTTCTTTCGTACGTAACTCATCATCCACACCCTATTTGTCTTGCTCGGACAAATATTATCTCACTCCAAATATTTGTCTTTCACTCTATCAGGACCAAACAGCCTTTCTGTTATCCTGGCTGAACCCAGACAACACCAGTAACGCACCACTACTCTCATTCACAGACTGGGTTGAGCCCAGCAAGTCTCCACCCCTGTTTCGTGGCACCATCCAGGTTAGCTCTGCCATCCACACCAGATCTGCTCCTGTCGGGTTTTATCAGCTCCTTGCAGTCCTTGCTTCTTCCTTCCCAAAACACCAAAGAAAGAGGGGACACACAGAGCTTCAGGACTGGTTTTACTTCAGTCCCCCAAGATATTTGGTGCAACCAAGGTGTTATCGGTGAGCAGCCACCTCTACCTCCTTGGAGGAAGCCAGGATCCTGAGCGCTCCTGGTTATAACGTCTTTGTGTTGGTTGTATATTAAAATATCAAATGAACACAACCATGTTGGCAGATACTAGATGGGGCATATCCATCAGTCATGGCTCACATACTCTTTATTGCTTGAACCAGGACAGAGGAAGGTGAGGACTTCAGGAGGCTGTTCTGTGCATTTTATTTATTTATTTATTCATTGTGCAGACGGTACTGTCGCTCTTCCACATTTTCCCTCCCAGGAAGAAATTATGGTAATTGAATACAGGGGCTGTCTGCCAGCAACAAGCAGACCAATGTTTCAGGAGCCACTGGAATACACCTAAACTAGCTACGTATGAATTTGTATAGATTGAGGCCTCAAAACCAGAAGACAGTAAGCACGGAGGAGCTGCCAATTTCTCTCACTTGAGATTTCTAGACAGACAGCTTGGAAGCTCTGTCTCTGTGAAGTTGGGGAGAGTGAGGGGCTGAATTTTATCCAAAGAGAATTACTAGCAATCACAATGGCAAAAAAATAAAGAAATTAATAGCCTTACCTCCTTGACAAATGGGAGCTTCTTCAGGATATATTCAGACGTTAACTTCCTGCTCCAGCTTCTTCTCTGTCTGACATGTTAACAGCTTTTGCAACTTTCTATTATTCAAGAACAAAACTGTTCAACAAGGAAACTTCTGCTTCCTGAACTCCAAGATGTGGCAGTACTAAGAGCCCAACTTGGGTTCAGATTTCAAACAGGTTGGTTGAGCTATAGAGAATAGATATTATAACACCAGCTTATAGGTCATGGCAATTTGTTGTTTTTTTCGCTGTTATTTTCTGATAAATTTTCATACTGTCCTTGAAAGTTACAACCAGAAAATACTAACCAAGAAGATATTTTGCTGGAAGCTTTTGTGCTCTGAAAAATCATGATTTAAGCCTTGACTTTTCTTGTTATGTTGTCACTCTGTTCTCAGAGCAGAGTGATGACTTGCCAACTTTGCTTCTTGGAGAATAATGAAGTAAAGCAGCTGAACATCAGAAACAGAGCTCATGATGAGTTTGTCATTTGAGTTTAACAGCAGGGGCCCCGCACTTGGTAATCATTACTACAGCCTAATCTACTGCATGTTTTCTTAGTCAGTAGAGATTAGAACGATGGTGCTTCAGACATCTATTGGGAATAGAGCTAAAAAGGAATCATGAAAATTATGTGTAAAAATAAGACTGTATAATATACACATGTTAATGTTTCTTTGCTGAATGTTGTTGGCCTAGTAAAAATGCTGCTTGCTACTATGCTGGAGTCCCACCTTTGGGAGTTAACTGTAGACTCTAACAACAAAACATAAGACTATGGGCTTTTGAGGCTTCTATAAATTTAGAAACTCATTGAGAACACTTGTCCACACAGGGGGAAGTTTTCTAAGTTACGTGCTTGGGATTAGGCTGCATGATTGCCAACAACGTTAATGGGAGTTATTCTTGCCTCTGAAAATATCAGCCTAACTCTGTAATAAAGTAATTTCCTCAACTATTGGTTTAAGTACTTCATGCCAAATTTCTGACCTCAGTTACTTATTTGATATCCAAGGCTGTTTTTGGATTGGGTTGTAATGAATCAGTGCCTGCAGGCAAGAGAAACAATTGCTCAATAAAATTCAGAGACAACCAGCACATCTAGGACTAATATTGTGTGCTTCTAATACGTATTTTTGTTCCACTATACTCCACAAATAAACCACCAGTAGAGGACATTACATGCATTATAAATAGAAAGCCTGGGAAATAACTTCACAGACAAAAAAAAGAAGTGTCCGCTGAGGGAACTGCCAGATGAATGAATCCAATGGTTAATGAAGGTTAGTTTGTAGCCCTTCTCCTTGAGGTTGGCAGAGCTGTTCAGCACGACATACAAGAAGGATGCTAAAAAGACAAATGCCAGCCTTACAGTCCAGAAAGTCCAGTATCTCTTGGGACACTGTGGCTTACCACCACATTGCAGTGAACCAGACACTGGCCGACCAAAGCAATCCAAATGGGCTGTGGGAAGACTGTTTGCTGGTTTAGAAAATGTTCGCTAAGATGCAACAGCTCTGACAGACCAGGAGGAAAAGGCTTTGAGAGCTAAGAGTGGGGAGAAGGTGTATAGGCAGTAGCCACACGTCAATATTTATCACGGTTCCAAAGTGGGGACACAACCTGAAACAGAACTAGTCGAACAGTATAGTGCAAAACTTTTTCTTTCCTGGTACTAAAGGCGAAGCAATTTGCTTCTGGTCATTTCAGCATCAAACTTAATTGCACTATGATACTTCATTATAGCGAGTAGAAGCAAAGCTGGAAGGCACTTTTATCTGTTTAATTTGATTATGTCTCACAGAGTCACGTGATGCTGTCCCACTCTTGTTGGATTTCCAGATATGCTGTAAGCAGCTGGAATAAGTGGAATTCCAATTTCCAACATGGACAAGACAATGTTCTAAACCACCCAGGCCATGCAAAAGTGTGTTGCTTGAACTATGGTTCCCATAAAACTAAAACAGAAACTTCTATTTAACATTAAACTTATCTGAAAATAAATTAATTTGGTTTAATTTACCAAAATAAATTTTTTTTACTTAAAAGGTTATAAAAGTTATCATACCATAATGATATACGTAGTTTTGCTTCTTTTTCCTCCCATGAAAAAATTACTCTTTTTTTTGTGTGTGTGTGTGACATCTGCATTTTTCAACAGTATCAACACATTACTGCAAAATAGCATGACTTGATCTAGTTTAAATGCCGTAAATGCTTTGGGTTTGCATAGTGCTGAGCATCTTGGCTTTAGTCCTACAAAGCACGTAAGTATATTTAACTTTAAACAGAAGAACAATCCAGCATGTCTACTGCACCTTCAGAGTTCGCAATTCACTGTGGTCTCCAGCTGACCCTCTCCCACCAGTGGAAACACACTCAGTGGGCCACCACACATCCTGGTCTTCAGGTTATTTACACCAAAGGAATCTGTTGGAGTCACAGATGCTGTGTTATTGCCTGTATATCAGTATATCTTCAAATAGAACAAGAGACCACACCTGCATCCCATCCCAACACGTAGTCAGAAGTACATTGACTAAGGCAAACACTTGGGAAGGAGTGCAGTTTGCACCTCAGAGAAGGTTCTCACCATAGCATAACACATCTACAACGTAAAGAAATTTCACAGCCGTCTTACAACCAACTACAACGCACAGCTTTGTAGCAAACTACACTAGAGCAGGTTTCCTTTTTGATTAGGAGAAACAATGACCGAGATTGTCCCTGCTGCAGTTTGGTGCGTGCTGACAAAGGTCACCCAGGTGTCCTTGCAAAGGCCAAGAGGGGAAAAAAAAACATTAAAAAAAGACAAAAAGACCAGACTATCTGATTCATAATGCCACAACCAAAACTCCCAAGTAAGAGCAACACAGCTCTATAGCAGTGGAAGAGATAGAGATGGACTTTTAAGCAATGCAGCAGATGTAATACAGCCACTAGTTCCATTGTAGTGCTGAATTATCACTATTTTTAAAGCATTGCTTCACTTCCATTAACCTTTTGTAACAGAGCCATGTTCAAAAAAAGTTCATTTTTCCCAGTAAAGTGATTTTTTCAGTCTTTCAGTGTGTGTGTGCTTATGTGTCCTTTTCATCCCTGTTCCCAAAACTAGAAGACCAGATCAAGAAAAGCAGTGAGACTCAGACGAGGAGACAGAGACTTGTACACTGAAGAGAAGAAATGGTTAAAGGTGTCACGTGGATCATGGATCAGACCAGAGAGATTGTTGTGGTGCTCACAGTTCCTGGGAATGGAAAGAAGGTCCCATATTTATTATGCTGTTCACAAAATGTCAATTTGAGAAAATTAGAGAATTGGCAAGAATTAGAGTTAGTAGCAAGTTAGCAACACTAAATTTGTCTGCTGGGAAATTTGCCTTCTGTCATTTTCCCAACTAAAAACTGTGAAAATGCAAGTTGACTAGATTGGGTGAAGAAGAACCAGCATTTCCAAAGGGGGATGTTGCCTTATATCTGCTGATGAAAGACTAGATCTTTGGTCTTCAGTCTTTTTACAGTATGTTATTTATGGTGTTCTCTCATGTCAGTCCTTTTATCTCATCAGGTTTCACATGAATTATTCACTGAAGCTCTGGCTATATGATTTGATTGCTCTTCTAGAATGTATGTTAAATTTAGTTATGCTGCACTTTTCTTAGTGAAGCCTTATTACTGAAACTCACAGTTTAGCAGGATACAATCCCCTCCTCCCACCTTCCAACTGTGGTTTTTGTTGTGGGTTGGGTTGGGTTTTTTTGTTGGTTTTGGGTGTTGTTTTTTTTTTTTTTTTAACAGAATGCCAACAGCATAGTGCGAGACAGATCCTCCATTATACTCTGAGGCTACATTTTCATCTAGGTTTTCACCTCTCAGAAAGGTCTTGAATGTCTTGAACTGTGTTCTATTCAAGTGTATTTCTTGTAGGATGCCAGCTGCTTTCCTGGCATTAGGCATGAACGTCGCTGCTAAATTATGCTCTCTAACACTGTTGCTGACATCTTGAATGCAATCTTTACAACCCTGACCCCCCGTCTGAACTGAAAGGCATGTTGTGGATTATTCCTGTTCTGGCCCATTCTTTCTCGCTTTCACTTGCATTGTGTTAGATAACCGAGCTAATTGCTGTGACTCAAAAATGTCACAACTTTGCATGCAGGGGCTTGCTACCTTCCTCCCAGACAACCGACATCATGAATAATGTTCTACCAGCAAGGTTTTGAAATAAGGATGATTTAAAAATATTCTTTCTAGCAGTGAAAGAAGAAGGTTGTTTGGAAGGTACCCCTTCTGTTGTCTGCCTAATGAAAATTTTATATTGGCATATAAACCTTGTGTATCTCTTACTGCTGATCTTATCAGGACTGAAAAATCTGCCCTGTGAAATCAGAAAAGCCTTTTTGCATAACCACCCCTTGAAAATGAGGGTGGTCAATAAACCCTTTTTGTTTAGCTACTGATTCAGTCAAGCGTTCTCACCTCTGAGATTAGCCCTGCTCTGCATACCCAAATCCTCAAGGCAGGCCTCGCTCTGACCTTCCCTTTCTGACCTGAGCCGAGCGAAGACCGTGGCTTTTTACAACACCCTCTGATGGGAGGGGCTTGGAAAAATACAGAATATGACATAGAAAGGAACCGAATGATTCATATTAATTGCATAAACGCTTCAACATTTTGATGAGGCTTGAGTGTTAATGTTTACTGGCCAAGATTAGCACTGTATAATGTCCATATCAGGAAAGCCACCTGCAACTAACTTTGTTTTAAAAGATTTAATGCAACTTTCTTTTGTTTATAATTCCAGTTTGAAATCAAGAACATCTACAACCCCAAGCATCAATGCCCTTCAATATCTAATTTCACAGTTTTCTTAACACATATCTCATGTTATTTATTATAGTCAGTGTCATCCCAACACCTTTGTCTATTCTTGCTACATTTTAAATGGTTTAGCTGGCAAGCCATCAATCATAAATCATGAGACATATTTTAACTTCAACTAAGATCAGTTTAAAAAGAAAACAAGTCTTGTACGGGCTAATTGGGTACATTACTCACATCTATAAGTGATAAATGCCTGTTCTGGAAAAGAAACCTCTTTTTTTCAGAATTTTGGTATATATCTGTAGACAGAAACAAAATTTTCAGTTTCTCTGTAGCCTGGAGGAACATAGTTATTGATAAATCCAGAGCTTTTAATGACAGAAAGCCTCTTCAGGACTAAGTTTTAGTGTTCAGAAATACATCCATTGTTTCATTAAACACAAACATATTTTTTTTCCAGTTATATTTCAGTCACTAGGTAAATAATGGAGGAATGATATAATTTTAGGAATAACTGAATTTCCTCTTCTAGGGACATGAAGTAGCCAGAATCAACTATTTACTCAGTGTGGTTTAAAGCTTCCCCTCCCGTAAGTTGTCATAATCAGACTGGTTCTTCAATTGTTCTCTGACTAACTTGTGATGCTATACAAAAACAAAGCTATTTTTAAAATACGAACCCATATGTGAATTGATCATGTGTTTTTCTCTGTTAAAGAACAACATTACAGCAATTACAAACTCACAATAGAAAATTATGAAAAAAATAAAATAATCAGCTTTATAGTGCAAAGCAAATAAGTATTTGGGAAAGATGGCAATCATTTCTATAATGCAATTTTAATTCAAAAGAAAATAGATAATTTTACTTGTTCCATCAGGTCAATTGTACTAGCCACATTAACCAGGTGAAGCTCATTTCATTTTACAGGTAATTTATTGCAACTGCAACACTGACTCTGAGCCAGTTCACAAAAATAATTTACCTTAAGTAAACACCATTTGCCACTAATGATGGGGCAAAACAAACTTGCAGAGCATTTATGAACAGTAACATCTCTCTCTTTCAGTACACATTTGCAAACCGATCTCTGTTGTTTGCAGATGAATTAAGCATGGCTTGAAAAATCATTAAAGCCATCTGCTTTGATGAGAAAAAAAACTGCTCTGATCATTTTATTGCACTGACAGAGGCTAGGGACCATTTTACAATATTTTTTAGCATCATTTACCCTAAATTTGACATCCTGTCTAAAAAATGAGCAGTATTACCAGTTCTCGTTGTGCCTATTTAGAACTACATTTACAGAGAAAGCAGCTTATACAGGTAACTCAAGGTATTTGTTTTGCTGGTCTCCAACAGATGGATGAGCCTGTTTTTCAACCATTAAAATCTGTAGTTACAACAAACTAAATGTTTATGGGTTCTGTGGAAAGCTTAATCTTCCTCTGAAATGATAGGAGCTAATAAGCATAAAAATATCGTCAGTGTTTTAGTTACAAATTAGTTCCCATGGTCCATTTAAATATAACTACCTTTTTTTTTTTTCCCCAGAATGCTCTACAGTTATCCAAAGTGTAACAGACAAGTAGGTTAACATTGCTGGTCTTTTTCTTTCCAAATACATACTTTTGAGACCAAATCCATCTCATTTAGCCAGCAGCAGCTTCTAATAACTTTCAGAATCTCAATACTTCCCTTTTTAAAATCCTATTTGAATTCCTGTGATTTCAGCAGATTTTTGTCTCAAGTAGCTTTCAGCAGTATTTCACTGACTGGATTCCACCAGGACTGACCCACCTGAAAAACATCATGCACAATCACAACTTTCCTCCACCATTAACAACATTGTCCTACTCTGGATTTAGCTTGTGTACAACAATCCGCTGCATATATGAAAGTTAGTAAAATTTGCTGATAATAAAGCCAAAAGCCTTCTAACATTAAATGAGTCTCATGACCAATCTAGAAAAAACAGGCCCTGCGAATTCTTTTCTGGGTATCCATCATAGCTAAAGGTTCTTTTGGAGGCACAGAATCAACACAGCACAACACAGCAATGAGACTGATGCTTTTTAGTTTCTGATGGCAATAACTTCCTTGATCCAGTCTAGAACCACATTTGCTTTTTCATGACCACATCTCATCCTTCTAGAGTAGGTAAGTACTTCTGAGTACAAACTGCCATAAGGCCAGATGGTTCAGAAAAATATTATTCATAAGGAGTCCTCGTTCATGTGTATCTGCCTCTTTTTCACTTACGACTCTCCCGTTCTCTTCTGTCCTCTCCATTCTTAATCTTTTCCAGATATTCTCCTAACCTCTATTCCTTCTCCAACAACCCTTATTCTTCCTATGGATAGAGTCACAGAACGATCTTTTCCTCCATTTCTTTACTTTCCCTCCACTCCACTTCCTTTTTCCCTTTGTTTGCCCCTTGATAATCTCCAGGGAAGTATACGTGTTCCTCCTTCACCTTCTAGTTGCCAGCCCTCTCTGCTTTTCCATTGGTGGAAGTGGTCATACACTTACCTGTATCCTGTGGTTGTCAACAACCATGCTCCAAAAATCAATCAAGAGCTTAATAAAAGTTATTGAGTTTTCAGTACTTCTTGGATGCTTAGGTGCTCTTCCCTGGACCCCCACTGGAGCCATTTCTGGAAAACCTAAGCCTTCATAGAAGGCTGTATAATCAATTGCTATGCATAACAATAATATTCTTCATTTGGGAATATCAAATCAATGCAATTACTCCTATTTCACAGACACAGAACTTGAGCAGAGAGAAATGAATATGATGGCCATTCCTCTAAAGGAAGTCAGGTAAAGATCGCTATGAAAAGACAGGTGTCTGGGCACACAGCACCATCACACGTTCATTTTTCTGAGCCCTCTGTAGTTCATACAACAAATATTTGAAAACAGATTTCAAGCATACTTTCCCCTGATAAATATTAAAGAAAAGTTGACTATTTAAATTCTTTCATACCCAGTTGAAAATATATTATTTAGGAAGCAGTTCCACTGCTAAGTATGAAGACATGCTGCACCATTGATAACATCGTGCAACCAAAGAAGTTAAACTGACAAGGAACACAGCAAACCAACCATACGTGCTCATGCTTCTGGGTTAGAATTGAGCCCTTGGGCTCATTCATTTCTCATCTTTTCTCAGATGGTTGACCTATAATTGCCATCACTCTACCTTTCTCTCAGCGAAATATATCTGCTGATACACCCGCAGACCTTTGCAAGGTCCTACAACTACAATCCAGCTGTACCTCTAATGGCGCAGAGGGACTAGAAAGAGATCACTAGGGGTTTCTTTGATTCTGCATAAGATCACATGAAATGTTTGATGACTGCACAAGAAAAGATTTTTCTATCTCAGACATACAATAGTAGCTATTAAATTCTCTGCAGTATCTACTATACAACCACAACTCCTCATAACCTGGCACTCATTACTTATTCCACATTAATTCTAAGAATAAAACATCATATTTGCATGGGAATATTTTCTCAGTTACTCAACATTGTTTTTAAAGGCAGAATTGGAAGTTAAGCAGTGATATTTTTAAAACAGTAGAAGGCATATTGTATGAAACATAGCAGAGAGCTGGGTAAGATAACCCATGTACAGCATTTTTCTGTCTCTAATGATATTTATAAGTTTCTGTACTCCTTGAGTGACAGAATTATGCAGTTGATCCCTGAACATCTTAACCTGACTTTTAAGATCCACTATTTTAATTAGGTAAAGTGCTTTGGATACCATTGCTTTTATCCCAAAATGTCAGCATTGTTCTCACATTGCATCTTCCTTTTAAAAACCTCTCAGGTTGTGTCTCATAGATGTAGATAGATATATATATATATATCTACACATACACAAAACAATAACATAGGCTTTCAAAATTAACTCTGAGACAGAACCTTCTCATGCAGGGTTTGCATGAGAAAAACCTTGTCACTTCAATACTCTTCTACTGTTCAGTTAGTCTCTTTCAAAGTAATTTATCCTTCCATTCCCCAGAAATGCTGCTGAAGGAAAGATGACAACTGCACTGTAATGAAAGCCCCATCAGCATCTTACATCAGAAATCAAGATTCACATTCTTGGAGGAGATAGTAGTTGTTCCCCATGTACAAGATGCAAAATATAGAACATAATGTATACAAATAAAGAATTTTATATGTATATTAACTGATCTTATAATTTCTTTTCATCTTCAAAAAGTTAGTTAATCTATTTTCTTTTTTATTCTGCTATCCTGCGGAATATAAATATTCTCTATTCAATCTTACAGTCAGAGCCAATTTTTTCCAGCTGGTTAAGAGTTTAAGGAGCACTGCCAATACTTGCTGATTCACAAAGTCGTGTTACTCATTCTCTCTTTGTCTGTCTTCCACATTTTCTCTACCATTCTACTTTTCTGATCAGTATTGTACAAAAGAAGCAGTTTTTTCTTTGCATATTTGTTCCAGAAAAAAATCGTGTTGATGGTTCTGATAATGACCTGGGTATGATTTGTCTTGAAATACTCCAGATTTGTATTTTGTAAAAATAACACACTTTTTTGCTGTTCACTCTCACTCTTTGAAGTTCTACACAAACAAGCAACTAAATGAAGGCTTATTTGATTTATTTTGAATAGAAGCCCCCTTTATTTCTTAAGAGCCATCCAACATTTTCCATCTTCTCATTTCTTTGCTCTTCTTTACTTTCTCCCAACACTTAAGTAATTGAGCTTTCCTTGGGTGAACATGCAGAGAGAGTTACAAATAAAAGTTACAAGCTAGAAAAAGTTAGAAGCTACGACTGTAGGTTCCACAGTAAAGCTCAGTATTTGCAAAGTACATTACATCACTGCTATTTTTAGTGCAGCAGCAGTAAAAAGCAGATTCCAGACCCCACTTCACAAAATGCTATGTGAATATACAGTAAAAGAAAGCTTTTACTTCAGAAATCTTATTAACACAGATCAACCTACAATGGACGTCAGAGGAAATAGTCCTATTAATTTTATTTACCTCCATGTTGATTTGGGATTAATCTGTAATTTGCATTATAATAGCTGCAACTCACATATACACCTCCAGAAAATTCAAAAGGCTTTTGTAAGCACTGCTAAGACAAAACAACAAATAAAGCAGCAGAAAACATTTTCCCTATCTGACTTTGGGCAACTAATTTAGGCATGTGCGTTGTCAGTGCTGCTTCTAAAAGCCAAGTCAGAACAGCAAAGACAGGAGAAATGCACTACCTGTTGGCTCCATGGCAAACCCTTGGTTTCTGTTCCAGGCCTATATTGAGGTACATGATGTAAGAAAGTGAGAATTACAACTACAGGAGGAATGGAAGCAGAAGAGAATATGATATCTGGAATGGCAAGTAGCTGGGATACAGGACTTCATGGCATGGCATGATCATTTGATGATCAGAGGGCTGGAACACCTCTCCTATGGGGACAGGCTGAGAGAGTTGGGGTTGTTCAGCCTGGAGAAGAAAAGGCTCCAGGGAGACCTTAAAGCCCCTTCCAGTCCCTAAAGGGGCTCCAGGAGAGATGGGGAGGGGCTCTTGATCAGGGAGTGGAGTGATAGGACAAGGAGGAATGGTTTTAAATTGGAAGAGGGGAGATTTAGATTACATACTAGACAGAAATTCTTTCCTGTGAGGGTGGTGAGGCACTGGCCCAGGTTGCCCAGAGAAGCTGTGGCTGCCCCATCCCTGAAGGGGTTCAAGGCCAGGCTGGATGGGGCTTTGAGCAACCTGGTCTGGTGGGAGGTGTCCCTGCCCAGGGCAGGGGGGGTTGGGACTCAATGATCTTTAAGGTCCCTTCCAACCCAAACCATTCTATGATTCTATGCACCACACGGACATTCATGACTGAATGATGGCACCTGCAGCAGCCAAGCAATTCCAGCAGTTACTACTGTCTTAGGGGGGTAGCATCAACTACTGCAGCCATGAGAAACCAGAAAGGCACCAGGTGCTGTTTGGAACAGCTACGACAACCAGTGCTTCAGTTCTGCTGGAGCAGATGTTCCACCGCAGCCCAACAGATCTGGCACCTGATGGTAAGTTGGACATAGACTTACAGAATTAATTGACCTATGATAAATCTCTAGGAATATTATAGACATTTGACCATGCCTACATATATAAAACACACTCTCTTCTGTGCTTTTTCTGCCCAAATTTGAAAAAGTTAACTAGCTAATCATTTCTTCTCTGTGAATTTTTACCGCAGTAAATGATAGAGGCATGAAATTTCTGAGTAAAGAAACAAAGGAAAAACTCTAGGAATTATTTTCTATCCAGTGACTCAAATGATTGCAATTAACAGCTTTCACATTTTCATGAGTTTAAGACTTTGACCTTCTTAACAAAGAATCTGAAACTGAGTACTCTTTCTCTTAATCTGTCTCTGAAGCTGAGCTAATTTAATTCCTGGATGGCACTGATTTCTTTGCTATTGCATGAATTTGCAGAATTTGACCTTACAACTTATAAAAACTGGGTTTTAGTGTAACTGCATTGGAGATGTTTTTATACAATATTAATTGATGCTTATTGAAGACTGAAGGGCTGATCATTTAAAGTTGTGGTATCAGACATGTCTTGCCTGTGGGCCTTTGCGACGTGACAGCAAGTACAAAGACTATTAAAATGTCTCTGTGAAAACACCAAAAAATCAATCCTCTTCCACAAGGAGGTGCCCTCCAGCACAATCAATACAAGCTGGTACAACAATATCTTATGACGCTTGTCAGCTGCCTTAAACCTTTTTGCTCGGTAAAGCTCACAAAGTGCTGCTGCCTTTCATCGTGGCTGGATTGTGCCAAATGAAGATGCATTTCTAAATCAGTCGCGGGGGCAAATGCTGCCATCAGTTACCCCCCTGCAGATGACTTTGAATTCAGCAAGGTTGTAAAGGACTAAATTCAACTTGGATTTCGTCCAGTAAAGTTAAGGAAGATGAATTTGTTTACTGCTTTGAAGCTTTTCTTTCCTCTGCTTCAGTTATGTTACAGGTTCTTGATGGAAATTTTTGATCTACGTTGTGATTCCTGCATGCTAGAGAGCCCGGAACACCAAAGGAATCCGAGTAATGACAATCAACAGGTTCTTTCACCTTTCTTCTATTATTAATCAATGTTATTAGCTCTAATTACAAACCAACTGTTAGAAACTAACTTCTTCAAGAGCTATATGCCTTGATCAAGTGCACATCTATCAACTACTTCAACTTTGTTTTGTCCCATTGGTGTTGTTGGGTACCTATCACCACACTTCTAACACATGGATGTGGAAAATTTCTTGGAACGTAACAAGTGGAACTAATTTGATTCCTACTGCCCGTCACTTCAGTCAGGGTTAACTTCTATGTTTTCCTTGAAAATAAGCACCACTAAGACCAGAGTGATAAAAAGCTCTAGGTTAACACAATGTTGCTAAGCCTTAGACACGGGAAAATACTCCAGTAGCCAAGGAAAGCGTACCTGCACACACATTTAATACAAAAAGACATTTGATAGGCTTGTTTAGTGAAAAATTAAACAGTAGTCTCTGTCCTTGTGGTGTATTTCTTTATGCAATGAGACATCAAACACCATGACTGAAACCAAATCCCATAAAATCTTGTCCAAACAAGCCCAGTCAAATCAAAATCCCTTTTATGGAAATTAACCTTCTGTGAGAAGAAAAGAAAACTCAACCAAATAGGCAGCTGCACGACACTGTAAATTAGTACGTTAGCCTTTCGGCCTTAGGGGAACAGAGTTTAACTTCTGGCATTAGGTGCAAAAGCAAACAAATTTTGAGGTCTCATAAGAGCCCTCATGCTGTACAGCTCATGCTGTACTTCTGATAGCTCATGTTCAAAGAAAGGTCACTGTGATTTGGATGGATCACATAGTAAATCTTTAGCCCCTGTTTCTATTAACTATTAAATTAATTTATTAAAAGTAAGAGTGAAAAACAAAGACCTGCCCTGAATTCCCCTCTTTTATGAATAAAAACTATGCAAAAACATTACTTATTCAATATTGCTCCATCATTTCTCCGACTCTAAAAAATACCTTAGGGATGGATGGAATTGTACGAGGACAGAACAACCGCCTGGTAAACACAGAGTACGGCTAACATGCAAGCACCCTGGTTGATCTTTTCTCTTATTAAAATTACAAAGCCTCAAAAAACATCAACTTGATTCTATCCTTTTCAGTTGACTGGGGCTGCCATTTTGGGTCCTGGTTAGCAGGACATGCCCACCCCAAAAGCACTCCTGCAGAAATCAGGGATTGGCCCATATGTCAGATGCCAGGACATCCTGTGAGAATTTCAAATAGCAGTAGGACCAAAAACATGTGGGGTGCTTGGCTCCTGAAACTCCTTGCATCACATAGTGGCATGAAACTGCTTCTCAGCCAAAACACAGCCCTGAGCTTTCCACAGAACCTGTATCTCTCCCTTCCCAGCAAACTCCTGCCAGCTATCTCGACCTCCAGCCTAAGAAAGAACTGCGGTCTGGGAAATCACTTCTGCTAAATTCCACAGCAGACAACCAAGGTGGGGTTTGGGATTTGAGCTTTGCCTGAATGCACTGCTCCTTCTGAGGGTCACATACCTCCCCAGCAGAAGAATTCCTTAGAGATTCTGTGTGTGGAGAGGTAGGAAATTGCATCCAGCGCACAGCAACTGAATTGGGTGCAGCTTGATTCAGATGAATCTTTGTGGGACTGTTCCTCACCCACACCTCAATATGTACCTATAAGGCAGGAAATACACTTTCTGATCCCATAATATTGTGAGGAAAAATTATGCAGCACTCAGGGCAGTTAGGCAGCTCATAATTGCTCAGGAATATGGAGAAGCTCAGGTAATTGCTTATCTGTTTCATGAGGCTGTATCTCCAAAGTACATAAGTGATTTTGACTCAACTGAGATTGACAGACTTTTAGTGAGGTGATGTCCTCTAAAATTACTGGCCAAAAGTTAATCATGTGCTGAAACACATGCTAGGAAAGCAAACAGCTTTTCCCACCATCTCTAATGCGAACATATTTTTATACTTCTCTTGAAATTTTCTCTTTGAAATTTTATTATTCACAAACCAGATACTTAATCTTTCTTTAGGAGCTCCTCCCCAATAATACTTCAGGTGTAAGCAGGACATGCCTCACATTACGACTCTATCAATAGGTAAGAAAAAAGTGAGTTGAGCGTCAGTAAAACCTTTCAAATATATAAACTATATATTTCAGTTCCTCTCAAATGCAATTGCATGTGGCCAGATATCCCAAAAATTCTGAGACAAGAAATAAAATGATAGTTTTAGATCTTTTTAGGTTCTTCTTGTTTTAAGAAGAAACCTGTCACCCTAAGGTATTAGGCAGAACTGAAAGTTTGTAAGTTGGACATCAAAGGCTGATAGAACCAGTCAATGACAATAATTCTTAGCTGCCACAGAATATTTCTATCTGTAGATCTCGAAGCATTTTACAACAGCAGGAGAATACTGTTTGTCACAAGGGGTAACAGAAAACATGAGGAGCTTTGCAAAAGGGCACCAGCAGCACTATAAACACAGCCCAGGCTGCCTGGGTCACAAGTCAATGATGAACATCCTTCCTCTTGATCTGAAAAACCGAGTAAGGGTTTGAAATGCTTCTGTCCGTAAGTTTCAGCAAGGAAGATGCATTTAATAATGCATAATATCATTGTATAGATTTATAGTGGACTTTATGCTCAAATATTTCACATGCTAAGACTAAGCATTGTAGATACATGCATTTATATTGTTTCTCTGCCACCCTACTCTCTGAGATACGTTGACCTATCTGAGTAAGTTGATATATCTGCCTTAGCTTCCTGAAAAGGAGATTTTCACAACGAAAGAGTAAAACACGGAAGAAGAACCCACACCAAGTGAAGTATATGAGATAAAAAGTAAAAAGAATTTTTCTTAGCTGAAGAGAAGAAACAGCAGATTACAGTGTTCTGGCGGTGACAGAGATACAAAAATAATACCCTGTTACAGCTTAAAAAAAACATCACAGAGAAGAAAAACTCTTGGATTTGCATGGTGAAAACAGCCAACAACTGGATGCCATGGCCCAGTTCTTTACTTTTTATCTTCATTTGCATTTGTGCTGATTGGTTTGACCTTGCTCGATTCACACCCTCTGTACAAGAATAAATGTATAAAGAAGGGGCAGAGGCGGAATGAATCAGTATCCTCATAGCAAGTAAACACAAAAACCCAATAAGGAATACTAGATTAGCTTCATCCATATGATAATGAGGTAGAATAGGGATATCTTGGGCCCAGTATTGTTGAATTTAACAGACTCCAGGCTCTAAACCATACAGAAAAATTCATAGCACCCCTGTGAAATGCTGGAGATCTTACCAAGCCAATAAGTTGAGTTCTTCTGCCAGCAAATGTTGACAAAAACTGATGCTTCTGATTGTGTCTGGCCCTTGCTCTCCCTCCATTCACAGTTTAGGCTTCTGCCTGTGCAGAGAATGTTCACCTATTGAGGAAACCACACATCACGTACGGGTATAAAAAAGGCAGAGGGACATGAAGCCTGTAGACCTTCAGGCAGACTCAGAGAAAAGCATTTGAATGGTGTACATTAAAACATTGTGACTAAATACTCTTCTCTCTAACTTCTTTTGACAAAGACGATTATATTTGCAACCCTAAAGTCTCTGCTACCTGTCACAATTATTATACTTAACTTTAAACTCACTAATTATTATTATTTTTCTTGAAGCCTTTTGAAGACATTCTGTTTTACAATTCTTAGGGAAGCTGAACATTTTTCTATTGTTATGCAAAAACTTGCAGCAAATAAATGGATTGTCTTATGGCAGTAACGAGAACCTGTTCTCAGAACTGCTTCTCAGTCCTTTTCTAATTTCCACATCCATTTTGAAACTGGACAAAGGAGAAACAGAAAGTTTTCTACTTTTTACTCTGAATATATTATATATCGGTGCAGTTCTGTCTCTAGTCTGTTCCTAGAGATCTGACTGTTGTCAGTATATTTTAAGCCCTCCTTGATCCTCTTCCATATCTTTTCTACCCATCTCACCAAAAATCAGCCTGTGTGCTCCCTTTCCAGAGCAATGAGACTGGCTGCTCCTGAAATATCATGTAGCTTTATTAGTAGATTTTATGTACTGGGAAGAATTTACTCCAGCTTTTTTGTCTAATACTGACAGACCGGAACAAATGTCTTATGGGGATCACACTAAGTTGTACCTTACAGCTTCAGGATGGCAAGATCATTAATGACATCTCTTAATAGAAGCACTTGTATATTAATAATGTATACATTAATTACATGGCTATTATATAAAGTGCCTATAGAGTCTATGTACATGAATAGTATCCATGTAGTAAATCACGAAGCTATATGTCAATGGTAATTATCCATGCATTTTTAACTTTCTTTTTCCTGCTCCATTGGGCAACATCACATTCCAGTACCTTGCAAAACTCAATCTCCTCTCCTTTCCTTTCCTTATAAAGTTTCCCTCCTCTTCCCACAAAATATGAAGTTTTCTTCCAAATTACAACAGACTAAAGATCAAAATAGACTGATTTCATTAAAGCACATCTCCTTAAGAATAGCTTTTCTACATCTAGAAACCCATTCAGAATGTTATAACTGACATCTTAGTAAGCTCTTAGACTCTGAGGTTTTCAGATAAGGAAAATACAATTTTAAGTTCTCAAAGCCTACATTCTCAACGCATTTTTAGAGCTTCCTATAGCCTTATTGTGATAAATTTATAACAGGGTGAATATTTCTGAGTCTGTCCACAGACAATAGATGATGACAGTGCAATATAAAAAAGGAACCATCAACTTCTATCTTATAAACGTCTGAAATATTTGATAAACTTTCTTGAAAGAAGCACTTTGAATATGTCTGTGAGTGCACAAATATTAGCTAACACATCAGCGCTACTTCTCTAGGATGTTATAACTTGATCTCACTTTCAAATACTTTGTCAGGACTTGAGACTTTCCATCATGGTCATTAACCTCATAGGCAGACAAACAATGAAACCCGTGCCATTATTCAAAAAATTTCTAAACATTCAATAAATAGATTTCTCTCTTTTTTTTTTCTTTTTTTTTTTTTTTTCAGCATATGAAGCTCAGAGAAAATGAAAGATGCTTGGGAATGTTGCTATAAAAGCCTTTTTTATTTTGGGGGGAGGAGCTGTAAAATGTACTTCTGCCATCACAACTAAACAGCATGGAAACAACAAGCAGCTCAGGCATGGCAATACATCTCCTTCACATTCACGTCAATTAAAACATTATATCACACTGCGCCATGATGTATTCTATAAATACGGCATAGCAACAACTGCATCCAGCAAAGAGAGGGTTACAGGCTTCAGCTTTAAATCTTAAATTCATCTTTCAGCAAAGAGAATAAAGAAAGAGATTACAAAGTTTGATAGCTATTGAATTTTTAAGGGGAAGCTTATTTTTCCCTCATAAAGGAGGGTCATGCAAAAAAGGAAGCTACCCTATACCTGTATAAATATTTAAAACCTTAAACATTGGACAGGCTGTCCTTTTTGCTACCTATATAAGCCTCTCAGAATTCTTTTCTTTAGCAATAATGTTGTTGTCTATATACCGATTCCCATTTTTTCATCTTATCGTTATAGAGAAGTGCGTTTTTTTAACACGATGACTTTTTCTTTAACACATCCTGTTGAACGTTCCAGGTAAACTTTTTCCTAGCATATTTGAGACCACTTCATGTAGTGAAAAAGTTCATTAGCTTGAGTTACTTACGTCTCCAGAGCGAAGGGTGATCCTGGGCGTGCAGGCCAACAGAACCTGAACTCACCTGATGCCCCAGAATTAAAGGGCTCTGATCGAGCCATTCCAAGATAATTTTTACTGCTCATGAGTTACAGTTTACAGCTTGCCGTTGCCAATTTGTGGCAAGACAGAGCTATAATCTTGTTTTCTTATACCTAATGGTCTCGGGATTCTTTCGTCTTCTATTCTACTGGGTACAGCTATATGTGACACTCTCCTAATGTATGGAACGGCTGTCTGTCCCATTTAGGGCTTGTATGAGAATTCAGCTCACACTTGCAAGGATATTTTAGACTGATACCATTTTGGGACAATGAGTCAGCAGGTCACGCTTCTCTGGCTAGATCCTCTCATATAAATTTTCAGAAATACTGGCTTCCCATCACAGTTTATGCACAGGGTCATCCCCAACTACCACAAATCAGCCAAATAAACCTGCCTTTTTTCTTCCAAAAATGTTGCTAACTGAAGACACTGCATACACAGTATTCCCAGAGCTTTTTCTATTATTTTACGTGAGAGATATGGGTCTCCTGCTGTCTGTGTTTGACATAACCACCCCATCAAAACCCAAACCATCTTGTCAGGAGAAATCTCTGTGTGGATCCGCACCTGCTTTCAAAAAGTCAGATGCCCTGGTCTGTTGATACAATTGATATAAATGCATGAAGTCACCTAAGGTTTTGAGCAAGAGTCCAAGTCTGATGAAATTAGGATATGTACTGCTTAATGTTATCTGTTGAGGATGGAACTTAAAGCATTATGGAATATGTTATTGATAGAGTTAGAGGCAATATGAGAAGGGAAAGACATTCATTATTGTGTTTTTCTCTCTCTCCCTTTTTTGAGGGGTTATAACTTCTGAGTCCTGCTTCAACCCTACTAAATAACCTTGGCTTGCTATATGCAAAAATGCCACACAGAGAAAACGTCACGGTGAAGTGTTGGGTGTTAAGTGGAAGGGATATAAACGGGCATATTACTCACTAATTGGTCGCATTTTTTTTTCGTGGGTTTTTTTGTTTGTTTCTCTTTTTTGAAAGACGTGCAGTTCCCAGTTAGACACAAATGAGGCAATGTTTCTCTTCTCCCTTTAAAAATAACTCCGACCCCAATGTCAGCAGCTTAGTAATCACACTCAAGTCGACAACAGCTCTTTATAAAGGGTGTGTTTGTTAGTAAGGAAAACAAATCCCAGAGGCAAAGGATTCCAGGATCCCAGGTTCAAACTTACAGATTTAGTGTAAAAACAAAAAAACTACTGAAGCCAGTTGGGTTACACCCTTTTCAGTTCAATCCCAGGACCCAAACAAAACTCAGGATACAGAACACTACCTTGTACCACCAGAACTTTGTGCCTTCATTTCCAATAATACTCACTTCTAGGAGATACCAAGTCACCTGTAGCAAAAGGTCCATCTATCCCAGGATAGACCAGCACCAGTGTTTAGAAAGAGAGTATAGGAAGAGGGTGACTCTGGCATGTCCTCTGAAGGGCTGACAGTCTCTGTATTAAGGAGTCTGATTTGAAGAGTTCAACTTCATCATAGTGAGAATCTCTGTTGGCCATTTCTTCCATGAATTCATCTAAGAAATTTTTCTCAATTTGTTTAAGACCTGTGCCACCCAAAACAGCTTATGTCAATAAATTTCAGAAATTAATGATTGTGCTGTACAATAAAGTACTTCCTTAATATTCTTAAAGTGCCTCAACTCTTGGTTTTTTTCTATTGTCCCTCCAATAAATTATGAGACCCAGTAAATTTTGATTCGCTATTCTTCTCCAAACAATTCATGATGTTATAGACCTTGATTTTGTTCCTTCCCCACGACCTGTCCCAAGTTGAATCTTTTTAAGTTTCTGCTAATACAAAAGCCATTTGTAAGCCTTGCTTACTCTTACGGTGGCTCTCTGTATCTTTCCAGGTCTCCCATAACCTTAGATGTGGGGATCAGAAATGCAGAAGTGGTCAGAGGGGCAAGAGAAGGTTACACGATGCGTGGAGCTGCTTTCCTGGCATTTAGCTGGTGTAAAGCATTAATAAGCCAAGCTGAGGTTCAAAGACTGGTTTTGCCACTTACCCGAGGCGAGATCATGATCATGGAAACCACTCAGTTCAATGGATTGCACAGCTGCAGGAATTTACCTTTCCTTAAGTGGCAGTGCTTCTTCAGTCATTAAGGCTAGATTCACAAAGAAACTTTACCTACTATAAAGTAGAGTATTAGAGCGTCCAAAAGAAAACTTGTTACTGAGCAGAATATTCACCTATCTATTAGGAGGAACTAAACACCAAAAAAACAAACTCATGAAGGCTTGAATGCTGAGCAGACACATGTATGTGCTGCACAAAACTAACAGTCCTTTTCTGGGTGTAGGCATCTATTCTGGGCTCCAGGGAAACGTTTGACTGCCTCAACTCCTATGAACTCCCTCCTGCAGTGTCACACTGAGACTCTCAAATAATAATACAAAGGTGTTCTTCATTTTATTTCTCTGTAGATGCAGATCTAGGTCTTCACTCATTTTGTCTCTCCCACATTTCATTCCTGCAGGAAGCAGAGAAGCTCTGGTTCAGCTGACCAGCTTTTGAAGGATTTTGTGGAGGCCCTTTAGATTATCCTAAATTCTTACAGCTGGGCTCACAGAGCCTGGTAATTTGGAGCAGAGCAGCAGCTGAAATTTCTTTGCAAGTCTAGCCTTTGTAGCTAAATCCACAACGTACCTGAAATTTGCTAGTCCTGAGGATGGCTGGAAGCTTAGTGCACTCTTTAAGACTTGGAAATGTCCCCATGGTCTTCATGAGCAGCTGGAAAAGTAGCCTGACCCTACAAATCACAGCCACCTCTGCAGAGACCAATGCTGAGTCACTTGCAGCAGGGACTCCAGCACATAGAGTCTGCCAGCACTGGTCACCAAAGATCATTTTAAGGATTAAAGGGGTGTATGGAGCTCCAGGAAAGAGCTTTATACAAAAAAGGAATGCGTTACCTACATCAGTAGAATTCAGAAGACATACATTTTTGTTTAATGTCATCTTTTATTATTGGTCTCATGCTAGGCCCCAGGTCTTGATCATTTGTTTATCTTTCTGAATGATCTAACAAGTAAAAGAGCCCTGTGTATATACCACGCCAGATAGGCATACACATTACTAAATACAGGTCACAGACTCTGCTAGCATAAAGCTACTTAGCCGACTTCAAGGAAACCGACCTGATTTACACCAGCCCACAATCTGACCCATTATCCTGTAAGGTATTCTTCATTTTTTTGTTGGTTTGTTTTGTGGTGTTTTTTTTTTTTTTTTTAATACGGTGGGACAATAAAGTCACTACGTTTATAGCCCAGAACACTCTCTGCATATTCCAATATCTTGTTTGCTCTTTTAACAGCTACCAAACACTGTGCAGATGGTTTTACTAAATTATCAACAATCGCTCCAAAGTCAGTTCTGATCTCCCTGTCCTTGGGGATACACTGCCGGGGCCAAACACATCCCTGGTGCAGCTCTGTCAGCCTCACACATTTGGCCCACTGACCACAAAGTGCACTGCCTCCAATTACCTCCTCTCTCTTGCTCTTATCTCAGTTTACTGACTCTCTACTTATCTTAGTCCCTTCCTTATCTAAAACACCGCAATCTTCCAGGTCCCCTAATGCAGCTCATGATTTGACTCCTGTTGTTCTCTTCTAATATTATCGTCCCTTTCTGTGTTTTACTTTCTCTCTTCCTTTTCCTGAAGCGCTCCCACAAGCACTAGGGTCTTAAAAAAAAAAAAAAAAATCACTGCTGTTTACAGAGTTTATTACTTTCCATCATTTCTTATGATTCTCCTGCAGCATGTCTTTCAAATAATTACCTCTGTGATTTACTGTATCGGTCATATAAACCTCCTCCTTCCTGTACTAATCAGCTCTGGATTAGTTGGTAGGGCCAGATTGCCCCTGATGGACTTTTCCCCCCACCATCCCTGTGTCTCTGTACCCGGCCACGCTGGGATCATGCTCTCTCTGGCTTTCTCCATGCCCACAGAGCTCCTCGCCAGGTCTCCCAGGGCAGGCTCACCCCAGCCAGCCCCGCAGCAGCCTTAACCGCCTCTTTCAGCCAAGGTCTCAAAGCTGGTACCTCTACAAAACCCACCTCCTTCTGCCTCTATTTAGGTCAGGTAGCCATATGCCACTCCCTGTGCAAGGCTGTCACTGAAAGCCACCATAGAGAGCCCTTTGTGGTACATCTAAAACACCCAGCTCTCTACCTAGGCATCTGTGAAGTGCCACCGGTCTAAATAACAAGCAAACTGTTCACCAAAATACCACGGCTGAGTGAAGAATTGGTTTAAACTATCTTCAGATAGATCAGCTTGGTCCCATCACAGCAGGGATATGTGCAAAAACAGTGAAATCTCCTCTAGTCTCTCCTTTTTAGGGCAGCAGCAAGGAACTGCCACGGTCTGTGCTGTGGATTCCACAGCAAAAATGTTATTTTGGACCCCAAGTATCTACCTGGTTACCTGGAAGGTGGAAAGAGATATATAGAGACATTTCTTCTGGAATAAAACAAATCATACCTACTCATAAACTAACCAAATAAGCCAAAAAAAAAAAAAAAAACCACCAAAACACCAAAGAGTGACTGTAACTACTTCTCTACCATGCAACTAAAAAGCATGGACATGGGCAGAGAGCTTTGCAAGGGCAAAGACCCAGAACGATGGTTTACCAGATCCTAATGCTTGATTGCGACCCTGTCTCAGGGGTACCTTCCTGTAACCTCCATTAACAGCAGGAAACTAATTTAAAAAAAAACAACCCAAAGATATGCTGTGTATTTTTGAGGACAGTCCAATGGAAGTGTGTAGTAAGGACAATACTGCCACAGTATTAAGGACGTGATACGTTTCTGGGGTAAACAAGGCTACGGTTTGGGAGAACACGACGTGTGGACACCTTCTTGGAGTTTATTTACCCCTTCTTTTGGTGATGTTTGCTGGGTCGTCCTCGCACAAAAATAGCTCTTTGGGAAAATGTTGCTGAGACCCTTCACGGGCAGTTTCAGACTAGTAAATAAGAAGATGGCACAGACATTTCCTTCCCACAGAAGGAAAAATTGGTGTTGGGGGGGGAAACTAGTATTTCAACCTCCTAAAGTACAACGTGGAGTTAACTATACCCACCTACGCAGCCAGGGAAGCCGGGTGGTGAGGGACAGCCCTTTGCTGATGCATTTCTGATTCTTGGGGATCTGACAGACGTCCTGTGGGTAATCTCCTACTTTTAAAATGCTACTGCCCCCCACTTTCCATTCCCCTGCTCTGCCAGAGATCACCCCTCCTCCAGCAGAAGCCACAGAGGTCTGCAGTTCCCCCCTCCCTAAGAGAATAAGGAGGGCAGGGCTCAGCTACCTATTGCAGATGCTCCAGCTCTCAGCCTGGCACCGTAGCAAAACACAGGGGACCTTGAACAGGCACCTGCTCCCAGCTGCTCCCTCCTTTCCCAGCAGAGCAGCCTCCGATAAAAGAAAAAAAAAAAACAAAAAAACCATACAACCAAAACCCCAAAACACACACAAAAAACCACCCCCAACCAACCAGCAAAGAGAACTGAGAAAATAACCTCCTAGACCCAAGTGGGGCATTTCAGAGTGATGATTCTTAGAGAGCAATACAACATATTAATTAGGGCTCCCAAAAACATCTTTGAAGGAGATTATTCGGACAAGTCCTCCGTGCTATTAACATGAGCACTGAAAAGGGCTGTTTGTGGGTGCTATTACCTGTCCTACGTGAACTGAAGCTAATGCTCTTCAGAGGAGAAAGCACAGCCATTAACAATTCAAAGATTTCCTCCTAATACCTTCTGCACACATTGATCTATTTCCTGCTATTAAAAAACAAACAAAAAACCACAAACAAGGCAAAAGTATCTACTAGATGATATTGTCCTGGGAAGATGGACTTGCAGCCCAAAGCAGTCAGACATCGAGGGCAATAAAACTCTAAGTGCTAATCCCTGGGGAATAGCCCCAGGTACCAGAAAATCTTAAAGATGAAAAGATTCCGAGCAAAGGGCTCTTTGCAGGGAATTCCCAGAGAAAATGATCCTTAGTGTTCCTGTATCCCCATTTCCCCTGGCTACCACAGCAGCCAGCTGTGGTAAGTAAAGCAGGATTTGGTCTGAGAAGCATATGAAATCCATGCTTTCACAGAATGGAATGTTGAGATTCACACTGTAGTTAAGCCTGTGGGAAAGTTAGGACGGGGGTTATGCTGGAAGGAACAGGCTCAGGCCCTCTGTTACGGGCAGTCACATACCTACAGCAAAATCTGTGCGTTGCCCTAAACCTGCCATCTTAACTCTCTCTCAGATGGATTCTGAAGGGAATCTTCCAAGTCCCTACTTAATTTCACCTCCGTTCATGCAACCAAACCGTCACGGCACAGGGGAACCCCAGCACCCCCAGCCGTACCCCAGTCTCCCAGTGATGCTTGGCTTCGCAGCGGCGCTACCCTGGGCAGCAAAACGATGCACAAGCAAACACAGCCTGCATCTTCTCTCCAGTTGTAATCCAGCTTGAAATCAAACCCCCCTCTCCCCCTCCCCAAAATCCCACACGACAACCCAGCACCCTCACCCCAGCCCCCAACATTCAAATATTAAAATACCCTGTGAAAAATGTGCAAGTGTTCTTAGTCGGAATCAATCTTTCTCTAGATTTACATAGACCATTCCCCCTTCTCTTTTGTCAGTCAAATATGATGCTTTGGCAACCTAAATCCTGGCTATAATTCATATGTTAATTGTACATACGTCTCAATTTATGTGGGTTTTTTTTTTGTGTGGTTACATTTTGCAGGAAGCTATTCTAGGCACTGGGAACGGACCATCATCGCCTCTTCCAAAAGAAGAGCCTTACTGCAGGGGCCTCTCCACTCCAAATGGTTAGGAATCCAATACACAACAATCTTGCAGAAATCAGCTGCCAGATTTATTATTCTACCTGAAAACCCCAAACAAACAAACAAAAAAAAAACCCCAAACAAACAAAAAAAAAAGTGGAATAAAAACAGACTTTAAATAAACCTCTTAGGTACATTTTAAAAAGGGTTAATCAGTTCAGTGAACGACTTTTATATCTTCTGCTGAGAGATCATGTAATGTTGGTCTGATTGCTTGTTTTGTTCAGTGAGTCACTACCGTATACATATATATATATATTTCTTCTTAAATATTACACATTTGATGCATTTTTTTTCCTCTTTTTTTCTTTTTCCCTTTTTTTTTTTAATTTTCCTTTTTTGTCCAACCCCTTTCCCAAATATCCACATCCTGCCACAGGCAAGAGGCGCTCCGTGCTGACATTAAAGAACCAAAACCAATCCAAGGACTTTTCATCAAAGCATGTTTCATTTGAACCTTATTTCAATGGAAATCACATATTTTTTTTAAACAATCTTACTCAACCTTTTCCCTTTCCTTTTTGCTAATTCTGCAATTTTAGACTTGTGATTCTGGGTTGATCACCGAAATTTTAAGTGCCATTGAGACTTACGGATGACAGAATTAGGTGACATATTAAGGCATATATACACTCCCGTAAAATACGCTGTCTTATGGATCGGAGTAAATTAAATACCTGCCCAAATGTTTTTTTATGCACCTGTGGTTTCCAGTGACCACTACTTCTTTACTTTTGATTAACTGCATTTTAAAATATTCATAGCTTCGCTAGTGTCTTAACTGACAGGGGATGGAAAACTAACCCACCACCCAGGATTGTCTTTGAAATTCATCCGTTATGATGAAAATTAGTGTTGTTGTTTTACTGTTGTGCATTCATTTTCCTCCCACTTCTTGGGAATATGGGAAAATTAGGCACTCCGTGTCACACCTATTTAAATTTTACTGGGCAAAAAAAAGAAATCCAGATCTTACCTCCCTCTCCCTCCCTTCAAACTAGGAAATACTACATTTCAGAAAAGGTGCTCATAAATATTTAGAACTTTGGGGGGTTTGTCAGGGCTTTTTTGTTTTTTTTATCTTACATACAGAATAGCATGTGTGGCTTGGGTTCGAGACTACCCCTCTCAAAAAATAAAACGATTTGAGTAAGTAACAACAACCCCCCCGTGCCTCCCCCCCCCCAAAAAAAAACCTCAAAAAAACCCTCTTCCGAGCATATCTGATCACATTTACATTTAGTGTCCAAAACAAGTTGATTGGTAACATCAGTGCCAGCACTACAACGTCATACAGCGACTTCATGGTAATTCTTTTTTTGACAGTTCGTCTTAAGTCTCCGTTCCACCGAAAATTACAAAAAGGTTCTGCAGAGCTTTCCTTAGCAAGCTGAAGCTTACTAGTCATCTGTGGATGCGCATAAAAGCTGCTTATAGCACAGCTATGGCGTAAGCTATTTTCTAAGCAATAAATGGTTCAAGTCATCTATTTTGTCCTGAAATGCTACCTGTAGTTACAGCATTGCTTATAAATGGTCATAGTAAATTCAGCATCAAAGAGAATATTACAGAAAAAGACAGCAGCAGAAGCATTAGCATTATCTAGTATTTATATATGTTATCAACATAACACAGCAGTAAAAGGTTTAAATGCATATTAATGGGTACCGTGTCTAAAAATTACTAAAGTACCTATTTAGTGTATTGGATATTTTTCTCAAGGAGTGCTTGCTGTGTCTAAACAGCATAATTAGATATGTGACTTAGTACAGTTAATTCCTATTGATTAAATAACTTATTTATGTACCAAAGGAAATGGAAGGATACAAAATGTTTTCTCCCTCCCGATCGTGATCCTGTATTTAATGCTGACATGATCATCAGAAAGCCTACCACATGTAATTACTACCCTCAAATGGATCTGGAAAGGTCTAAGCCATAGCACGGGGCCACGTACGTAGAGCAACGTGGCTCCAGCTGTGGCATGTGGCTTGCAGTCTGAAGTCAGGGATTGTGCTGCTTGGTCATCGTACTTACGGCAACTCTGTCATTAAACAGGATTTTTTTTGAAGTTGTACCAAAGAAATAATTAAAAAAAAAAAAAAAAAGGAAAAACTCTGGAGATATCTGGTTGGTTTCGGAGGCAAGGTGCAAGGTCTGCCACTGCAAGCTTCTAAATTAAATGCTGTGGTATATGCTTTGCTTCTCTTTTATAACTGCAGAAAGACAATTAAGAATGGCAAGGAAAAAACGCCCTAGGCATGCTGTGCTGATATCATCATCAAGTGGTTATTTTGCACAATGAGAATTAACTGTACTATGGATACCCAGAGAAAATGTACAATATCTTATGCTGATATGAAACAAACCAGACATGATATAGCTTTTTTTTTTTTTTTGTACTTAAAACCTGTATGTTCCCTTCCCAAACTTAAGTAAAAAGCAAACCCACCCTTTTCCTCCTGTTACACAGAATAACGTTTAGGTTCCAACCCTCCCCTTTCAAATAAAGTGCGCTGTCCATGGCAGACCATAGGAGTAATGCAACAGGAAAAGCCCCTTTTAGTGTACTATTTAAAAAACAAACTGAAGTCGAGTCAGCTTTCCTCTGGGTCTCGTGAAAGAGGAGAAGCCTAAGGGAGGGGGGGAAGACGCCCCCTTCACTGTCACTGTTGTTAATAGACATAGCCTTCGTTATAGGGGTGGGTGTTGCAGCAGCCACCGTCCTGCATGTAGACCATGCTCTCGTCAAAGTGGGACAGAGGCACAGTGTCCTCCTCGTTGATGTGGCGCTCCATGTCCGTCTTCAGCAAGGGGCGCTGGTTGTCTGGAAAAGCCATGGAGAAAAGCGCTTCAGGGTCGCAAACAAACTTGTAGACGTATCTCTCTCCAGCCACCTTGGGACAACAGAAAGGGACAAAAGAAAAAAAAAAAAAAACAAAGGAGCAGCGTAAGGCCTTGTGGTTTTGCAAGTCCAAGTTCAACAGGCTTGAGAAGGACTCACCCTCATCACACAATCAATACCCCAGCAGCAGAACTCGTAAGGTAATGACCTGGCAAAGACAACAGGGATCTGCAGAAGCAAGACTGGGCAGAACGCTCTTGGGTTTGCCACACGAGATATCTCCTGTTGGAAGATGGACTAGGTATTCCACTTCCAAACTTGCGTTTGCGATCATTTCCTACGCTTAACCACAAATGGAACTCTTCTTACTGGACAATGTAAACAAACTGTCACTACAGTGGCAAAATAAAATGACTAAGTCCAACACGCTGGGTGCGAAGTGGAAAAAAGAACCACGTTGCACGATAGAGATCTGGATTTCACTTTAGGCAGATTGATTCATACTTAAGCATAAAAGCAGTTAGTTATAGCACACGCTGATTGTACAGGGACAGCGTAAGCAAATACGCAGGCTAATATGTACTTAGCAATTGCTCATGCGAAGTCGGGACATTTGGATTTGCTTATGGAGGGGCAATCTGTCCAAAGATCCTGAAGTTTTCCTTTATTCAGAAATAGCACTGAATGTCTGCGCTTCAGCTTCCTAAAAGCTGAAGAACGATAAAAACAATACAGAATTTTTTTATTTTTTTTTTAAAAAAAGGTTGATATAGTGTCTTCTCAAGCACCTTATTCAAAGAATTAGGGTAAAAAATATGACCCATGTTGCATGCTCACAGTTTATTAAAACTGTTTTAAAACAAAGATCATATTGTCCCCTTCTTGCAGCTCCAGTACTTCCTAGCACAGTACTGGAAGTGAGGGAATGAAGGTGGCAAAAGTGTAGCAAACTCTATTATTACGGGTGCAAAATAGTCTGAAGCACCTCCTTAAATTTTGAGCTTATTTATTCTGCAAATCATGTAAAGTTTTGGTAGAGGCTATATCCGCAATAGAATTTTTTTTCATCAAATTAATGTCATCAAGTTTGACAGACTGGAGGGTGCATTCAGAACGTGGGCATTTTCATAACCTGTTATCATTGCTTAACTTAAAGCAAAAGGAGAAAAATGTGCATCCAGACCTTGCAGCAAAGAAACCCGCTCTGTATCTACAGCCACCATTAATTTTTAACATACACTAACTGCCCAGATAGGGTGATCCCGGGGCAAACCTCAAAATTTGCTATGGCAGAAAAATAAGCATCCAAACTAGCTTTTAAAATCTGTGTTAAACACATTCTTGTAGATAATAAAGTAGTAGTTTCAGAGGTAGCAAGCTGGCTGTCAGAAGTACTTGTAAACTTTCCAAATGAAATGGGTGTGTGGGTTGGGCAGCGTTATCGGCCTTATGGTGTTCCCGTCCCCACCTTTTCTACTCGTTTCACTCTCTTTGCTACTAAATTCTTGCCTCTGTGCTGCCTTTGAGCTGTGCTGGTGAAACTGTGAGTCGTCGTCCCGGCTGACCCCAGGGTAGTGAAAAAGGAGAGAGGACTACAACGATCCCATTATTAAAGCGAGAGGACCTGTAACGGGCAACTCGGAACCGAGAACTTCACAAAACCCACTGGAAAAAGTTGCCCAGTAACTTTAGCTGAGAGCATTGTTTCCATTCGTGGAACTGGCAGCTGGCAGGTTAAAACATGTTAAGTCCCCACGGGTCACAAAACTAATGTGAAAAGATATGGAACAAGTTTGACAGCACAAAGTGTTCATTAGCATCTTTGATCACACCTGTAAGTTTTGGAGGTGCAGCAGACAAGTCTCCCCTATTGATTTCTCAGTCCATCTACATAGTACCATGTAGCATGATTTTAAAAAAATACATTTACATCAGCAAGCCACAGTAGAAGGACGAGTTGAACACTGTCAGCAAGACCAGACTGTTATATATAAATTATTGTTAAATATTTCTCATAATTCAGCCTATTATAAAATATTAAACTCCACTTAAAAATGGTATTATTACAACACTATTGGTAAAATATTAAAGTATTTGGTATGTTAATAGGTATCATTTTTCTCCCCTATCTTGCACTTACCAAAGTACCCAAGCACCGGGCAGCTAATTTAGATCTGCAAAACATTATTCATGCCGTACTCTACTGTTTGCCTTTCCCAGGTGCCAGGAAGCTCTTTTGGGTATTTTTGAATGTTACCCATTTCCCTATAATCACGCCATGCATTGTGTGAACTAAAACCACAGACATTTTTAACATATATCACGATGCATACACTGGACTTGATAGCTGAAAAAGCTTAGTGTTTGCCTAAGTAGATGAAAAACCTACCTACGCAATGCAGTTACGGGTACTCCCCCTCATAAACTGACTTATGGATTAACATGCAATGCTCTGGTGCAATTTAATATAAAACTAGCTACTCACCTTTTGCATGATTCCCTTTTCATAATAATAGCGAAGTGATCGGCTAAGTTTATCATAGTTCATAGCTGGCCTATTTTTCTGAATCCCCCAGCGACGTGCCACCTGCCACAAAAATGGATTAGCATTGATTTGTTAAATGCATTTAACAAGCAGATCTTATCATCAGATACTTTATTTGGGGATGGGGGAGGGGAAACCCTGCAGGTGCAACAAATAAACACAAGAGAAAAGGTTGCCGTGACCTGAATTTCCCAGGTACTACGAGGATTTTTAATTGGACACACAGTCATGCATTAAACCTGAAGGAGACTTACTTATTTGCAAATGTGCAAGACCAATAAAAAAATAAAGATACACAACAAATATTTATCAAGTTCCACCAGAAAACTTTCACGAAAAATGAAAACTTTTTTTTTTTTAGTTTGATACTGTGGATAATTGTACTATTCCTGTGTTTTCCCTGCTGTCAGAACACTAAGTTATATTAAACACACATGCATACACACTTAGTTCATGAACTAATACAGACTGTACTTGGAGTGACTGCGATGTTGAGATTACTAGGAGATACAAGTCAAAAGCCAACTCCCAGTCTTAAATATTACTTCAGCAAAGAAAATGAATTATCGGAGAAGGCAGGGTAATTGCCTGGAAGAACTACACAGTAGTATGAAAAATGGGACAGAAATGTCATCGTTGCAGTTGTACGGTTTCCCTCAAAAAATAATAATAAAAAGGGAGTTGCAAGCAACTCATGAAGCCATTCCACAGAGAACAATATGCCTTCTGCTCTGACTTACGATTTCTACTTGCCTTTATGCTTCCTGTTTTATTGCCAAAGGTAGTTCTGGACAAAGAGACCTTTTGTTTAAAGAACTTAACTGCTTATTCTGCACCTGAAATTATAATTGGTTGTTGGTGACATTTCAATTACTGGCTGTACAAATGACTATCATGTCACCAGAGAGGAAAAAAAAGTCAGAGCTGATGAACTCTTTACAGCACATTTTATAAAAATGTTTGGGAGGTGCAGATCATACAGCTCTGGGAGAAGGAGAGAGTAGCCAAGCAGCTTCTCCACACACAGCTCTACGAAACATTCCCATAGGTGTCTGGAGCCTTTTGATGCAAACCAAGGACGACGTGCAGCACTGAGAGTTGAAGGGGACTAAATAACAACAGCAGAATCCATGACTTTGATCTCCATCTGGACAACGATTTTTAAAGTTTCTTTTGAAAGCATTATTTCCTTCCAGTGGTGCAGCTTTTTCAGGCTTACGTAAATGATCATGGCTCTGGTAACTTCAGCTATGTTATAGCTGTACTGAAACATACCTCCAAACATGCCAATTTATTCCAGCTGTAGATTTGGCCTAGATGTGTAACCTTGATTGGCCTATTCATCTCTGTAACACATGCCTACATCACTCTTTGTTTATACCTGCCATATACCTGTTTATACCTGTTTTTTTTCTGCATTAATCAGAGTCCTGTAAGTCCCCAACACAACAGGCTTGCATAATAAATAAATACACAGCAAAGACAACTACAACAAAATAATGGTTGAGAACATGCTACGCCATGTAATATTTTGACATTCCTAAATAAGAAAGCAGGTCCAGAAGTAGTCTTGGTGAGTCCTCCTGTCCCTGAACTGCACAGCATTTCTCAAGTCTTGCCCCGTGGAAGGGATTCAGGCTCCCAGCCCTCCATCTCACCTTCCTGTGCCTCATGGCTTCTGTCCCCGTGACAAGACAGCAGAAATGCACCCACACCCAATTCTTAACCACCAGTTCACAGCCACCTACTTTCTGAATGAACTGTGGTGCTCAAGGAGCTGCTACATATTCATTTTTGGTGTCACCCTTTCTACAAGGGCATAAACCTCCAGAAAGGGATGGGATGGAAAGGTCATGTTATTGACAACCCAACCTGCCACAGCTGTACCAACAAGCTCTTCAACTTCCCTTCAATTTACACTTGGCAACCAACAGGAGTGTGCAACTTCCCATGGGCTATTCTTATTTTAATTGACAGTTTCTGTCAGGTCCATGGCATTCATATGAAAACGACTTAGGCTCCTTTGTACTCCCTCAGAGCACACAGGGGTGAGGCAAGTTTCAAGGAGCCTGCCCCTCCAGATCTTGGATGCAAAGCTGCTCAAAAACACAAAGCAACTGTTACAAAGTCAGGCAGGCAGATGATCTGGTTAACTTAAATCAGAATATCCAGTTCTTCAGGGAATTACACAATAAGGAAATCTTAGGGGTTTGTTTTGCTGCTTTCCTTCCCTCAGCTAATAAAATCTATAAAGTTTTTGCACCATCTGCTGGGAACCATTTTGCAATAAATCTCTTTAATCTTGAAAATCTTTGGGCATACCTTAAAGACGAGACAAAACTATGAGGGTAAAAAATACTGGGACCGTGGCAGCGGGAAAAATTAGGGAACATCTCATTCACCAAAATCAAACAAAAGCTTTTCCAAAGATTTCACTTTGTTTTGGGCCAGGTCACACAACTAAGAAGTCCACAGAACCTGCTCTGGCTGCAGACTTGCCAACAAAGTTTTGGTATCAAATCGACTAAGACTGTTCCGTGGTCAAATCCTCCGAGGCACAAAGCCAGGATCTGCCACAGTGACTATCACTAGTGCGGGGGATGCTTGGACAATGAGAGCCACCACAGAAGAGGTCCTTTCAGCAACCTGTCCCTCAGCCAGACCATGCCAGGAAGGAAAGGGACATCAGTCCTATCGCCATCTCCAACTACTCTATCATCCCCTCGGGGCTGTTGGCAGGTGATGTGATTTAAATACTTAAGAAAGCCTTCAGATTGCTTATGCCAGCAGATGGATGGCAAAGAGCAGAAATAGCTGGTGGAACACAGAAGCTGTCTTACACCCCCGAACGCTCCTACTCAGCTCTAACTCGGAGGGGAGGAACCTGATGGAAAATTTGCTGCCGTCTCCTCTATCACCCAACCCTGTCCAAGGGGCAAAACCAGTAAATCAGAATGATACTGCTTTTTGACAACCCTAACCAAATCATCTACATCATTATTACAATAAAATTCACGCACACCACTTTTTCCAACAGTTTCCATGGCTGTTTAGAACACAGGACAGATTATTTAATGCTACCTAGTCCAAAAAAGTTTACGTAATAAAATGTTCCATTTATTCCTGTTTATCACACAAGTGAACTAAGTCATGCTTCAGCAAATGTTCATGAATACAAGTAATTTTATCTACCCCACGAGTCCTTCATGGTTCAGGAGAGACGTGCATGAGTGTTTGCAAGCCTAGGATCTGAGCATGCACTAAACAATCTAACAACACAGATAAGCAGGAAGACTCTGAAGAAGACTCTAAAAAGGGGGGGTGGGGTGGTGGTGTTACGTAATTTTGATGGGATTTTACTGCCTAACAATCTTAACCTCCTCCTTTGCCATCTCTTGGACTTGAGGCCTTTCACTCTACAGCCTGAAAGTTCCAAGTTTAAATCATTCTATGACTCTATGATATCCACACTGAAGAATTTTTGCTGCTGAAAGACTATTCAGGGAGAAGTTTTCCACAGATTTTGGAACACAGCTCTATCCACGAAGTGGTTCTGAAAAATCCAGGCCCCACAATTAATGCTAAGTATTTTGTGACTCCAGCACTTCCAGTATCTTCATTGTTTTGTGGAACTGGGAATCAAGTCTATGCTTAACCACACCTCTGTCCTACTTGAAGCACTTCCCTTGCCAGTCCTTCATGTCACCCTCCTAAAGTGCTACCGGAACAAAATATTGAAGGAAAGCAAGCCTAAATCCGAAGGAGCAATATTAAATTTGCAGGACAAGGCAGGGGGGTATCAGGGATGTCTAACCCACCTCTTCCGGCTCGATCAGCTTGAATTCCATGCCTCGGCCAGTCCATGCTATGAAGTGAGAGTTCGATGGGTCATCAAGAAGAGCTACCAAGAACTGCCACAGCTGAAGCGAGCCTCGCCGCTGATACGTGGGTCCCTCGCGGTACATGCCTGGCTCCTGCTTCACGTCACCTGCACAGAACAGCGACAGCGTGAGATGAGCAACGCGCAAAAAATCACCGTCGCTCCCTTCGTCAGATAAACCCACAAAGCCCTCGTTAGGGTTAATAAAACAGAGGGAGAGAATTCTTACTACCTAGCCACCCACAAATGCAACATTCCCCTCTCGGCTGTTAATTGTAAACATTCTTGCAGTAACATATTCATATACTAAAAAAAAGTACCTAAATTCAGTCATGATTTATGGAAGTCTCCCTAAGCCTATCCCCATTTACTTTTGATCCATGCAAATCTCTCTCACAAACCGTTTTTGCAATATCCTCTATCCGAAAGAGCACGAACTATTTTTGTAAGCAACTCTGATGTCTGAAGAACCGCGTTTGTGTACTATACTTCGCACAAGCCCTAGTTTTGGAAATGTAATGTATGCTTCATAAAGCTGCAAAACCCTATTGAGTGAAACTTCTTTTGCATGCAAATGCTTCTAAGGAAAATTTGACAAAGTATTTGACTTGGACTTAAACAGCATGTGCTTTATGTATAGGTATGCAAATCCTGCAGATATGTGAGTTCCTCTGTGGCATATTCCACTTGCATATAAGCACATATTACTTTTACTCGTATCTACATATTAGATTACTGTTCCCCCTGAAAAGCAGTAAGTTAATTTTCCTAAAATTTCGAGTCCAGAGGAAGCACTTAAAAAACAACAACAACAATAGTCTGCTAGCTGCTCCACAAACTGCCAATGAAAAACCATCCTGCTACATCCATACTGTGTCTCTGTTGTTTTTAAAATCACATTCATATTAAACAACTCATGCAAACAACAACAGCTGAAAGGTCTGATGCTGAAGCAGAGAATGTTTTTTTCTGCCCACGACGACGGCAATCCTTGATATGCTGGTAAAACTCCTCCTTTCAACTACCAGAACAGCAATACCAAAAAATTAGAGAATAAACAGTGTAACCTGTTTTAATACGGAAAGCCGGGACTTTACATTCAACCGCAACATTAGGATGCTCTGACGGCCATTACAGAACAGCTCCACGTAGTGAAAGTAAGAATAATAATATTAAAAATGGAGCACTTCCTTTTGTAATCAGGAAAGAAAATTGAGTCAATAGCTGTGGAAAACAAATAAATCAACACAAGGCTTTGTGGTTTGTGTGAGGTTCAAGTTCCAGCCCTGAAAGGCCTTCTTTTTCAAGGACAGGATTTTTCTCTTAATGATAGCTGAGCAATGCACAAATAGTAAGTGCAGTGTTACAGAGGATCAGATTCTTTGCCTGTGATGATCTTTGATTTCAATCAGAGCAGCTGAGAATCTACTTCTGAAACATCAAGACTAGTCCTGGGCTTATCCCACTTTTACTTTACGGACCAAAACATAATGACACATCTGCTATTTTTTTCCTCAAAAGTCATAATGCTACAAGCATAAACACACTTATTTCTATCACAACACCAGTCTTCTAGAGCACAAGGTGTTCTTTCAATGGACAGTCACAGAAGCCAGCAGCAGACCGCTTACTTTGCAAGCACACAAATATTTAAAAAAAAAAAAAAAAAAAAATCTTTCTTTCACTTTATTTGTATTTATTTTCCATTTTCATTCCCTTCCCTGTACAAAACCCAAACAAACAAATCAGGAGTTCCGAGAAAGACATAGACGAACACTACTCCTAAAGTTTTAACTTCTTGTTATACAGGGTCTGATCCCGTTCCCACGAATGTAAATATGAATTTGCCACTTGTACTGTAAACAGATCAGGTTCATAATTATTTTTGAGGAACTAAATAAACCTGACAGTCTCCCATTCTTCAGCAAACACAACAAATGCTGCTAGATATGTAACAGTGTTACAATCCATATAAGTGAGTCTCAGGGGAAAACAAACAAAATAAAGCAGGAGAAAACTCCCAAGTGTTCTCCAGCTCTACTTTTGGCTATGGTCAGAGAATTGGTCATGAGTTTACCAGAAAGTGTCTAATCTTTCCTGCTAAAAAAAAAGCAAGCTGGACATACATACACTAACACAAAGAAGCCACTCTAGCAAATTTAAGTAATTGGTCTCCAAATTACTTCCCAAAGTTGCAGGCTAACAGAGTCACAGGCAAGAAATACTGAGGCCATCTACTTTCTCTATAATGAAATAAATCTGAAATCAACTGAGTTACACCAGGAAACTGATTTTACATCAGAGTAACTGAGGATAATTTGGGCCATTTATTTTAATTGACCTCAGAATCCCTCTTGAAAAAAAAAGAATCTGTTGTAATGGGTCATGTTGAGAAAAGATCATTGATTTGTTATCAATCCCACTGAAAAATAAACTACTAGTACAATGCTTAACCTAGTGCAAATACACTGACACAAACACAAAAACGCCCTATACGCTCACCCCCCACTATTCATCCCTTCACAGACAGCGAGACAAGAGGCTTAATCCTCAGTAAAACCAAAGCTGTTGCTTTCTGCACCGTTTTGTTAATTATAAGAAAAGCTTTCATTAAACCTCACACAACAAGCGGTATGTGATCATCAGTGCAATGGAAATCCACCTATTACTCCTCAATGGTGGAGGAACTGAGCTCCTCTGCCACAACTCTGGATACGGCATCTTTTGCTGGCAAAAGCCAGGCGAGGACATCCTACTGAAAGGGAGACTTTGGTTTCAAGAGACAAAGGTCAGCTTTGGTTGGGCGCACGGCAAATGGTGTGTTAAGGAATCTTAGATTGGAACGCTACCAAGGTTTGGGTTTTTTTTGATCAGCAACAGAGAAAAGTCCCTCGTCTCTTCCTTTTTCATCTCCCCACACAAGAAAAAGAGAGAGAGAGAGATGCGTCATACATACCATCAAACTTCTCTGGAACAACGCAAGTGTCATCATAAAACTGCCTAGGTCCCTTTTCATACATGCAGCCTGTAAGTTAAAAAGAGAGAGGTGTTTATACAAAAGATACATGGAGAAAGAAGAGATCCTAGGCTTAATGCCAGAGGGAACACTAAGTCATAGAGGAATCAGATTAATATCCCACATCCTTTACACGCCGCCCAATTGCAACATTTTGGCCCCAGTACAGGGGTGTTTAATTAATGTGTGCACTCCCAAAAGACTGTTAATCTCCACCTGCAAAAAATAAAAAAGCACCCATTTTTCTTTATGATTTATTCCAAAATGTTTGTCTCATTTCCTGTTTGAACTAGCATGGCTTTGACTCTTAACCATTAGTTCCTGCAGGTCTTCTCCCTGCGAGACTAAAGAAGTCCTTCTCGGTACTTCCTCCTCACACGCACAGAAGTCATCCTCCCCCCTCTCCCCCTTGATGCTTCTTCTAATTAAGATCATTCTGTAAAATTTAAATTTTGTCCTTGAGAGACACTCTCTGCAAACCTGCATTCTTCCTTCTTCTGTACTCACTCCTACTTTTCAGTATTATTTTAATGTTTTGCTTAACCAGAACTGTACTGCAGGCCACTATCAGCCTCACCAGTGCGACTCAGCAAGACAAAACATCTCCTCCTCTCCTGCCTCCCTCCTTTTGACTGGGCAAATATTACAGAAGGCCTTTGGGCCATAGTGTTTGGTCGGGCAGGTTTCCCGCTGTGAAGCCAAGGAGGAGGAGGGAGGCCCATCTCCAAATCATTTTTTCCAATATACCGTTTCCCGGTTCCATAGGCCTGGTCTACATTCAGCACATTAAAAACCCATTTTGTTTAAAGTGCCCAGATTACTAAACAATTCAAATTGCTTTGTGTGACTGCCCTGTCCTGCCCGTTATTTACCACTCTGCCTATCTTTGTGCGATAAAGTTATCTATTAACTTTGTTCCCTATCTTTACTGAAAATGTTGAATAGCAACACTCCAGATATCAATTCCTACAGAAGTATAATAGAAACAATCCATTCCGAGATGATTGCCCAGTGACAGCCACTTTTGCATCTGTCAGTTGGCCAGGTCTTAATGTATTTAATGTGTACTTTATTGATACTGCTTTGTGCTGATTTCTTAATCAGACTGTAAAGCAGTGGCAAACTGAATGCCATAAAAAGTCTAACTGCACGATACAAGTAGCTTTATCAATCAAACTTTTAGCCTCAGCAAAGAATAGAATCAGATTTGACATGACCTTTATTCCATAAAATCACGTTGACTGATTTCCAAATACAGAAAACAAATATTTATCGAAGAACACTGCTTTTTCTACGTCATTCATGACAATTTTACCATCTCCAGGTACTTACGAGTGCATAACATGGCTAAGATTGTTTTTCTCCTATCTGTGCTGTGATTAAAACTCAAATCTGTTGACCTTAGCCCTGCAGTTTGTGGATTTTTCCCTGATGTCTTTCACCTCCCTTATCAAGATTCTATACTTCACTTAATTTCATATACCAAGACTGTTATAAATTTCCATCTCCTGTTTCACCCTCCTTGTTAAACGCTACCTTTTATTTCTATTTTCTGCCTTTATTTTACCCCAGAAGCAGTTGGGCTTTTAGCCAGATTTGTAATCTTTCCAGTTGTGTCTTTTGACCAGTGAATGAAGTCTTACTAGAGGACACTGATTCATACATCTGTCTGACTTCTCACCAATCTCAAACCCAATTTCCCTCAATGTTGGTGAAATTTGCCCCTTGGAAGAAAACCAAATAAACCCTAAATAAATAAATAAAGAACAAAAAAATCATATATTGACAAAAAAGATACACCAAAGCAGAAGAGTGGAGGGTACAATCTCTTTTTCAGTGTTTTTTGTTTTCCTTAGTTCTGTTGGCCTTCTTATTTTTAACACACATAAAGTGTTTTTTACTCAGAATTATTAATTTTGATGGTGATCTAAGCTCTGCCCTACTGAAATCACTGAGAGCTTCGGTATGTATCACCTGCTATACAACTTGGGCCTAAGCAGCACAAAAACATTCCAAAAAATCATAACAAAAGCAAAAGCCAAAAACCTTCCCTGATTTTAAAGGATAACATGGATTACTTAACAGTTAACTGAGTGAGTCACACCAATAGCCTTGAAAATATCACTTGAGCAGAGTGGGTGAAATGGACAAGTTTTTAAGCGCCTCTTCCTTTCAACTGCTCGAGGCCTTGAATAACAGAATGAGTAAATTCATAATAAAATCACTTCTTATCCTGATCAACCAGGGCACTACAAGAAGCTACAAAAAAAAATAATCAGTGCATCAGAAACTCCAGACTGGAAAGGCAAAGATAGATGATGCCAGTCTTCCCAGCAGCAGAATTACATCAGTGAACCCCAAATCCCTCCAGGCTTTTCAATTTTTTACGTTTCTCTCACACAAAAGCAATACATAATATAGAAAACTTAACTTCTGTTCTGTTTGGGTGAGCCAGGAAGCCTTCTTGCCTCATGTAAATGGAATGGCAGCTAGGCACTTCTGAAAGGAGAAGATGACAACGCTAGTCAAAAGACTGTCTGGAATTACAGGTGTGCAGGTTATCACTGAGACAGGCTGCAGGCAGAAGAGCAACAGAAAGGACCCAAGTTCACAGCAAGGGGGAACCCGTCAACGTAGAGTCAGCATTTCAGAGCAGCACGCACGAGGCACGACGGAGGGGAAAATCAGCATGTGAGGACCACAGACCCCACCTAACGCAAGCAACTTGAACTCAAACCCCTTGTGATCAGCTTTGCTAACAGCTGCCGCCCATGACGATTAAACTTCGGATCATTCACAGCCCAAAAAATTCAAGCAGAGCAGCAGGAATATTTCAGACCCTGTGTTTGTGTATCTATCTTTGTAAGTAATGCCACTTTATATTTTTAATCAATTACACAGAAAAGCCTGCCCATCACACTGAAGACTTATAAACTCTACATTAATACAAAGAACGTTAGAGTGAATTTAGAGTTGGACAATGCTTTTTAGACTCTGGTTAAGGATTTGCAGGGTTAATGAAATTGTCTGTGATTGTTAAACATTTAATCTGTTCATATGCATCAGTTTCACTCTCCACCTGTACACCCCCAACCACAAAAGAACTCCCCTCAAAATTAAAAATAAATTACTGTGCGCATTCTAAGTACTACAGACATTTATTTGCCATTCCCCACCTCTGCTCAAACCTGCAAGAAAAATGAGAAAAGCCAAAGAGAAATAATGAAAACGGTGTTTTTTAAATGCCTTTCTATTTCCCCCCATGTCTTGCACTGTCCCCAAGTAGCCACATCCTGTGCCCAGGGACTTGCAAATAGAAATACACCATGTTTGCCCTCCTCGACCATGTTTAACCCACTTCTTGGATATCAAAAGTCTTGCTTAGCAAAGTCTATTTGATCTTGTGATAAACTCCTACCCCAAGCTATGCAATCTGTTACCAGTAACTTGTAACTCTTTCAGAGATGCAAACAGAGGTCGAAAGAGCAGACATTATTTTTCCAACACTGCCTACAGACTCTTTCCGACCGTGATTCCAAATTTCACTGTTCACTGACTAGTGATGAGTATCAAAGATTTGGCAGGATAAGAAAATGAGGTTTTACACTGACTTCACAAAACAAGTAAACCCTGGGCAGTAATAATGAGTTTCCTCTAACAGTCCGCCGTCTCTCTTGCAGAGTTGCCAAACTCTTCGTTACCTCCTCCTCCTCCTCTCGATGAAACGCTTGTGCCTGCCTGCTCAGGCCTCGAGAATCTCTAATGTCCCAGGCGGCTAATTCCGAGCAACCCTGGGAATCAGTGACTCAGTGGTCACCGGAGTCAAGTATAGCTCTGCAGACTAGAAGTCGAGGCTACACGGAGTGGTTCACCTGCGAGGAATCACTCATGTTACCAAGCAGATTGAATTTTAAGGAGAATGGAAAAATCTACGTAAAAAAAAAAAAAAAAGAGGAAGCTGGAGAACTGAAACAGATGCTATTTTCTATTTTAGGTAAAAATTCACTAGTATTGGCAGAAAAACCCTTTTTGACTCATGAACTCCACTCTTGCAAAGTGATACAGCAAAGTATACAGAATAAAGAATTATGCACGCATCCAAGAAGTTGTGCTCTCAGCCAATTTGGGGTTTCATCTCCCATTCTCCTAAGTCAATTACAATTAACATCTGGAGTCTTTTTAAGGCAAGCATTGTTTGTACCAACATTACTTAATCTTCTGGTTAGCTTGCGCTTAAACAGTCCACAGAGGACCGAAAAATACAGCAAGGAAGAGTTTATTTCTCGTAAAGTAACTAGAGTCTTGTTATCCTAAAGTGCTATCAGTTAATTTATGACTATCAGAGTGGGTCAGACTCTAATCAAATTGTAGAAACATTTCCAAAGTGATTATTCAATCAAATGACTAACATGGTTAATTAGGAGCCATAAACATTGCTCTGAAGTTCATCAAAGTAATGACTTGCCCAGAAAAATTACTGCTAATTAAATTGCCTGCTGCTTTCATTTCTACCTTATCTAATAAAAAGTCCAACCAATGAAATTTAGCATTGCAGTTTTAAATTGTACTAAATGCTTGACTAAGACCCAGAAGTATTTTTACTAGCTAAGCGGAGCTACTTCAAAAGAAAACATTTTAGTGCAGAAATTACAGAGCAATTATATGTTTTCTTCTCCTTAAAGCATTGTTTCAAGACAACAAACAAGACAGAATTAGGCATAAAATACTTCCAGGGCAGGATCCAAGTGTTTGAGGTGACTGATTCTATAAACTTTTAGCAATTTTTACTCTTTGAAGAAAGATGAGCCTGGATTTAGGACACACAACAAACTTATTTCAGACTTTTAATGAAGTAATTCACATTGTAAAGTTACATCATCTCAAGAACAGCAGAATCCCTTTAAAAAAAACCAAACCCTAACTTAAAAATATGGAGACATAAAAAATTAATTTGGCATACTTAGGAATTATTCTTCATTGCTCCTCTTGCTAACAGCAACATAGCAGTCATCTTAGAACAATGAATACAGCCTTCCATCATGTTGGTTTGAAAACATTTTTTTCACAGTAGGTGTTACTTTAAAATACTGTGTAATCTAGACACTGCAGAAATGCCTTCTCATCTGGGAATGTCACCGAGAAAAAAACCGAAAATAAGCTCTGCTGTGCCTTAATCAAAATACATCAAAGCAGAAAAAGCCCAAACAGTCTTCCTCGGGACAAGAAAAATCTGCTACTGAATTTAGCAGGCACAGGTTCTAGGTTTCATTACCACGTAAGATGCTTGAGTGGTCCCTTGGTAAGGAAGTATTTCGTATTAATTACCACATCAGAATTTAAAGGTTTAGGTTGTCTCAGCCCTCTGTAACTCAAAGAAGTAAGAAATCCTTAAATCCTCTTTTCCAATTGTTTCTCAGAATAAGGACCAGGTTTTAGACCCACAATCACACCCTACACAAAAACAAATAGGATTTCAGCCCACGTCCTTAGCCAGGAGAGACACGGGGAAGACGAAGCTTCTGAAGGCAACGGGATGAAGCCTGTCTTCTCCTGAATGAAGTAGAGCAAAGCAGGAACCAGAAACCTGGACCAGGATTTTATTCTTCAGCCACTCCTCTGGTTCTGGCCTTACACAGCCTTCCTAACTCACGACACGTCGTCATATCACACTCTAACTCCGAATTACTTTTTAGTTGACTTTATCAACACCATCTGAAGACCTGGAGGCCCAGGGCACTGCCCATGTGCACGTGACAAAGCACAATGTGATACAGAGGGACTGTGTTACACACGTGCAGAGAGAGGGACAGAAGGCCAAGGTTTAGAAGGCGTGAAAAATCTGAAACAGGGTGGGTAAGAAAGTATGAGCCACCTGCCCGGCCTTGGGCCTGCACGGCAGCTCAGGTGAACGGCACAGCGTACTGGTGAACGGCTGACTTACAAGTCATGGAATCACAGAACCATTTAGGTTGGAAAAGACCTTCAAGATCATCATGTCCAACCTAACACTGCCAAGTCCACCACTAAACCGTGTCCCTAAGCATCACATCTATACGTCTTTTAAATACCTTCAGGGAGAGTGACTCAACCACTTCCCTGGTCAGCCTGCTCCAATGCTTGATAACCCTTTCGGTAGAGAAATTTTTCCTAATATCCAATCTAAACCTTCCCTGGAGCAACTTGAGGCCGTTTCCTTGCTATCGCTTGCTACTTGGGAGAAGAGACCAGTACCCACTTTGCTACAACCTTCTTTCAGGGAATTGTAGAGAGCGAGAAGGTCTCCCCTCAGCCTCCTTTTCTCCAGGCTGAACACCCCCAGCTCCCTCAGCCTCTCCTCACAAGACTTGTTCTCCAGACCCCTCACCAGCTTCATTGCTCTTCTCTGGACACGCTCCAGCACCTCAATGACTTTCTTGTTGTGAGTGGACCAAAACCGGACACAACACTCGAGGTGAGGCCTCACCAGCGCTGAGTACAAGGGGACAATCACTTCCCTAGTGCTGCTGGCCACACTACTCCTGGTACGAGCCAGGATGCTATGGACCTTCTTGGCCAACTGGGCACACTGCTGGCTCATATTTAGCCAACTAATGTTCAACACCCCCAGGTCCTTTTCCACTGGGCAGCTCTCCAGCCACTCTTCCCCAAGCCTGTAGCCCTGCACGGGGCTGTCGTGACCCAAGTGCAAGACCTGGCACTTGGCCTGTTGAACCTCATCCCATTGGCCTCGGCCCATCGATCCAGCCACTGGAATTCATCTCAAAGTCACCTGAATTCATCAAACACCTCAACTCACACATGAAACCTGTCTCCTTCTTTACAGGCATAAAATAAATTGATGACACTAAAACTGAAACCTTCTTCCTTACTGCTTGCCTGCCTGCTTCTCCGGTTTACACTTCATTACCAACTAAGTCACATTAAGAACCAAAGCAGTTCCCAGTGGATCCAGCCAGTCCTGTAATTTAACTTATGCCATATCCGAGTGCACAGACAAAGGCAGCCTTTTAAAAATAATATATTCAAGCTAGAACACATCATACCTTTGGCCTCAAACTCAGTAACATCACAATTACACTGCAAGTAACTTTTCTGTTCATGGATTTCCAAGAATACTGACAGACTGTTTCAAAGGAGCGCTTCATCCATCGCGGAAACCCATTTAGCCTCCTGGTGGAAAGCAGCTGTTGACCACCACTGAGAAGCTCTGACCAGCTCAAGGGTGAAAAGCAATACTGAAATCATGGCCAAATGGGCAGGGCTTTTTAGGTAAAGAAAGGCAATTCTTCAAATTAGATCGCAACAACTGGCTAAGGTGGCATCAGGCATCACTAAGAAAAACCCTTGATCCCCTCCTTTGCAGGGAAAAGTACCAAATGATTCTTTTTGATATTTTTCTCTATAGTATTTTAAACCTGCAGAACACATTTTGATCAAAATGCATATGTCTCTCTGAAAAGAGACATTCAGATAGAAATATTAGAATTAATTGTAATCTCCCGATATAGGAATTGCTCGAGTGTGTTTCACACTTCAAATGCCAGCGGATCAAATTTTAGTTCAACCACCTTTAAAAGCACTATCCCCTCAGAAGCTGTGTAATTACAACGCAGTCTTACAAACAGGTAAAATCCTGGCAATACAAAAGTCAGCATTATTTCTTCATTAGCACATGCAGGATGAAAAATGTAGGTGCACTGAAGTTACATGGGTTAAACCAGAGTCACTATCTTTAAAAATCTACCTAAAAATTAAGTCTTCTTTCCCCAAATCATTATGTAGTTTAAAAACATTCAGAATGGAAGGTTTTGCTCTTTGTTTTGTCCGTCACTAGCCTTCCTACCAGCAGTTAGGAAAAAAAAAAAAAAAATCTACAAGTATGTGCACTCACACATACATTCCCTTCTAAAAATAGCTAATTAAAATCTGTTAAGTTTAATTTCTTACATCTCACTTGACAAAAACCTACCAGAGAACTAGATTCGGCCCCACCAGCTCACATCTAAGTGGAATTATTACACATGTAGAGAAAGAAAACCTTAAGCAAACAGCTTCCTTTCCACAACTTTGGTTTTTAGATCTATGACAACATCTAATGCATTTTCTGAGACCAGATGTCAACAGCCTGTCTAGGCGATGTGTAACTTTTTATACAGCAGAACAGGAAAACAAAGGCTCATACATTCGGCTCTGAATTGAAATTCCACATGGAGTTGATCTTTCGAGCATGCTTTAAGATCATGTATTTGCTTTTATTAACCTTGGTAACTGTAAAATGTATTTTAAACACCGCTTTCCTTTGAATTCAACAAAAGACAGCAGTATTTTCTCTCTCCTTTTGTTGGTAATCTTGCTGCAAAAAAAGGTCTGTGTTGCTTTTTCCCCCTCCCGCCCCATCCCCTGCCTGTAAAATCGAAGTTGGACAAACACTGCACGGCTGAAGTGACATATTTGAATGGAATTCAGACCAACCAGTTCCTGTTTATGTTTCTGATTTGAGAATGTAGCCTTCTCATTCACTATACATTAGAAACACACCAAGGCCATAAATGGTGTCAGGTTCCAGGCAGGCAGGGCCAAGGAGCATTAATCATTACTTTAAGGCAACTGGCAAAAGCAGCAGCTGAGGGAACACTACACCCTTCAGCTCCGCATAAATGGACATTCCAGGGTTTGGCGTGTGTGTGGGGGTGGTGTTTTTTTCCTACTTTTTTTTTTTTTTTCCCCTTCAGCATCCATTTTATGAATGAAACTTCAGGCTGCAGAGAGTCCATTCATATAAAAGCTCTGCTCACAGGGCTCCGTCTCTCGGGATCAATCGGTCTTGGGTAAGGCTGATGTGATTGGTTTAAGGCAGTCTTCAGCCTTCCATTACTGATTTAAAATGCAGCCTGTGTCCATTTGACCTGCGTTAATGCACAAAGAGTAAATCCAGACTGCGCTCTCAATCCTCAAATCAAATCATTAGCCAGTGCCACTTACTGTAACTGTAGATTTAGAGGATATTTATCCATTTCTTTGAAAAACAGGGACTGCAGGACAATTTTTCAGATCATATTGTCTGCTTTGAAAGAAAAAAATAGACGTGTGGTCTCCTGCCTATATGCCCACATTAACTTGGTATTCCGGTTTTCCTTTGTTCATGAAGATAGTATTACAAAATGTATTCTATTCCAACTACAAATTTCTTTCAGACAGAATTAGTGAACAGAGGAAATCAGCTAGATAGGAAGCAAGTGAAAAGTTAAAATTCTGCCTTCCATAGCAATCTTTGGAAGTCCAGGTTTCCCAAGTTCCCCCCCCGCCTAGATGCTATTCACTGCCACCGTCATACCATCCACCAGCAGATTTGTGTTTATGTGTTTTAAAAGCAAGCACGACGTGCAGTGCCGCTTAACTACTGAACAAAATCCATGCTCATTCACTGAAGCAACACAGTAAAGAGAAGCTCCTGAAACAAGAGGGTGAAATATTTTAAACCACGGAAGTGAGACTCGGGAAAACTGCAAAAGCAAAAAGGAGGGGGGGAAACTTCTTAAACCTACTGAACTCCAGAGCAAACCCCTATCCCTTGTCCCCTCCTGCCTCTATGTCAGCCAGATTTTCACTGAGAACACTCATACTGCTGCGTGAAAGAACTTCTTTAAGGCCATAAGGAGATGCAGTTTTAAGAGGTCTGTACTGAAGCAACACATCCAGGAAAAGGACGGAGTCAGTTCTGTTTCACAGAGCATTTTATAAAACCGCGTTCAAAAACACTGCGAGTTATTTGCAGCCTGACAAAAAAAAAAAAAGAAAAAAAAGAAAACCGAGAGAGAATTTGAGGAAAAGATTAAGCAGCTGGAGGATTTATGAAGCAAGATCTCAACAGACAGCCTAAGAGTATACATGCAAACTGTCTACAGAGATTTAGAGGTGGTACGTTAATACCAAGGAATTGTTTAGGATGAGCCAAAGAGGTGTAGCTACGAGCAAGGGAATGGAACTGATCAAAGGGAAAATTTAGGCTTATGATCAAGAAATATTTCTTAACTGTGAAGTCTATTAGTCCGTGAAATAATCTTCCAGGAGAATAATTGTAGTAATAGTACTTAGCGCTCGTACAGCACTTTATGTATTCAAAGCACTGTACAAAAATTAGCCAATATAATTAAAGGCAGTAGTAGAAGCACCATGAGTTGTGTCATTTTAAATGCTGCACTGATCAATGCACTAGAGAATATCCTGGAAAATGCAAACCTGCACAGACTTACATTGACAGCAACAATTTCCTTTTTCCTTCATACTAGCATCTCCAAATGTCTAAAATTTATCTCCAAGAAGTACAATAGAACATCCAACTGTTGTTTAAAAAAGGGAGGGAAGAAAAAAAAAAAGCAATCTGTAAATACATATACTTCCAAGAAATAATTTGGGTTTTTTCCTTGAAATTTTAATTCAACGCAATCTCTTACGCTGTTCTGCAAACTCCCAAATTTAAGGGCATGTCAGCTGATCTCTAGAGAAGAATGTGCCAGGAGGGATCTTCTTCCACATTAATTTGCCTTGATTTGCTTTTCCAAAAACACCAACTCAGGCATTTGAAAGGACCCCTGCTTTTTATTCTGTTCGATGTCATTAGATAAATACACTTTTATAACATGGGTGGTGGAACGCTAACAACATCCTATACCTACGAGAGCAAAGGCAGGAGGTTAAGAAGTGTCATAATTACAGCTTCCTGGGCAACCTTGATCCAACTCCTGTGTTGCAAATAAATTATGATACAGGCTTTTGCCTGGGCACTCTTGTCCCTTGAGTGCACAGGTCAAAACTGTTTGTGTGGGGGAGAACCAGGCAGTAAGCAGCTTCGCAGGTGGAGCCCCCCCATTTCATTTGTTACAGAGGCTGGAAGTGGCGCACTTAATGAGGCAAAACATTTCAAGAAAAGAAAAGATGACTTCAAGATTAATATAGCTGAATGGTCAGTTTTCGGCCTCAACAAAGCCCATTCCAGCTCCAACAAAGTTTTCCAGAGTAGTCATGTCATTTCTGCCAGGTTCTTCATATTGTGCATTTCTTATTTTTGCAGTGCTTACACGGAGACCCTAATCTGATCTTCCCATACTTCCTTGCCTAGAAATACAAAGGAAGTCCCTAGGAGGCAAACTTTAAACATATGTAATACACAACGGTCTTTAAAAATTACCCATTCCTAACTGGGCACCCAAAACAAGGAGGTACGTACACGTGATGTGTCTCTCTGCCTCTGCTCAGCTCTCCTTACAGAGGAGCGGTTCCTCGTCCCTTCTAACATACCACCACAAGGTATTTAGTGCTTGTGAGGCCTCAGGAATTAAAAGGATGAGCAATGCAAAAAGTAAGATATGGAGGCTAATAATTCTGTCTGGAGAGCTCATTCTTTAAGCGATGTGACTAGGATCTTTGAAAAAAACATTGGAAGTGACAGAATCCAAATTTTCTAAGGTCCATTCAAGCATATTAAGCATGAGGCTACCCGAGATGTAACTGTGAGAATAGCCCTGATAATGCCTCTAACCTGCTTCAGAAAAGAATAAATCTATCTAGATTTCAACACACGAATTCCTGGCAATTGGTACTAAGCACATGCAAGCAACAATTCCTCCTCTACTCATCTCTTAGCACCGCTGTGTGACAAATTCCAAAGTTCCCACTCAAAGACGTGGTCACGGAAGAGCTTTCCAAACAGAGTAACTATTTCGATTTGGCAAAACAGAATACAAGATTTAAACTTAACAACTTAAGATACCGGTTTAAAACTAGACTTTAAATATTGATACATGCACAGTTGGAGTCATATCTTAGCAAATTTGCAAATACACTACATTAGGTAGGGAGGATCAAGCCTGCAAAGATCCTGCTTCAAAATGAAGCCCGGAGTCGATAAAGCATCCCAAGTTTGGCCTTTTTGTTTAAATAACTGAATACATGAATTGAATTCTAGAAGTGCTGACTGTAGAGGAATGGCCACTGTTCACCCTTGTAAACAAAGGTCTTGGGAAGCCTCCTGGGGTATATTCATTAATGATGTAAAATCACAACGCTCTCTATGTCCTTGGCTGCATCTCTGTGCTTAAAGTTGCTAGATATAGCGTTAAGTACTAAATACATCTGACTGGCAGCCATGGAAAAAAACCAATCCAAGGCAGAAAATAAGGTCTGACTGATTGAACATGTATGATGCTGCACTGTGACTTCTAGAAGTGTGGACGGGTAAGGAAGAGCTTCTGCTCTGTTGACATTTTTCCTTTTCCATTATCTCAAACATTCTGCAGTAGAAATTGCATACCTGCAATTACAATTACAACTAATTGATCTGCCATTTCCCATGTCATAATTAATGTCATGTTTTAATAGAGTTCTAATCATTCCATAATAATGCTTTTCATTCACCAGCTTCCCACGAAGTATAAAAGTATAGTGCACAAAAGCAATGAACTTTTACGAGGCTCTTTCAAAAACATCCCAAAAGGAACATCTCGGTGTATTACAATGAACTTTATAAATATGTTTCTATATTCTTATCTCAGCTGCAATAAAATACCATGCAAAAAAGAATTTGCACTCTGGCATTCCTCCTTCCCTGAATATCCATAGGTGAAAAATGAAATCAATGATTCAGTGACAAATACATTATGTTTCCTAAGGGGTTATTTAATGTACTCTTAGCAAGGATGGAAAATGATGGTTTCTAGAGAACAGATGGTAACAAGACAAAATATCAACAGACCACAGTTGTTGACTGCAATTTATGGAGTGTACAGATGTGTCAACTTAAATGCAGTGATTCTGAGGCCAATAAAAGTACTTCCTGATACCAACATATTAATTTTTCATGACCACTGGTTACACAGCTATTACATTTTTAAAAACTAATTATTCATCTACAAAAGAAACAACAATTTTGCTTGAACGTCATTACTATAAAGTGGAATGTTGTGCTTGCTGGCACAGAAAAAAAAAAAAGGCATGACAGGCTTGGATAGAAGTTTGCACATCTTCCTTTCAGAACAAAATTTCCTTTTTTTTTCCATAAAGGATATTCCAAAGAAAGATGAGTGCTAGCAGCCAACCCAGATTTAAAGTAATAGTATGCAATAAGGAGATCCCACTTCCTCGCCAAATATGAAGCATGCTTACAAAGGGCCTTTTTTCACCCTTTAATTTAGCAGTATGAATAACGGTGCTTGTGAAGGTTGCGAGGGACTGGCAGTGCCTGAAGCTGCAGTCCCCTATTTATTATCCGTGGCCACATTAACTATGCTAACAGTCTCTCCCATGCTGCTCTGTAAGACTAAAGATACACGACTGCCAAAGCCACGTATCTCAGAAACCTTCATCAATGAACGGGTTTAGTTCTAGAGCTAACCCTTGTAATCCAAACTTATTTTCATCTTGTCTTGTATTTCAACTTGGAGAAGTATTTCACCCTTGGTCCCCTCCCTGTACAGGCCTTACTCAAATTTACCTAAGGACTGGTTCTTTACTTCTCAAGAGTAAGAAAGGAGAAAGCAGCTCTGCTTTCCAGATTCCCCTGTTCTAACAGAGATAAATTCAAAACCAAGCACTTTACACCAATGACACCACAAAATAGCCCACTAAATGGACAATGTTAAGTTAGCTACAGAATAGACAATAAAACAACATTTTCCACTGTATCAAACTGGAAGATAGTTTGTCATGGGCTAAACTTTCAACAGAGACCTCACCTCAGCTGCCACACAGGCTTTGGGAAATAAACTGCAAAAGCACCTAAACAGAGGTTAAACCAGCAGGAAAGCACCACAGGTACCACAGCATCCAGAAGAGAGAGTCAGACTGAAGTCAGGCTCCCATTGCCCCCACCCAAGTCAGGGTACATGTGTACAAAAGCCATGCACCCTCCTCCAGAAGCAGAATAAAGGAGCTGAATATCCCTGATTTTCACTGAAATCCACCCTCCCCCCCCCCTTTCAACACCGTGGCATACGGTGGCAGAGACAGGAGAGGAGCTGCAGAAATCACTTATACCAGAACTGAAAAACATGTTTTGACTGCATTTTCTCAGCTCGGTACTGATCAACTTTTTAACCCATCCAGCCCACTACA